>JAYDZK010000113.1:115049878-115129866 GCA_034509185.1 Euphonia xanthogaster
GAGGAGAGGAGAGGAGAGGAGAGGAGAGGAGAGGAGAGGAGAGGAGAGGAGAGAATATTCACTCTGTTATTATCAATCCATTTAGCTTTATGAAAAAAACTGGTTTTTGAGGAGACTGTCCTCCAATCCTACCCTCAGAAATTGCTTAGCTGTATTGGTGATTTAGAGATAGTCTCTCTGTAATTTGTATACTTTGATGAAACTCAACTGCTCTTGGCTGAGGTTTTCATCCATCAAAATTTGTTTAGGTAGAATGGAAACTGACCACATCATTTTTTATCCTGTAAAACAGTGGTAGTATGATTGCATTTACAGCTCATCCAGCTTCCCACACATTCTTTGAGGGGACAAGACAAGCTACTGAATCCTAACATGATGGGGAATGGTACCCACTGGTTTAATACATTAGATTCATTTCCTGATATGCTTTCTGCCATAACTGCTTAAAGAGCAATGGTATTTAAAGGTCTACCTCATAAAATTTCTCCATATATTTTGCATTAACCTTTAAAGATTTCCCCCTACCCACCTCAGTTATGCATCCTTGTTGCAGCCTAGTTGTTTGCCAGATCTAGTCAGACAAAAGTTTTTCACAATTCTCCTAAGAGACTTGAAAAAAATAAAGCAATTCAAAAAGTGAAAAAACCCAATTTTTTATTATTTCATAACAAAACTATCTGTATCAGGATGATGCTGGCATGTGCTACAAAATTCAAAGCAGTTGTTTTATAATAATAGTGTAGAAAATTTGCCATATTGTGATATTTCAAGACACAGAACCTCTAGCCCCTATTTGCCAACATTCCAGAAATAAGGCATGGGGAAAGATTTTTTTTTCTATTTATTTATTTTTAGACAGATAAATAGCACATTGTTCTATTAATTCTTCAGAAAGTGAATAATGCATTTCCACAGCTTTTTTTTATTTCTTTCTTTTGCTATTTCACTAGACTATGCGTATTAACTTATGTGTTTCCCTCTTGTACATTCAACTACCTCAATTTGATAAGATAAGGTTCTAAAGATTCTTCAAAGCTTTTTATTCATGGCCTCCTTTCTTCTGTAGCACCCCTTTCTAACTAGTAACAGGACTCAACTACCAGTTCTGTAGTCCTCTGATGTCAAATTAATGTTTTATTTCTCTTTGCCAAATCCTGTCCCTAGTCATTCACTGGAGCTTCCCTGGCTGTCTCCCCAGGCTTTCAAACTGAATATCCAACACTATCTAAAACAGACTGTATTAAAATGAAATTACTTCTCTTGCTTCACCAAAACTTAGCCTGCCCTTTCTCTTTTCTCCTATTTCAAATGCATTCATGCAGCTCATTCAGCTTCACAAATAATTTTTTGCTTGATACTTCTTTCATGCTTAGTTTCAAGCCTCAGTTTTCTTCTCTCCAGTATCTCAAATAATTTCTGATTTATCTTGTTGCCTGAATATAGAGTTGGAGTCTTTTTCCAGAATTTGCATTAATCAAGACAGGAAACCACTGATCATTCTTTCTTTAGCTTGTAGCCTACATGCTGCCTAAGAAAGGGTTTTCTTAGCTTTATTAGGGTAAGGAAAGGCTTCTTAATGCATCCTTATCAACAGGGCAAATTCTACCACTTCTCTCTGCTGGATTTCTGGGCCTTTAAATGTCCCCTCTACTTCACCAATATTTCTCCTCTTCACTTTGCCTTTGAAACCCACCACATCACTCCTTCACATTACCTTCTTGTCTTTTCATTTTCCCCATATCCTAATAACACCCCTTTCTGCAAAGACTGAGTGGCTGCACTTCTCTCTTCTCACACCTCTTTTAAAAGTGTTCCAAAGTAGAGATATGGGAATTATCATCTATCTTAGCTTTCATGGTGGGCCTGATTTGCAATTTTTTATTTGTATTGAAAAATTTTTGAAATAATCGAGATAATCAACATACTCCATGAGTTTAAAAGCATTTAAGATACTGGCATAGCTTGACAAGCAATTAATTGTTATTTATAGTTAATTTCAGAAGCACCTAAATAGCTTAGTATAGTTCAAACCGATGGATGTAGTATTGAATATGGAGCAGCAAAATTTTAAAATTAGAAGATAAATAAGACTCTCCATTATCATCTAGATAAGCCTACAAAAAAGTACAAAAATCTACAAAAATGTAATCACACAATGGCATAGCCATTCCGTAGAAATGAAAAAAGTAAATTTTCAGTTGTTATCAACATTGTCTCAAATTTAAACAATGAACTTCAAAATCTGCAGAACTGTTTTCATTTTCAAGGGGAATTTTCCTTTTATTCCTCAATATAGTTGCATTTTCAAGATGATTTTTCTTGCATCTGCAATCCGTCTTTCTCTTGATCATTACAAAAGTGGGACCTTGATCAAAATGTAGAGATTGGGCAATTGTTCCAGGAATGTGTAGTTTAAACAGTCAATATTATAATCATCTCCGTAAAAAATCCCAAAACTTTAATGCAAACGAGGTTGCATAAACCAAAAAAATACATATCCCCACTACTTTCACTTTTATGATCTTGGAAACCATTAAATAGAGAAAAAAAAAAAAAAAAGAACATTTGAAATGCAGCCAAGTAGTCAAGAAAAGAGGACTCTGTGTCTTTAAGCTGAGGAGAAAAATAAAACCCAATCATTCCAAATGTATTGCTTTAGTCATCTGGTTTCATTCTATTAATGACCTTTAACATCTGCAAAAATATTGTGAGAAGCTAATTTTGTTTGTACTGAGGTGGTGCAGAACAGTTTCTGGCTGTCAGTCTAGGATGTGCTATAAAATAAAATTGTCTTTCTGGAAGTCTGACAAAAACCTACTGTACAGATTCAGTTTATTTACAACAGCATGAAATGAAAAGAAAACAGAATTTTACAACACACCAACATTCAGAAAATTAATACTACTTACACATTTATATATATTTTAGTAATAAGTTTTCAAGATATCCACTGAGCTTAAGGGATCTATTTTGTATTTTGTGGTATTCCACAAAAATTTTAACCAGAGCAAAATATTTCTCTGCAAATGCTCTTCTCTAGAATTGTAATAACCTATTACACTGATTTTAAACAGAGCCCTCCTTAAAACCCAGAGTCAGCTCAGGCACAATAGGCCTTTAATTAAACAGAAAGCCTTGCAGAGAAAAAACGTCTGTCTCATGTCTTTGTATAACAGTCATAAAAAAAAAAGGTGCACCGTGGTAGAAGGGAAGTAGTGTGAGACTGCTCTGGCAGACAGGGAGCATTCACCTCCTCTCCCTCCTTCTAAGTCCAGATAAGACTCAGGGAGGAGACAGAGGAGGGGTTGAAGAAGAATCAAAAATATCTTTGTATTGCTCTCTACCTTAAAAGGGCAAATTGCAACAGGTATTGCAGCAGATGGAGTGCTGGAGATTTGTTGGTGCCTGCTCACTCCCTCGCAAACACACTCCCCACTGCCTTGTCCCAACAGTAAGGCTGGGGTCTGCCAGGCAGGCTCAGGTCCTGTCCCCATTCAGTCTGCTGAAAGAGAAGCATAAATATTTGGTTGAGAGCAGAAAACTACATTTTTGCTGGCCTGGAAGTGAAACGCAAACTCACCCACTCCTTTTATCCACTGGAAAAAAGAGTCAAAACTAGTGACTTCAAGGTGAAAAGGGTGGTATCCCAGTAACAGTCTCTAGGTCTACCCCACATCAAGATTTTATCTGAGCTAATACGGTAAAAACACTAATTTTTTTTGTTAAGAGAAGGATATTCATTAAGACATTCAGATGACTGCAACACTCTTTTTCTCTTACTGTTTAAAAATTACCATAAAGTGACAGTTTGGGGGCAATCAGTGGCAGTTTGGGGGCGGTCAGTGGCATGAGTGAGATGCAATGAGAGCTACCCTCCTGGGAAGGTTTTGGGGATTCTTGTGGGTGAAATCCTGGGCATGAGCCAACAGAGTGCGCTCAGAGCCCAGAAAGCCAATTGCATCTTGGGCTGCACCAAGAGAAGTGGGGCCAGGATGTCAATGGGAGGGATCCTGCCCCTCTACACTGTCCTTGAGAGATCCCATGTGGAGTGCAGCATCCAGCTCTGGGGTTTTCAGCACAGGAAGAACATGGAGCTGTCAGAGCAGGTCCAGAGGAAGGTCACAAATATGGTCAGAGGGCTGGAGCACATCTACAAAAACGGGCTGAGAGAGCGGGGATTGCTCAGCATGGAGAAGAGATGGCTCTGGGAAGACCTCATTGGACCTTCCAGTAGCTTAAGAGGGCGTATAAAAAGGAAGGGGACATACTTTTTAAACAGGCCAATAGGGAAAAGATGCAGGACAATGGTTTTAAACTGAAAGAGGGAAGGTTCAGAATAGATGTTAGGAAGAAATGCTTTAGTCAGAGACGCTGCCCTGGAAGAGTTCAAGGCCAGGTTGGATGGGACCCTGGGGAACCTTATCAGTGAGTGACATTCCTGACCATGTCAGGGGGATTTGTATCAGATGGTCTTTAAGTTTTCTTCTGAGACAAACTCTTCATTGACATCTTGATGCATTATTTTCTGTAGGGCTGACTACAGTCTGAGGACCTCTATGGGCAATATAATATCCCCTTTGCCTTTAGACCAACCCAGTTCTACTCATATTTCCTCAAATTATCCATAAGTAAACAATAAATTTTCTTCTCAATTCATAGCTTGAGCAGAATACTAAATACCAATAAAGGCAAAGAGGCACAGTAAATTGCACAACTTGGTAAATAGCAATGGCATAGCATAATATAAAAACAAAACCAGCACTATGCAAAGTCTGTGTTTTTCACATGAATATTATTCATCATGTGAATTTCACATGAAATATTAAGTCAAGAACAAATTATGTATTTTTCTCAGTGCAGAATATTGGGATTCATGCTTAAAACTGTGTTGAAGCCTTCTTTACATATGACTTTGGTGAAACTTACACTGGAATCCTGTGTCCACAAGTTTTGGAGAATGCTGAAAAGCTTAGTTAGGAAGCAGAAAATCACTGAAAAAAAATTTGATGCCTAGATAAATTGTCTTGTAGTCAATGTTTTAAAAGTCTGATTTAAAAAAATAGTAATAATGTTGTAGTGGACTAATTATGGTACTTTTTTGTGTTTTCTGGTGAAGGAAGCAATGAACATGAATTTCTTTATACAGAAATAAAGGATTAGCAAGAGCTAATGGCCAAAATTTCCTGACATAGAAATTAATATTGGCAATTTTTCCAAAATATGCTGCATGTAGATGCTTGGAACAAGAGAAATTGAAAGCTTACCATTTATTATGTCATCTACTCACTATCACAGAATTCTAAATAGGCTATTTTTGGACAATTTCCTAAATAACTTCACCAAAAACATCCATACATGGCTTATTTTCTTATTACTATATCCTGCAGCTTTAAATGTCCTGTATATTATTATTTGAGGAGGAATTAATTATGATGTCTTGTTTACTTTGCAAAAGACACCTTTTTATGCAGTACTAGTTGAGGTATCTTATTTTTTTCACCTTCCTAGATCAAAATGCCACTAATCTTTGGCATAGCAAAATCCTTTGACATAGTAACACTTTGAATAAATGGCAGATAATGCCCATGTCTGCTAATTAGAGAAGCAGATGCTTTCAATATCCTTGTGTTAGCCTGGCATGATTTTTCTGGGGTATTGAATGTAGCAGCTCCTCTAATTAGTACACTGAGTTGATTATGTAGATTACATGCATCCCATCTTGTTTAAAACAAGTTGTATGGACACATATAATCAACAACTTCAGGGAAAATCATGCTGATCCAAAAGGATAGGTGGCTAGCACATAGAACTTAACAAACTTTTTCTAAAGTAACAAAACACTGTAGGACATAAAAATGAGAGGTTAAAGATGGGAGCCTGGAGTTAAGCAAATTAAACATAAAAGTTTCTGATGTTGCTCTCAAAAGATATATGATAAATAAAAGAGACTAAAATTGGAAATATATGGATGAAAATTATGTCAGAAATCAACCATAATTAATGGGGAAATAAAGACAAAGTACTCTATTTTATTCAGTGCATTTCATTTTGCAAGTAATGCCTAGGGAAGGGGCAAAGTAAGAAGTGAATTCTAGCATCCTTCCCATAGATGTTTAAGTGCACTAGAATACCCCCATTCCTCCATCATACTTTACACAGTAAACTGTACTGCTTTACACAGTAACCTGTACTGCTTTACACAGTAACTCTGTCCATCCTGAGCTACAGAGAACAATCCAGAGAGCAGCAACACCTCTCTTGGTGACTTTAGTCCTGAAGAAACTTCACAACATAGAACTGGTTCTCAGTTGTGGGGATTTTTTTTGTCTGCTGTTTAGCATAAGTCTGACCTAGTGATCTAATACATCAGTAGCATGTATAAATCTATGAATAAAATGACACAGTAACAATGAAGTCTTTAAATAACCTCATGATGGTATGGATTTTGCTAGGTATAAGAGCAGTTAGCAAAAACCTATGCTATTATGATTAGATTTTCAAGGGGTAAGACTGAAAAGTTAAACAGAAAACCAGAAGCTAATATTCTCTTTACAGCATTGGTTATTTTTTTCTACACCTTTGCATTTGTTATTCTCAAACTGCCTTCAGGACTCTAACATCAATAAAGTAGGCAAAGCCTGAATGCATTTCTCTTTTCTATCAACCATCTGAAATTCTGTAAGTCAAAGGATTTTTCCTTCAAACATTCTCCACTTTTGAAGGAAGTGGGAATAAGGAATTATTACAAGGCTTAATTATTATGTTACAAATAATTTGTCTCTTGTTCCTTCTTTTGTATAATATTTAAATTTGCTTAAAATACTTGTAATGGCAATTTTATATTATGGAACTAAAGAGGTCAGGTCTTCTGTAGATAAAATTTGAATGTTATTTGATTATTTAGTGTTCATCCTGTAAATATTTTTGAAGCCTCGTTATTCCATCAAAATTGATACAACAAAACATTTTCAGAACTATACAGAGATTTTATCTACTTCTCCGATGTTTCAAACCTTGGTCTTTGCTCCTTACACCTTGCTTTAGCACAGGACATAAATAGAACATAATCTGTTTATGAAACTGTTATGGCTGCCAAAATTATTTTCCCCAGAAATTATTTTCCAGTTGAAAAGCATGCTATTTTACAGTATTCTAGTCCAGTATAATTTCCTGAATAACTTTGTGTTATCTGAGCAATTAGTAAGAAACTGTTCTATTTTTTCTGCCAGTCTGCCAAATATGTACTTGCTGTGCACATTCTCTCAGTGGTTATCTCTAGTACCTTCCTTTTTGAAGATTCCTTCACAGACTTCTTGACAGAGCTCCCAGGACTTCAGAAAACATATTAATGAGTCAGTGTGTAGGCTGAGGAAGAGAGTGCAACTACTCTTTCGTCATGTAACCTTGCTGGTGGCTTTGGCAGCTCAGATGCATCCAGTTTCAGACAATCATACTGAAACACTAAATGATGGGACAGAAAAGGCTACAAAAGATAACCCAGAGACAAAGGTCAGTGGGGGTTGCCTTTTTAGTCATTTCCTTTACTTTGGAAGCAACACACCTACAGAAGCCTGGTTAATGCACAGCTGCTTGTTGCAAGGCCTAACAAAAAGAAAAACTGGTGATTACAGGTAGCTTTCATGCTTCTCTGAGAGTTAAATGAAGATCATTCTTTAGATAAATTGTGCATTACCTGCTTCAGTAATACTTGTTTAAAAACAAAGATAAACATAAAAAAAGATGAGGGAAGTAATTCTAAATTTAACAAAACAAAATATAAGATCAAATATCCCACCATCTAAACACTCAAGGAAGAAAATATTTTTAAATACATAGAGTTAGTCTGTATCTATATCCATGCTCAGAGCCAATAATGTAACTTTATGGACTTAACCAACTACTCATTTTATCTCTGTTATTTTGTATACTTGTGCTGAATAAGATCACAATCTTAATAAAGAGGCAGGCTGAATGATGAGGCAGAAATCCAAATCCAAATTTCTATTCCTTTGGGACCTGTCATCTCATCTTTATAGGCATGTCTCCAGAGAGGCAGCATGACATGTATAAACACCTATTATCAATCAAAAATGACTGCCATATGGCCCATAATGTTCCTGTCCTTAACCCCATCACTCAGTACCACACAAGATTTGTCTCTGCTCAGCCTGGCTGCCCCGTAGCCTGTAGGCAGAGATGTCTTATCCTTTGTATCAGTCATCTCTTCCCTTTGCCCCTGGGAAGACCCTCAGCAGCAGCAGTCCTGGAGCTGCTGGCTGCCAGCCTGGTGCAGTATATGGTCCCTGAACAGAGCTTACCTGCCTCTTGGGTCTTGGCTGTGGAGAACATTCCCGTGTCTCAGGGTCCCCTGCCACCATGAACCATCTCCAAATGTACTGATGCACTGTGTGAGAGACATGGAAAATCCTCCAGAATATCCAAATGATCTTCTGTTCCAGAAGATTTTCCACCAGGGAAAAAGAGCTCTCAGCATAAATAGGGAATACTTAAAGGAACTAATGCAGACCATTTGAAAAAAAAAGTAAATAAAACAGGAAGCTTACTAACTTATTCTGTCAAAAGTGAAGAATGAGGTTTTTCAAAGAGTTGAAAACAGAAAAACATGAATTAATGTTAAATAAATTCCCTTGTGATCTTTGTGGGCCCTTTAGCTCCCCTTTCTAGACACGCCTTTTCATTAAAGTTGCAGCTTGGGTAAAGTCTCAGCACCTGGTGATAATGGAAGGGGGAAATATGGAGGGTGATAGGTCTGCTCCACCAGGGGGAATTTACACCTTTCTCAGAGTCACTGGGGGGTGGGCCCCTGAAAGACACAGAACAGAGGGCACCTGTGAACCTGTGCAGTCAGGCTTTGCAGATGTTAACTGAAGCAACTCTCCCACCCACTCCTGACTTAACCTGCTGCCAGCTTTAAGAAGAGAAGAGAGTTTTCCCACAAATTCAGATGGAAATGACCTTAGGGTTTCTCTACAGGAGGATCCTCAGGGAACTTTAGCTAAAGAAAACTGTCCTGGTAGGGGCACATAGCACATATTCCCTCCTGCCTTCTTCCTGAAACACAGCAATAGTTCCAACTTTAGTTTTTCAGATGTTTTTAAACTTGTTATAGGGTGGTTAAAAATGGCTTGCAAATGTTCTGTGGATTCTTGACTATGTATTTATCACTCATCTAATACTTCCCAAAGTTTCTATAAAGCTAACAGATCAATCCTGATTTCTTGAGGAAGTACAAAAGGGCAATCCATGTAGTATGACCTTTTAGGAGCAAAAAAGTAACTCTTAGATGTCCAGATATGCAGTCCATATAGGTAGTAAAATTTTTAGGAATATTAATATTTTTAGGAGTGAAACCTTTTCTTTCAGTCTGGTACAGAAACTAAAATTTTCAGGAAGATCCAGTAGGAGTTGGAGAGCTCCTTCTTTTACTTTCTGGGGAGTTACCCAACTATTCAGGCCAAACTAAAAGAACTTGCTATACCTACAGGCAAACCTCTCAGGAAACATGATGTTTAGATGTCATTTGCAAAGGGTTTTCCTCCAGTGTGGGGTGGAGACATTCAAGGTAAGTGGAAAAATGAAATGGACCAACTCCACAATGCCAATGATGTTTTATACTAAAAACTAGAAGAGAAGTGAAAAAAAAGCCTATTAAAATCTGATGCAAAACTCAAATTTTATGCTCTTTATCAATTGCTAAAGGGGAGAGGTGGGAAAGAGATGAAAATTTTCCTCAATAGCCTGAGAACAGCTGAGCCAGCCCTCACAACCTCTGTAACCCTGTGTAACCTTTCAGAGATGAGCTCTTTCTCCCAGTTCCACCTGGGAGAATATCACTATTCTCCACTTAGTACAAGCCTCATACACTTTCAGCTACAATTCCAAAGAAGCAGATGAGGAGATTTCCCTTGGAGCTTTGTGCTCTCATGTGACTTGCTGTTACCTGCATACGAATAGGATGCTGCAGGTCATAGACCATGATGCAAGAGGATAATTCCAGCCATCTAGGCCAAGAAATCTTTGCCATTGAAATGGCAAAATGCCCAAACAACCCACTGTCATAATTTATTTACTATTGCAAAGGAAGAGAAACTTACAGGGGAAAATTTATAAAAAATGTGAAGATGTATCAAGGATCCCCTTCAGTGATAAATCATTGAAAAATTTTCAAAATAATTATCTGGGGCCTGTAGTTAGTCAGAGCATCTGTCATGGCAGCTGGAGTGGCACACAAAATGGGTAAGTAAAAGCTGCTGAATAGTATTTGGAAAGGAAAAACTAATAGGTTTTAACTACAGGGATCTGTGAAGAGCAGGACAGGATAGGCAGGAAGATTGTCCATGTTCTATTGATAATGTACACCATAAGAGGGATTTTTCTGTCAGTTCATTTAAAACTATATCTACTTTGCCTATCAGGATGTTTCCTAGAAAGCCAATCAAAAATATCTATAAATCAATGGAAGAGCTGTCACAGGCTTCATAAGTAAGAGGTCCAACTCTGAGGGCCATAATACAACCTATAGCAACACTTACATGATAAAAGAGAGAAGCCACTTGGGTACTCTGATAGGACTTAGTTCAAGCAGAAAAGTAAAGTGTGATCTGAGCAAGACTCTGATCACTGATCTCAAAGATCAAGCTCTTGTAAGGGTAGTGTGCTGTTTCCCAGGAACTGAGCTCTCTTCTGTTTGAATGCAGCTTGCCATTGTGATAATCTTTTACAAAGCCTATTCCCAGTATCCTACCAATATATTTTTTAAGATTATATTTCTACTTTTCCCAAAACAAATGAAAAACAAAAAAAATTGTTTATTGTAATTTTCAGTTTTTCACATATGCTAGATTTCCAACAGGCAACTGAGCTTTCAACATTATAGCATTGATAATTTCTGACATTTTAATTATTTGTGTTATTAATTCTAATTCTAATGCTTTGATGATTAGTATTTATTACATATGAAGTCATGCTGCTTCATTAGGGACAGGAAAGGAAGAAACATATTGGAAAAATCTAGTTGAGAGTTCAGTTTCTGAGAAGCTTTGTTCAATTCCCAGTAGCAAAACAGTAAAAGGAGAGATTTGAGGGATGTATATTGGCCATTTCCTCCTTCTGTGTGTTCTTCAAATATGAAGATGCCTTTCCTGTCATGAGCATGATGAGCTCTGAGTGACAGAAATGTAGTGGATTTTATAGCCAGAAATATTGGTACCTATGGACTTCCAACAATCTAAGTTTAGACTGGCTGGTAGTGAGGTGTCGAAGCGCCTTGATGGATTTAGTCCTTGATCATGGAGATAATGTTTTCCTGGCAGTGTCATACAGGCATATCCAAATGAACTCTGAGGCAGATTAGGAAAGAGAAGCAGAACAGCACACTTAAAATGGTACTCCTCTATCTCCTGCAGGTATGAGTCGACACAGAATAGTGTTAGTGTAAAAACTCTAATAAACTGCTCAATGTTATCCTGAATCGACAGCAGATTCATCCTTGAAGATGTGATATTTGGAGCATATGGAAAAAGTACAGATGGTTTAGAATTGATTCTCTGTGAACAGGAGTCATTTCTGTGCCACTGTGGGCAGATCCAGCCATGGGGAAGGATGTGGGAAATACCCTCTGTGTGTAGAAACCCTTCTGTATGAAGGAACGTTTTTTGTTTCCAAATGTCACTTGTTTTTTTTGTGGGTGGAAAGTAAGAAAAAAGTTGGGTGCCTAAGTCACTCGGTACAGTGCAAGCAAGGTACTGAAATGATGATAGGGGTGTTCAGGTGTCTTCAAAATTCAACTCCACACTATGAATTACAGTACATGTAAATACATGGCCCTCGTTTATTAAAATTTTTTGCCCATAACATGGAATCTGCTTCTGTGTCCAGTAGAGCCCTTGGTATTGTACACAAGGTGGCCTCTGGTGGGACATGGGCTCAGACTGAGACAGATATATTTTCTTCACAGTTACTCATTTCTTGAGCCATCTTGCTTTTCTCAAAGCTTATTATGCCTTTGTTTAGTTTTTCTTCAGTGTGTGTCAGACTAAGGCCAACAGTGCTTTTCCAAATGCTGAAAGTAGTGGATTTCTCCCTTTATTTCAGGAATACTTTTCATTAGCTCTAGTTCCATTTTCCAGTTTGCAGCTAATATGATTTTTCAAACCACATGATTTTTCCAGGTAAGAACCAGATGAAGGTGAACATCCTGTAAATTTTAGTTATTATACAGGTTTTTCCTATGTTCTCTAATCTTTTATATTCTGAAAATAGTCTGATAGTCTAGTGCTAAAGATATTAATAACTTGCACTTCTATTATTCTGCCTCTGAGGCTATCTCAAAATCAATACCAAATCAACACATACAACTTAATATTAGAAACAAATACTGCTTTTCTATGAGTTTGGAAGCTCAACAGCAAGAAAAAAAGGTAGGCGAGTTTGCTCCTAATTTACTTGTTGCAAATATGCAAAACATATTAAATAGTTAATCTAATTTATGAACTTCAAAAACAAAGGTGAAAAATATATAGAAAATAAGTGAGTAACTTGCTGTTGAAGATCTACATCAGGACAAAAAAGTCCTGATATAAATACCAGTCAACCCAACTTCCAGTTCAGTACTTTAAATTAGATGACATTTCCCTTGGATGTGTAGTGAGCACAAACACACTTGGGTATTTTTATGGACAGGGCTATAGTTTAACCTGGATTTGAGTTTCCAGTAAATGTAATAGGCCAAGAGGTTTCACATCCAGCACTTCATTTGACCTATCTTTGATGGCAGCCAAAAGTGATGGCTGTAAAAGGACCTGTATGATAGAAATTCACAGTGCTATTTAAATCTCCTGTGGATGAATATCTTCTTCACAGCTATGACAGGTGGTGTCGGCAGTCTTTACAGATGCATCAAAGATTTAATGACATGGAAGTTACACCATTGTGGTGTTCTGATGCACTGGCTAATGAGAAATCTCTGTTGGAGCTTGAAACTAAGTGAGTCTTTAACAGGCAAAGCAACAAACAGAGAGCTTGAAAGGCAGAATGAAAGAAACATGTCTGCTCTCCTTTTTCTGGTAATGAAAGCTGTGACTCACTAGCAAGACTGTGCCAATAAAGCACTGCATATAGTGTCACCTCTACTCAAACAGCCCTGAAAACTGGATCTCTTTACAGTTAATCTTTTCTCTAAGGTGGAGACATGATAAATTTTGAATACTCCTTGGATAGCGTGTACTCTGAAGCTCACTCCAGACATTTTCAAATGCCAGTTTGGATCATCAAAATGGAACAGCTTTGTTAGAAATTACCTGATGAAAATGCCATGAAGATGAAGGCTCCTTACATATACGAAAGTGGAAAGCCAAAATATGGGGGTTTCCAAAATATTATTCATTTATAAAGTAATTTCTATTTGTCTCTATAAGAATTTCAGGAGCAAATATTTAACTTAATATTTTTCCAAAAAGCTTGATGTTTCTCTTTTTTCTTTAAAAATTAATTGCAGCATAGTGTTAAGCTAGTAACAGCATAAGTGCACAATTTTGAATTTCTTTTTTGAATTTCTGTGTGTTTGGTTTATAAGTATTCTGCTTTGGAATAAAAGTGGAAAAAAGTTGTTATTGGAAATGCTACAGCAGTCTATTCCATAAACACAAAAAGCTGAAAGACTTAAAATCTTTGGTCTCTGCTCATTTAATGAAGGAACTCTTAAATTTAGGAGGCATAGAGTTACATCTGACCTCAAGGAGTCACATTTCACACATTTTTCCTTATTTTTAACATCTTCTTCTCTGTATCTATAACATACTGCTTCTAATAGTTCTCTAACTAGTCCAGTGAAGATTAATAGCATATAGATTCATAGAATCATGGAATTGATAAGGCTGGAAAAGCTCTCTAAGATCATCCAGTTCAACTGCCATGTTCACCACTAAAACATGTCCCCACATACAAGTTTTCTGAACACAACCTTTGTATGGATATTTCTTACAAATATATATGTATATATGTCTTTTAGAAATATTATGTGCTTTAAGTACCAATGGATTCTAAAGAATTGGCTGCAGAACCTTTTAAGTTTATGTAGAATACTACTGATATAAGTCTGTATCCAGTAAAGAGTGACTCAGCTCAAAATTATGATCTGAAAAAATACCTTAGTAAGCTACCACCTGATATCAGGGGTGCCTTCTCTTTCTCTTGCATATAAATTCCCCTTGAAACCAGGCCGTAAGACCTGCCTTACACTGAATAGCTCTACATCTAGAATACTCCTGTTGTTTTAGAAACTTGAGATTTCTCTAAGTCTCCTGAAAATCTTCACTCAGGAAGTATTCTCAAATTAGGACACGTAAGCCCAAAAGAGGATTTCCTGATTAGTGTTGTTTTTGGTGCTTCCCATAGCACGTATCCCAGCTGAATTTCAGCCATTCAGCATTGTTTAGCATGGCTTACATCTGAATTCTCCAATTAGAGCTCACTCTACCCCACCACTCACACAGGGTAAAATTATACCCTTCTACCATGGCTCAGTATTCCAACAGAAGTTTCAGTTATGAAAAGATACTTTTTTTCTGTGTATAGGTGTGCACTAAAAGATACAAAAGAGTGCATTTCTTCTGAGGTGGAGCCTTACAGGAAAATTCTGCCCACACTACAGCAAATTTGTGATTTAAGATGCTACAGATTCATCTTTGTCAAGAACAGGAGCTCCCTTGCAATTAGAGGTCCACAGCATTCAGACATTATGAATGATACTCCAGCTAAAAACTCTTGTCATAACGTG
This sequence comes from Euphonia xanthogaster, assembly GCA_034509185.1. NCBI lineage: Eukaryota > Metazoa > Chordata > Aves > Passeriformes > Fringillidae > Euphonia > Euphonia xanthogaster. The sequence continues at coordinate 115,064,676 of JAYDZK010000113.1, forward strand.
TCAAAAGCCAAGCCACAGTGCTGCTGTAGCTAGAAAGGGGCTCCAAAGGGAAAGAACATTGTGTTATTGAGAATGGGATTTCTTGGAGCTTAGTCTTGTGCATTAACTCTTAAACTCTTGTTTTCCCTGATAGTTGCAACAATCAGGAATATTTCTGCTGATATGTAGGACTTTTAGGTCCTATTACTAGCTTATTGAAATGAACTGCTGATAACACAAAACCTTAAATGTGAAACCTATACAGGGTGACCTAAGCCCAGGATGACTCCATTGGGTTGCCAAAATTCATATTCCGGTAAGGTTTGTCATGTGTTCGTCATGGGCATGAAGAAGACAATAGCAATTTAAAATCTAGAATTGTGGTACTGATCATAGAACGATAGAAAGGCCTGGACTGAAAGGTACCTGAAAGGTGGTACAGTTCCAACCCACCTGCCATTGGCAGGGACACCCTTCACTAGACCAGGTTACCACCTGGTCCCACCCAACCTGGCCTTTAATACTGCCAGGATGGGTCATCCACAATTTCTCTGGAAAACCTGTGCCAGTGCCTCACCACATTCAAAGTAAAAAATCTCTTCCTAACATCTAATCCAAACCCAATCTCTTTCAGTTTCCATTCCAGCTTGTCTTGTAAATACCCTTGTAAACAATCCCTCTTCATCTTTCTTGTAGGCTCCCTTCAGGTACTGGAAGGTCCCAATTAGGGGTCTGGAAGGTCTATCTGAGGCTTGTGTTAGAGGTATCCCTAGCAGGTTAAAGTAAAATTTACTTTTTTTTCCTGTAGGATCATAATTTTCTGATAATTTTGCTTGAATTTGACTTTGGTATTAGTTTTGATAATAACAAAAATGCAGATTTCCTCTCTCCCACAAAATTTGTCTTACAGTCTTTTTCCCACATGTCCACCTGTGTCCTGACCCAAAGTTTCCCCTCTGTCCAGGAAACAAATCTTTAGGCTAGCTGGAGTTAGCAAAATGTTTTCAACACAATGACTCAACAGAAACTGCCTTATTCATGCATATTTTATACTCTAGGTAGAAGGATAACACAACAAAACAGCTCAGCTTCTATAAAAAGAGTTTGAGGACCGAATTTTCCTGTTTGATAGTCCAGTTTTATGCCAGTAGAATTTCAGTAGCATATGACATGAGTGACACCATGGTGAATCAGTCTCTGTGATTCTGATACAATCTGTTTGCAGATGCGCTGCCTAGGAACTCTTCTATTTTCAAATCTTTTTATAATCAGGTTACCTAAGACTGTAAGATGCAGCATTTGCAATATTTCCAGTAGCCTGCACATGCACAAATAGAGAGAAAAAAGCTATAAAGCACCAATAGCACTGATGCTCTGCCTCAACCTTTTGAATATGTGATGTTTTGCTTAGTGGCTCTATTTTACACAGAGTCTTAAACTATGTAAAAGAAGTAAACATCCAGTAAAATCAGAGAACTAGATCTTCAATTAATGGGATTTATCTGTAAGAAGGAAAGCAAATATTTTTTTCCTTCCTTTTACGGCGGAAGAATAGTTTAAGCATTTAGCAAAAAAAATTAATAAACTATCTTTCATCCCAGTCCTGATGGTAATGGGGCAGAAGAGGGTAGATAACGTGCTTAGTTTTGTAAGAAGAAGAAACAGTCCCCTTTTATAAAAGATATTAATTTCAATCTTCCATTTACAAATATTTCATAGTAGAAACACTTACCATTATGCAAGGATTAGGAGTATTATATGTATACTATGATAAAAAATTAATTAGTAAGAAAGGCCTCTCTGCCTGCAGGCAGGAACTGATAGGAATCAGTGGCTGGCTCCTACCTATACCTTTCAGCTGATACTGATATGGTAAGAGCTAGCCTAAATGTTAAATATTTGTCTCTTGGCTCTGTTTTACCTCATTAAACTTGTTTGGTTTTTTTTTTATTACATGGAAGTCAATGCTTACAGAAGTGGGATTTACTTTTTGTTTGTTTTAATTTGTGGTATTTTCACTTTTTAAATGCCTATCAGATGGAAGTGACTTACAGAGCAAAGACTGGAAAACAGTGCCCTAGAGAAGACCTGGAAGCTAAAGGGAATGAGGTTTTGTTCTCTTTTGAAATGCATAACGAGTACTGAAATTCTGATATCTCATTCTTGGGAAAAATTGCAATAGTCACCAGATATGGTACCTATATGGTAGAGCAATCAAGTGAAGCCAAAAAGTGACAACCTTCTTCCCTGGAGTGAATCCAGGATAACAACTAGAAATTATAACAAGTTTTTGATGCCTGTTGTAGAGTTCCAGACATCACCTGGAAAGAAAACCTGACACAGAAAAGCAGGCAGGAGGACAGAAGGAAGGCAAGCATAGCCTAAGCTCTTGTAAAACTGAATTTGCTTATAGGGGCTTGCAGTCTATCTGCCAAACACTCAACTGTGTATCTGAATGAGGCAAAAATCTGTAGCCAAACAATTCATTGAAATGCCAAAACCAGCACTTGACCTGAAATGTGCATGCAGAGGTTTTTGTTTTTCTAGTTGCATTCCAGAGTTGCAGTTCAGCTGTTCTTAAGTTTAGTGGCTGTATTGCCACAAAGTAGTTAGAGGGTAATATTTTTAGGGCAATCCGAAGAATGGTACCTCTATGAGGTTTCAAATGTGAAATTTAAGACACAGAGGTTTTTTTTAACCTGGCCTGAAAATGACAAGAAATTAAAAATACTTTAGTCAATCAGGATTAAATACCTATTGCATAATTATGAATGCTTGCCAAGAGATAAATTATCCTGTGGTGAAACACACAATTTGTTGAAGAGGTAAACCTTGCTATAGCATCAGAGTGGAAATATGTTTCAGACAGCATCTGGTCTTTGAATTGATTCAATCATGGGAAAAAACCAACTGGTTTTGTAAAAGCAATGACTTATCTCATCTGTGATAGAAAAAATACTGCCACAATATTTAACATGATCTTGCATAAGAAGCTTTTAATTGTAACATGGTGAAATAATTGCCATTAAACAGATGAGTTTATGTCACTATCTAAGCAATTCTGACATAACTTGAAAAAACACAAGCATTTGGGAAACACAGGGTCAAAAAACCCTCTCTGCCTCAATTCTCACTGCAGCCCATTGCTCCCCCTTACTGCTATTAGCCTTTCATAATGTAAAACATTTCATTTCCAACAGATAATACTTTCAGTCGAAAGGTAATTTTTGAAGTCTATTACTTGCATTCTTAGTGAAGAGCACAATGTAGCATTTTGTTCTAATATGCCATTGAAATTGTTTGAGTAGACACACCATGGAATCAAATACAAAATGTCAAAATGGTTTCCATTAACTATGCACATTTGCACTGCTTCAGTTAATGGGCATGTTTTTGTTCTTCTCCTTCATCTTTGCATCTATAAGACAAAATGATTCAGTTAATGTAACTGAAAAGTACATTGAAAAGGTAGAGCAAATTACAAAAGCATCAAACCACAATTCCACCCACGTACTTTATTTTATAATGAAGTTTAATAATGACTAAAATTGCCTTCAGATTTAAACATCAGTCATTTCTGCAATTGTGGTTAATGTGAAAAATCTCACCCACGGTAATGTTTTAGGAAAACATTGTAGAAATGTACATTATATTTTATACTGAAATGTCATAATGAAATCTTAACTAGATATCACTGAAATATATAGTACGTTAAAAGTAATTTGCCACTATGGGCAGGACTGAAACAGGGACTGTGCTCCCATCAGCATGATAACAGGTAGGGAAAGTTCCTTTATATTATAAAAGCTCTATTGTGCTTCAGCACCATTATGGTGAGAGAGTCTTTGATACTATCTTTGATAGTAGGTATCATCTAAAATACTGCTATAATACCTAAATTACTTGTTTTGTACTGATAGTGTCATAAAATAGTATTTTATGAGAGCGAGCATCAATGAGAATATTATTTCCTCAGAAGGACACAAAATGGATTAATCTTCATTTTGAAACAGAAATAAGGTATTTTTGAGTGGTTGCCTTTCTTAGCTCTGCCTTCTGAGGCTGCAATGTGCCACCAAATCCTTATATCCTGAGTGGACCATGTGTAGGAACAGGATCCCTGGGAAGGTCACTGGGCTGCTTCCGGCACCCAGGCAAGGGTTTCAGCATCACCAGTTTCACAATTACAGAGGTTCCTGCTGCAAAGAGCAAAACAGGGGGCAAGAAATGTTCTCACACAGCTCTGTGCCTCGTTCAGATAGGGCTAAGCATTGTCCTTCCCTGGCTGAATGAATTTTTAGACGTTGAAATTTAATTTGGGTCAAAGTTGGATTAACTGCCATGGAAACTGTATTTAAGCCTCTCTTAAAAGAAAAAAAAAAAAAAAAGAGAGAGAGAGAGAGAGAAAGAAACCCTATGCTCTGAATATTCAGGTTCTCTTAGTGAGTATATGAATGAGCTCTCCTGATAATTAAATTTAAAGCCAAGCCTGTACAGCAGCACTGTAAGAAGCTGTGGGCGAAGAGAGGAAGCCCATGCTCCGGGCTGGGAGGGAGAGGCAGCTGTGGATGTGTCCCTGCCCTGGCAGCTTCCCTTCCCTGCTCTCTCGCCCCTTCCTCACCCACTTACAAGTTAAATCCTACACTTGTCGGGACTTGGGGTTTCCTTCTCCAGGCTAAATTTTCTGGCAGTGGTCACCAGATGGCAGTATGATATCATCAACCCCTCTCCCCCACGAACCCCTCAAATCACCAGGAGCCAAAAGGGGCTCAAATGGTCCACGGCATAGGGTACAATATCCTGTATATCCTATATATAGGATACAACTCAGATACAATTAGTCTCACAGCTGAGCTAGAGAAGAGTCAGGGTTTTTTTCCAAGATTGAAAAAGTGCTGTTTCCACTAAATTTGATGGTGAATGTTCTAAATATCAGGAAAAAAACTAAATAATTCATTCTACCTTGATTTATTTACAGTATATTTTACTTCTCCAGAACATAACTTTCTACAGAGCCCTAAGCACCTGAATTTTGGATGACCTAAGGAACCAAACACTCAGATTATCTTGTCAGCTGTCTGCTCAGACTCTGTCCCAATGCTCTTCAAGTCCAAGTTTCTTAAAATGGACTTTTTCTTTTCCAATAAGTTGTCAGGTTAACTTCCTCAATAAATTAAAATGTACATAGTTCAGATGTGCTTAAACACCGTGTGAGTCATACACAGAGTTTGAGATGATGATGCAGTATCTTCTGGGGCCACGTTGCAACACAAAATATGTACTCTTCCCTTTTTTTAGACATATGGACACAACCTGCAGTTATTTTGTAAAGCATCCATGTCTTCCTCTGCCTCGGTGCAGTTGCAAAAATCTGTAAGCAAAAAAAGAAAAAGAAAACAGGGTTCTTTCTTTATGTGACAAACATCAGATTTAAAGCCCTCTGTTTATTCAATTGAATGTCAGTTTTAATGGAAATGTCTGGGACTGCAAAAGCAAAGTAAAAAGACAAGCAGTCAGACGGCCTGCAATCACCCTTATGTGATTTCTCCAACACCATCACTATGGAGATATAAGTAGATCATCTGCTGCCAGCAATATTGGACCATCAATACTGAGGCTGATGCTTCTGTTCTGCAGGTCTATGGTTTTTCTCAGGCCAGACAATGATCCAAAAATTACAAGACCATCATTTCCAACACTTCATGCATTGTATGCTTCCTTAAACCCCGTGGACATAAGTTGCAAAGATGGGTAGGCATTACCTAAATGACCTGCAACCATTTGGTATGTGAATCCTGTCCTTTAAAATACTGTTTTTCCCTCTGCACAGAAGAATGTGACACCATGCTCTCTAATTATCTGGATTAATTCTCCAAATTATGGCCTAGTTCTATTAAGTCACACATACAAGGTTTGTCTGTACACAGGCACAGAAAATAAGACACTGCTAGTTACTCAGTTCTCACTGTATCCTGGAAAAATTCCTTGACACTGCAATCTATGGGTCACAGCTATTGTACTCAGGTCACTGGTTTTGTATACTGCTATAATAACTAAAAATGCTCTATTCAGGGCTCAGCACCACATGATGAAAACTGGCCTGGGCTGCTATCAGCTCATCCTGCTCCCCCAGGGAGTTTGTGTCAGTTAGAAAGGTGCTATTCCATAAAAGAAAAGGAAGTAATTTGTTTTTCCTAGAAGTTTAAAGGTCAAGAGGGAAAATTCAAATGCACAACCTCTTATCACCATACCCTTACTAGATGCAAACTAGTGCTAGGTCTAGGTGAGAGAAGAAATAATAATGATTGAAAGTAGCACCCTTTGCAGGGAGTGGTACCACAGGTGCCAGTTACTCAACTATGGCACAGACCAAGATTCAGGTATGCCATACACTCTGCACCAAAAAATTCCCAAAACAAGGTCTCCTTTCCCATAGATATGCTTTGAGCAATGTCTAGTCTATCAGATATAACTAGTAAGAGGCTGATATTTGCCCATATCACAACGTAGCTGATATCATCACATTAAAAATAGGGTAGAATTGATTGCCATTAATGCCCCTGAGTCAAACCATTTATTATTTACTTATTGAACAGATCTACACTGAACAAGAAACTTGTCTTTGCCCCAAGGAGCTTGGTATATGTTCAGCTGGAAATGCAAGTAGTAGATCTAGACATTATTAAAGCCTATTCCCTGCTACAACATGAAACAATTAAGCAAAGCTGGATTCATGCTAAAGGTATTGCTGACTTACTTTTTTTAATGCAGTGATGCTTAGGAATCTTTGTGGGTTTGTTTAGGTTCATTCTCTCTGGTGTACTTATTGGAGCTTTGCCTTCTTGTCTTCAAAGCACAGTAAAAGAGATAGAAAAAGAGAGACAAGTGTAGTAGGATTTCTCTCTTTGATCCTGACCAACAGCTGAAATGTGGCTGCACATTTCCATTGGAATAGTCTGATTTGTTTTTTCAGTGGATGAATAAGAACTCTGGTAGATGGGGCTGCAGAAGGGTGTTTTAAGAGGGACACAAGCAATGAAAAGGTAATATTTTCATGCATAAATCTGGGAAACCACATTATTAGTAATCAGTATAAATAAAAATGCACAAAAGGGAGAAGAATAAAAATGTGTATTTACACCTAAATGTGAAGGTGGAGATGGAGAGAAGCAGAGAACTGGTAACACAGGGACACAGCACTCCAGCAGAGAAAAAGACACCTACATCTTCTGCAATGAATGGGAGCAGTGGGAATATGTGGAGAGGAGCCTGGTTTCATGATGGAGGGTGGATGAAGCATAAAAAAATTCCCCTCTTGCCTTTCATTAAATCTATTTGGCTGGTTAGGTTTTTGTGCTAATAGTTGTGCTATCAGAGTCTGTGGAACCTCTGTTCCCCCAAATGTTTAGAGAAGATCCACAGAGCACTTTTACAGTTTTGAAATATATTTGCCAACATATATTTTTGCAGCGGTTTGTAAACACAGCTCAGCATAAGGAGGAAGAATCCTTCTGTATCTAAGGGTAGCCCCTTGCAAAGGTGAGCAGAAAGTTCTCATCTAACACATCACACATGCAGGCACAATCCTCGTTTTGGAGCCCGGGCAGACTTTACACTCCATGGTGCTTCTTAGACTCCAAAGATTGGGCATGGAAATCAGTTAAAGTGCAGAAAGGGATCTATTTTAAACATATGTCAATCAATCCCATTTGCTGCTTGGAGTCTGTACGTGGATTTTTCATGTTATTTCTTGGCTGTTGAAGTTGGTGCCAGAGTGAAAGCATTTGTTTTTCTAACACAATGTTCTATATGCGTGAAAGAGAACTTCAAAAGTGGAACAAAGCTCCTGCTGTCAGAACAAAATCATAACTCTGCTGAGGACAGAGAAGAGAATAACAAAGATACCATTGTTATCCCTCTATATCAAATGAAAATCAAATTTGAAGAGTTCAAAGCCTTCAAAACATCCCATTATTCTATTTTTAAAAGGAAATTATATGATATCTGCAAAGGTAAGGGGTTTTGGTTTTTTTCTGGGTTTTCCCTCATTCACAGCAAATTAAGTACATGTACACACATACTCAAAAAACCTTAAAACAGCAAAAAACAAAACAAAACAAAAACCTACAGTGTAGAAAGTGACTTTTCATTTTAGCTTACATGGTCTGGTGACATATACAAAATCTAGTGGCATCAAACACACTAAGCAAACATTTTTCTTCTGGGTTTGGGTGCTGGTGATTGTAAAAATGATATTTGAAATATTAGAATAATGAAAAATCTGACAGGGTGTGTCATGTGCCAAATGAACATTAAAGGAAGATTAATAAGCCAGAAAATATGTTCCACTCTTTTCTAATGTGACCTAATTACATTGCCATAATATTGCATATGAAATTTGAAAGAACTGCAAATTTAGAGGATGCTGATACTTTGGTTTTTTCTTTCTCTTTTTTTGCTTTTCCAGAACCCTTCAATATATCTATATTTTTCTCTACAATTTGCCTTTGATTCTCATGTCTCTGGAGCCATTCTCTTGCTGAGCAAGTTTTCCTTATGATTGGTGAAAGTTTTTCTCTCAAGTTAGTTTAAAATGCCACTAATGATACATTAAAGATTCTTCACTAGTAAGAAATCTGACAGGAGATTTTAAGAGATGTCATTGTCATATGGCTTCAGCACCATTCATATCCACTCCTGGGCAGCTGTGTAGGTGTTTTAAGAAGAGCATCTGCTAAGTGTACCTCTACATCAACTTCTGAACACCATTAAGAAAATATGTACAGAACAGGAGAGCTGACTCAGGGTCTGCAAGCCTGCCTGGTAAAAGAGAATATTTTATAAGTGCTATTTTTTATGTAAAGATGACTATTGAAATAGTTGTTATGATCCTTGCTGTACTAATGTTGACCATTCAGTGCAGGAATCTGCTTGGACATAATCATAAAGTAGAGAAAAAGCCTTGGAGTAAGGGGAGAGGGATAAAAAACAAATTACACCTGTGTAGTGCAGTCAAAAATAATCACTGATGGACATCCTTCTTACAATACAGATTTTGTGAAATGGTGGCAATACTCCTATCATTTATGATTTCCTGAAGAATGGACAACTATTTATAAATGAATGGCTCTGTAATAACTCGGTGACACCTTCATAAATCTCACCAATGTAGAGCAGTGACACATCTGATGAGAAATGTGTTTACTCCTTTTGGATTAAAATAGAAAAACACAATAGAACAAGTTCATTGGCAGGTTCAGGTGGCCACTTAGTGTATAATAGAATCAGGAAATGAATGTGCCCTGTGGCACAGAGAAAAACACCACTAGCACCCTTTTTTAGAGGACATGAACAAGCATGTTACTGTGGCTTGAGTTGTTTGGGGTTTTTTTTTTTTATTTTCAGCATTTACATACCAGCAAATGTAACTCTTTACCATCAGCTAAATATTTATTCACTTCTTCTGCTTGTTATTTCTTCATTAGCAAGGTTTTCCCTGCTGTGCAGTGGAATATGCGAGTAGCTTTGCAAATGTCAGAAGCACTCCATTTGGATCAACTGGAGGAAGTGATAACAAGACTCATAATCAAGTGGAAGTACAATAGTGGCACATTTCAAGCTGCGAAATAATAGATCGATTCAGAAGTCTCTTCCTCATGGGATAATACCTCCATTTGTTCTTATTTTGAGATTTGTTTTTTACTCACTATCTCAATGGAACAATATCTTTTTCTTTTAGCATCTTATTTGGAAGCAGCAATTTAAATTACATTAAACCACTAATTGTTGTTTTATAAAACAAATGTTGTATATCAATAAAGACAAACTTAAGATAAGGTAGGGTGTAAAAGCTTTGGATTCAATCCTAACTTACACTTCTTATATATGTTTGTGTTGTAGTGGTAGGGAGTTTTAACAGGACAGTGAAAATTATTGCCCATCCTGCTTGACAAGGTCACTGCTGAAATTCATTCTTGCAGCAAGGCAAGTTCACAAAACCAAAATACGCAGAGTTCTTACGAAAATTGAACTTTTAAATTTGAAAATGAACATTTTTTTACCCCATAATATAATCTAAAAAATTGTTGCAACTGCATAATTTAGTAAGAAATTCTAGAATATTTTTCTTTTGTCGACCAAATTTCTGGATTTCTAGTCTGTGGCAACAATAAAATGTCATTAGATTAATTTCATTGATACTGCTTACTTTTCTCTCTACATCCTTTTACAGTGCAATGACAGGTTAATATTAAAGTCTGTTTCCATTATTTTTGAAAGATATTACAGTAGAATATTGCCTCAAAGCTACAACTCAGAGGTCTTTCTCCATTTCCTGTTTGCTAATCAGTCTGTGGCTTCTGAGCCATTCTTTTATTTAAAACGCAAATGAATTAGGTGTATTCTATTGTTCTTTCTCAATGGAAAAAAAACAAAACCATGTATAAATGTTATTAAATATAATGGCCTTTATCCAGTAGGCCATTTTGCATAACTCTGCAAGTTTCAGCATGATTATTCATGTGATGAGAGGCTATGAGATCAGGTCTCTCTTTGGCTGATGTATATTTTTATGTTCTTTGACCAAGGAGATGCTTTAACATAATTTCCACTCAAAACCTTCATTATGTGATAAATCAATGCCCTTGGCTTTAGGTGCCTGCTATATCCCACAAAGTTGAGTAGGTCCCCTGAGATCTGACAAAGGGACAGGAATAGAATCCATAGGGCAAAAGTTTGGCACAGCAAGGTGAGGTTTACATTCAGAGCCACCCATTAAGGGGAAGACATTCCTTTTTCCTAATTTGATAGCTGACTTAGACACCTGAGTTGTGAGGGAAAAAATTCATTTCAATACAGCACTAGATACTGAACCCTTAGCTACGGTAAATTGGCATTGTTTTCTTGTCAAGTCAATGATGCCATGCTAATTTAAATAGATGAAGAGTTGGCCTTAAAAACTTCCCCTGCCCACATACATTTGCATATGGCTGAGCCTTCCAATCTTCACTTCCGTTTAGAGTAAAGGATATTCATGGATGTCCTGTTATATGGGGTTATCAAGTTGAAGAAAAATGTTTTATTTGCCTGGAATTGGGCCATGTAGAGCAAAATATCTGTCTACAGACAACCCAACAGATAAGTCTTAGGCATCTAACTATATCTCAATCTCTTCCCCTGTGCTATCATGGAATGGGAATATTCCCAAACTAGACAGAGAGAGGACCTGGACCTTTTAAGGCACTCCTGTCTCTATTGCCTGGTCCATGAGGCCATTCTTTCACAGGCAGGATCCACATTCTAACCTGCACCGTGCTTCCACTGGCTTTTTCCTTGCCAGAGAAATCACTGAGACCAGTGATTTAATAGGATTTGAAAAGGATCATGCATTTATACTGGCAGTAAGTGTGCTTTAAACTCAGTTAAACAGGATTTGTTTTAAGTTAGGAAGGGATATAAACCTTACTACTTCTGAGATGAGCAAATGTGTTACTTCTGGAGCTGGAAAAAGATGTTTTCTTCTGAACAGAGATGCTGTACCCCTGCCATATAGGCCGTTCTGTGCCTTCCTGCTGGTGCTGCTACCTACTGAGAGCAATACCAAGAGCTCAGTGAGGTAACTTGGTTCAGATGTTGCCTCAGAGGATGGCAAACAGGCAAACAGCACAGCACATCAGGTTTGGGCAGTACTCAGTGCCATTCAGAAGAGGCAAGAATACACGGACCGAACCTCAGTGCCCAGCCTGCATAGCTGAAACCCTTCACCATACACAAATTTCAAGGAAAATTCCACATATCTGTTCCTGACCTGCAAGCAGTTCCCTCTGATTTCTTCCCTGACTCTACATACAGATTGATATGTTAACATTAACCTGGATGTATGATCTTCAGCATGGATAGAGGATGAAAGGAATGTTTCATGCTCCAGAAATTTCTCTTCCAGATGTTCATGATACAAAGTAGCTAGCTACCATGTAAAAGATGACTAGAGAAAGAAGGATTAGATTGCAGCTATTAATTTAAGGGGAAAAAATACATACAAAACATTAAAAAATCATGTTCATTCCTCCATCAAGCCCATTAACAGCCTCCTACAGAGATAAACCACTTTCCTCTAGGATTCCCATCTGAAGGACAGAAGAATACGGATTTTATTTTTTTATGCTTCCTGAAAAACTAGGTGTTGAGAATACAATTTCCTTCAAACCAACATCCCATGAAAGAAGTAAAGGCAGCAAATGACCACTCTTCTCATCACATCTTGGAACTGGAGAAATATTTAATTTTTCCGTCCTAATCTCAGAAAACATAGAATGTTCTATTATGTCATAGAAGATTGCCAATTTCCTGAGGAGAATGGTGAATTAAAATCAGATTTTGTAGTTCTACTCTGGGCTATTGTGACTGTTTTAGTACCTGTCATTTTTTAAAAAAATTACAAATAAAATTTTTCAGACTCTTCCTGTTGAAACAGAGTATGTGCTTCTGCTGCCCATGACACTGGGAATGGAAGAATGGTCTAGAAATATTAAAAATTCCTAGGCAACAATATTCTCACCACTTTGGTATAATAGAAAGTGAATTATTTTCAAGAAAAGTAGTCTGGTTGTACAGCCTTGCTTTTATCACTTTTTCTGTATGGTGTCATGGCATGGTCACACTCTGCTAAATATAGACCTTATATGAAGGGGAAAAGCAATCTTTCTGTTTTCACTGATCTGCAATAACCCATCCACCACTGAACTCTCTATTTCCTTTGTATATGATGACATTATTATGCATAAATCTAGCACTACTCTGGACAGGCTAAACCATAAAATGTGAATGTCCTGAAAATTGCCTTAGAATATATTTATTTTCAATTAATATAAAAATGTTACACTGAAAGTGTGATATGGATATATATATATATATAAAATTTCTAGCAATCAGTGCTGATATAAAGCTCATGATTTAAATTACACACACATCACACATCTAAAAAAGCAGGCTTTTCAATGCAATTTCTTTGTAGCTAGGATATGTCAAAATTAGGGTTGCCATTGTATGGCTGTGTGCATATATTTTTATTATTTTCTTTTACTGTTGTCTTGAATTACAAAATAATTCCTTACATTCAACCTACCTCATTCAACATGCAAAATGATCTTAAGAATAATTTAGTCAATATTCTGAGTTTGTTTTTCCCCTTCATTCTGCAACATTTGGCCATATCTGTTGCTAAAACATAGATTTAAAAACAGAATAAAACATTTTTCTTTTCAGTGACACTCATTATGTCCACAACTGAGTGACACATAAATATTAATTAATTATTTTCACTAGTCTTTTATGAGCTGAAGAGTGGCATGAACATTATGCAATAGCCAGAGTGGTTAACACATATGTGAAAACAAATCTTTCCAGTGATTAGCAAGCAGAATTTGAGACACAGGAAAATCAGACCTCTCACAGCACTTAACAGCATACAGCATCTTACATAATCTTATTGACTTTAGCTGAAATTGCAAGTTCGCAGTACTTTCCTTTATCAGATTCCCTGGTACTATAGTAAAAATTTGTGATGAGCTGTAAAAACTCCAATCTGATGTGACTTCCTAATGTTTTATGGCTGTATGTCTTCTTGGTTGTGAGTTTGAATTCTACCAAACTGACTGGAGTTAAGTCCCTCTTTAAAAAGAGATCCTAAGGAGGGAGCAGAGTATGGAAAATACATCTCCAGCTAACACTCATAGGTTGGCTATAACTACAGTGCTGATGCTATGCAGTTCAAAGGCAGGAAGTTTGCAGATATCTGCCTGCAAGACATCCTTGGCACACAAGCTAAGGCATGGTAGAAGATGGTTCTGCAGGCTGTATTCAAGGGATTTTGACTTCATTTGATCTGCAATTTCCTGAAGTTCCCTGTGACAGTCACCAGACAACTGCAGCTGGTGAAAATGTATTCTGCCATGGCCACCAGGAGTGGGAGATGAAAAGGGCAAAACAATAATAATAAATAGTAATAAATACTTATGTCACAATACATATTCAAAAAGGAATTTTCACTAAGAGTTGCACAGAGAACTTTAGTTTTCCAGTTTTCTCATTTCTGACTGTAAGTGTAGGCAGAAGGGGTGGCATTGAAGGTGAGCCCAGACTCACTCTCCTTTGTGCAGTGAGTAGAGTGAGCCAGCCTTCAGCCAGACCTGACTGACTTATTCTGGGGGTTACAGCTCATCATATGTGGTGGTCAGCAGTGGATCTAGCCTGCCTGAACTTCCGAGGTCCCCTTCTAAACTTGTTTTTAAAATCATACCTGTTGTGCATGAGAAGTGCACCTTTTGTGTCTTTCAAAGTCCACTCTGGCAATTTCATTTGGTGGTATTACTTGCACTGTCAGTTGTTTGCTATTGATCATCTCCATTCTACAAACATCACTTGTGTTCTAAACTATTTTTCCAAATTATTTTTATTTCTGTTTTTATTTTTATTTGCTTTCTAGCTTTGTGAAAGACAATCCACATCTCTGCTTATTTTTGTTGTCTTTGTCTGGATCTTTGGTAATTCTATTATACCTTTTTCTTTTGCTCAGGCATTTCTAGAACCCCAGTGTCCTTAAATTTAGAATAATGAAATCTTGAAATATTAGTAGCTAAGTGATATACACTGGGACACGATTATGTATTCTGTTATGCTCCTAATTATTTTCCTAATTATTCTTCAGATTCTAGTTATATTTATAGACACTGCTGAATTCTGAGCTGTTGTTTTGAAGAACAGTTTTCAGCTACAAAATCTCTTTCTGGAATGGTAGTAATTACACTGATGGCCATCCTTTACTAATACTTGTAGGTTATTTCTTTTCCTAGGCTTTAAATTCCACTTATTAACATATGATTTCATCCAACTGTTTATCATCTACTTGTAAGTTTGAGCTCCTTGACAACTCCTCACAATCAGCTTTAGATTATCCCAAATAATTCTAGATCATTTTCAGGTATTTCTCTCCTTATCATTCAAGCAATACCCATTTATGAATATGTCGAATTGCACATTTTTCAAATGTAGAATTTGGTTGAGCTCCTTTCTTTCTGAAAACCAGCTACCCACTCCTACCATCTGTTTCTTATACTTTCACCTGAACCATATGCTCAGTGGCTCCTCTGAAGATGACTGATATATGAGTCATGACTTCTCCTTGCAAAGGCTAGGTTGGCTTTTTCCTAGTATATCATGTTTTTCTCTTTTATTACTCAGTCTGTGAAATGGAATATTCCTACAGATTTGCTCGTACATAAATATAATTTACTGGTTTGTAGTCGTCTGAGTTAATCTAGAAAATCTTTTAAAATTTTGGTGAGGTATTTGCCACTTTCCATTCTTCAGGTAACACAAGTCATTTAAATGACAGACTATTATTCACAGAAAATAGTTTAGTAGTTGTTTATTCCTATTGCTTAAGAATTCCTGATGGAAGCAGTCCTGTGAGCTTATGTTCTGGTAAAGTGTGACTCTGGAGTAGGAATCACTCTGGCCTCTTCTGCAATAAATGTTGACACAAGGAATTAATTTTGAGGATATCTTCTCCAATCGCCTCACCTTAGTGAATGTCCCTTTTATAATTTGATTAACTGTTGGACCTACATATTTTACTGAAGGCATTTTCTTCACAATTTAGGAGGAAAAATTGTTTTAATATTTTTACCCTATTTGCTTTTCTCATGTGTGTTTTTACGTGTGACCTCTTGAGTGTTTTTAAAAGAAGAAAACGGAAGAAATTCTTTCCTGTGACAACAAATAAAAGAGATGGAGAAGAACTTTGGAGATTTTAACAGAGAGAAGATAGCAACAAGTAGCTCTTGCAGGTCAGCTGCAGAACTCTGAGATAACAGTTTGCCATTACTTTGACATTTTTACCAGCAGCAGAACAATAGTGAGACTCAGAACACTTGTGTTTACCCAGCCATGTGCAAATTGAGCAGAGCCTTTTTTTTTTTTTCTCATTCCTCCCTTCTCTGACCTCTTCTCTGCCTTGACCTTGATCTTTATATCAGCTCATTTGAAAGGTTTTGGTTGGCTTTTTCCAAGAGTTGCAACCCGAAGTCAACATTAAATCTATAAAATATCAGCCCAAGCAAGTTGGAAAATTTACAAGTCAGTGAAAACAGACCTTTATAATTGAAAGCATGAAAGTGGCACAAGACCTGTTCTGCCTAAAATAGCTACTGCTAAAGAAAAGCACTTTCAGCTATGTGCTTTCAGGAGCATGAATAAGGGAGAACCCCTGGGTGTCAATGGTACTATGGCTTCCAAACTGTAAATGAAACAAAATATAAATTATTTCATATAAACAAAAACACATGGCAAAAGTCAACATCCTCATACTGCTACTCCACAAGCATTTTCTGGAAAAGTTGTTATAAAAGGCTTATATAACTTACTTTCTGCTACTCTGTCTCCCTCTTGCAGAGCTTTACAGGAGCTTCACACTGGAAATCACTCTCCAAACTTATTCATACAAATGCTATGCTGTGTGCTACAAACCCTTGCCATGGATATTTGGGAAAGGACTGGTGCTTTCAAAGACCTAACTTTCAGGGAGGTCTTCTGCAAAAGAAGTGTAGCTAATCTGAACCTTACACTTAGTTCAGGTTTCATTCTCTGACCTTGCATCACAGATCCTATGAATAAAACATTGTCCTTTCAGTGCAGTCTCAATAACTGGACATTTTCTGGGTCCGTGGATTTGTACAATGAGATATCTACTCCAATCTGTGTACATAATGCTCCAATGCCTGCCAGGAATGGCTGCAATATTGACGCCTTTCAATGTAGATCACATCATTCACAGAGCAGAGTTCAATAAAATGATACTGTAGTTAACAAGTTTTATAACACAAAGTTACTTTAAAACATGGAACTAATCAGGAGGAAGCCTGTTTATGCATGTCACAGTTACATTGAATTGTCAATAAATAAACAAAGATTTGCTTCACCTATTGTCATGTAGATCAAGTGAGTCATTAATCTAAACTAATGAAGCTTAAGATATTTGACAGGCAGTTTTTATGGAGCTCTTTCTTAATGATATGTTTGCTTTTCTTTATAACGCTGAGAGACCATTATCTAGAAAGCAGCACATTACAGCCCAAAAGCCTTGAATCCACGGCTTCTCTCTTTATCCCTGGCTCACACTGTGTAGCATTTGCACTTACATTTTTCACAGAGCTCTCCTGGATGGATAGCAGTACTCAGAAATTAATAAAAAATCCAGATAAGAGATGCAACAGGAAAAGAATGTGTCCATTGCTTGATCTTTAGTCAGTTATGTCATTAGGTAGCTAGTGAGTTAAGGATTTTTGAACTGTCCTGGAAGACAAAAAACGAAGGCTAAATTTAAACAGTTTCACAGTGCATGTTCTTTTGAAATTTACTTTTGTTATGAGGCAGCACAGAATAAACCCATTAAACCATTTCAGAGAAAGTAAGCACATATACCTTCTTGTAAATTTCCAGAATTAAGGTTACTGGATTATCTTCATGGATTCACAAGTTTGACATTACAAAACAGAAAAATTAAAGGTAATCTGGTTTCCATTTCATCTGAAAATGGTAAGAAATAATGCAGGAAGGCCAACTGTTAGCAAATAAGCTCCATTTCCTCTTGTACAATCTGCTCACACAAAAACACCTAGAGCCAGTTTAGATGCCACAGAGTACGAGACACACATCCAAGACAAGCAGGTGTGACACTGCTCTAAAGACAGACCTGTACTTGCACAGTGTCTGGAAAGCAGATCACATCTCCTAGAGCATCTCAGGTGGCACTGGATACTCCTGTTTTGGCTCCTGGTTCAAAATGGATGTTTTCTTCATTCCTGTGCTTGAGTGAGGGTTCTTCCAGAGACCGATACTAAATTTTGACTGGAAAGAAACAAAATTTTCCTTAAAAAAATTCACATTACACTTGGTAACCTATATCATAAATTACCTCATTGTTAAAAAAGTACTGCTGTATTTCTACTTTAAGTTGTTTTAACTCCTAGTCACTATATTTTGCAGAGTTTTGCCACAATAAATACCCTTTCTCTTCCCCTGAAAGTACTGAAATGCTTGAATGTTTAGTACTCACATGATGCTGGGACCACTTAATGTCATTGTATTCAAAAGAAAATCTTTTCTGGTTTTGGAGAAAATGTTCTTTCCACACAAAAATTGTTTGGATTGATGTCATGAGTTCCATTGATCCATGCTGAACTAAAGATGTGACCATTTGTGGAATACATATGTGTTAATATATATATCTCATTTTTTCTGGTAAGCTTTTGTCTAGTTTTAACCTTTAATTAGGTTTTGAGTGCTCATTTTAGAGCAAGAACTTGACACCTTCTGACTCACTGTTCCTGGTGAGCTCTGATGTAACTGCTCTGCTGATGGTTGCTAACTTTGAAGAATTCTGTGCTCAGATGACAAGAGAAAACTGAAATTTGAAATTTCTTGTTGAAATTTCATCAGAATATTATAAAAATAAAAAAATAAAAATTAAAAAAACACCAAAATAAACAAACAAAAAAATACAGTGTAAAACTCCCAAATGGAAACTTTCCAAGTCCATGGAAACCAATAAACTGCCACATACAATCTGATAAGACCAAAAAGACTGAGACCTGAAATGGCCATCGTAACCCAGATCAAGCCCAAAACTTCTGTGGGTGACAAAAATCTGCATTAATGATGGTGTTCAGGAGTTTGATGACTTTCTATCTGTGTAACTTTCCTGTTCTTCTCCTGCTGCATACTCTGTGTGTGTGGACATCTGTATAAGTTACCCAGCTGAGATTAACTCTTTACTTTCTTGACATAATCAAGGCTACCATAAAAAATTGATTTCTACAGTCAAGTGTATGGGGGACGTAAAGGCAGGAGAGAGGCTCAGCATCTGGTTAATACCTGGGACAATTATTTTCTGTATCTAGGGAGGGGGACCATGATCTTCTAAAATTACTCCAAATAGCATCAGACATGGCATTAAAAGACATAGATTTTTAAAGAGTCATTCCACAGGCCAAGAAGACTTAAATGATCATGGGCTCAATGTTTTGAGATTTTCATAGGAGACTTTTGTTCCTATAGGGGCCAGAAGGAAACAGCCTAAGTGAAACAAAACCAGAGAAATCTTAAGTGAAAAAAAAATAATTAAAATAAGATGTTTCACTCCTAGCTTTCAAATGAAGAACAGTTAATGAGCTCATGTGGTTATGGACCTTCCAGGAGAGCACAAAAAGAAATCAGTTCAGAACCTGTCTCTTTAATCTCTGTATAATTACATCTCTGAACAACTGCTGATGGTACCAAACTACTGCCCTGATATCAGTGGCAGTCTGATTTAAGACATCAATATGTGGCTTCTTAAAAGGCCAAAAGCTGGAAGGAAATATTTTGTATATTACCTGAAGTAAAGTTTCAAAGAGACCAGCACAGATTTTTTTCCATCAGAATAATTTTCTGATGGATCATGCAGTTTTTGTAAATTAATATGTTTCATGGGGCTGTTTCAATTAGATTTTATGTCTTCCAACCCCTTTGAGAATCATTGCAGATTGCTTTGCCCAGATTAAAACAATTCACTGAACTAAGGAACCTAAAACATTTTATTTGAAAAACTTCTTGGCATTGGCCTGATTTCTTTGTTACATTAAGAGTTTCTTGTGTCTGAGAAGTGGCCTCTGCAGAACTACTTTTTTCCAAAAGCCAGTACAGCAAACCTGACAACTGTGGGCAAAGGCCCAGTCACATAATGCTGAGTGCATCACGCAAAAATCTAGTGCCTCTGCAAACTCGGGACTTTATGCTCAGCTTGAAACCTTCACCATGGATGACTTTCAAGGACTTAGGTCACTGTCTGACAAAGTGTGAAGTATTCAGTTAACACCAAGTGTGGGTCAATCCCATCATGTCCAGTTTCACACACATTACACAGGTGTGTCAGAATGGGCACGTGTGTTGGGGTGTCGAGGCTTTAGCACCATAACAGCACTTTTATAGCAACCTCTTTCAGCCTGATGTAAATATGATGGTAGTCAAACAAAGAGTATCACAGATATTCAGGCCTGAAGCAAGAACTCAGAAGAGGCTGTTCTGTACACTGAAAAGATGTTCTTACAGGAATTAGATGATATTAGATGATATACAAAGATTGTTATTCAGTACTAATTATTCACGAAATACCATTTCCCAGATGCTAAGCCTATACATTTACCACCAGTAGGAAAACAACCATTATAAAAACTCCCTGCCCTTCAAATTATCCTCTAAAATATTTTTAAATTTCTCTACCTGTTTTGGACCATAGAGAATTCTTTACGCTGGATCCTCAGCTCCTATGAAAAGAAACAAAATATTATTTATCAAGTGTCTTTTGCTAAGTAGAGAATCTACTTCAGAACTGCTATAGGACTAATTCAAAGTAACTGAGATTTTCATTTAGTATAAGCCATCTGAACACACCATCCTAACTAACATGGTTCTGTGAATCTCTATAGCCAATCTGGCTGAGATTTGTTCTCATTTGTAAATACTTGCCGCTGGTGTCATGCAAACTGTTGTCAAATTCCCTTATGTATAAAATGTAGATATTCAGTATAAATGTTATCTAAAAGGTACTAAAGAAAACAAACCCTGAATAGAAAGAGTTTGGGTTGTTTCAAACCTTCTATAACTTTACAATAAGAGGGTTTCTTTATTTTCTGTGATTAAAAAAGAATCTGTTCTGTTTACTATATAGCCATTTACATTCTGGCTTAGGATTTTCAAGAAGAATAAAAGTCTGTTTCCATTAGCACTAAAAGCATAGAGCGACTTTCACCCTAGAAATGTCAGGCACCATTACTTTCTGTAGAGTCTGAAAGTATTGCAGCTGTTGTTGTCAGAAATGGGCAACATGTCTATCCAGAGAGGAGCAATGAAGCCTGTGAAAAGAATTTGTAGAAAGCCAGGAAACATTTTTATAGATGGCAGGTATCAGCAGTGGCAAGAAATATACCAAATTTTCCTTCTTTAATGAAGAAACACATTATCTAAGAAGCTATTTGAGTTGTTTTACAGGAAGGAAGAGTAAATGCTTTGTATGGTTGAGACAATGTGATTTCCAAAGTTTGTAGCACACTTCAGATACAATAGGTGAACACAATATTGGCATGTGGTACTGCACTTCAAGCAGCACTTCAAATAGCCAGTGTTGACTTGAGATAATCCTTTTTGTTATTGCTGTATAGTGCAAAAAGCAATTTTTTTTTCAGATATTATTATCTGAAGATATTAGGCTTAAGAAGCAGATGCTAAACTTAAATGTTCATGAGAAAGTACCAAATGAAAATTCCAGAATTATTAGAATGCAAATTAACCATGCAATTAACCATACATGGTATATTTGATATTTACACAATTCTCATTCATGTAACAGACTCACCTTTACTTGGATAGAGATATTAATGTATCTAAGGCTTTGTAAGAGAAGTCTACATGCATTTTCTCAATAGACAGATGCTGCACATGAATGAAGTTTTATAGACTCCATGTCTTATAACAAGCCAACATGGACTCACCATGTAAAAAATTAAATGGTCCGGCAACCTACACCCTTAGATCTGTCCTGATATTCAAACAGTTTTTAAAACACAGTATGTATCAATATAATAACATTTTCATTCTCATTTTTTGGGTTAAAAAAATCCTAGATGTAAATGGGAGAGCTTTTATGTTTTCACGGTTATTATTATTATTGTTATTATTATTACTACTATTAAATTATTTTATTCATCAGATTAAAATGACAGTGATTTTAGGTATAAAACCATATCTGTTCCAAGTACATCTGATGACAGGAATTGCCTTCACGGTCATTAGTCATATCAAAAATGAATTTTTTTCAAAACTGTGAAATTTATTCTCTGACTGAATTACACATACTTCATTTTAAATATAGACTTTACTTGGAAAATTCTTGTAACACAACCCTGACTACCCACTCAATAGCTTTTATTAGTTTTGGATTTTAAATAAACATAGTGAAATGAAATTTAGAAATTAGTAAAATGAAAGAGTAATGCTGAAAGACAAGATTCCCCTGAGAGTTCAAGTAAAGATTTCACCTACTCTTTTTTTTTACTCATTAAAGAGAGTATGATATAATGCACAAGACCACAGCACTGGTAATCCAGTGTGAAGGACTCTCTGGATTGTGCCAGGAACATTCCTTGACAATTGCATGAACTCGTAGCATCTCACTTTACAGCCTGTAGGGGAAAGAGCATCTGAATATAGAATTATATAGGTTGCTAAAATTTTTCAAGATCCTCAAGTGGACATGCTGCAGCACCCCAGTGTCTTTCTAGAGAAAGAAATGAACACGGCTTCATCACCTCAATCCCTGTCCTGGTCCTGCTGGCCACACTATTTCTGATAGAGGCCAGGAAGCCAGTGGCCTTCTCAGTCCCCTGGGCACAAACTGGGTCATGTTCAACTGGCTGTTGACCAAAACCTCCAGGTCCTTTTCCACTGGGCAGCTTTCCAACCACTCTGCCTCAGCCTGTAGCACCTGGCCTTGCTGAACCTCATGCAGTTGGCCTTGGCCCATCTATCCAGCCTGTCCCGATCTCTCTGAAGAGCCTTCCTGTACTCCAGAAGACCAAAACTCCCACCTCAGCTGGTGCTGCCTGCAAACTGACTGAGGATACACTCAATCCCCTTCTCCAGACCATTGTTAAAGACCTCAAACAGGACTGGCCCCAGTACTGAGCCCTGGGGAACTCCACTTATGACAAGCTGGATTCAACTCCATTCACCACCACTCTCTGGGCCTGAGTTTTATCATCCAGAAAGATTTTTACCCAGGGGAGGGAACACCCATCCAAGCTATGGGCAGCCAGTTTCTCCTGGAAAATTCTGTGGGAGTCAGTGCAAAAGGCTTTGCAAAAGTCCAGATGGACAACACCCAGCCTTTCCCTTATCCACTTGCTGGGTCACACTCTCATAGAAGGTTGGTCAAACAGGACCTGACTTTCCTAAACCATGTTTTTTGGGCCTGATGTCCTGGTTGTTCCGCACTTTTTGTGGGATGGCCCTCAAGATAATCTGTTCCATCCCTTGTGACCTTATCAAGCACAATGGTCAGGCTAACAGGCGTGTAGTGCCTCAGCTACTCCTACTGCATTTCTTGTAGATGGATGTCACCTCCTGTCACTTGGGACCTCCCTGATTAATCAGGACTGTTGGCAAAGGATGGAAAGTGGCTCAGGGAGCCACCAGCTCCCTCAGTACCCTTGCGTGGATCCCATCCATTCTGATGCAACTTTGTTGGTGTCTTAAGTGTTGTAGCAGGTCACTGACCATTTTCCCTTGGATTATGAGGGCTTCATCCTGCTCCCCATACCCATAATTCAGCTCGGGGAGCTGGGCAATCAGAGAAAAACTGGTCTTATTAACTGGTCTTATTTCTGGTATTATTAAACACTGAGGCAAAGAAACCATTAAGTATCTCAGGCTTTGTCTTATCCTTTGTCATCATGTCCCACACCACATTAAAAAAAAAAAAAGGAGATTCTTTTCAGCCCTCCCTTTTTTGTGGATGTATTTATTGAAATATTTTTTAGTGCTTTTTGCAGCACTATACAGATTAAATTCTAGTTGGGCTTTGGACCTTCTAATGTACTCCCTGCATAACTTCACAACCTGAGCTGCTGCCCCTGCTTCTAAATATCATAAACCCTCCTTTTTACTCTGAATTCTAGACAAATCTGTTCAGCCAGGATTTCTTCTTCCCTGCCATCTTGTCTTTTGGCACATAGGGACAGCGGGCTCCTTCACCTTCAGGATTTCCTTCTTGGAAAATGTCCAGCCTTCCTAGACTCCTTTGTCCTTCATGACTGTCTCCCAAGAAACTCACTTAATCCGTCTCCTAAACAGTCCAAACTCTGGAAGTCCAAGGTTCTGACGACTCCTTACTTTTCCAAGGAGCAAAAACTCTATAATTTCACGACCACTGTGCACCCGATGGCCTCCAATAAACAAATCACCCAACACTCCTTCTCTGTTCACAAAAAGCAGGTCCAGTAAGCACCTCTCCTAGCTGGATGCCTCTACAGCTGTGTCAGGAAGTTCTCTTCCATACACTTTGGAAGTTCCTGGACTGTTTTCTCTCTTCAGTACTGCATTTTCAGCAGACATCCAGTAAGTTGAATATGCAGAGACTCACTACTTACATGATAAAAGTTGCATTTACTTCACAAGGCCTGGATTTTACTCATGGTGTCTAAAACCACTAGTAAAAGCTATTCAGGGCCTTGGTCAAGCGTTGCTAAAAATTATGGAACCTCTCAGTAGGGTCATTTAAGAAAAAAGCATGTCACAAATTCACAAGTGCAGTGTTGAATGTATTATGGTAATTGAACTATCATCATAGTGTTGCCAGTATGCATTTGTGTCTAATTTAATTTAATTTCATTGAGATTTTAGCCATAAACAGTATGTGGAAAGTCTTTCTTGAAGGACTGGGGGGCTGGGGTGTGTTTTCTGTAGCTTTTGGGGGCTTTTTGGAAGGTCCTTTATGGGGGAGGGAAGGAGTTTATTTGATTGTTTTGGTGTGAGCTATAACCAGGAACACCAGAAATGACAAAACAAAATATTTAATAAAATTAGCCATATAGTCATGAATGTTAAGGAACTTCAGAGTTTAGCTGACTCTTAAATTGATTTTTCCACCACTAATACTAGCATTGATCCAAGTAGGAAAAATTTACTTACAATTTTCCATTGTAGATCATTGTAAAAGAGTTATGTAGTTTAGGCCTGAATATTACATGCAATAATTCATAGCACAGCAATCCATATGCTACACATCTCTGTTAATCTGTCAAGTGAAAATGCTAAAGCAGGAACAGATGAGAATGCTAGATTTATTGTGACAATGTATTTTGGATTCCTTCTTTGCTTTTCTCACCTAAAAACATCTACATTCTAGATGCTATTCTTAGGTAAGTACTTACTCATTACTTCCTGTTCTTTCCTGGTGAAAATTGGTCTGCTCTCACCAAGACTCTCAGCAGAGACTGCCCAAATTACCAGTTTAGTCTTCATTATAGGACATCCTTTGAGTAATGCAATACCTAGTACAATCTCTAAAGAAACATAAATTAATTGAGTGGATGGTAAATATAATGGTAAGTCTGCAGGGAAATAGATCAGAAAGTATTGTGGGTGTTGCTTTAAACTCTTGCTACAAATTTAAGCTACAGAAGAAAGGTGACGTACCACCAGAAGAAATTTTTGGCTCACTCAAACAGCCAGAATGACTTGATTTTTAAATATAAGTAAAAGCATGAGTATTGGTGGATTCACATCAGTGGTTGTATCTGGCAGAAGTCAGAAGGGCACACATGCATGTGGGTCCCTAGCTTGAGGACCTTACCAGAGCATTGGTTGTTGGCAGTCTATGGCCTCTTGTCTTCATCTTTGCTGAGTTAGTTGAATTTAGGACACAGTCTACACTCACACACTTGCCTGTGAGCCTGAAAACTGTCCTCGTGCTCCCAATCTAGGTACAGAATGTGTGAATTTCAAACCTTTAGTCATGATCACAAGTCAGAGTGGTCAAAATTTCTATTTTGTGAAGCTTATTTATGTTTTTAATTTGAAGAGAAAAAAAAACCCACACCCTAGTATTTTATTATCAAGAAGCTTCCTGTCCTTATATAAAGGTAACCTTGCTATAGGTGATATAAAACAAAAAGGATATATGTCTGTCCTTGCAGCAGTTATCTAAGAAGTCTTCCCTAGCCTATCAGAAACCTGTAGGATCCTGCATCTCTTCCTCTCATATGGCCAATATTTGGCTTATCCATTTTTGTTAAAAATTTAGTTCTTCTTATTATTTTCAGCTTAGCCTCTGTTTAAGGAGACAGCAACATCCAAACCAAAGAGATAAATAGGGTCTTTCAGTGCTTGTCTTTCTGAACTGCTTGTCACCATGCAGTGAAATTAACAAGGCACATGTTGACAATTTAGATTCCCCACTCAGCATTTCACTAAGCTGTTCACTTATCAGGTACTGATATGCCTGATTAAGACCCATTGCAGTTCCTGTGATGACTTTTAGACATAGCTTCGTTTTTCCATCCATCAAGAGAGTGAAGCTGTAGTTCCACAATCACCACTTAGTTCCTTATCAGTCAGTCATGGCTGTGGGCTTTATTAATGCAAAATAATTCGCTCATCCTCTTGTCTCCTGACATCACCTTCCCCTCCAGTTTAATGGTGGGAAGCAATGAAGTAGCAGTACAGATATAGTGTGTGTCAGATAATTGTGGTAGCTACCAGGCAGTCAGATCATCAGACCTTTCACAGAAGGAAATAGAATTACTGATATGAGAAGGCTGATATCAGATGAAGATGCTTTGTCTGGGTGAATCAAAATGAGCTTTTACAGGTTAGGAAGAAAGCTGATGAAAGTACACACTAGAGAACATCTATAAGCTCACTGAGGAATATAAATAAAAAGCAAACAAATAATGAAACCAAATGTCAAGATTTATACACAAATTGTTAGCAGCTTTATGAAGCCTATCTATGTAGTGATATTGGAAAAATGCTGTATAAACATTCCACAGCCATTTTTCTTGACATTTTTTTCAACTAGATAAAGCTCTTTTTCTAACTCTTAGCATTAAAGGAATATTTAAATATTGTCTGTTACTAGAAATAGATATTCCTGGATAAAAAATAAGACAATGGAATAATAAATTCCATTTCAAATACTCAAAAATTTGAAAATTCTGAAATTAAGTCTACTAAGTAGTGGTTCTGGGTCCATTCATTATAATTAAGCACATAAGCACATAATATTCAATTTTAAAATGATGATTTTAATGTGCATGATGTACACAAATGCAATTTTTAAAAAGTCTTTTCTACTCTTCATATTTTAAGATACCAAAAGACTTTGGTAGAGAAAATGTCCATATTTTTATGAATACTGCAACTTTGATATTTTCATGGATATTTTGGAATCCAGGTTTTCTAGTAATCAAGTCATAGCTTGCACTACTTTATTCATATCTCATTTTTACTCTTTTACCCATTTACCCAGTTTGTTTACCCCATTTTTACACTGGAGCAGTCCATTACTGAAAGATCTTACCCAGTGGAAAGGATTCATTCTGGAGTGGTTCTTGAAAGACAGCAGTTCATGGAATGGAACCATATTGGAGAAGCTGGTGGAACGCCGTACACCATTGGTGATTAGACTCTATCCAATGAAAGGCCCTCCTTGTGGGATGGGAAGGGTATAAGAAGGAGCAGCAAAGAAGAAGACAACTTTGGAAGTCATGGCAACCCCCATTCTCAATCCTCCAGTTCCACTCAGGGGGCAGAAACAGGCAGAAGAATTGTGTGTGTAATTGGAACTGGGAAGATGGTTGGGGAGGAAGGGGGGCACAGGTGAAAAGTAGGCTTACTTTTGGTTTTATCCTGTTCTGTTTATTACTTCTTAGTAAATCATATTGTTTTGCAAAGTCAACTATGTTTTGCCCAAGACAGCAAATGGGGAGCGATCTCCCTCTCCTTGTCTCATTCTATGGATTTTTTCTGTTCCTGCTGAGGAGGGAGAAGTGGTCAAGCAGCCTGGCTGGCACCTGATGGCAACAAACCAAGGGATCAGTAGATTGCTGCTCAAAATGAAAGGGCAACAAGTTGTCACAAAAAGCAAAATAGGTCAATAGGTCTAACTAAGCCTGATAGTCCTACATCTAATTTGGTGAGTTTCACTAATTGATTTCCTTTAACTTTTTTTTTCCCTTTGGTCATTATATAACACAGAGAAAAAGACATGTTTGTACACTTGGAACACTAGATCACCTAACAGGATAAGCCCCAGTGGCAGCATGGAGGAATCAGCAGAAGAGATCAGCATCAGCTCACAGGGTCTTAGGCTACAATATTAGAAAAATGATAAAAGGATGCATAAACTTCCCTTAGGAAAGGGTTAGGACAGTTGATCCCTTTGAAGAGGTGAAAAAGGGATCTCTGGAGCTTATTTTCAGCTGTGTTTCCTAAGATTTTGCGAAATCTAGTGATAACATCCATTTCTATGAAACAATGGTTTCAGAAGGTCAGTGAAAGCCTGAAAGTGAAGATATCATCACTGGTGAAAGATATGACTACTGAAAATCTAATCTGCAGCCAGCCTGCAACTCCCCAGCTCTTCTAAGTGAACATTTTTATTTAATTTTAGCTACATTTTACTTTCAAAACTCAATTCACTCACAGTTAAGTAGCTCACATTCTAGGTTTGTAAATAGCTTGTCTGGTAAATGCGGGAGAGATGCTGGCAGCAAGCATCCACCTTCAATGTTTTGATTAGTTCTGCTTGGCTTGTATCATCAGTTGACTGAATGTGAGATTGTGCACATTAGATGGAGTAATGTCTTTATGGTGGCTTGGCAATTATTTAACCACTACATTGTACCCCAAACTCCATCTTTCTCAGATAAATAAAACGAATCTGTCATTATCCATCCAGAGTAGGAAGGAATGATTACCACATACATATAATTTATAGAAAGACATAATAACACACTTTTAATATGCTTCAGGTTGAACTTGCAAATGAACACCCTGCTGTGGAAAAAACTCATGCAGACATTTTGGTTTTCAGGAAGCATTGCTGTTCAAAAGTGCTCAGAGTCTGTTGGATCTTGTAGATATTCTGAGTCTCTAAATGAGGCAGAGGGAAGGAGAGGATGAATTCTGCATTTCCCTGCAAAGTATGCAGAGCTATTCAGTTGCTTGTAAAGTACTGGGATCTTTTTCAAGGGGTGGATAAACTAGTTCCTCAAAATTGCTGGGTAGACAGATCATGACTTCCAGTATGCCAGAGCAACATGAATCTTAGTATTCCTCTGTGCTGAAATGATGTAAGAAAAAGAAATAGTGGGTAAAATATGATATTTTTATTATATTTATGTGTTGACCTAGTTGAATTTTAAAGGTCCCTTTCAACCTAACCCATGTCATGATTCTGTGATTTCAGAAGTGGATTCACACTTTTTCTGAATTCCTTTGCAGATAAACCCTCAGCTTGAGCCTGGAAGGTGTGCTGGTTCTAGGAAATCAGGCAAGCAGGGACAGTGACTCTGTGTCACTGAGCCACCTGACTTGTAGCTGAGCTGCTGTGCTCACCTCTGAGATATCTGATCATCAAACGAGGAGAGGAAGGAAGCCTCTCCAAAACCAGGTGATTAGTTTGGTGTATGGGGAGACTGACATCACAAATTTGATGTGTAGGCTAGTGAGTTTTGTCCTGTCTCTTTCTTGCTTTTCTTCATTTTTACTTGCATTCTCAGTATATAATTGGTGCAATAACATGGGGTTCATAGAGTACTGGTCCAAACGCAGAAACTATTTTCTGTGAGATATATCAAGGGTTCATTCCAAAGACTGAGTGCTGAAAGGGCTGTTCATTCTCTACATCAGGTTAAACTTATCTGGCCCACCTTCCATCTGCCTACAGAGTTCATTAGGATTTCATAATAACTGAAAAAGAGCTTATTTAATCAATTTGGTTAGAATTGGCTGCAGAATGTTTAAACTTTTCTTACCCTTCCCTTTGAGCCATTGTAACAAGACAGATGAGTACTAGAAAAACACATCAATATTTTAAATAATCTTTTAAAAGACAATGGTCTTCAAAAAACCTTTGGAGTCACTACAGCAGCTATAGCCACTCAGTCACTGTGTGTAGGTGGGCTCCCAGGCTGTGCACAGGCTTGTTGAAGACTTGCAGACATTACCTGGGCTTCACAATTCTCCTTGTGTGGAGAATTGCCTGGAGGGTTGGCACTGTGTCTCATGCCTTGGAGAAACACAAATGTTTCAGGGAGGGGAGAAAGAAGAAAAAAAGCAAGAGTATATTGTTGCTTTAAAACTTTAGAATCTGGCAGCAATATAACAAAACATTTCCTTCTTTGTCAGTGTTCATTTCAATGCATTTTATGGAGATGTGGCAGCAAATTAAAGTCAGAGAGATCAGTGCAGTTGGAAATATTTAATTTTCACAAAGCGGAAGTACTGGGCTCCTGTGGAGTCCTAAAGCCTGAAGCTAATATATAGTCCCCAACTTTGCTTTCATTTAAGTCATTGGCAAAATTCCCATTGACTTCAAGTGAAGTAGCATTGGCCCAGTTTCAAAAAAGGAGTATTATTAGGTTTAACATTTTAAACCCACAAACATAAAGAGCAGTCTTAACATTATCATGATTGAGAATTTCATTTTCAAATGCATTTGACAGTACAGTCAAACAGAGAAATGTAGCTTATCTTTTAAACTTTTAAATCTCTAAGTTGAGCAAAATGGGAACTGCTTTCAATTAAATAATACATTGAAAAGTATTGGGACAGAATTGCCTTTGACAGAAAAGAAATACTGTATTTATCTCATTGTAGTCCATTCATTGGTTTATGGCTCCAGAATCCTCAAGCAAATATCATAAATCCACATGACATCCTGGTGTGTTCTAGCAGATGTTGCATTTGAGTCTCAGAGTTAGCTGAAAGTTGTGTTAAAACTCATGTAACCAGGCATCTTCCTGTCAGACACCCATCTGAGAAGTCTCAGAAGCTCTAGTAACTACGGCGAAGTTTTGGGGAAGTTGCACCCCAGAAATTGGCTCCAGATTTGTCCTCTACAGAGGAAAAGACCATGTGAAGTACAGCTGAAATCTCCCACAACAAGCTAATCAAAAATGCCTTTGACATTTCTGACATCACAGCTGTGAAAAAAATTCAGTTTTAGGGGCATGTGTGCAAATACAAGAGCTAAGAGTGTTGCCAGGATTAAAGGCTGCTCTAACCACCCCTATCTGGCACTGTTCACTGAGTGGTGGAGTTTCTCAGGCATTGCCCTACCTGTTGCATCTTGGGGGGTTGCCCACACTTCAGCTGCACAAGTGACAACACCTGATGTCACAGGTGATTCCAGACACCATGCTAAAAACAAAAGGGCAAAAGAGTGCATGTGCCAAGTGCTCCTGGGGATAGGGAATTGGATCTGTCTTGAGTGTAGGGACAGTTCAGCAGGAGAGAGGAGGGGGCTGCAAGAGTCCTGACCCCTGCTTGAGGGCTCCTCTGGAGGTTGTGCTTCTTTGAGGCTCAGGTGCAGACTCCAGAGGTGTGGGGCTGCACAGCTGGGTCCATGGTAGCAGCAATGACTTCATCACAAGGAATGGCTTGACTAGACCAGGTATGCCTGGGTCTCCAGCCTCTTCATAGATAGGGCTCTCAGAAGCAAATTCTTCCCCAGCCTGCCCTGTGGACTCTCTGGTGTCTGTTTACTCTGGTGTTTCTATCTGTGATGACTGCCTTGGAGCACAGCTGGGTTCAAAGGATCCTGTATCCAGAGGATGCCTTCCTCCCCACACCAGCATGCTGGAGATGGTAAGTGAATGGGCACTGAGGAGTCAGTCAGTCAGGCTCTAACAAAAAAATACACTAATATTTGAACTGTTCTCTTCCTTCCTCTATGCCTTAGATGTTGACTGGGTTTTGCTTGTTCAGTTGTGTATAAGATTTCTATGGTGTGTTTGATTTTCTTTTGTGCTATTGAAATAAAGGAAACAGAACATTCAAAGGCAGTCAAGAGTAGTATTGTTATAATCCTAACTTCTTAGAACTAAGGGATTTCAAAGAAAGTATTGTGAGAACCTTCAGATGATGGGTTGTGTACTGCATGGGCCAAAGTGTGAGCAGGGACTTGGGCTGCCAACAGCTACAAATTCCCTGTTTGCTTTCACAGAGATGGGGGAGGAGTGACTTCCCACTTTCAGAAGAAGTCATCAGGCACCTGATGTGTTGCAGGTCTGCCAGGGTCTCTAGCAGTCATGGACTGATACTTAATACTGGCCATGAGAATACAAGAGCATAAAAAACTCCTCAGAATTTGCTTGTTTGCCACTAGGAAGAAATAAAAAATACTTGTCTTATAATTGGATGATCAATAAACAAATTTACTATAATATTCAAGCTTCCCAGCACTTGCAAATGGAGTTCAAATGGACAGGATTAAATGACTAGTGATAGTAATAATAACTAAAAAAGGTGTATGACTGGTCAAAAAATGAACCCTAGTGCACTGCCAGCTGAAAGTACATGATCATATTTACAATATGAAAGATGAAGCTGTTCATTCACAGCTCTCTAATATAGCAATTGCAGATGTTGCAAACACTGTAACTGAAGAGAAATTATTCTGCTAATTTTTATACTGACAAGCTCCATTCAAATAAACAATAACTGCAATTTACCACGTATCCAGAATAATTCTTCTCAGAAGCCTTCAACAGAGAGCAGTGAATCTTTCCGTAATCCATCTGCTTTCATGTTAGTTTATCATAATACAGAGGGGTCATGTGCTGAGTAAACAGGTTGTTTTAGAAAGTTAATAACTCCTGAGTTATTTCTTGAGACTTGGTGCCTAAACAAACACAGAGACATAAATGAACTGGTTCCAGGATGGGACCATGACTACATAGCTCAGTTTATCCACAAAAGATAAAACTCCTGTAACGCATTATCTTTATTTCAGAGTATGATGGCGAATAACTTTAATATCTATTTTTCAAGGCTTGTTTCCCTTCCACTAAATGGGGTGTTTTGTCACTGAACCAGACACTGAATGGTCAGAGTCAGACCATTAATGAAGTCTAAAAACAGGGTGGCTATTCCTGAATATTTCACAACATTATACACTTTTAGAATGTACATTTTGAAATATGTCTGTGGCTTCCTAGAAGTAGTCAGTGCCTGTAATAAGGGGGGAAATGCCAGGGTGAGATCAACTTGTTTTTTTTCAGTTAAAAGTGTATACTTTCTTGTTGACACAGAGTGTAACTACTAAGAAATCTTTGAAATTTGTCTTTGAGAAGATTACATTTAAAACACCAGTTTTAAATGCTGTCTAATTATCTACAGTTGATCCTCTTACCATTCCTTTTTATAGCAACCATTTTTCAAATGGCTTTTGAGTCAGTGCCTCAACCAGTAGCCATTGTCCCTTTTGAGCACTCTGTTCTGTCTGGCGTCTAAATTGCTGACTACCCCAGATCTAGAAGATGAATTACTGCAATGAAAAACATTCAAACATCAAAATGGCTGCTGTCCTTGATAGAAACTCAGTTAAATACCGCAAGTGGCCTAGGCTAGACATTGCCAGTATTAGCAATGCATTAAAGAAATCAGAAATGCATTTACCATTTAATATGTTAAATACTACGGAGCTAGGATAATTGCATCAGAAAATACGGTGTGTAACTTCCTTACCCCTCTCTCTGTTCTCTTTTTCAAGAACTGTTGTTTACACTGATACTTCCTGTGTTGATACAGAAGTTATGCTACCTCTGCTGGTAAATCTGGCTATTTTAATCTGTTTATATGTTTATGTGTTGATACAGCAAAAAATGTGCTTGGTACATCCTCTGGTGGCAACACTTGGAAACATCAGTCGGGTGTGCAAAAAAAAAAACTGACTCCAGTTTCTGCCTTTGTGTATTAGAGCTGCTTTTTCCCTGTTTAGGCAGAGGAAACATAGTGGGCAAGAGTGTTCAGGAGGAGCTGCTGAAGAGCAGGACACCTTCATTCCAGGCTGGGTTGCCCCAGGATGGGGTCACAGAGCTGTTCACCACAAGAGTTCAGAGGGCTCATGGCATGATCCTCTTCTTTTTCACCCCTCCATGCCATCCTGCCCCCTCAAGCCATTGTTTTTATGGAGCAGAAGCCCCTGGGGTGGCCCTGCCTTTGTCTCCCAAAGCAAATGTGATCTCACTGCTGGGACCCTTGAGGCCCAACCATACCATCAGTCCTGTTCTTAAGAGACTGACAACGTAGTTAGGCAGAAGCAATTCCATTTTGTAGTAACTTTCTGTGAATAATCAATATTTAGTGCCTGCAATTCTAATACTGAATTATTTATTTGAGAATTTAAGTATTTGGAAAAATATCAAAGCCAGTTTTATGCTGGGCTGCATCAAAATCAGCATGGCCAGTGGGTCAAGTGAGGTGATTCTGTCTCTATACTCCATCTTTGTGAGACCCCACCTTGAGTACTGATTCCAGGTCTGGGGTCCTCAGCACAAGAAGGACAATGACCTGCTGGAGCAAGTCCAGAAGAGGTCAAACAAAATTATCAGAGAGATGGAGCACCTCTCCTGTGTGGAAAGGCTGAGTTGGAATTATTTAGCCTGAAGAGAAGACTTCAGGGTGATCTAATTGCATCTTCCATTACCTGAAGGAAGCCTATAAGAAAGATGGGAGAGAGACTTATTTACAAGAGCATGTAGTGATAGAACAAGGCATAATGGCTTTAAACTGAGAGTAAACTGAGATTAGATATTAGGAAGAAATTTTTCACTGTAGGGGTGCTGAGGCACTGGAACGGGTTGCCCAGGGAAGTTGTAGGTGTCCCATCCTTGTAAATGCTCAAAGCCAGGCTGGATGGGCCCCTGAACCACCTGGTCTAGTGAAAGGTGTTGCTGCTCATGGCAGGGGAGTTGGAACAAGATAACCTGTAAGGTCCCTTCCAACTCAAGCCATTTTACGATTCTATACTTATTCAAACTGCATTATTAAAAGGGGAAACTCTGAGTACTAGGATATCTTACTACAGCCCTGGCTAGGGGGAAACTTGTGCAAGTATACAATGAACACGACAAACAGGCAATAAACAACTTCCCGGCCATCTCCTACTGCTCAGAGATGACTTGGCTGAAGTGGTATGTAGGGTATAGGTCCTTAACAGAGCTTTGAAGACATGCAATATTTGGATCATTCCTACTGGTTGTCCAGTACCTAAAAAACATCAAAGAAAGATATTTTTTCACTCTGGAGATCTGTGAGTCAGGAGAAGAAAACAAACACATTTGTCCTGTAGCTGGAGCTGAAGGACTAACAGGAGTAAAAAAACACAGAAAACTTATTTCTGGGAGGTGATATTTGAACGTGCACAAAGATAGATTGTTTACTAGATCAAAAACGTGACTTTGTAATTTTTGGAGAAAAGCGTAAACACTTTGGCCAAATCAAATCATTCTAATGTGAGATACACTGAATCTTATGCAATGAAGTGGGTAGGAAGTAATAAATATTTTTCCAAAGAAGTCCATATGCTCTATGTCTTTAGTCCTAAATATTATCTATTTATTGAATAGATATCTATTTATTAAAAACTTTTTAAAGTAAAAAGATCTTTGTCACTCCCAGTTAGTCCACAAGGAGATTCCTGTGTCCCTGTTGGAAGCAGTCTTGTTTGGTTCCTCACTTAAGACCTGTCATCTGATTTCAGTGTCAGGAAAATTCTGGATTTATTTCCATCAATTTGTGCATCTGTGTTACTTCTTATTTTCTCACTCCACTCCCCCCCTCTAATTGTATACCTGATCTGCAGGTACACAAATGAACAGAAAAAACTTTCCTCCCATAAAGTTCAGAGTTCGGTACTGGATTTCCCCTGGTGGGAATGGAGGAGCTTTCCCTTAAGTTGCTATTTTGCAGCCGTAGGGGCCGGTGGTGTTCCCTTAGACTGCATCTCCATCCTGTGTCTGTCTGAGGCACAAGCCCTGGATGTGCCATGCCTGTAAACCTGTCTCAAGCATGCTCTGACTCCAGTGGCCAAATGCTGATTTCAGCTGGCAAGCAGCAGGCAATGGAGTTAGCCAGTGTGGCAACCACCAGCCACAGCTCTCTCTTATCCACGGCTGGTGCCTTACTCCTCAGGGACTCAAGCCAAGACCCAGGTTAGGATGGCTGTTTCTAGGCTAAGAGGATTGCCAAGGTTCTGTGTGAAAGTGTGACTCCATGTACAAATCTCAGACAGGTGCTTCCCAGATGATGTGTTGACTGTATTGTCCAAACAACATTATATTGCTGGATGCTTCACATATTTTCTGCCATGGGGCCTTGATATTAGAGAATGACAGAAGGATATTGAACACATTGTGGATTAATGAAGGAAATTTTATTGTCTGGGTCACTCAAGGATCAGATGAACTTAGCCAAAAGACTCTTTCTGGTCTTAATAGCAGGAAGTTCATTACTTTGTTGATATTACTGTTACAGAGGCTGTAAATAGACAAGATGGTAAACCTGTTTTAAGATGCCTATTACAAGATCAAAAACCCTGTGGCCATATGACACAAAGCACTAAAACAACTTCAGTCTGTCAGTTCAAATTTGTTCCAAATATTTTGAATTCTTAGTACAACTTCAATCTGTCTTGACAGATCAGTTTTTAGCTCATCCTGCCCACTCTAATTTTATACCAAATACACATCATCTGTTTATCCATAGCTGGGATAAAGCCTGGCATATATCCATATACTGTACTCTGGCTAATTCATCAGAAATGTGCCCGTGCCTCATTCAGATTGGATTTGTACCACAGGCTGATCCAGGAGCACACAGATCTTACACAGAGGAAGCACAGCCTGCATGAGGCCTGTTGACAGAAATGGTATGTGACAGAACGAATCTAGGGGAAAAGTAAAAAGTAGAAAAGCTGGAGGAAAGCTGATGAGCAAAAAAAAAATGAGACGTGGCTTGAAAGGAAAATAAATAAATAAATAAACATATCACGTGAAACAAATTATTTGAAAACCATGTGAACACTGCAGGTAGTCCAAATATGATTATACATAGTGCCAGGTGTAAAGCATTGAGAATACACATAAAAGGCAACTCAAGATGAGGCAGAAGGTCAGTGCAAGCTTCCTAACTTGATGAAGGAATTACTGGGTGAATTTCTGTGGTCTCTTTTATAAAGACCAAGCCTAATAGAGTGAACCTTTCCACTTTAATGTTGGTTGATCATAAGTAATTGCCAGTCCCTGTGGTGGCACAGTCTGGATTGCACACACTGACTTGAGTGTATTTTTGCCAAAGCTCTGAAGGCAAGGCTGTGCTGCTGGGTACAAACAAGAAGAATGTAACAACAAAATGGGAGGACTCTGTCTGGAGAAGTGGAAAAAAATCTAATTAAAATCTAATGAAAGACAAGGATATATATAAAACCCCACATGATCTCATTAAATTACCAATTGAAAAGCCCTTGAGAGCAGATTTAGACTTGACTCTAATTCTATCCTTGCTCTAGCCAAAGGTTTTCCTTTTACAGGTACAGCTTTGATTTGGGTGACAACAGTCCTGTCCCTGCATGTAGATATGCACCACAGCTAAAATTCAGCTGGAATTTTTTGCTGGAAAGGGCACCATGTTTTGATTCTTTTGTTTCAGTCTTCTGGGTGTCAGGGAAAAGGAATAGGCATAAGGAAAGTGGGGGGAAGAGGGATGTCTCTTCACCTGGTCTCTTGTTTCTCAAAATTGAATATATTTTGGTTCTTCCTTCTTAGAAATTGGTAAGAAAGAAGCAATATTTAAAAAATGTAAAATCAATCTCATCTACGCCCAACTAAAGTTCTTTCTATACGGAAATATTTCCAAATACCAGAATTCTCTTTTTTAACTGACTAATTAGCAAGAGAAGGGGTGTATTCGAGATCACAAAGTCTCTCCTATTAAAAGCTGGTAATGTAACCACATTTTATCACTCTCTTCATTTACAGGACAACTGACAGATACTTTCTCAAAGAGGCATTCCTTTTTCTTTTCTCTCTCTTTGAGAAATAAAAACAATTACACAACAAAACAAACGTAGAATGCAGGTTGGTCTATACAAGAGCTGGAGGCTCAATGAAAAGAGAAATTTAGCTAATATAACAGAAGCCCTAAAAAACATTGTTAAAACTGATTGGAATTTAAAATCTCATAACTTAGCATATTCTAACTTAATTAAAACTTCATTGCAATTCAGAAAAGTTCTAAAAATGTCAAGAAGGCCACTTCCTTTTCTTGCACATGGAACAAAGATGCATCTTCCAAGGGCTTCACTGAATCCTTACTTTTGAGACCTTAAGGTTCAGCGCATGTTTGTCTCAAGACAAATGATCTTCACAAAGTCATTTCAGGGGCTTTGTGAATTTAAAAAAAATACAGTGAAGAACTGCACAGTTTAGCATTCCCATAAATAGCAACGGGATTCTGCTCTAATTAAAAAAAAAAAATAACAATGACATTTTATCAATTCCTCCACTTCTTAAAAAGAGAAAATTTCCTCCTCAGTCTGTCCGTAAGCTTCACAAATTTGACACTCACTATTAAGGACAGTGAAAGAAAATTTCTGCAGTTTGTAAATGCAGGATTCCTATCGGATCTTCCTTTTTTGCTTTTATGAACCCAAATGAAAGTGCTGTGAAATGAGATTGTTAGCCTTTTAGTGATTAAAAACAAAGCTAATTGTGATGTAACACTAACCACAATTATGGCAATCAACTCTAAAATGAGAATGAATCTTTAATATTAGATTCAATTTTGTTAATAAGAATCTGAATTTAGGAACTGTTAATTTATTAACTAGCCAAGAGATGTAAAGAAGCACGGAAAGTCTTGAACACTATTTAAAACTTTTTGGGAAAGGACGAACACTATAATATCAAGTAGCACACAAGAAATGTCTGTGGCCTGCAGCCACCCACTACTAAATATGCTTGGGAAAGAATTCACAACATCAAGGAAAGGTGGTAGATCAGGAGAAGAAAGAGGAAAGTGAATTTTGAAGCAACAAATAAAAAG
Organism: Euphonia xanthogaster; assembly: GCA_034509185.1. Taxonomy (NCBI): domain Eukaryota; kingdom Metazoa; phylum Chordata; class Aves; order Passeriformes; family Fringillidae; genus Euphonia; species Euphonia xanthogaster. The sequence continues at coordinate 115,103,358 of JAYDZK010000113.1, forward strand.
CAACCTGCTAAAGATGTGAGGAGGCCTTTGGAGAGAGGAGGAAGTCTTCCAATTCAAGGGTTATAGGACCAAATTAACCTGCCTCTGTAGTGGTGGTCACTTGAGACACTGCAGGGGCTGCCTTGTGTGAAACAGTAATTTTTGCAAAACTTCACAGCCTTCACTTATTCCCATTAACTCAGATAAGAGGGACCTTTGAGGCTGGGTATCTAAACTCAAGCAGCATATGCTTTCCAGGCAGTAGCAAAGGCCCTGAAAGCACAGGAATTTTTTCCCATCCTACTCTTGGCATTTCAGCACAGCAAGCACCTAGGAAGAGCTGCTGATCACTGTGCCTTGGGGAAACCCTGTGAGAAAAGTGCTTATGCCAAACAAGTCTGCAAACAACTGCCCATGCAGAGCACACTTATTCTGGGCTGTCCTGCAGTTCAGGAAAGATGTGTCCTTGTTTTAACCCTGTTACTGCAAAACAAGCACTTGGGGAAGTATCTGTGGGCTCACTGCTCACAGCTCACTTTCCACTTCCTAACAGCTCTGATTTCACTGAAATCAAACAGATGATGCTCCATTTTGCAAATGATAAGCAATAAAAACTGGTGGGACCTCCTGAAGGACTGGAATCAAACCAGCACTGGGACTTACAGTGCTCCTAAAATCACTGGTGGCCCTGCTGTATTTAACTTCTGATATTTGTGGATTTTATCTGAATAGATGCGATCTTGACAATTGGCCTAATCTATTGTTTATTTTCCAGTTTTAACAGAAACCAGTCATTTTTATACATACAATTTTTCTTGTAGATTATCCCTCTTTGGACAAGGGGCATAGGTCAGAAAAAAACAGATGCCAAATTATGACACAGAGAGACATATCTGCACATACACATTTTCTTTGTTTGCTTTTTACGTTGGGAACAAACCCTGCCTGAAGCTATAGTATGCAGACATCTAGTGGCTGGATAATATAATGCAATTAACACATCTTAACAGGACACCTGTAAAAGTTCTGCACCATCTTATCATCTTCTGAAGGCCTGATACCTTGGGTCCTGTTGAAAACAGATTCTTAGGCTTTGCAAGAACTTTTTTTCATTCATTACAGCCCTAGTCGCAGGTATTTTGAGATACTCTGGCCTCATGTGTTTCTGGGATTCTATTTTAAATTGTGTGGGACTGGGGTGGTCAAAATGTAAAATCAGAAAGTTTCAAAATGCTGCAGCACATCCACTTAATCACAGCCTATAATTTCACACTGAGACTCATGCTCTTGGTAGTCATTAGCAGCTTCCCTGCCAAGAGCAAACTGCTCTCAGACCCTTTTGTGCTTGTTTTCTATTTTTCTCTTGAGTAAACATCTCCTTATCTATATGAACTACTACATGTTTCTAAGCCATGAAAAAATATTTGCAAACCTTTGGTTTGCATTTTTTTTCTTTTTGCTTGGCCGCATGTATAATTACCCAGCTAAAGAGACCAAGCCATTGTCAGTGAGAGTGAAGATAGTGAAACTTACTTCATACAGACCTATAGTGCACCCACAAGAAAAACCCTGGTATCTTCACAACATGAGGCTAAACACACTTTTTCTAGAACTGCTTTATACCTGCAATTTAAAATATTGCTGACATGGTGTATCATATTCAGCTGTTATGTGTTCACTGACTTATCGTAGCTTTCATCAGTTTCATGCTCACCACTGTCAGATGTTTACATGGGAGGCACTTCAGAAAGCACCGTTTGTAGTGTATATTTATACTAAAGCCTAAGGGAGGAAAAGAGTTTATGTCTATGTAAGATCATGTTGTTTTTGTCTCCATCTCAGACACAAACATCACCTTTAATAATAAGCACTGGAGTTGCTTATGCACTTGAAGCTCCGGCCTTCTCAAGTGCTTTCCTTTATAAAAGAATGGAGTTTGTGTTTTATTTCTTTACCATCTTCCATCTCAGGAGATGCGGTGGGGGTGGGAAGGTAACCCAAGACAGGGAATGTGGTGAGCAGCCAGGGTTTTGGATAAGGTTTGCTGTCCAAGGACAAGCAGCCAATTCCCTGTCACTGGTGGGAAAGGTGCAGGAGAGAAGCAGTCTCAGGGAATAAGGCTGGCTGGATGTGGTTTCTGATCACTGATTTGGGAGTTGGCTGCGGGTTAGTCAGCTGGTGTTACACAATCCAGAATGGATCACTTCCAATGCAAGCAAGTGGAGATGGAAATAGAAAAGGAATATTTCCAACCACATCCCTGCTAGTGAAAAGGACACTGAAGGAAGTTTCTTTGTGCTGTTTTTACTTTGTTATCTTTATACTTTATTTCTCTTTGTTATTCAAGGGTTAAACAGCTCATTGCATACTTTACAGGGCAAGTTCTTTCCAAGTTTATCTAATATTTTCCTTCTTTTACCCCATCTTCAGTTTTTTCTCGGATATTTGGGGAGAGGAGGGCCTCTTTGGATCAAGACGAGGTCAGGCTCTGGGGAAGGCCAAGCAGAAGTAAAAAGCTGCCACTGTCTCTGTAAACAGCATGGGAAGAACCCTGGTGAGAAGCATTTGAAGCTACTGAATGGAAGAATCACAAAAAATTACCCAGCCCTGAAAAGCAAACCTTGCTTAGAAATAATTATCCCAGCAAATCAGAGAGAAGACTTAAGAGGTGATCTGACTACCGAGTCAATGCTGGGTTTTTAATTTGCAAAGAAGGCTAAGTTAAGGTATAACAAGTTCTCCTGGACAAGGACTACATGCATTGCAGGTCCATATGAAGAGTCACTCTTTGACAGGGCTGATTGCTGTGTCTTTTTCTTATACCTGGCATCCTACAGATAATCTGTGACCAAAGAGGAATCCTCACATGATAGAGAGGAGAAGGCATATGCAAAGGGATTGAAAGATAAGTTCTTTAATACATCTGAAGCATTCAAACAAGTACTGTAAGAGAAAGGATCATGAGAAAGTGAATAATGTCTTCAGAGCAAGTCTTGAATAGCATTAATGACCTGGGGCTGTAAAATGAATAATGGGGGAAAAGGAAAAAAAAAATAGGGCTTTAACACAAATTCATTAAGCAAAGGGAGAAAACAAATTATACAAATACCAAAAGGGCTGGTGAGCTGATGCTAGGCATATAGTCTTCATTCTGAAATATATTACCTTGAATTAGAAGTTCTACAATTCAATTTGAATTGCTTTTGTTTTTAAAATAGTTTTTAATGTGCAGTATTCTAAAGAGATAAATACACACACATAGCTGTGCTTACAATGGCAGCTACAGTTTCATAAATAAATGTGCACATGAGCACTGCCAAACACGTCCTGCATGGTCTAGCCTCCAGAGGTGTTCTCCAGGTGGTTCTCCACCTAGCTGGCATTTCAGCAGGCAGCACTGGTGTATAAAGGAAGAACACATCTCAAAGCAAACTCCATGGCTGATGATGCCACCATGAAACCCAGCCACAAAAGAAAAAGCAGGCCAAAATCTGCACTTCTTCCACAGTTCTCAACCCCTAGAAAATGTTCTCTTTTTTCTAAACAGCCATCATTCCCCCTGAGACTCCCCCACTTCTACAAGAAAGGAAGCTTCCTTTCATTCTCACTGGAGAGGCTGTGACAACCATGAAAGGAATAGTTTGCCCAAGGCCATGACTGCACCAAGTGCAGACTCAATGAAGGTGAGTCTGTGCTTTTACAGCAGCTGCACCCTGGCAGGGTCTGGAAAATGCTGATTGGTATGACTTCTTGTGAAGCTGCATGTGCATGGATCTCCTCTCCTTGCTCCTTCTGCACTCTCAGTAAAATTCAGCTGAAATTTCTCAGCAAAATTATTTTTTCTTTAAGTTAAGGTTAATTATTTTTTCTTTAAGTTAAGGGCTGTTAAGCCCTTTTATCTCCTCAGCAACAATAGTCTTCAATAACCCTGTGAGAGTCAGGAACACAGATGAGTCAACCTGTAGGATACTGGCCAGGGACCACTCTCATTTCCTCCTAGACTCATGTTCTACCTCACATCTGTTTCCATACACAGCCACTACCCCACACTTGCTAGTGTAATGTCTGGGATCAAGCCTATCCTTTAACCCACACCAATTTATTCCTGTTTACGTCCCAGGTGTATCTGGGGATCAGGCCTAGAATTTACTGGTTTACCTACCTATGACTTAATTTTCACACAAAGAAAAGGTGGGAGGCAGGGCAAAAGGCAGCATTAGGGAGTCACAGTGCTTTCTAAGAAGCTCCTCTAATTTGAATAAGTGGAGGCCCAGAATCACAGCCCAAAGTGCAAAGCATATTATACCATGGTTAGAAGTCAAACTAAGAACTTAAAGGCTCTAAATTTTTCTGAGAGCTCCAGAAAACTACAGAGAAAACTGAAGAACACATCACCTGCAGATGGATGACCACTGACAGCAAGCATCTGCCCCAATTCACCCTCCTTCTCTCAAGAGCCGTATTTCCTCCTATTCCCAATGCCTTCCTACAGTTTATCAGAAGCCTGTGGAGCCAGCTTTTGCCTGATGAAGCACAAAGTTCCTTTTAAGTATCATGTCATTGATTTTGTGACCAGCAAGTGTGCAACTGCTCAACGTCTCTTGGAAACTTACAATTCACATTTCTAATAAATCTCTAAAATTATGTGAAGCATTATGTCCATTAACATTTACCTTTAAAAATGCTTCCAAAGAGCAAACTAATTCAAAATGTTAGTAGCTGTAGGCTTGAAGAGGAAATTTCCTCAGAACCCCATTATAATTTTTCATGATTTCTTAAAAATATTAACACAAAGGTAGGCATGTGGAACTCACAAATTGGAGAGCAGCAGAGCCTTTCCACACTCAATAGAACCTCTGATGGGTGTAGTGTAACTGAAATAATACACCAAGAGCCCTTCCTGAACATTCCTTCATGTGGATTCCTACCAAAACCAAAAAGACTAATTTAACTTTTCCCAACACGCAACAAACGTGGGTTCACCAATCTGTAATGGGTGTGTTTTGTGAATGAATTTGTTGTTATAATTAGATCCAGTTTTCAAGACACAAAACTGCTATAAGTATTTTTACCAGTGTGTTTTATTTTTCTTTCAAAGCCAAGCCTGGGAAAAAAAGTCTGACAAGTGTTGAGACAAATTTACTAACTCCAATTCCTCAGTAGTAGTATTTATGACTAGAATTTCACTGCACAAGGCAATGCTTGAAAGAACAGCAAACACAGGAAGGGAGCACAGGAAAGGGAAATAATGGACTTTTTGGTGGAGACATTACATCATCTGCTTTGCAATGTATCTGCATTTCACAGCCACAAGAATATCAGCCAGCTCCAAGATAAGGAACACGTTTATTTAGAGAATAAATCTAGTTCAGATTTCATCATAATGTCAGTATTTGCCATATTACTACTACAGTTCCTGTCAGTTAACACTCAGTAGTTAATAGTATGTTGTATGCAAAGGGAGAAGATCTGAATGAGTTGTGCATATCACCTGAGAACTGTCAGGTTAGCAACATGGGTCACTCCACTCTTGCAGGGTTCATTTCTTGCTGGGTGCAAGGAGACAAGAACACACTTCCACCTGGCAGAAAACAGCTGACTTCCACCTCACAGGTTTTTGTTTTATTTTCCCAAGATTTTAGTACCAAACCTGGCAACTAAGACAAATTATAAGGCTCCTGTCAAAAACTACAGACAGTCCAGCCAGGCCATTGCAGCAGAGACTTATCCTGCCCTGTGGTATGATGCAGATCAGTGGGAAACCAGGATCTGGTAATCAGGTGCTGGGGTTTGGCTCTGGCTGCGGCTGCTTGGGAGTAACTGCTGAAGGAAGGGGGGCAGCAGCCAGTGAAGCTGCTACACACACATTTTGCAGACACTGCAGGTGGAAAGTGTGGCGTTGGTGGGCAGGAGATGGAGATAACCCTAGCAAATATAAGTTTCTCTAAGCCCAAGGAACAACATGCTGATTGTTACTCTGCTAAGCCCAAATGACCTCATGGTGGGCCAGTTGCTTTACATTTTCTGTGAATTTATTGCAAGGCACCAAGACTTTTCTCCAAAGGAAACACATGTTTCTGCAGAACACCCAGTTACAAACACTTCAAGTGGTCAGCAGCATCTGGTCCCCCTCACCCAGCTCACATGCACTGCGTTGGTTTGCCCTGTTGTTTCTGCTGCCCCTAATATACACATAAATTACTCAGAGAGCTTGTAACTCGTCAGTCAGCAGTAGCTCTCCCCATAACCCTTAAAAAGGTGGATTAAGGGTGCCTTCTGACTCTGCATTTACCATTGCCTGGGAATGACTTTGTGAGCGGTGATTGATCTGCTCCAAGGGAGTGGCCTCCCTTTTGTGAGCCCTCAGTTTGCATCCTCACTGCACCCCAGACTGGAAGTTGCCATCTGTGCCTCTGGGGTTCTTCCACTGACACAGACCTCTGCAATGTCTCTCATGCTGGGACAGGAGACCTCACTAATTGCTACGGTGATCAAAGCGATTGCCTCCCACATTAGTGACTCTGTCCTTCAGATCTTGGTGTTTTCTTGGTGTTTCAGGAATTAGAAGATATGAGGTTGACTAGCTGGTTCAGACTACCCTTGCCTTATCTTCTCTGCCAGAGAAGTCATGTGTGGCCCAGCGTGGCAATCCCCATACTGAGCAGTGGGCTCAGGACAAGCAAAGTCCCTAGACCACCATCCTCAGCAATGTACAAAACAAATAGAACTGTCATAATTCACAGGAGCACAAAGACTGAAAATTTTCTGCCTGAACTGAACACTATATTGCAAAGTTCCATGGCTCACCAAGTAGAAAATAATCCAGACAATTCTGTTTATTGTTATATTGGTTAATTTTACTCAGTTCCAAACTGTCCTTTTTCTCAGTAAGGTTCCTGGTAATGCAAATGTCATTCAGCTTTATTCAGATAAATCATGTCAAGTGCATATGTCTAGCAGAGAAGTGCTCCTTTCTGCCAAAGAATTAATTCTGAATTTGTATAATACTCTTTGTGAACAAACAGCGTTTTCATTACCTTTGTAGAATGTGTCTCCCCTTTACAGAAAATATGGCTACTGACAGCACAAGAGATGATACGGAATAAAAGCAAATCTAACATTCCAAACAATAATGGGTATTTCTACATATTCGCATTCATACCATGCTTAAAATCAGTACTATTTGGATCACAGATGACTATTGAATGCTATGCCAAAGTAGCTATAAAAGCAACGATAATGACAATTTAAAAATAGTGTGAATTGGAAGATTTAATATGTTTTCTTCTTTTAATGTACAGCCCATTCCCAGAATTTCCCTGGACCATGTGGACAGACCAACTGTCACAGCTGTCTATCAAGGCTGAATTAGATGAAGACAAACAATACAGGCTTTGTGGTTCAACTGAAGCAGCAGTCTCAAAAGTTTCCATTTCTCATCTGCGGGCTCTGTGGGAGCATTGTCTTCCCCCTCTCTGAAAAGAGAATGGAACAATTATGTTACTGAAATTCCTCTGCAGTGGGTCTGAAAGACTGTTTATATCCAGCCAGGAAGACAGGGAAAACTAAAAGCTGGGATTTCATGACAGCAGGTGGGAGCAGTTTCAGGGTATATACTTCAGTGACATAATGGTACTAATTCTTCTCTTTTAGGGTAAAGCCAGTGCTGCAAGATTTACTAGCAATGGAGGAAATGGCAGTAAAAATGCAAAGTTAAATGCAGTGATAAAATTATTAATTTGAAAAAAAGTTTTAAAACTGGCTTTCTGAATCAGTCTGGTAATTGATTATAACCTGGTGCCCATGGTAGTAAAGTAGAAAGAAAAATATACTGGTCACAGAGAACTTTTTACCATTTACTATTTTAGGGGCCTTACTAAGTGAAGTGCTGAGTACCAGCTCTCATGGGAGTCAGGTGGGCTCAAAGGACAGAAAGCAATTGCTCAATTTCTCCTAACAGCGGTGATATTCATTAGCAGTATTAATCAATACTTGATTTCATGCAAACACATATTCATGTGCTTTGGCATAACCTTAAGAATCCAGGTGCTCAGGTTGTCCCAGTGCTCTCAGTTCAGAAGCAGTGGGTATGAGAGTGTCTGACTGCTTCTTTCTGTTGTAATAATAATTTCTTTTTATTTTTTCCCTGAGGTTATTATAGTGCTAACAATAACTCAGTGTGTACACACAAACAATCTGAAAGTGCTCGTGCACAAATGGTCACCTGGGGCTACAACTGCTTGCAGGAAGAGTCAACTCATTCCAGAGAGTTCCCACTCTGGTGGGAACACTCTGGTCCTGACAGGGGAAAGGGATGTAGAGGTTGTCAGTAACCAGCAGTGCTGCCAAGAAGTCAGTGCCTACCCACAAGACAATCTGTGTTGTGATTTCTGCATACTCCCTGTTTATCACTCAATACCCCCCCAAGGCCACGTTGTCTGGCAGCAACACCTTTTGATGGTCCCCTTGAAAAGCTTTCTACCAGCTGCCTCCTAAGGCAGGCTGTAAGCAGTGAAAGAGTTTTACACTCCACATAACAGCACAGAGGATTCCCAGCTCTTCCTGAGGCTTGGTATAGAGGTGTAGCATAAAAAAAAAACAAAACAACAACCAAGTAATAATAAGTTATTCTCCATCTCTGGAAAATGTCTTGGCATGTTTTTCAGTTGGCTACTGATACAAGGGTGCAGGGACCAACCAACCCCACCCCCTCCCTGAATTGAGCAGAGTTTCCATTTTTGTGGCCAGAGGTACTGGATCAGTGAATAAAACTGAACAATCCAAGTGAGAAAATTCAAATGAAGCCAAAACCTTTGTGGCCTTAAGGTTCCATTTAGGTAAACTAATGCTGTGACACAGTGACACTCCCTCAATCTCAATTAGTGCTTAAACTAATTAAGAAAATTGTTTTACACACTGCAGTGAGTAGTGCCTCTCTTCTTTCTTGGATAATCCCTAGTGTGATGTAAGGGTGATTGAGTATCTAAGTACTCTTTAATTGAATGCACATTTTGTACATTTTTAGCTAGTTCAAACTTAATGCTTTTAGTCCAAAAGTCAGTGAAATTAAGTTGAACTGGGATTTGGTACCTATTCTATTAATGAATTACTTTTTGAAGGGAGCCTAATATGAGCCAGTCTGAAGATTTCAGCTGTGTTCGTTACAGAAATACTTAATGTATTGTCTGACAAAAGACTGATTGTATATATTGGTAATGTTATTATCCATGTTTGCCCTTGCCTATTCTTGTTTAACAATATCTTTCCTACTTTCTGGTGAAGTCCTCTACAGATCAAATAATTATTCCCAAAGAAAACCTTCCAGGATCAGTGCCATAAAGAGTAAATACCCGCAAAATTTGAGAGTTCTTCACAATACCCATGGTTAGGAAAAAAAATATTAACAAGTTTAATCAAAGCTCAGAATTCAACCTCAGAATGTAAAAAAATCATTATTTTTCCAAGAAGATTTATATATAATTCTTCAATATACAAAATCTTATGCACCTATATTCTTCACAGAGAAAGTTTTCTTGTACAAAACTGGGACAAATGGAACACTATAAATTTTATCTCAGAAACAAGGAGCAGAAGTAGGAGCAAAGATAAGGAGCAAAGCTAGTATATTTTTAAGAACGAAACATCCCAATGTTCCTATAGCAATAGAGAGAAAATATTTAAAAGAGAAGATATGAGAAAACTTCAGTGAAAAGGATTATTTTTCAAAGTCTTCCAAAAGTGTTGAGAAAGTGCAGATAAAGAGAGTATGGAGAAATTAGATAGGATGTCCACAACAATCTATCTTTCCATCTGACAAGGAGGAAGTAAGATGTCCCACTGCAGCAGCTTTAGGTCAAGATCAGAACACAAGATCAAAACCTTTATTCTGCTGCTTAAAAGTAGCCAATCTCTTTCCTGGAGAGCTTTTCCACTTCTTTTGTCTTACCCTTCTTACCCCCATTGTCTCACACAATGCCCTATTTTTTTCTTTATGGAAGGATCTTGCCTTCTCCCCCTTGAAATTACAATAAATTAAAAAGTTTAAGACTTTAAAAAAAAACCAAAATACATAGGAGGCAAAACCAGAATAATACTGACAAAACATTACCTTTATCCTACACCTTCCTAAAAACAGCAGCTGAAATTACAGCCAGGTGTGGATTCAAAGTGTCTCAGAATAGAGAACTGAGTACTCTCACTTGAAACAAACACCGCATTCCTTCCACAAAAAGGTTACAATTTATTGAATCAACATCAAACTCTGTGGGCATTTAGCTGCATCTAGCTAATTAAAATACACCTTTGTTTGTCTTGAGCTACAGGGATGCATAAATGTTTTTAAAGAAACTTTTGTTGTGTAGCACTGCTCTGTCATAAACTCTGGTCTTACCCATAAAATATTGCTAACAACAGTTAGTGCTGACATTCTGTTTCCTGAGTGGCAAGTATCAGTTGCAAAACATTTTCAGTAATCCAAATAACTTGAAAGCTTTCATTTGCTATTTATTTACAAAACATGTCTGTTTGCTTAGCAAGAGTTTGCATATATTTCATTGCATTGCCTTTATCTATACAAAATAATCAGAATTAAAAATTTCCAATAAGAGTAAGGATCTGGGCTGACCTGGATCTTCAGTTTCAATGGAGTAATAATGTTCTGCTTAAATCTGTGTGATTTCATCCAGGTAAAACAGAGTACACTTCCATAACATTGGGGAAGGAGGAAAGCATACTGCAGGCTTTCTTCTCTGTATTGCACAGACATATGTACCTGTGTGTCCTTCTAGTATCTTTGATAATTGAGAGTCTATTACATTATATTTTATATGCATCACTCTTTTTTTTAAATGGGTATAGCTTTATCAATGATGATTTAAGCTTCCCACTATTTTGACTCACCACTAATTTGCAGCATTTTCCCCATAAGTGAAAATACCATGGCAGAGTTTCAGTGCATGTTCAGACTCAAACTTGTGTGTTGTGATTGTCAACACTTTGTGAGGGTGTTTTGTATGACAGGCACTCTGGGCTCCTGGCTACATTATCAGTTCCCAAGCAGCAGTCTACAACCCATACATGGTTTATGGTAAGCTTCTGGGAATTACACTCTCAAAATTCTTTTTATGAAAAGCTGATGATAGCAGTGAATTATGAATCTGAAAGACTGTATGGTGCTGGCAGAAACTCACAGGTCACAAAATTTAGGAGCACTTGTCAGCATGAAGTACCTTATTTGAAGCATAAGCAGGGATCTGATTCCTAGACTACCTTGTAACGTTTTTAGCTTTGAAAAGGATGCACAGTAATCTTTCCTCCTTGCTTCTTTCCGTGCGAGGGGATTTTGAACATTTTCCATTCCTCCACAATTCATCTATTTCTAACAAGAGCTCAGCAAAGAATTGAACAAGCACAATTCCAATATGATACTAACTCTGAAAACTCAAAATGGTTTTCTTTCTCATTTAGGGCTTGATCACCTGCTATACTGATGCTCTAGCCTGGACACATGAATACCACAACAAGGACTTAAATGCCTACCACAACCAACCCTTGGCTGCCTCTGGCTACCAAGTCCCTACATTCTGGCCCCCATGTCAGAGCTATGTCACAAAAGTAACAAAAAAGTTTTTCGAGTCACTTGTTTGAATCATCAACAGGAAAAAAATTAATGCTGATACTATAGGGTTCACTTGCAATCTCAGTGCACAGCCTACCCCCTGCTATTACAACAAAGTAGTGGAAAACAGCCTCAAAAGACACCCTTTTTCAGCCATTCCTGGAGATTTTGGTTGCCTGAAGGCTCCAAAAGTTTTGTTTCCAGTAGGCCTCTGATTATGGTGTGTGGCTCACAAGCCAAATGTGTTTGACCCTCTGTCCTACAGTCACGCACTCAATTGTAAGCACTTTCTCAAGAGCTCTGAAGTGGCAGCAGACAGCTGGGCACTGGACATTGGACATTAAATACAGAAGAACAAGAGTCAGTTTTGGTGATAACATGAAGTTCAGTTTCTTTAAAAGACTGAAACTTAACAATTAAACCAATCACCTTTTAAGCATAAATTCAAAATTCACAGAGACAAACAATGACTAATAAAAAAATCACTCACTTAGAAGAAGTATAAATACTTATATTTCAACAAATCTAGGAAATTGGTGTTTGCATTTCTTAAGAGCTAGTGTTGATAATCTTTGTGTCAGGTTGATTCAGGCTTTTTCAAACAGGAAAATGATAAGAACAGTTGTAGTAGCCTAATGGTGCATGGCTGCTGACAGCTCATTCCAGCTCTGGACCTACACAACAGGAAAGGATAAAATCCCCAAGTGTTAGAACTTCTGCAGAGCAAGTTGTTTGTGAACTTCACGAAATGCAAATGCTACTAGCAAACTGAGAGTAAAGACTCAGACACTCTCAGACATGTGGATTGCTAATGTAAATGTCCATTAAAATATAAATTTCACTGAGATCTGTTTAAACACAGAAATACAGTCCATAGCATTGCATCATCCTCCCCATTTCTAAAAGGCTAGGTGCAGCTCCATGGCTCACTCTGGATTTGAATGTTCTTTCATATTCTACAATCTATTATCATATAATTCACAATTCCATGAAGAGGAGAGTGCACCACCACCTGTTCAGTACTAGCTCATTCCCACTGGCAACACCGGATCCCCTATTTATTATCCTGGGGAAAGGCCAACGTAGTTTTGTAGCCACAGGAGCTGCTCAGCAGCTCCAAAAGCAAGGAATTTGCGCTTTCCAGTCACAAAACACACCAGATAGTCACCACATCACCCTCTCTCACTGCTATGAAACTAATGCTGTGCAAACTTCTCCTTGCCTGCCCAGACCTCTCAGTATCATGCAGAGAGTGTCTGTAGCATCAGAAATGCAGTCTCTGTTCCTCCCACCCTAAATTACACCTTCCTGTTCCTCAGGCTATCAAAACCTTGCTATTTTAATGATGTCATTTAATTGTTTTCTCTAAACTTGAATTTACAACTAGGAAAATAGTAATTATATTAAGCATGTTTTTAATCTGAATTAATTTCTGCTATCATAATTTACAGAACACTGGATAAATTTGCAGTCTGAGCCTACCACAGATGTATGTGTATGTATGAGTTTGTACATGCACTTGTGCACATAAAAATTGATGTTTTCTCAGGAATTTCTGAATCAGTCACAAATGAAAAAATGTTCAGGAGAACTTGAGTAATGTATGTACATAGATGGAGAAGGTATAAGACATCATCACACTTGGAGGATAATTGTTTATGAATACAAAATAAATTGTGTCTGAGATGGGGAGTTTTGAGACAACACACTGGAGATCAAACTCTATTTTATTAATTATTCTCAGAGGAAATTAAAGTTTATCACTCTAAAAAGAAAATATCCTTTTAGAAAATTGTTTTTTAGAACAAGCTCTTACAGTTTTCTATTAAAAGAGTCTTGTGGATTTCAATGACCTCTATAACAGGCACCTGTTATTTGACCTCCTCCTAGTAAACAGGAGCAATGCCATTTACCTACTCTATGCATGGAATCATGTGTATACACCCTGGTGTATAAAGGGATGAAGACACGTTGGCATACCGTACTGAGTTCACTGTCATTACAAATTCAAGTTGATACTCAAGTGTTTGAAATCAGAAGTCTTGCCCATTGACAGATAAAGCTGTTCCACTGATGTAAAAGAGAGGAAAGGCATGCCTATCAAATCAGCTATACATAAAGCAACAAGAATTAAAGAGGGGGTGATAAATCCATTGGAAACCAAAAATAATGCTGTCTTCAGTGAAGAACACAGTACTGGAAAAGTACTTCTTCCTTAGAAAAGGTGGCAAGCCTTCTGGAATAGTCACAATTCACATCTTGAGATGTGTGTTAAGCCTACAACTGCCAAATAAATACCCTTTAATGAAATAGAAAATGTAAGATTTTTGTTGTTTGATTTCTAAGTGCGGTAGCATTTGTTTTCCTCACTGTTAGGCTTTGCTGTATAACAATAGTAACTATAAATTTCATTTCAAGATCATCTGAAATTATGAAGATATAGCTTAATGCCCATAGCAAGGGTTCTGAGTTAAGCAGGAAGTGAAAATGAAAGTAGCATTAACACTGAGGAAGCCACTGAGGATAACAATGTTATCACTACTCTTTTCCTTCAGAAAAGGACTCGGGAATCCTGGCAAACATCAAGTTCAAGCTAAGTCAGTGATGCACCCAAGGCAGCAATGAAGTTCTGCAGCTTCCTAGGCTGCACCAGGAAAAGCACTGCCAGCAGGTGGAGGGAAATGCTTCAACTCAACACTGACAGAACATCTGGAGCACTGGGCCCAGTCCTGGGTTCCCCAGCTCAGAAGAAACACAGATGTACTGGAGAGCAGCAACAGGCTACAAGCGTGATAAAGGATTGGAGCACCTGCCATTAAAGGATGGCTGAGGGAGCTGAAACTGCCCAGCCTCCAGAAAAGATGTTGCAATAGGGATTTTATCAATGTGTATAAACACTTTATGAGAACAAGCAGAGATCACACCAGACTGCATCTTCAGCTGCATACACTGAAAGGAGAAGAGTCAACAGGTACCAGTTGAAATACAGGAAATTTCATTTAAAATTAAGAAAAACCTTTTTCCCTGCAGGAGTGCACAGGTAAAATTTGCTTAGAGAGGTTAAGGAGCCTTCATCCTTATGATATCCAAAACCCAGCAGGACATGGCTCTGAGCAACCCACTCTTTAATGTTAGGCTCAGCGTTAAGCAGTTAACGCTGCTTTGAGCAGAGGATCAAACTAATAGATCTCCAGAGGCACCTTTCAATTACAACTACTCTGTTATTCTACTGTTCTTCACTCTCTAAATCCGAACTCAATTTTTTAACCTTCCATGTCTGAAAGCAAATCTGTACTGAGCTTTTGCTCCAAACTCCTTAACACCTGACTGGTTCTTTCACTATTGGATATGATTTAGAGGTTAGAAAATTTTTAAGCTTTTTCAAAACAAATGTATTTGAAAATTTCAGCAATGGCAGGAGAAGAAGGATGAAAAGGTCATTTAATGGGATGTAATCTGGATGCATGTCAAAAACCCTACCAAAACAGAATTCAAAAATTCATTAACCCCAAGCTATAGCTGAGAGAGATACGTTTTCAGCAGAAAAGAAGCAGAGCCAGCAGAGGCCAATTAGATAGCAGCAAACTTATTCTAAAACCTGCTGAGTTAAAGAGAGCAGAGAAGCTACAAAGTTCTATCTGTTTTGTCATCCTGAAGGCCCCCTTTAGAGCCTGGCCAAACTTTGTCTTAGAACTGGAGAGGAATATTTTGAGATCTGGGCTTTTCCATGATGCAGGAACATCAAAAAAAAAAAAAAAATTCTTTCCCTGGTATTACACACCATGATATTCCATGTTTGTGTCAACTCTGCTTCTTAGGAATTAGAACAAATTCCATCAAAGATCCACATATGGAATTTGATCATAAGCCACAAAGGGTTCAGTTTTGTCAAGGTTTAAATCAAGGCTGAGGAGCAGATGTTCTGATGCTTTGGGAGCACAGTGTGCATAGAGCCTGCACTCTGATTCAGTCAAAATTAATTTGACCTTTCAGACAACCTCTTTCTACTCCTATGGATACACTTACAGAAACATTGTCTCCTCCTTTCCCCAGCAGAGTAACAAGGTCATGGCAAACTAACATTCCCCAAGATTCTTCAAGTGGCTGTGCCACACTGGCTTGGAATTAAAAAAAAAAAATATTAAAAACTTTACTGACAGGAGTTCCAGCAGCCTTGGCAGATGGGCATAGTGTAAGAAAAGAAGTCAACCAGTGTGTTTGTAATTGTAATGTTAAAGACATACCAGAGCTTTAAAATAAAAAGTAATCTGCTCTTTGAAAAGAAGAACTGCTCCTCTTGAATCGCTAGGAAGATGCTGCCCTGAAAACTATTACTTCCCCCATCTACTACTGAGTCTTCATAGCAATATTCAGCTGATGCCAGCAGTCCCAGCTTAAGGGACTTCCCTCGTTCCTGTGAAGGAAGGAATCTTTCTGAGGATTTCTGAGGTGTGTGTGAAGAGCTACTGCTCCTCAACACCTTCCTTTTGGAGAGGTGTGAATAAATCACTACAAAGTAAGCAAGATTGTTTCCTTCCCTTTTTACCCTTTTGCATAGAAGAAATGTGAACAAAGCCATGTGATTTCTTTTTACACTTCATTTTTTTCAGCTCTCTAAACTCAATAGCAAAGATATATAATGAAACCTTGATTAGTTCTGGTGCTACTTGGACTGATGCACACAAAACTGAAAAGACCTGACCAAACAAATTTCTGAGAAATAATTCAATCAGGTGTAGAGAAACAAGTGTCATTTCTTCTGTGAGCTACATCGTGCCAGGAGTCACAGTTCTTCCTCAGTGCTTGAGTGTCCATAATTAGTATGGCCCTACAGTGAGGACTATTACTTTGCATTAAAAATTCCATCATTTGAGAATTAAAACTGCAGATTATTTTGTGAAGCAAAGCCGAGATAAATCTTATTACATAGAAAAATCTTTATAAGTATTGACAAATGTAATAAAATTTCAAACATGAAAGCAAAAGGGAAATTTTTACATTTCAATTCCATCATTGTAAAGGAAACTCTTTCATGCTTAAAATTCAAACTCAGTGTGTCAAGTAATTTTACTGTTACAGACTTGAATTACCTGCACTGGCCTGAGGGCATTATTCACTCTCTGAGAAAAATTGTACTTTAATATTGCTACAATTTTCCCAAGTAATTTTTATGCAGAAGCTGGGATGAATTTGAAACATCCATTTCAAGATTAAAGTGACAACATTTGGTTACCGCAGAGAACCATGTAATTGTGAATTCATCTTAGGGATATGCCCAAAATTAAATATGGGAATAAGAAAATAATATTTAAAAAAGGCATCAATGTTTTGGGTTTTTTGTTCAACTTCTGGGATGCAGATATTAAATACAAATAAACCCTTACTTCAACAGTGTTTAGATGCATACACTAGATCATCTGCTTATGCTATATGGAAAGACCATGAAATTGTTGGTCATTGTCATAGCCAATTTAATAATTTCTATCACATGCAGGAGGGACGATAATCTTCTCACTTTGTTTTATTGGATCTTTTGGAAGCACTGAATTATCAATCTTTTTTATGGGTTATCTGCTACCTGATCATTTGTTACTTCACATGAAACTGGCAACTGGATCCAGAGCATGCTCTGAATGGGCTTAACTCCACTACAGAGCCTGACATGAACTAGAGAGGGCAAGAATTTAAAGTACAAATTAATATCCTTACCCAAAACAATTTATCAAAACTCTTTAAGCAGCATGCTTTCCAGATTAATCTGTTATTTCGTAGCTTTGAAGAAATGTGAAGATAGAAAATAGCAAGCTTTTATATTACGTATTTTAATAGTAAATAGGGTCCTGCATTAAAGCAGGATCACTTCATTTCAAAATCAACCATAAAGCTGGTGCCTTGACTCATTACTTTCAAGGCAATAATTTGTCTTAGTATAATAGAATTGTTTAAGTTAGAAAAGACCTTTAAGATCATCATGTCCAACTATTAACCCAGCATTGCCAGGTCCACCACAAAACCATATCCCTAAAATCACACCCAGCATCTTAAATGCCTTCAGAATTGGTGACTCAGCCACTTCCCTGGACTTTAACTCTCTTTGAATCTCTTTGCCAGGTTTTTCATTATAGCAAAACATCCATTAACTAAGTATAACAAGGATTAGGAGTAACTGGTGAACATTGAGGGGATTTATTTTATATAAAAAAATAGATAGAGGCTGGGGGAACATAACATGAGAAGTTTTAATAACTGAAGCAGGATTAATGCAGGTTCACAGGTGTATTTCTCTTGTGTCATCCTCAAATTCTTGCTCTGGGAGTCAATGAAGGTGGAAAAGAAGCAGCAACTACTTTGAAGAATGAAATATGAAAAAATAGTCACGACAGAATTTAATTTGTTGCCTTTTGTACCTTCACTGGAATTGCTTGAAATTCCAGGTCTTGTTGGGAAAGAACAGCATTGTAAAAAAAAAAAAAAAAAAAGAAGCAAAGCCTCATTTTAGAATTAAAGACCTCCTTCCAGACTACTACCCTGCTTTTTTAATAGTGTAAAAAGATACACCAATTGCTGGTCTTCCAGAAACATGCAAAGAAATCAACTAGTAAAACTCAGTAACTGGGGAAATATATCATATAACCAAGGCATACTGTGCTCTTCCTCAAGGAAGCAGGAGAAATTTAAAGCTACAAGAAGCAATTGTGATGTAAGTGGCCATCAGGATTCACTGCCTGGAGGGTGGTGAATGACATTCTTGTTTTCCGTTGCTTTGCTTGCATGCATGGCTGTTGCTTTACCTATTAAACTGTCTTTGCCTCAACCCACAAATTCTCTCACTCCTACCCTTCTGATTCTCTCCCCCATCCCACCACATGAAAGTGACTGAGCAGCTCGTGGGGCCTGGTTGCCAGCTGGAGGCAAATTATGACATAACCAAACTATTACACACTGGATGAAATAGAAATTACAGTGTCAGAATTTAAAATTGTGACAATGTATCATAACATTAGCTAAAATTAGGTGCATTTTCCACTTTAATTGAATTATTTCAAATTTTTGATATTTCTGCTAAGTTTTTGCTCACCTGACTGAAGATTCATCATTGTTCTTCCTCCTTTGCTACTGAAATGCAGCCCTGATGACTCTATCACTAAGTGGCTGAGTTGGTCTGAAGTTATCTCCTAGGATTCCATCCGAGCCCTCTAAAAGTTCAGCACCTTTAACATGAGTCCTCAGTCTTCGAAATTCCTCTATCTGGAAGACAGAAAAACAGAAATTAAGAAGCTGAGACACATTATTCACCATGGAACTAATGATCAAAACCAGCCCTGTCCAGCCAATTCTGCAGCTTTGAAAATTGGAGTGTTCAGGTGCCATATAGTAAGGTCAATATACATTAATGACATCTTAAAATAGTTATCAGCACTGTTGAAATATTTGAGATATAGAGAAAAACAAGAACTCTTAAGCATGTGGTTTGGCAAATTTCTCCTTTGCCTTTTCACAACTTCTTTTAAGATCTATAACCATCTTGGCCATTGCAGATTACATCCTATGAATCAGCCTTACTGTCATGTGTTTAGAATAGCAATTCTGGTCTTCTTCAAAGAAGTGCATTTCAGGAATAACTTGCTTGACTATAAATTGTTTTGAAATTCTCCTAGTGATTTATTTGCTTCCTGAAACTGTTGTTATCTTCTAAACCAGAAGAATTGTTGTTATCTTCTAAACCAGAACAGATTCTTAGCTTTAGAGGATGTCTGTTGACATTTTATATGAAAAAATAAAATAAAAATTGTTTTGATCACAGGTTTTGTGATCAAAACAAAATACTGCCTCAAAAGATCTGTAGGTGTAGATAATCAGAAAGTCAAATACAGTAAAAACTAAATACGAAATATTTCAACTGAGCCAAAACAAATATGTTTCTTGCTTATAGACTCTTTTTACATTTTTCTAAATCTCATCTGGTGTACAGAAGAATATGAGCAGCTTCCCTCTCCATCCCTGGTATTAGCATCAAGTGCTACATGATAAAACACTTTACCTTACTACTCACCTGTGCTGTTTTTAAGAGTCTGATATTTTAAGTAGTTACAACTACTAGAAAAAATATTTTTTCTTTGCATAGTCACAAGTTGTCTTAGCTGGATTCAGCAAATATGTTTGATGGCTGACTCCCCTTTGTACTACAAAGCCTCAGCCTTTGTACTTGTACTGACCCTGTGACACTTCACTATGCATCTCATCTCTAACTTGAAAGTGAAGATACACAGAAAGTAAAATGGAGCGTGGAGTATACAATCATTTTAACATCTAAGACATTACAGAGTTAATTTCTCCATGAAAAACACCCTAGGAAATATTACAGGGAGAATGTAAGCATGATTCCAGAATTAAATTAAATGAGGTACTAAACAGCAGGTAATGGCATTTTTATTCTTATCCTGCCTACAGAGAATACTTTCTTACTGCAACCTGGAACACAACTGCCCTCATTGTTGTTTTCCACTCTACAGCAGTACTGATACAGACTTATTTACTTGATTTAGAGGCTAGCTCTTCTCTGCTTATTTTCCTCAAAAAACAGTGTGCTTGGAAATCAACACTCAGCTTGTGGCAGCTGAGATATAAAGCAACAGCTTAGACTGCAAAAATGAAAAAAGCTCCTTGAAGGTGCTTTTAGAGGCAGAATCCTGTTATGGAAGATTTTTGTTGTTGTTTACTTAAAGGAAACTGAAAACAAACCCACTACCAGCTTGGAATTGAAAAAGTCTTCAGAACTCAAGGGCTGGTAAATGACTGAAGGAGCCTTGTAAAAGCATACTTTTTCACCATCTGAATCAACTCTGGAAAGTCTGAGATAATTGCAGTTTAGGAAGGAGCACTTTACAAAAACGTGGGTTTTGTTTGATCTTGTGAGAATGAGATACTTCAAACAAAGACAGATGAAGGAGAGGGAAGAGCAGGCTCTCTGCAAAGCTGGCATTTGTGAGCTGTCTCCTACTGAAACTACAAATGCTCCATCCCAGTTCCCACAGTGAAATCTTTCTCCAGGAGGTAACTCCTCACAAAGTAGCTTCCAGCTTCTTCAGTCAGGAGAGCAGAACTGACCTGATCTCTGTGCCTGCTCTTCAGTCTTTACGAAAGTCAAGAATTGTAGCTCCGCTCCAAGGGGGAATTTTTTGTGCAATCAACACCCTCCTTGTTTAGTTGTTCCTTCCATGGTTCAGAGTGCCGTGACAGAGACCCTCTACACACATGGTGGTTTGCTCTACTCCTGAGAGGCACTTCTGTCAGAAAAGGACATTAGCTGTGCCAACACTACTTTCCCTACTGAATTTCCATGTGGCAAGGTAATATGTTGTCTCAGGTTGAAAGGTAGCTGGATGTATATTCTATTCCCATCTGTTAGAGGTGGGGCAGTTATCTTCTGTTAATTGGGCAGTTTTGCTTTATCTATTCCACAACCAATCCTCCCCCTGGGAAATATCTTCTGTTATTGGGCCATTAAGTGCCACTGCATGGCTGATAAAATTACATCACCCCATTGTGAGAAGCTTCACCAAGCAGAAGGAGCCAAGTGTTCCTAACTGGATATAATCTGAGATTTGGAACATCACAGTCAGCCTTTCCCCACTGGATTCCCAGAGGAGCAGATTTCTTCTCCACTGGATTCCCAGAGGAAGACCAGGCCCACCTACACCACCACCAGACCTTCAGAGGAAAATTTCACGCTTCTACAGGATCACTGCTCCAACAGAACCACAATTATCACTCCAGGAGGACTGCAGCCACCATTCAATCAGACTGCTACCAACACCCTGACCAAGAGGGTGTCAGGTTGTGTTCTGACTCTGTCAGTAGTTTATTTTCTTTTTTTTTTTTTTGTACTATTGCATTTGTATTTTTTTAAATTTGCCTAGTAAAGAGCTGTTATCCCTTTTCCCATATCTTTTTCTAAGAGCCCCTTAATTTCAAAATTGCAATAGGCTGGAGGGAGGGGATTTACATTTTCCATTTCAGGGAAGGTTCCTACCTTCCTTAGCACACACCTGTCTTTTCAAGCAAAGATATATGTGTGCCCTGCTGATCCTGTTTCACTGCTCACCATCTCCTCCAAGCCCCTCGCAAGTCAATGCTGTGGATTACACCCTGCAGGACTGCCAATGAAACAGATGTTTTAGAGGCTAAGCACACTTGGATAGTCACATACTTTTACCAGGAATAGCTACTTTAAAAAGTTCTTCTCCTGCCCAGAGGACATTAAGGATGACCTAAGCCTGTTCTCACTGAAATTTGGGATTAAGTTCTAACCAGTAGAAAGGCAAATCCACAATGTGAACAGTTCTACTGAGTAAAACCACTCATGTTCACATTGTGTAGGACTTTTTTTACTACTCATTGTATTCAGATCCTGAGCATTCTTTTGTTTCACATACACATTTGCAGAAGAATAGAGCACACAATACTAAGAATTTGCATGTTTTCCATAAACACCTATTTGATATGAGCTATAGAAGCATTATCCTTCTGTTTGAAAATTTTACATGTCTCCATGACACCATCCAAAAACATGGACCTACTTCCCAGCATCCAGAATACCATGAAACTCTGAGCGCTTTATTTTAGTTTACATAAATTTTGCACAATTCCCACTACAGCTCCATATGCTAGTTATTCTTTCTGTCCTTTGGTAGTTTTTCATTCTGAATGAAGTAGACAAAAGGACTAGAGACCATGTCATTCAATAAAAGACAAGTTAACTTGGAGAATGAATACAGCAGAACAAGAGCTCCTTCTGCATCATTGTTTAAAATCCCTACCCTGAGTGGCTTAGACAATGCACTTGCTCTGGGCTTCAGTGAACCACAAAGCACATTATTCACAAATGTCCCTTTTTTTTTAAATATAGTGGAGAGAAGCATTACTAAGTCTTTTTCAATTATTTCCTGCTTTTACTGGCCTAATAGGAGTTTTCTCCCACTGCATTTCAGCAGGTACATGCATGTGTGAGATATCTCACAAAAAGAATCAACACAGTTCTTTCTGGGCTGTGCATTCAATGTAAGTCAACTGAGGATGAAAAAAATCAAATAGGAGGACAGGAATATGCACAGAATGACCCATGAAGGACTTTTTGATGGAAGGGAAGACTCATGACAAAGAAAATTACTTCCAATGAGGAAACAGCATTCCTCACAATTCCAGGAAAGCACATCCTGATGCTGCAGTCCTGAATTGCTCTTTTGCTATTTGTATAATCAGCACACTCAGACCTCCTTTCACTTTACTTTGACTTAGATCAGTAGCATATCAGCTCATCAGCTGAACTTTACTATCTGAAAATGCCTTCAGGTAAAAAAAAAATGTTCTCTACTATGTAATGGTCAGCCTATTGTACCTATGTCAAAATGGTTACTTCATTGTTTCAAAATAACAAAATGTGAAAATATTTTATGAGTGTGACCATGAAACAGAGTGGCAGTTTTATTCATTTTTTTGCCCTTATGACCCGCAGTTTATTAAGCTGATCAATATTGTTGCATTAATTGCAGAGAATTAGTATTGTCTCCAATATATGAACTAGTTTGATCAGAGGAAAGAAATAAAACTTATTCCATATTATATTATGTAATTCTTTATTTACTTGTTATTGACACTCAGAACTTGATTATTTCATGGCCTGAAAAATGAAAATAGCCTTGAATTTGTCTCTCACTGGCTATAACCACAGATGCTACTAGTATTTATATAAAGCACTTGACATTTCATTAGTATCCAAAGAAGAAATTTCTACAAGGTAATGACAAATGTAAACATAATGTACTTAAACCTATTAGAAATGCATTTGCACTGAAATCTATGATTTAATACTACAAGCTGGCTTAATAAAATTAAATTCCTCTACTAGCTCTCCATGGAAGATTCAAAATGGTATATCCTATACTACATCCTCTTATTTTCCACAGACAAAAGCCCTTGCATTTCTAATCTCTCCTCAATCTCTCCTGGGCAACTAGCTCTAGATGAACCTGCTTTAGCAGGGCATTTGGAATAGATGCTCTCCAGAGGTCCCTTCCAACCCCAATCATTCTGTGGTTCTGTGATTAAATGAAATCTCTCATAGGCACTCATGCCCACATGCACAAAAGAGGCCAGATAGTTCATTGCAGATAAAATGCTAATTACAATTTAAAATCTTGGAATTTTAGCTATAGCAAAATATTCTAGAACCAACAAAATCTTAATTTGGGCGCCATGAGGACCTCACAATACCTTTAAATTTACAAATCCCAGAATTGTCTCCTCTCACCCCATATTTATTTTTCATTGACATATTTATTTTATTGACATATTTATTTTTCAGTGACATCCAAAGGCAATATCTGATGAATTTTTTTTTTTTTTAATCCCACCTTGGTAAAAGCCTTTCAAGTTCTTCACAATTATCTTCCCTGCACAACCTTAACTTTAATGCTGCAATCATAAATATCACAGGGGAATGTTTTTCTAATTGATGCTTATCTATGACAAGTACAGTGGATCATCCTGGCATGAGTCTGCTCCAATCCATCACTGGACTCCTGTGCCACCTCTCACCCGTGTACAGTGCCAGTGGGAGGGAAAAGCTCCTCCATGACTTGCATGCCCTTCATCACTGCAATGTTTTTGGATCAGGTTGGAACCTATCACAGTAATGCAGGAACACAAACCAGCTACTCCTCACCTAACAGAGGCCATGGTTGTGAATCTTGGTCTCTGCCCCAGGCACTACAGGAAGCTATTTCCCCCAGGCACAATATTCTTTTCAGGAGTCTCATCCCCTTCACACAACATTCCAACATCCTGCTTTCTTGTGGTAAATTAGTACATAGTAATACTAGCTAAAGTTGTATTTCTCTTCTTAATTGCTCTTTTGTTCACCCTCTTGATGTCTCCCACTACACGTGGATGGTTTAAACTCGGCTCTCCTCTCTGCACTGACTGGACTAAAAAGGAATAGAGACTACAAAATCTGCAAATAGAAATATCATATTATGTCTCCGTGTAGTAGCTGTAATATCTTACTGTGTCTCAGCTGAAATAACTGGACTTTGTACATCTGATTAAGTCCCCTTATTTATCAATATCCCATCTTGACAATTAGCTGACAAGTTACAAAATGCACTCTGTCTTTAAAAGTTATTCTGAATCTAATAATGCTAACA
Organism: Euphonia xanthogaster; assembly: GCA_034509185.1. Lineage (NCBI taxonomy): Eukaryota > Metazoa > Chordata > Aves > Passeriformes > Fringillidae > Euphonia > Euphonia xanthogaster. The sequence continues at coordinate 115,128,159 of JAYDZK010000113.1, forward strand.
GAATGCTGCTTACTCAGTAGTAAGTAATGCATTTAGTCAGTAGTAAGCAGCCACAAGTCTTAGATTTCATGAACAAATAAAAGATTCATGATGGGATGCATTTAAGTTGCAGCTAGCAGACAACTTATTGGGAGCTATTGCTTTTTTTTTTTTTTTTTTATTATTAGACCTAGAATTCAGTTTCCATAAGACAAGAAATGGTGCCAATTTTAAATTGCTAAAAATGTTAAAATATTGTGCTGGCATCACTAGTAAAATTTTAAATTATTAAAGCTGAAATAATTGAAATCTGAATTTATCACCTTTTATACTTTTTTAACATGCTCCAGAGCAGGCAATGAAAATGAATGCATTCTGTTTCAGGGATTCTGAGTGGGTTCACTTAAATTAAATGCACATTCCTCCAGCTGGGATTCACAGGCTGTGGGAGAATATTCATCAGGAGTTTTCATTGTTTTTACTGGGATTATTTGTAGACAGATTTGAAAAATTGTACGTAAAAGGCTCAGAACTACTGGATTTAATTTAAGGGAAAAAAACACAAACATTTTAAAATACATACGTGTGAAATCAAATTTAAATAGGTAGCTTCCATTTGATATTTATTATAAAACTGAATTTTAAAAGAGCCAGATAAATTAAATACAGTTCAATGCAATCTAGCCAATCTGTACTACATTAACATTTTTCATTCTCCAGGATGTAGTGCCTCCCTGTGCTTTTTTTCTCCCTTTAACATTAAAAAGCAACGATATTTGAAAGCTTACAATTATAAAGAATTTAATTTCTTTTACCAATTGAGTTCCTTTTTTTGTTCTTTGTTGACTTAAATATAAGAATTATTTTAAATGCAGATGATAAATGATAACAAGGTTTTTCATCTCTGACCTTTGCGTTGCTTTCAGTGACTCAAAAGGTTTAACCTTTACTTGAAAAGCCATGCACTGATCTAATGGGATCTTTAAGGAGAACAGACATAACATTCTGATATATACATTTGCACGCTATAACCTTTAGCTCATAACCATATTCCAAGGTCAATTTAAGCACAACTGTTACCTGCACTTGGGACACAGTCAAAGGATAGCGAAATAATATCCAGGTGACACCTTCACTGCAGGGTGGAATGGTTAGAGAGCCCTCATACACCCAGTAGTCACGCAGAAGAGGATCTGAAACCAAAAGAAATGTGGCATTTTAACGACAATTAGGAAGTTAATGGTGTTTTTCAGTGACAGCTTATGACAGCTGTGGGCTCACTCGCATGACAAAGTTAGTAAGCAGAAGCTAAGGTGTGAATCTATAACCTGCCAAGCACTCACTGCCCACTACTTCCTCATATGAATGTATATGAGCTTGTGGTCATTATATTACAGTAAGTTACCCTGCAGATGTGCATTTTAGATGTGAAAATGCCACTTGGTAGATGTGAAAAATAACAAGTGCACAGCTCTTTAAATTAATACAGCAAATAAGAAATGTTATGGGAATAAAGGAATTCCTGTTAATGTCAAATGCTAAAAAGAGACGTATTCTGAATGCAGAGGGGCTGTGGTGATTGAATTTTAACTGACTTCTACATTTAGGATATGTCTCAAGAATTAATTTTATTTCATTTTTTAGAAAAAAAAAATCAATGAAAATTCAGCTGAAGAAAAACTTTTTACTTTGCAGTTCTAGTGGCATAGTTTTTGAGATGCAGTGGTTC
>JAYDZK010000113.1:115137691-115159443 GCA_034509185.1 Euphonia xanthogaster
GAAGGGAAGGGAAGGGAAGGGAAGGGAAGGGAAGGGAAGGGAAGGGAAGGGAAGGGAAGGGAAGGGAAGGGAGGAAACTATCTACTGAAAGGTAATAAGCATTTTGAACATGAGTTTTTCCAGAAATAAATGTAAATGTAATCTCTGTGCCTAGGTCTGAAAACACAGTAGAGCTTCAACATCCTAAGCACAGCTGCTTTGAAGTTTATCTGCCAACTCTTAGACTTAATTTCCACTGTAAAATCGTGCTTAATGTTTTGTTCAGTCATGTGTCTAAGAAGTTAAAATGTCATTTTTATAGCTAAGATTGTTTCCACCTTCAGCCAAATTAGTTTTTACAACAGCGTATCTTCCTATTTTGTTTTTTACTTCTGTGCAGAAACAGCCTCTGTGAAATGCTCATTGTGCCTTACACAACAGGAGCTCATTCAGGCATCTCAGCATTTCAGAATACCAGTTCTTCAAGCAATCACTCTCCACTTATTTATTTCCAATATGAATTTTAGGCACTCCTCTTGATGACTGTTATTCCAAAAGTAAATACAAACTTTTAAATGAACATATTGTAAATTGAATTAAATTCCAGATTATCACACAAATAATTTTATTCTCTTTGATCAAAGGCATCTGCTGTGGCAAAAAAATTAAACTTTTTTTCTTAGCAAATACAATAAATCATTTTTACATGAGAACACTAACATAAATAATTTATTTGCACACAGCTACAAAACTTCTAGACACACAAATACCCCCTTTAGAACTAAGCCCATGAATTAACTTGGTTGTGTGCATTTTATCACTAATAAAAAGCTTTGTTATACATTTGATTTGCCCTTGGATTTTAAAGCCAGAGGATCAAATAATGTGATTTTGGTCTCCGAGGTCTTCTCTCCAGAAGAGCCTGGCATTCACACCAGCTCCCCACTAGAGGGGGATCACGGAGTCCCACAGTCTGCACCAAAATCCTGACGTTAAGAGGGAAATGTGGAAGAAAAATTGGTTGTGGTTACTGCAGTGGTGATGGCAGTGCTACATTCCCTTGGAGGTGAAGTCTAATCTGACACCTGTCTGCATTCTGGCAACAGCATGTTTTCTCTAAACAGATCTGAAAGGAAAATGCTGAACCCCAGAAAGAGGAAAATTAACAAGCACTTCAAATTGTTCAAGCAATGACACCAGTTAATCCAGAAACAGAACGTCCTATCTTAAGCAGCAGGTTCATCAGGGCACAGATTTCCCTATGATAAGGCCACATCACCTAGAAAAATGACACCAAAACCTCAGTGTAATGCTATAAAATGTTAAGAGTTCTAGAATTAATCTGTGCAGCAGTACGTATATACATAAAGGTAGTGCTGACACCCCCAAACTTGGTTCAGGTTTAGTAATCAACATCACTAAAGGTACTGAAAAATAGGCCATCAGCACTTTCTGGTCTAAAGGTTTCTGTAACTTTGAGGGTCTGCACAAGGACGTTTAAATTCCATAGTAGGGTCCTTGGAACAAGATCCATCATTTTGTACTGGCTTGCTAACACCCAAAGTAGAATGAATTTCTGATCTGTGCTTAAAGATGGCCATAATTACAGTAGATTAGTGATATATTTTTACACAGCAGGTTGCAAACTTGCTGTCATAAACACTAAAGAAAACAGGTAGAGAGCACTCCTAAACCCAAACCCATGACAGTAGATGACTGAGGAGTACAACAAAAAGTGGTCAGGCTCATATGTTCTTTCTACATAACATCCCTTATTTGTAGGACTAACCATGGCACACTGAATGCACTGCAGTGCATTTGTTACCTTCCCGTGTCCTGACTCAAGGTGATATTCAGAATTAGCTCTTCACAGAAAATGTTCTATCATTAGTGATTTACAAACTGAAATTAGAAAGTCAAGCTAATGGAAAATAATAATTAATACCATTATATTTCCAAACAGCAGGCCAACGTGTCATTTAACTCTATAAGACGATGCATGCACACTCAAACAATTAAACACGTTTGGTTATGCACTTAAATAAATGGAAGTCAAATTATTTCTTCTACAAAGCAAGAAAAATGTAGCTCAAATCAGGGCTGGGTAAGTACATAAAAAAGTCATTCAGAAAGTGAGGCAGCAAGGAAGTAGTACATGTTTGTCATAAAGCATGTGGGTTTTTTAAATCATTATTTATCCTGCGTATTTGTTGCTCTCTGGAGCTGTTCTGACTTCTGTGTGTTCTTTTTTATTTGTAATGTAACATCAGATATAAACATCAGACAAGTTTTCAAAAAAAGATGGCAACAAGTCTACAAACATTACAAAATCTGAACTCTTGAGAGTACAGACCACAAAAAACATGGCCTATAACTGTTGTTAATATTTATAGGAATCAGATGTGCACAGAGGAAAGACCACAGTGCTTTCACAAATCTTGAAACTGTCACTATGATATAATGTCCATGCACATGGATGACATCATATCCATGCCTCTGTATTTCACAACTAGGAATAATCACAGAGGCTAATAATGTTCTGTATTTTAGTAACCTTCATTTTTACATTTATTTGAGACAGCTGTTTGAAAAGTGCTCAGTCACAAGGGGTGCCAGCTCCTGATATGAACATAACCATGCATGGCTTTTTAAACAATAAGTTGCAGTGCACTGGCAGCTTCCCATTGTGTGGTTTTCATTCAGAGTACAAAGCAGCCAAGGAAAGGCTCTGCTCACCTTGTCAGGTAACGTTTTGTTACTTTGCATGTTGGCTCTACAGAGCCAAAATGAGTCAGCTATGCTGTTACTGATTATCGGTCACTGACTTGACACGGCAGACAGTATATTTTTACAAAATAATCAGAAAGCCATCAGAAAATCCTTAGCACTCAAAAAATCCACTTTTCTCTTGAAAGAACCATAATTTTGGGCCTTTTAATATTACAGCTGTAAATCAAAGAATTGTAGTAGCGGCTTCTTTAAAATCAGATAAACTGAAAACTCATGAAGGCAAATAATAATAATAAAGTCCTGATAAAGTTGATTTGCTCCGAAGTGAACAGCTGGAGAGACTCTCCTGCACAGTGAAGATTAAGAAATCATTCCAGGTAGCAGAGCAAACCCCCTGGAAGGATTATTCTCTATGGAACAAATTCTGAGAAACTTCTCAATTTTCATCCAGACCCACTCAACCAAAAGGCTACTGAGCCCAATCCTTACTAAGCAAAAGTTGACAGACATTAGCAGGGGGCCTGTCTCAAAACAAGACTGAGTAAGGACCTAAAGGACCTTACTGTAAACTGAGTAAGGACCTGAGATTCTGGCTTTAAAATCAATAAACATCCATCAAATCAAAACCCTACCCCTTAAATCCATTCCTTTCTCTACTACAGAAATACCTTCTAAGCCAATATGAAAAGACTTGATGGTAGATTTTTACACAAAATTGGAGTCCTGGGATGACAGATTCTGGCAGGAATCAGAGTCAGTGTATATGACCTATCACATTCATCAGTTCTGGAAACCAGTGTCTCAATACAAAACACAGTTACAAAAATGTACATTTTCCCCCTGTCTGGGGCACTGACTGCTCTGTGGAATTCTGGAGGGTCTAAAGCTCACTGAGAGCAAAAGTGATCTTTTAAGCTCTGTTGATGACCTTACTTCATTCCCAGCTCACAGATAAAATATATAATGACAGGATAATTTATGTTGGAAGTCACCTCTGAAGTTCAGCTCTTTCACAGCAGCGTCAACTTCAAAGCTAGCTACTAATTCAGTCAGATCAGGTTTTTCAGGTCCTTGTCCAACTAAGGTTTGCATATCTCCAAAGACAGAAGTCTTACAACCTCTCTAGATAACCTGTTCTGTGCTTGACCTCCCCATAATTTATTTCTCCTTCTACCTAATCAGAATATCTCCTGTTGTGTCCCTTGCCTCTTCTTCTTTTGCACTCCTCAGGATTCTCTGAGCCCAGGCATGAATTGCCTGTTACTGCCAAATCAGCATCTCAAGATTGACTCCTGAATGATGCCTCTTTCTCAAACCTCCTCAGTCATTCACTTGTTTGAATCACCATGTTTCACCTAAGCTTACTTTCAACTAAGCTTGCCCAACCCTTAAAATGTCAGGAAAGTTGCTACTAGCTCTGTCCCTTACTGTGACCTACTGGTGTGCATGTGTCACCCAAGTGTCAGACCAGAAACAGCACGGGCTAACTCCTTACAGGAAAATACATCCTGAAATAAAATCACAGCTCATCATCTCTTATGAGGTATCTGATTAATGGCTCGGGGAGAAGAAGAACTCTGCACCAGCATTTTTGCACTCTTGTATGATCCTAATGTTGCAAGTTTGCTATGAACCTGCACAGTTCGGAATATCCTGCTACCATAAAAAGTAGCTCATATGCTACAACCCCTTTCTTTATGAATACATACTGCTAAATGACCAAAACTCTAATTTGCTGTTCAATGTGCTCTGTTTCCACTGGCTAAGTCAGGCAGTTTGGAACAGAGCCCCAAGCTCACACCCCATAGGAGTCAAAAGGAAATGTGCCAACAGCAAAAGTCCTCCCAACCCCCCTGGCATCAGAAGCAGACTCTACAGGGGCCTGATAAAACCATTGGCAACTCAGGCAGCAAGAGACAACAAGAAACACCTGCCCAGCCTGGGTGTGGGTTCTACCTCAACTTAATTGTCTACCATAACCCATATTGCAAGAGCTTGTGACGTGGGAGATTATTCTGTTCAACAGGCTCCTGTTGGTGCTCTACGCACAGTAGAAGACAAAAATTTTTAAATAATTCCTATTTAGATTGATTGGAATATCTGATTGGGACACAATCATCAGTGGGCCTGCTTGAAACTGCAGCTGGCACAATCAACCATTGCATTTTTTTCCACTCTCTACACTCTTGACTGAGAAGCTAATTATTACAAAAGCTTCTCTTTTCAGTGCATGCCGCATCATGTGGAAATTAATCTTCTAGTAACCTTTGTTCCTTGCTCAGAACTAGGATATACAGCTATTCCTTGTTAGCTGTGCCACCAGCTGTCACAAGCTCCAGAAACGTCAGCTTAACCTAATAATATTACAGGATAGAAGGCACCTCTCAACAAATCTCTCAAGGATGAGAGATTTGTCATTGCTCTCATATCTTCTCAACTCTTATTTAATGCATACAGGCTGTACATCAAAATAATAATAGGGGAATACTGTATCACAATGTCTTAATCAGAGGGGCACCCAAAACATGTCAGTCTGGAAGTTCTGAGCAGAGCGGGTTTTGTGATGTTTCGGTCACTGCTGAGAAAGAGTGTAGCTGAAACACTCTTTTGATTCCATAAACACTCAGGGATAAATCCATATCTCTAAGGTAAATTAAAGCAGATTTAGAATTCCTCTGCTAAAGATTATAGAGATATCAAGGGTTCTCCTGGACTCCCCCAAGTTTGCCAGGGATCAGTACATTCCAGTTTCATCCACAACATGCCATAAAAATGGGGTAGGGAACAGTTAAAATAGCAAACTCTAGCTACCTAACTACGGCCAGCAGGAAGTCTTTTTCCTGGATTGAGAGGGATGAAATGAAGCTCAGGATTTCAGCTAGTAATAGTGGAAGGCAACACAGTCTAGTTGTACAATAATGATGTGTAATTTCAACAGCACAAATATTGCGTAAGCAACATCTCAGGAGGACAAAATGTGGAAAAATTGTGTCTTGCTATTTTACATGTGCACAAGAATTTATGAGTTGATACTTGACTTGGCACTGAATTGTTTCAGGAAGCAATTGACTAAGCTGTTGGCAGTGACCATAACATACAGTAATTAAGTTCCAAATCCTCACAAGGGGACCAAACCAAGGATATGACCAGGGCACACAGCTTCCCGAAAAGTGATTAAAAAAACTGAAAGTTAGTTATTAACAGCCTGAAGGAGAGGTTTAGGAAAATAAAATTAATGGAAGTGATACAGAGACTGCTTGAAAATATCTTAGGAGAAGCAGGAGTACGTGTACATACTTCATGCCACAAAACAAAGAAACAAATACCCATAAAGTCTTCATGGTTAAACATTATAGTTTGGTCAACGTCAACATGCTTCCTTTGAAAATGCAAACGCAAATAGAAGCAAATTAGTAGATCATGAACTCTGGGCAAAATGAAGAAGAGGATGAGAATGCCGTTAGGTTATAAATTAGTGCACTTTGTTTATGGTTCCATACCTGAATTTTTCAAGTCTTCTATAGTGAATAGGTGCCAAAATGTCACTAAGTTTCAGTATCATTTAAATGCTCTTTAAAATTCCATACATGGATCATTGTAATGAAAAACTTACATAAAGGGAACTCTTTGCCTATCTTTGAAAGCAACACTAAGTTTATCACTAAGAGACAACTGAAAGCAGTTCCAATGAACACAGATGACAACACTGTTATCATTAAAAATCTCCTGAATAATATAAAGTAGAAGAGAAAGCACAGTTTCTGCTCAACTTCTGCTTGTTATAATTTATTGAAAGTGTTAAAGATTGAGCAGATCTAGTCTGCGCTTTAATTGTCAGGCTCCAAGTATGTTCAGAACAAGATGACATTCCCTGAACAAAGAAGTCTGTAATCTAAGATCAGAGAAATTAGGTGCACCATAAATCAAGATGGAGCAGAGCACAAGGTATGCTGGAGATACTGTTCAAACAACTTCACAATCACAGAGTGAGATACTACATGTTTCAGGTCAAAAGCTAAATTCACAGCTAAAACATTAGCTTGATTGGGACACCACAGTAGTCCAGAACCTTTGCTGACTGGTGCTCTCCTCTCCATGAATATCTCTGAAAGAAGAACAGCTGTAAGAAAAAAAGTAATTTTTGTTCAATCATAAAAGCAAGGACTGCAAAGACACCTTTCAAAATCTATTCTCTTTCCAAACAAGCCAGCTGAGTGAAAGCAGAAGTAGTCTAAGCAATTGTGGCATACCTTCAGATGTGCCACAAAAGAGGTAACGAATCCTGGGACTATTGAATTAATTGCAGCATCTCAGGAAACACTATAGCAGTTTCTTTTGGCAAACTCACTAAAGAAGTATCTACATAACAGAATAATAAAAACATCGCAACATCTAATATAAAACAGGAATCTCTGTACCCTTTGAAAAGTCTAATCACATGCAGCATCCTCATTTCATTTTACACAAAGAACTATTGGTTCATTTAAAAAATGAAATTAACAGCAGGAAGTACTGATGTACATGGAGAAACTCAAAACACGACAGCTACAAAGAGTAAGCTAAAAAGAAAAGCAATGGGAACCGTAAAAATCCAACAAGCACTCTTCTTTCTGTTCTGGGAAAAGAAGCCAGAAGGTCTAAAAACGTGGGGGAAAAAAAAAAGGAACCTTCATGGTTAATGCAACTACAACATAGACGTTTTTACCTTTGTTTGCCCACAGAAGCCACTGACACGTAACATTAGCTTGGCTGTTTCTTAGGAAAATCACTGGCAAAAACATCATAGGGTGTAGGGGAAACTGAGGATACAAAATTTGTCATCTGTATGTATTTTTTTTTCTTCACATTTGAAATCACAAGCACAGCTTGTGTGTACTGGCACTCGCAAGAGATTAAAAGAAAACGGGAATTAATCAAAATTAACTTTTTTTAAACTGTAATATAAGTATACAGGCTAAGAAAAGGACTGAAAGAGACATGAAAGGACTGAAAACATCCCTGTCTCTATCCTGCCAACTTTCAATATCAACCTAATGGTAAGAAACTAAACAGCTACACAGTTATTACTGTCAGATTCATAGTTCAGACTCTTCACTGCGCCAAGTTTCTGCTCAGTGTATGAAGCAAAGAGCACCACAGAGCAGCTTATTGTTCCCTACTATGTTTGGCCCCAGCAAACATGCAGACTAAAGTGCCCTGGGTCTGCCTTTACCTATGCTAACAGAAACAAATTTACTTTTAAGCCTTTCTTTTTCCTTCCTTTGAAATATGAAAGCCAGGAAGGAAAAAGAAAGGATTTTACTGCAAAATTCTCCAGCCTACCTTCACTCTGGGTTCTTACCAGTCTGAGAGAGTGCATGTGCATGTCTGCATGTGCTTTTATAGCTCCACAGTTAGATAGGGTGAAGTTGGAAAAAAGACTGGACCTTGAAGGATAGTTGATTACATTACAGACTAGCAATATCATCAAGAAGACAGAAAACACAAAGACCTATAGGTTAAGCATTTAATTCTGGAAGTGTTATTTGTATGCCTAAGCACTTAATAAAAGCATGTTCAGTTCCGAAATGTTGCCTGCAATCTACTGTCTTGGATTTAAAACCAGACTGTTTGTATGCAGAAGGTTTTAAATCACTGATTTAATTTTCAATGGGACACTCTCTCATGAAGGCAGAATAGAGAACACCCCTTCCCTGTTAATTTGCCATGTTTTGTTAATAACTGATTTGTATCCCATATTTCTCTGTGTTTCAAAGGTAATGGTCTGTCTTAAAATACGATAATCTGCAGCTGCATATTATCTTCTTAAGTCATAATCTTGACTGTTATCCAGGGAGCAGTTGTTCTTCCATAATACGCTTCTCTAGGAAACTCAGGCAGGTTTTTGTTTTCCTGTAATGTTGGCTAAGCTTCCTTTAAAATAATAAACTTTGTTATGCTTCTCCAACAGTTTTCTCTTGAATTTCAAGTTTGCAGATTGTGTAATAGCATTCTATATTTTTCCATAGTTCCATGAACTCCAGAAATTTTGCTAAACTTTAGCTTTAGTTTCCCCATTCAGTTCATTATGTGGCTTAATGCTGGGACAATAAAAAGTCAGGAATGAGCAGTATCTCATTAACAGTAGTGTGGCCTATGAACTAGGGCATCAGATAGCCCTGTGGTTAAATCACTGAAACAGCACTTACAATCCAGGTTGGGTATTCCAACACCACAGTGTCTGAAACCCTTACTAGAGTTCAAGCATCTAGGAATCGTGAGTCAGTTCTCCCCACTTCTACAAAAGACATCATGTGTGATCATGGCCAAACAATTTAATCCCTTTGAACTTGTTTCCTACCAGTTCCTTGGCAATAGCAATAGAACTCATCTCGCTTGCATTGATGTTTTAAGGATTATATTATTTGTGCTTGTGATGCACTCAGGCACAACAGCAAATACTTCTGGAAGCCTCCTAAGGTTTTCAGATCTTAGATAATCTACACGTTTCATCATTTACCTCTTGAGGGCCATGAGTGCACCATTAGCACAAATAACATGAAATTTGGGGCTAGCATCAAAAAGCTATTACTTCTGGTTTTTAGAGTACTTACTTATGCTTGAGTCAGGACCAGTCTTGGAACTGGTCCTGACTCAAGCATGCAGCATGGAAAACAACAAAATAAGGAATCTCCTTTCCCCTTCTTCAACAAGTGATAAGTTTTTGATAGTAAAACAGTTAGGCCTAGCAGTTAGGGCAAAGTGCCAAGGAAAACCAAATAGGAAAACCAAGGCAGCAGGAAACCGAAGCAAAATACATGCAGAGTGCCAGCAAGGATCATGACAGAAATTAGAAAATTATGTACAACTGAAGCAAATCACAGCAAGGGCACACAGCCAAGAAAAATGGCAAAGACTTGAGCAGCAATCTTGTTGAGCTCAAACTAAGTTTAAATCCTCTTCAGAAGTCCCATCTGCTACGAGACTACAGAATGTCTTTTCCCACAGCAGCTCCATAAGCAGCCATTCTGTTAGAGCTGGAGAGCAGAGTTTTCTATAAGGGTTGTCTGACGGCATCCTATATATCCATGAATCCAAGCAATGTCAGCAAGACAGTTGTGTAAGAAAGTTGAGTTAAGGAGAAGGCAAAGCTGTAAATCTGCTCAAGGAAGGAAAAGAATTCCATAAAGTGTCAGAGGCTGTAGTGTTGCTACCACAGAGGAATATGCTAAGAGCTCTTCTGTCCAAGGTCACACGCCTGCCTCCACAAGGATGCAGTGCCACCAAACAGGCTGCAACTGAACATCTCACCTTAGCCCAGCAGGGCTGCAAGAAAATTTGATGCAGGCAAAATGCAAAGACTGTCTGTGGCTTCTGGCAGAACTAAACTGAGACTAACAGACTAATAGACTGAGATTGGGTGGAACAGGGAGCCCAGAGAAGAGCTCCTCTCTTCAGGTGCTCCTCATTTTCTTCTCATTCTCTTCTACTTCACCCAGCTTTTCTCCTCTTGCAAATTTTATCTTGTTAGTTTGTCCTATTCTGCTCAGTCTTTTTTAGTTTGAACTATTTATTTCTTCAATGAATACTGAAATTTTCCATCCTGGTAGAAGTTACTAATCACAGATGATTGCAACTGCCACCTCAAAAGTGGTTTAGGTGCATATGGGCCACAGAGCTTCTCCACACAAAACTGAAAAGACTATTAAAAAACAGACTAAAAGATAAAGAGGCTTCAGTAAACACTATTAACACCACTCCTCTCTGACCTGGTGTCTGGCAGCTCATACGTCTTCCACAATCCAATAAATATATTGTAGATTTTGCACAGAAGGGTAGCATATTTGCTGCCTCCAAAGGTGTGTACCTTTTTCCACAGGGTTTAATTTAATTTTTTTTCAGGTGTCAGACATGATAAAAGCACGTTTGTGCAAATACATCAGCCCATTTTTGTACCTGCTTTCAGGAATTCACGCTAGAAAGCACATAGGTACATTCCTGAAAAATTAAAACTATATGTGAGTGAGCAAAACAAGGGCCAATCAAAGCCCATATTGGCAAATTACCCAAAACCAAAGCATACTCCAGAGACTGCATGTGCCTACTTAGGTCAAATTAACCCTCAACAACAATAAAAACATAACTGAAAGAACTGAAAGCACTAGCAATCTCAGGAGTCATAAGCTGATCATGTGTGCTTTTACATTGCTGGTTTCATGTTTCCCTGTACATTGGGAGGAAACAAAGACCTCACAGCTTTGATCCACCACAAAAACTCCAAAGAGAAGTCACATAAATTAGGGGATTGCATACATAGAATGGATGATACATAGAAAAATTCAGAAAAATACTTAAAGACCTCCACATTTGGGACTAGGATCCCACATAATACGATTCACTGACAGTCCTGGGATAGGTGCTAACACCAATTTTGCCCATGGAGTGCTGTGTAAATCTAAGTATTACTGTTACATTCCTAAATGGCTAACACGTAAAAAATTGCTTTTGTAGAAATCACTGAGATTTAGAAAACAAAACTGAAAGCATCTGTTTAAATATTTGCACAATTTTCCTGGGTTTTTTCCACAATTATGTCCTCAAAAATTAAATACTGTCCAATGAGAATATCTGCTTTAAATAATTACTAGTCTTATTCATAGCCTGACAAGGATATTAGCTGCTACACAAATGTCATCATTTCCTTATAAGGCACATTGTGTTTAATCACAGCTAAGAGTGTTCACCTGCAATGATTCCAAAATTTAGAAGATTGTCCAAGACTATAAGTAACGAGTTAATATTCCACTAGAAAACTTGGACAGAGTCTGAGCAGAGTTCAAGACCTCAGCATGATGCTACATAAACTCTTCTGGAATCTGTTCTTTTTGCCTCCAGTTAAATTCATAGATATCCTTCATTCAAAGGTCTTGTGCTGTCAGTGTGAGTGGAATTAATTGTTTTTTTCACAGGCAGGCAATCAATGCAACCAACTAAGGCAATAGGATTTACTCCTTGGTTTATCTTTTAGAGTTTATTACTTGAACCACATTCCTAACAAAGAAACTCCTGTCATCATGGTTTGAATTCTGCTTGCCATTCACACCTACCCAGTCCTTCTGCAGCTTGTCAGTCTCTGAATAAAGAGGGAGAGACACACTGGCAAGCACAGTGTTTCCCAGACCTTCTATTACAATTAAAAATACTCTGGTTTATTTTTTTAGTCCAGATAAGGTAATAGGAAAATGATTAAAAGAGACAGCAAGGTCAAATAGCCATAGCCTTGGCAAAGAATATTACAAGCGGGCAAAAATTAAATGTCTGTGTTGAAAGCATGATACTTTCTCTCCAGAAATGCCAGAAAGGGTATGCACTGTGTGCAGATATTTGATTTCAGAGCTAGGCACAGAGAAAACACCACACTGAAGACTGTAAAGGCTTTAGTAGGTAAGTGTAATGTTAACAGCCTCACCTGAAGCCCTAAACCTTTAACTGTGTTAGGTGAGTACTTCAGGCACCATTTCTTGTTAACAAAGGAAAATGTCATGGTTTAAATCAGATCGAGGGTAGGATATGTGTTTTGCACTGTTACCTTCATTGCAGCAGGTACTTCAGTTACTCTGAAAGAGTCTACAGAATTAATTAATTTGCATTTTGTTATCCAACAGAAAGGAATAGTTTTTATTCCTGTCCAGAACTGATTTTGGTCCTTGCAGCAATTGTATTTTCTTCTGTTCTACTCAAAAAATGTAGGACAGACAATAACAGTTTTTAATCTTCCTGGACATCTTGGAAGCATTTTTTAAATTATTTTCTGCCAACCCACTTCTACTGAGAACTTTCACATGGTTCACAGCTAATGTAATCCTACATTTTAAAGAGGACGGATTACCGGGAATTATCCTCCTAGTTATACTGCAAGTGGTGAAAGGAACCTTTTTATTTTCCCTGATACACTTTTATTTCAGAGCAGGAGCCTGGAAACAGCTGTGCCTTTATGGTCAGTTTGTGCCTTTGGTCACACCACCATTTGATTAACTAAGAGGAAGAGATAACTTTCAGGCCCCCTTATATTTTTTCCGTGTTTCCCTTCATTTCAGAAGTAGTGAAAACATTTTTTTCCCCCATAAACCTGCATTGATGTTATCATGTGATTTACTTTCTCCTGTTGGATTTCATTTTTTGACTGTAAGTTCATTCAGCCTGGCACTATAATATGCTGTGTTTATACAGAGATCAGACACAATGGGAACTAATTTTTAGCTGCTCCTGTTTCACTTTGTTAACAAAAGTAATTAGCAGCAATTTGCAATTCCCATCCTCTTCTATCTCCCTGTCATACATCAGAGGTAAGGGAAAGAGTCAGTTTCATTAGTTCTTCATTTGCTTTTGTTCCTTCTCCAACCCATACTCTTGGCATCGAGGAATAAAGATGCCAAATAGTTCCTCTCCTTCCTACACCTCTATCTGCTTCAGGTAAATCACATGTGTAAATGTGGATTTCACTGCTTTGTGGATATTTGTACTGTGAGGCAGAGGTATTTGGTACCCTGTTCCATTTGCTGGCATGAAACAGTCTCTCAGTGTTAAGACCCTTACTAAACATTTAGCATATGTCATGGCCAACACATCTTTGGCCAAAAGACAAAGTAGCACTCTTTAACAGGAAGTAGAAGTAGTTGGTGAGAAGGATTTCTAGAGAAAGTTGCACAAATGCTTCCTTCCCATTCCTGCCCAAGGGGCAAGAGTGGTCTTCATGCTCCTTTTTTCATGAAGAAAAGGGAGGAGTATTGGCACATGCAGCCCTCTGCTTTTCCTCAGTTTAAGAGGTGTTACCGTATTTACTTTTGATAAATATTTTTGTTTTGTCCTGCTTTCCCAATTTACTGCAAACACAGATTTTTCAATGAAAAATATATTTTTCAATGAAAAATATATTTTTCAATGAAAAAAATATTTTCAATGAAAAATCTGTGTTTGCAGTAAATTGGGAAAATGAAAACACTGGCATATCACTGTCTACATTCTGGTTTCTTCAGTCAAGGAAGGTGGAAAACACATCTTTGCAGAAGCTCATGTAAGAATTAAAAAAACAAAGAACTCAGCCTCCAAGCCACAGGAACAACATTTTGGACAATATGTAACAGCTCAAGAAGCTTCTCCAGAGGTTACACAAGCTTTGTAATCTACCCAACTTCATCATGAAACTATATATCCTAACCACATGCAAAGGCCCTAGCTGTGTAGTGAGAAGTAATGGATTTTTGCACTGAGAAACATGGGATATTACCCAACTAATACAGGATATTGCCTAACTTCTTTTATAGAAATTATAGTACCAAAGATGAAGAGACTAAGGAAGTAATTGAAGATTGGCCTTCCAAACTTTGAAAAATTACACTCTTTTTCAAAATCTTTTACAAAGGTCATTACGTGGTAATCTGAAGCTGTTTCACAACTATTTTGTCCAGTGTCTTCAGCCCAAAAAACCAGACTGCTGCTCCAGTCAATAATTAGTCTCAGATGGTCATCTCAGATCTCATCAAAGCAAAAGCTGATTTTTGTAGAACTGCTCAGTTCAGGTTTTAAAATAGAGTAGTAGAGTGTGTAATCTAGGCCAACCTGTTGTGTTGTTAACGTACCCACCTAAACCAAGCATTTCCATTTTCATATTACCTCTTATCTCCTTGTTTTCCTAGAGAAGAGAAGAGAATCCCTATCATTTGCCATGGAAATAATTTCTAGCTCCTTAGGAAGATGACCTACTTGATTTGTTACACTTGAAAAAGACCCAAACTTATGCACTTGATGTGCAATATATCCCTAGGCATGCACTGATGCACAAGGAACTGCCAGCTTATTTTGTATGAGAGCATAAACTACACCAGACTGCTTGGATGTAGCCAAAATAGGCATCAATTGCTGTTTGTGCTCAGTAACCAACAAACTCAGTTCAGCTGATTAGAGTATGGTACTTAAAACACCGAGATTGTGAGATCAATCCCCATATTTACTTAAGAGCTGGACTGGAGGACCCATGTGGGCCCCTACCAAGACAGGACATTCTGTCAATCTGTGAAACCCAGTAGAAATCAAGGCAAATATACATTCAGAATTTGATGAGTTCCAACAACTGTATAAACCAATGCCAATGTCAAAAGCTAAGAAAATAAGATTTCCTGGTCCATTGATCAAAGCTATTGTTTAAAAAAAGAAAAAGAAAAAAAAAAAACAAAGACAATGCTATGCCTGGAATGCAAACAGCAAATCTTCCTATCTGGAGTCCCAGGTGTGCTACCTAAACATCATAGTGGCCACAAGCACCCATTTTACTATTGCTCAAGTATAATATTTGACTTGGACAATTTGAGAGGGAATTAATATAACAGCACTTTGTGCATATAGCAGAAGGAAATGCAGTTCATCCATCAAAAAAAACCAAAAAAACTGCTCTGCACTTCCTTGCAACTTGGGGCAGAAGATGATGAACTGGCCATTTGCTTCCATAAGAATTTATCTCTTCACAAAATGACACATTCATACTGTACTTAAAGTGTATTATGGGTCAGGTTTTTTTCTGCTAGAGAATTTTTGCATCAGTAATTATTTCTTGTAAGTTAGAGTTTAGTTGAAAGCTGCTTAGATGCAGGAAACAGAAAAACACTGGCTTGCTCACCTCCAGGTGATGTTCTTCAACTGTGCCAGAACTCTGTTTGTGCAGCTGCTGTACTGCTTTTAAAGTAGGTGAAGAATGAAATCCCTTCATGACTTATTAAGTTTGTTATTTTGTATCTCTGGGTCAAGCATATTTTTCTCTGGACTGATCTGGAGTAGATAATTCTAGGTTTTCTGCAGATTCTCAACGAACTGTTCCCACATACCACCAAGATGGTTTGCAAGTGATCTTTAATTAACAAAGAGACAGGAAACCCTGATAGATTCCCAAGTACAGTTCTCAGCATAGCTCATATGAGTATTTCTCAATCACCACGTACTGGACCAGCCTTAAAGAAAAGAACTAAGCAGAGCTATTTTATAATGAATTGGCTACTTCCTGCCTCAGGGAGCACTGCAGTATCCTGAAGGTCTTACTGCCCATATGAATCATATCGTATATATTGTGCCAGCTAATCAGGATGCAGAAGTCACTGCTTTGTTTTCCCTTTGGTTAATGAGTCTTATCCACTCAAGCAATTCTGCATTCCCAAGACCTGCCTGGAATCAGCCTGCAGATGGGACCTGCACATAGATGTGGTACTTAGGGACATGATTTAAGGGAGGACTTTGGCAGTATTAGGTTTATGATTGGACTTGTTGATCATAAAGGCCTTCTCCAACATAAATATTCTATGATCTGACTCAATTCAACCTGAAAACTCCAAATGGTTAAGTTTATATATGGGAGGTTGTGATAGACCAGTGCAAAATAGCAAATAGAAGAGACTGAAATCTGACCCACAACTCTTAAAGTATTTGAACCGTAAGAACTAGATGGATGATCTAAGTCTACAAGATTTTTACACTTATTTCGACAGTAGTTACTTTAATATTCTTTAATATTTTTATATTCTTTTCCATAAAACAGTTCTATTCCAGTAGTCAGGCACTCATGAACATTTATTATTGTAGAATAATAGATGTCCTAGCACTGAGCACGGTGAATAAAAGAAACAGTTTCAGACTCTTGAGGGATTATGATCCATAAATACGGCAAAAATAAATTAAAGAACTCAAAAAAATCTTGAGTTTCTTTAAAACAAATAGTGCACAACAAATGAAATAAAAGATACAAAGCTGAAGTCACCAAACATCAGGGTTGGTATATTTTAAAAGTAGTCTTGCAGCCCAGGGGCTAAGGAATACTCCAAGCCATTCCTTGACAGTTGTAAGCAATGAGACAATGGGAAGTGAACACAAACTGCTGCTGGAGGGCAGGAGAAACAGGACCAAGCGTTTTGCGTTGCCTATGACACGAACCCCATGAGGAGCTGACTTTTTTAAGATTGCATTATCACTTTGCTTTTATTTCAAAATGGTGTACTTTTTCAGATCTTGGAGAACATACAGAGGACTATCACATAATCTTCAATTTTCAAGTATGTAAAGCTGTTTCATGAACAAATTGCTCTACACTTACTCCAAATTGACCTAAATTGTTATTACTCACCATGGAAATATTTCCAGTGGCTAATTCTCCCCATCTATAGCTATTAGTCAAGGTGACATAGGAAGTGTTGAAATGGCAGATCTTGTTAGAACACTAATAAGAAAGAAGTTAATAATTCTGCAAGTTAACTTTACGACCAATTAATCATACAGTGTGATGAGTGCTGGAGGCATTCTATTCCAGGTGCATATCCTAATTTACCTGCACTAAAGCACACCCCAGAAAGACAGCTTTGTGGTTGAAATATAAAGCATGCAGAGCTAAAAGGAAGTCGCTTTTGGGCTACCAAGAATTCAGGCAATGAAATAAAATCTTTTACATTTCACGGGTGTTATACAATGTAGAGCACTCTTACCTCCATGGGAAAGGCCTTAAAATTAACTGTGTGTTCAGAACCACGCTGGTTTTCTCTCCCCCAGTGAAATCGAACATCGTGCAGCTCAAACTCATGTCCCCGAGGTAATGGCCCCCCTATTAACACTGGGAAAGAAGAGAAGTGGTAAAGAACTTGCCTTTCAAAGCAGACAAGCCACTGAATAGATTCTCCAAATACAACAAGGAGTCTGTGGCAATCTTCTATATTATTAGTGGTACTAGAGATGAGAAGAGTTAAGTTGACAGACTTGTCACCTTTACTTCTGAAGAACCTTGCAGGTACAGGACATGAATTGAGGCAGTTAAGAAAAAAAGTAAAACTGCTGTCATACTGAACTCTTGGTTTTATGATGCAGAACACCAAACAAAAGCATTGTCCCTTTACCAGTCAGAAGAGGGAATGTTTGTTTGTCTTATCAAGACACTAACTGTGTGCTCTAAACAGATGGCAGGGGTTCTCAATTGAACTGGGAAGCAACCTCCAAGTTGTCCAAATGTTTAATTCCCATCACCTATATTTACTATGGGTCACAAAAATGGATAGAAAACTTTTGATTGCAAATATTTTGTTAGGTAAAGGTGTTCAGTCATATACCACCTGTCAGGCTTCTGAGATACTGAACACCTCCACACTGAAATATAGTCAAACCTACACACTGGAGCAAAACCAGCATACCTCATTTATTTAAATACAGCTTCTAGGCAGCCATGGGTTTTCCTTACTCCAGTTTTTTAAACATCTGGAATTTCTTAAAAGCATCTGTCCACAATCACAACACGTGCACAAAAAAATGTATATAGCTGCTCAGTACTTTTGCATTAATAGAGACTTCCACCAGAAGCAGTAAAAGCAAGCAATTGTGAGGCCCAACCTGCTCTGGAATTAATCAATGGAAACATTTTGCCCAGGGATTTCTGAATCTGCTTTAGATCAAATATTACATCACAAGCTGGAGGTAACTTCCCACTAAAATCATTGAATATTGGCTTCCAGGCAGGGCTGAATTTTATTTAAGGGCATTCACAGTCTTCCCCAGAACCCATTAAATTCTAGCTTACATTTCATAGACTTGGAATTAATCTTTTACAATCTCTGATAATTGATAAGGACTATTTAACTGCATGAAATATAGCCTTAGGGAATTAGTTCCAAAATATATAGCTATTTTGACACACAAACTATACCACCTGAGCTTGGAGCAGAACAGGTGGTGTAATACTAAAACATAAGTTAGCAAGTGAATCATATTACAATTGTACAAACACAAAACCAAAGGTATGAAACTGTAAAAAAATGAAATAAAACAGATCAATTATGTTTTTCCTAAGCTGGAGGGGGAAAAGTCAAATATTCCAGTTAATCCTCCTTTAATAATTCATCACAACCTATCTAACAGCCATTAATTAGAGTTTCTAAAATGAAATGTCCTAAATATAGTTATAGATTCAGATTTTCTCCTTAACCTTGCTTTATCTATATTCTGTCTACAGCTATATCCCCTAGAGGGAAAATCTACAAATCCAGTGAACACTCGAGGAAACAACCAATTGAAATATTTAAGAAATCTGAAAAACAAAAAGAATAATGATAGTCAATTAGTGCTTAATTAGGACAGTATAATAAAAACAATCATTATCATCATCATCTCAATTAGGAAAATTGAGTGTTTTCTCTGCTTTAAAACATTGCTCTGAGAAAAGCTGTAACTAGAACAAATGTTGTCTATATGATGTAGTTCTGGATCTCCAGGAGCTTCAAAGAGTTTATTTCCAAGGCTTCAGCTGGGAGACTGATCCCATAATAAAACTATTTCATAGTTGGTCATGGTTCTTCCACCAAATGCACAACACATATTCCACTATCAAAATAAAACCAGCTGTGAAAATGTTTGCAATTAAATAATGAGAAGAATTTGGAAACTCCATATGGACTGCGTGTCTTGAATTAAAAGATAAAAACATTCACCAGTAATGACAAATTTATTTTTAATATGCATCTTAATCAGTTTACTTTTTTTCCATAAAGAACTTTGACTGCTAACATTACAGCAGATGAGGATCTCTTGCACATTAATTGGACAGAATTTTAAAAGCATCCAGTGCTCAATAGTTCCCAACAAAATAATCCAGCTAAATGGATTCGTCATCAGAGATCTCCTGTGAGGAAAAGAAACTGCAGGAGTTTCTGCAAATCCCTGAAAAATGGCCAGAATACCAGGCCAGGTTCAGTCACAGCTTGTTAACTCTCTTCTCCTCTTGGTAGGTTTAATAAATGTCGTCATCTCCCTCCCAAATTATTCCCAGTTTACAAAGGGAAAATGGCAAATTACACAACATTAAATTTAACAAAAATCTGAAACTAAACCAAGAGTTCCTAAATCATAATTCCATACTTCAGTCATGAACTTTTTCTCTATTGTACATTTTCTTATAATTCAAGACTCATCTGTCTGGCATCACATTGCATTCAAGTATAAAAGAACTCTTTCCTTTTTTTCTAATTCTCTTAATGGTTTTGCAAAGGCATTTAGGTGTGTTGGTCTCATCTTATTAATCACTACTAAGTTAGAAACTGCCCTTGGAAAAGGTAGCATGGAAGGAGTTGTATTTTGGCATATGAATGATGAGGTCACTTCTGGTCACTCTCACTTCCTCCACAGGAGAATTCAAGAATTCCTGATCCTGCAGGGAGAACCGTATCCCTTGGGAAAAGAGCTCTGCTTCTGATGAAGGCAGTAAAACTGCCAGAATTCCTGATCCTGCAGGGAGAACCTTATCCCTTGGGAAAAGAGCTCTGCTTCTGATGAAGGAAGTATAACATTTCTCTTTTATTGCAAATCTGCAAAATTCCAGGGAAAGAAACATTCTGTGTTGCAAAAATACATTGAAATTATCATAGAAATGAAATTATAAATCAAAGCATCATTATTAAGATAAAAAACCCTTCCTTTTTAAAAAACTGTAAAACAGAACTGACTCCCTCACTTAGCACAGCTGCAGTTCCCAATACTACTGATTTCTCAGAAGGAAACAGAAGTTGGAATGTCTCATGGTTTGACATTGTCCAGCTGTTTAAATGCCCCCAAAGGGCTGTTACTAGCTAAGACTGGTTGGAATAACATGGAGGCTCTTCCAAAAAACATGGTAAGAACTACTGCAGTGCTGGAAAGCAAAGTGGACTTTTTTTCCTCCCTACTTTCTTGCCTCCTTCATACAGAACGGTTTACCCAGATGAAAGGTCTGGATAAGGTATTGGAACTTCACTTACGTTGGAATTGTTTCCTTTATAATTTTCTTCTAAATCGAATTTGATGAGTGACACCAAAAATGTCATCCTTTAAGAAATGAGGACTGCCTTCCACTTGGTCCTCATCAATATTGTGAGCATGTATAACTGGTGTATTTATCTTAAGCTGTCCAATTTGTAGGTAGTATTCAGAACGCACTCAAATCAATGGGAAAAAACACTGTTAACTTACATGGTCTTTGAACCATGAAAAAATCTTGCCAGCTGTACAGAACAGTTTGGCACTACACTGTCTTAGCAATAGTCTGTACTGCTTCTGAGTGCAGACAGCTGTTAATGCCAGTGAATTGGATACCACCGCCACAAGAGGAAATTCTGGACCTGCTTTGAAGCAATCTCACTGACCATCCAGATTGGCATCAAAATCTGCAACTCCCATTGCAACACTTGCTCCTCTTCCTACCAAAGTCAACAGCAACACTCTCACCAGGCATAGTCCATGTGGAATGGGCACAACTGCTCTCAGCTGGGAAAGGCTGCTTTTCCTGCACTCCGGGACATGAGTGTAGTGAGTCCTCAGGCAACACAAGCTTTAGCCGCGAAAATCAAGGCCATGTTTCAGCATACCTGATTTTGACTTCAGGGCAATCTGAATGGAATGCCCGTCGTTGATCACTTCGCAGTCACGACACACCACGTAGTTCGGTGACAAACGGACTTCCAGGAGCGAGGGGTCATATTTAGCTTCTCTTGAGTTCAAGTTAATGGGCGACTGGTACTCCCCGTTAGCATCGGGGAAAATCAGCCCCCACTCCACTCCTGAGACAAAAGGGAAAAGCGGTCAGGGGGGACCCGGCACCCCGCGCTGCGGGTCAGACAGACGCTGTCCCCGGGCAGAGAAGGGGCAGCTCGGCCGGACCCCGAGGCTTCGCGGCCGCCGCCCCGCGCTGCCCTCCCGCCGGCGGGGATGGACCTGCTGCGGGACGGCGCTTGTCCGCTCCCGGCGCCTCGGGGTGGCCGGGGAGCGAACCCCGCCGTGCCCCGCCACTGAAATTCCCACACCGCCTCCTCTTCCCCCGGCAGCGGACAAAGTTTCTCCCCGGCGGAGTCGCCGCCCGCTCCTCACCTTCCTCGTAGCCCCACTCCGGAGGCTCCTCCCGGCGCGGCAGCGGCTCGGCGCCCTCGATCAGGCTCCTGTCAGCCATGGGCGGGCTGTGCGGAGTGCGAGCGTGTGCGGGGCGAGCCGGGCTGGCGGCGCTCGGCTCCGCGCTCGGCTCC
>JAYDZK010000113.1:115183758-115197493 GCA_034509185.1 Euphonia xanthogaster
AATTAAAACCTAGCCAAAGATGATATTTGAATATGATAATTCATAAAGGTAATGTTAAAGTTTTGAACAAATATCAAAGAAAGAGGGAATGCTAAGAAAGGTAGGAAAGTCAGGGAATTTTTCAAATGCTCTGTACTGTCAAATATACATTAAATTTAAGACTGCAAGATATTGAGAATTAAACTGTGAGAAGTCAGCAGGAAAACAAAGTGCTGATTGTGCCCAGAGTAAAGCACAGGAGATGCCCAAGGAAGGGGGATTAAAAGCCTGTCTGAAGGGGTGTTTGGAAGGTTGAGGGAAAACACTGTTCTGAAGCAAATGGGCAGGGGGGCAGCAGTTAAAAAATAACTGGGGGGCAAAGCAATGTCACCTACAAAAATCATTGGGAAAGTGTTAGAGTTTCTTATGTTGCAAAGGTTTTAATTCATAGGAAGCAAATAAAGGATATTTGTGCAGTAAAAAGCAGTCTGTCAGAGCCTGCCCCTCATGCTACAAGCATCACTTCTGTCAGAAAGGAAACATATGTTCTCAGCCAGCCTCAGTCTCCAGGAGCCAACACGCTGCTAGAGATGGACTCTGAGCACACGGAGCTCTGGCAGGACTGGTGTGGGAAATGGGGCTTGGGAACCACAGCCAGGCTTTGCAGAACAGCCATCCCTGCTCATTCTGAGCTCTCTGGGTAAAACCAGATACCTCTGGATCCATTATAGTGAATGTCTGCCTTATGTTCATTATCATAGAAATTTATCTCAGAAGCACTGCCTTCTGCCTGGAAAATAAATGTTTCTACTTTGCTTCATTGCCTAATAGCTGGAGGAGTCCATTACCTTGGGAAAACATTTTTTCCATTAACATTGACTCTTAAATATTTTATGGTCATTTTTCTTTCTAGCTTTCACAGTAAATAAAGTAAATACATGACAGACACAAGATGTTAAATAGTCACCAATGTACGTAATTTAGTGTATATATTGATCCTCACCTATTTTTATCCTGACTTTCTATAAATCGTACTATACACTGCTTCCTTTAATTATTTTCATTTACTTTAGACAGTGCTTAATTTGACTACATTTCAGTCTCTATCCTATAAATACTTCATAGTGGGCTTCAGGAGGTGCAGCATGTGAACTAAGCAACTTTGAGTCTTGGATCCTAGTGTTCGAAAGGCATTTAATTATTATTTCCCCTCTATGAGGACTGTTGCAGGGACATTCCCATGCAGTACCTCTGCCACTAACCCACTTTCAGTTATTTTGGGATCAAACATTATTTCTATCAATCTTAAAAAGATGGTAAAAGACTTTTCTTAATCATCAAATGTAATACATTCTGCACATACAGCCAAAATAATAATAAATATTAATAATATAATTAATTAATGCAAATAATCATCCAGTTATATTTGTTGAAAGCAGAGAGCAGACTGAGACTCTAAAGGACCTCAGGGATGAGCTGATAGACTGTATTCCTGAAAACTCATTTCTACAACACTGTTTTGCTTTGCCTTCTCTCTGTTTTCAGGAATCACAATGGCATTAGAATTACCTGGTTTCCCTTGCATGCATCAGCTGCAAAGAAATGACCAGGTGTGTACAGGGAAACTGAACCAAGACCTACCTAACACAGGAGGAGACTTTCTGGACTGAATCACTCCAGACTGGGCTACAGGTGACAGGCAGAGAGCTTGCTGTGTGTGTAAAGCACAGTCCCCATGCTCGGTGCCATGCAGCAAAGGGATGATGGCTGTAATAGTCACAAATGTTGTGCATTCTATTAAATGGAACCCAAATGCTGCAACATTGTGGGCAAATTATGTCTGGGGTTATTATGGTCTATAGTATCTTGTAAAATCTAGCTTTGTTTTTTGAGTCTCAAAGGCTGAAAACACTTTGAGGAGATGTAGTTTCAGAGATTTTGTGAATTCTGTGATTCACAGACATGCAAAATGGGTACTGCCCCACTCCCAGGGAAGGGACCACAGTGGGTCATCTGGTCCAAGCTCCCTGCTCAAGTAGGGTCGTTCCTAGAGCACATGGCACAGGACTGTGTCCAGATGGTTCTTGAATATTTCCTGTGAGGGAGACTCCACAACCACTCTGGTCAATCTGTTCCAGTGCTGGGTCATCTGCACAGTAAAGTTCTTCCTCATACTCAGGTGGGACTTCGTGTGCATCAGTTTCTCTGCCCATTGCTTCTTGTCCTATTGCTTGGAACCGCTGAGAAGGGGCTGGATCCATCCTCTTGACACCCTCCCTTCAGATTCTGACAGAGATTGATGATGTCCTCTCTCACTTGTCTCTTCTTGAGGCTAAACAGGCCCAACTCCCTCAGCCTTTCCACATAAGAGATGCTCCAGTCCCTTAACGCTCTTCACTTCTTGGAATGGAAAAAACTTAGGCCCCTTTAAACATTATATTTTTAATATCAAAGCCAAAAAAATTTAAGTGTTCCTGGAAAATGTGATTCTTTTCCAAAAAATCTCTCTCTCCATTTTGCACAAACACAAATTAATATTGAACAAAATGATTCAGAAACTCTTCCAACCTTTGTGAAACATTTACTATGTGTAGGATATATATGATAGCAATTTTCAAAGGTCAGGATATGAAATATTATATTATTACAACATATTAAATGTACCCACTAACTACCACTGCCTATACAACACTGACCAGGCATCACAGCATTAATACTTTTTTTCTAAAAGGAAAAATTCAGGTCTTGAGAACACAGTCTTCTACCAAACTACCTTCTCTGAGTCTTGCAACTTTTAGAAATTTAGTCTGCTTCCAAGGAGTCGTTACAGAAGAGGTGAGATTTAAGGCTGCCTTCAGAACTGGGCAAATACGCTTTGGGGTCGAGTAAATGAACTATGGGGGAACTGGAACTAGGGAACTTGGAATAAAATCAACTAATAAATTCAGCCAGAAATGGGGACTGGCTAGGGAGAATAAAAAGGTCATAATACTTTTAGTTTCATATTTCTTTGTTTAATAAAATTCCTTATTTGAAGGCACTGAATATTTTTTATTATACCTTTTAAACAAAACATTTGACATCATTTTTTTAAACAATCCTTTTAATTACTATTTTTTATTTTAATAAGATAATCAAAAAGTCCTAGTACAAAATCTTAAAACATCATTTGATCCTTAAAGAAAAAAAAAAAAGGATTCAAAATGTGCTTCCCAAAAGCCTTAGCATATACAAATATTTTATACATATATATATGTGTGTGTTTGCGTGTGTGTGTATGTGTACATGTATGTATACATATATGTCTCATTCATTTAACTTCTGCTCTCACCAGAAATGTTTGCTCTTCAGGCAACTTTCTCAAAGTGAAGCATAGAGCATATAATCTGTTGAGTTGTAGCTTGCACTGCAATTGGATTTGCTTCTTAGAACATTTTCTGAAATTTCCTTTATAGATGTATATTTTCCCTAAAACCCTGGGGCTGCTGTCTCCTATTGGCCAACCCTTGACCTTCATAGTTGCCTTGTTAATAGAGAGCACTACTACTCAAAAATTTAACTGGAGTTTAAGCTGTTTGAAAGTTGTCCTAGATTTATTACAATCCCTTAAACAACTTTCAAAAGTACTGTAATTTTTAACACAATACTTGACATACTTTGTTTTCCTGTCTGTCCATATGGTTCATTTATTTTTTCATTAAATTAATAGGAATATTTACAGGGTTTTTTGGAGCCTGTTTATTAAACCATCATACTTGTACATCAAGAATTGTACGTCAAGAAAATTACTTCCTTCTTAAGTTATTCCAAGAGGTAAGTGATTCTATCAAGAAAAGGAATACAACGTATCCCGAACATATATTCAACTAATAATACAGGTTGCTTGTTTTTGCAAGTCTGGACAGACAGTAACTCTATAATATTAGAACTTAATTTTATTTCAAAGAGTGGCAATTTGCTTTATGATCTACCACCTTTGCATGCCAATTAAGGCATGATAAACAATAAACTGAAGTCCCAGTTGAAATACCAAAATTCCAGTACCAAAAAGAGACCTACAAGAGAGCTGCAGAGATATTTTTTTAAAAGGCCATGTTTTGATGAGACAAGGGGTAATGATTTTAAGCTTAAGGAGAGCAGATTTAGATTAGAGCATGGTGAGGCACCAGAACAGGTTGCCTGGAGAGGTGGAGAATGCCCCATTCTGGAGCTGTTCAAGGCCAGGCTGGATGAGGCTTTGAGCAACGGGGTGTAATGGAAAGTGTCCCTGCCCATGGCATGGGGATTGGAACAAGAACACCTTTAAGGTCCCAACTCAAACTGTTCTATGATCCATGATTTTGTTAGCACAGGCTGCCATGACTCACGATTTAGCTGCTGTACTGTCTTTAGCTGATGTACATCAAAGGTTCACACAATATAGCAAACGAGCTCTATCTTGCTGAAGCAGAGAAAACTGCATTGTTCCTGTGCAATGATGGTAAGATCTGGGAAAAGAGATTCTTTTTTGTGGTTGAGTTTCTACATTGGAAACATTTCCACACCAAAGTTCAGGGTGAGGCAACAGCATTTGCCACAACCTCACTAAAACTTTAGTCAAGGAAATATATTCAAAGTGGTGTGATTTCCTTTAAAATATTTATTTCAGTGTATACCTTTTGTTCTTATTCGTACAAATTAATATGAACCTGATCAATCACTTCAGCAACCACTACTCATGGACCAACCTTTCATTCCTGCCTTCCATCCCTTCCTTCAACTCCTTCAAAAGGAGTAAAGGACAGAGATGTTTTCCAGTACACCCCAAGGAAGAAAATGAGGCTAGTCTGAGGCCAGGAATAACTTCTAATGTTGAGGGCATGTAAAAATCCATTTTCCTCTAGCCCCAGAATTCACAGATGCATATCTTCAATTTCAATGGGCACTGAGATACAGTGCTCTGAGTACTAAGTAAAGCACAACCCACCTATTTCTTCATGCTAAATGTTCCTTAGGAGGCATGTTTGATTAGATTGGCCAGGTCATCTGAATAATTGAGTTTCTGTGCTATTTCTGTTCCTCACTGGGCTAAGACGCATGCAGACTCTAAAGGAAGAATTGTCATAACCTTACTATCACTTACTTGCATTATTTGTTTGTACTCATGCTTTTTGTTGTTTTTATATCTTTAGCTAATGCAAAAAGCACTTTTCAAATGGTATTCATGCAAGCAAAATCCCTCTGGCTCATCCAGATTTGTCTTTGTCCTCTTAACTTGAACTGCTCCATCTTTGCTACATGCCCTCAGAACATTGGTGACAAACCACTATTATAGATAGAAAAAATTACCTGCCGATAGCAAGGCACCAAGCTTAGATTATGGGATTTGTCATGCTGGAACTTAGTCCCGCTGTGTTTCATCTACCCTCTCATCAAGATATCTCTGCAAAAACCAGCATCAACACTGTCAGTGCCTACAAAAATTCTCCAAAGTATAACTGGTCAATGTTTATTCTCACAGAAAGTTCGTGATGCAGACCTGTGAATGACTCTAACCAGAAGAGCATGAAAATCAAGAATATCATGAGCCAATTTTCCTTTCACCTCATGCTGTTTTGTTCTGCTAAGTCTCCTAGCTGGAATCTGCTTAGATAGATACAGTTGTTAGGGATTTGCAGAAAATGCCTAAACATTGTATGGCATCACAGTCGATATCAATTATCTTTAAATACTTCAAAAAGAGTAGAAGCTTTGCTTTATCTCTCAGCATTAAAGATGGACTTCAGGCTGTTGCAAGCCCTGTTTGAGTGGCTATGTCACAACTCAGGACCCAGAGAACACTTTTTGTTCTTTTATCCACTGATTTCCAGTTGATATTCACTGCAATCTAGTTTCTAGGAATCTCATCTGTAAGAGTGAAATGACTACAATGAGACTTATAACTTTTTTTTCTACCTATATAGACCAGATGACAAACTTCAAATAACTGAAGCAAAGCACATGTGTTCAGTGTTGACACTGTTTATCTTCTGTAACTATCTTTCACAGTAAATATATGATTCAAACACTCAGTTTAAATTTAGGCAGACAGAAACATACTTATTACCACAAAGAAAAAATAAAAAAATTTCCTACATCTTGATCCACTTAATATCCTTACAAAGACATCCTAAATTAAAAGATATTTATTTCTAATGTAGATTTTATCCACTTAATATATAATGGTTTATCATAAACATATATTATTATGAATCTTTATTATTAATAATAATAATAATCTATTTGTTATTATTAATCTTACACAGTTTAAGAATACTTGCAAACAAAAACATACTAGCCTCCCTCTCAGAAACATAAAAATAAATCACCACCATATGTTGACCTGAGTAAACGCACAAGCGCATCCCTCATTCCTCAGTTCCTAGTGCCTCATCCTCAACAGGATCTTTTCCCTACCTCTGCTGCCTTCCAGTGGCTCTACTGCCTTTCAGCTGTCAGCTACCCTTTTAGCACTTGTTCTTTTTTCTAGGATCTTCGGAATTCCTTGATTAGTAAGTCTTGCTTTACTCTGATTTGCCTGATTTACTTTATAATGAATGATTGAGAGTGTAGGTTAAAAGCTTCTTTCCCAGCTTCCCCTCTCATTCATTGATTTGAGATGTTTCTTTACAGAGGAAAATGAAAGGAGCACAGTTTCTGGAATGTTTACAAATGAATTAACATTGCAAAAGTCCAGATATCTCAAATTCTTCATCTGCTCATCCACACTGTTATTTCTTTGCCATTCTCTGGCTACAAAAAACCTCTTTGCCTGTCTCTCTAAGTATGACATCATTTCTTATATGACTCAATGGAAACATCCCAGTGTCATTTATCAAAATGCGTAGCATAGCTGGGATCTTCTTTCAATGTTTTCTTCCCCAGTTCTGTTTCCTGCATTCACTTGGAAATATCCACCATCCTAACAACAAAACCCATCTCTAGATTTGTCTCTTCCTGATACCTGAGTGAATGGCTGTGAATGGTGTGTGATAGCTGATACCTGCATGAATGGTTCTTTCATAATAGCTGTAAGATAAACCTCTTGGAGAACAAGCACAAATTTTTTCACTAACAGAAGTATATAAACATCATAACTCTCCTGATGAAACTCAGCAAGGATTCATTATGCAGACAATACAAGCTATTACAGCAGAAAAACAAAATTAGCTCTTATATCATTCAACTGAGCCTGTGCCAAAACAAGAAATAAATCACTGAAGTTGTGTATAATACATGAGGTATACAGCATTGTTGAAAATTGATTCTTTTTTAATGATAAAGGGAATTGGCACAGAAGTGATATGTAATTTTAAATGCTTAGCCTAATAACATCGCTAATTTTAATTGCTATTAGAAGAACCTTGTTTTCCTCTAAGGCATTATGTAAAGAATCATTCTAGCTCAAATATGCATGGGAAATGTTTAAGGGCCATTACAGAACAAACAATGAATATCAAAGCAACAGCACTAAACCAGCAAATATCTCGAGCTGTGATGCCAGGACTTGGCTGTTTAGCTATCAAGCAGACATTAACAGATGACAGTTAAGTTATTATTCAACAAAGTTGGATGCAAAAAGCTTAAATGCATCCAAACAATAATGTAAAATACAATCTAAAATTCGATGAATGGGAAAAACTACACATAACATAAAAACATAATTTCTGTGTAATATTCTTAATTATGAAATACTAACATTTCAGGATTTAGCAGCAGTTTGGAATCCAATTTATGAAACTGAGTCCCACACACTAACACATAATTGTATCTGTGCAAAAGATGCCAGCATGTACTGAGGAGAGGCTTTGGCATGCAGTGGCTCAGAGTGGGGGAACAGCACAAAGGCCACCACATTCTCTGTCTTGCCTAGACACTTTTCTGCTCAGAATCAGAACTGTCCTGTGTAACAATAGCAAGTGCCAGAAGCTCTTATCACCTTCCTGGAGGTGACCTCTGCAGGAAGGCAGAAAGGTCTGTGGAGGCACACCCTTTTCCTCTCCTGACCTCAGGAAAGCCCTGCTCATGGCCGAAATGACACTGGCAAAGGACAATACATGGGATTCCAAAAGTAGTGCCTGGAGACATAGCAGCACATGGATAAAATGGAGTGCTTTGCAATAGATGGGGATTTTAACACGTCTCACTGAAATATATGCAATTGCAGAGAAAAAAGGAAATGCTAAGTGTAAGCAGCGTGCAAGTTAAATGTGACTCAATGATTAAACATATTACATTACTCTAGCAAAACTAGAGAGGCATGAGCATACAACTAAAAGCAATGAAGGGATGCAACTAGAAAGATATTTAATAGTGTTATTTGAGATATAAGCAGATGCTGTGTTCACTGAAAACAGAGAAGCAAACAAAAAGCAAAGATATTTTTAAGCAAATTTTATAAGCAAGTGTATCTATTCCATAAGGATAAGACTCAGAATAAACCAGTGCACATAACAAAATCCAGCAACAAGATCTTGGTCATTGTGACAGCACAGACTAAAATACCTTTCTGCAATGTATCTCCTGCATATGCATTATTAAATGAGGGAATTAGCAAGGAAAAAGAATACAAAACAGAATCCAACTCCATAGCCAAGGCAGTCTCTAATAAAGAACCTCATTTGTACTATTCTTCATTATAAACTCAGAGAACTATCCAAAGTAGACAGATTTTAGGGTAATTTGTAAATCAATTACTTTCTTGTTAGCATTGTTATGAAGAACACTCTGGACACTACACAAACATTTGCTCAAAAGAAGTAATTTGGGTTTAAAAGCAGAGAAGTGCCTGTAGGCAAACAAAAATGCAGGCCATATGTACAACAATTGAACAAAATTAATAACTGTATTGAATTAATCTACAATCAATTAATAATCATTTAATTTGAAGTAAAACTATAGTTTAAAATCCCCACGAGACATGTAGGTGGTAGAATTTTTCCTACATGCTCAGTGTCCTAACTGGCAGGAGCAATTTGGTGATAGCAATTACATTTAGTAATGATATTTAGTAATAGATATTTAATTACAAAACAAGGAAGTAATGTAAAAGACATAATGGCAAGAACAGAAATCCTGGCACGACAGTCTGAAGAAGACCAAGTAGAAAGCATAAACTATTAATAATAGTAGCCACAACATTTAAATCTGAAATATTTGAAGGAGTAAGAACAAAACTGACTAATGGCACAAGCATTTTTTTTCTGATCAAGCAACACAAGTCTGTTTGCAAACAGAAGGATGGAAAAAAGTTTAGACTGAGCTGGATTAAATACAATATCTTAGGCTATAAAAACCTCCGATTTGTGTTTTTATCATAACATGGGTTTTGTGTGTAAATGCAGACTCATTTGTAATGGCTGGAAAAGAAGTCTGTATGCTAACTCACTAACTGCTTACCAAGTGATAACTTAGAATTGTAGTTAACTATTTCTAAATGTTTTTAAGGAAAGGTCACTTTTGTTGTTTGACTTGGACACGCATATTTTCGGTCATCCCTTGTTGCTCAGTGCTTTGCATATTTCATAGGAATATAAGATTGAAAGTCTTCCTTCCCATTTAGTCACTAAATACATTCCCTGCTGGCAAAGACAACCATGTGAATAGTTTGCTATCATTCAGTTATTATTGGATACATTAGACAGCTTCCTTTTCCCTTTTTAATAATATTGTCCAGGGAACTCCTGTAAGTCCCATTATGTTAGGTTCACTGCCAGTGCTCATGAACAAAGGAGAAAGACATACAATAAAACCAAAACCACATGTGAATTTCTGGCATGACCTGAAGTCAACGGGTGCTGTGACACTTGTTTGGATTTTGCCCTGCAATTATAGAAAGGGAGTGTTCTCGCTCCTTAGGGCTTTTCTCATTCAGCCATCAGAAGCTTGAGAGCAAGAACGGGAGTGTAAGGCTAGATTAGAAAGAGATCAGAGCCCAGAATCTACATGCTGAATCTAAAAGTCACCTACATGGAGCTTTTCAGCAGATCATTGCACCAGAAAAGTCTAAAGTTTACAGCTACATAAAAAATAAAATCAAAATTCGCTCTGGAGCACACTCAGAATACTTATGTCCTCAGAGGAATTCCCAAATGATAGAAGTACCTTTTCTTTCTCCTCTGAGGCCATACATGATTGGTGTTCCTAGACAAAAATAATCCTCAAACTTTTTCTTATAAAAAATTAAGGTAAAAAAAAGTACTGTGTCTTTTGTCCTTAGCTTTTAATGTCCTCATATGCCTATGACACTCAAGGTTAACTCTCAGGAGGACTTGAACTACCTCACCCACTTCCCAAGGGAGTATACTCTCACCGTGTCTCAAATAAACTGGAGTGAAATTATCTCAGTTAGTCCTATTAAATTGTCTCACACTACATACAGTAATTCTAGAGGAGTACAAAGACTGTAGAGATTTGAAATGTCTAAGTCCATCAATTACTTCACCAAGCATGCAAAAGTTTCATCAGAAAAATTTATAAACCCCACACTCAACTCTCCCTGCACTGCCACCTACAAAGACAGAGGAATGACTCTGAATGTGACATTGAGTGTTTCATAAAACTGAATAAATTGTATTGGATCTGTTGATCTCCTGCTTTAGGGATTTCTGAGAAAGAGCATCTAATTTTGTCAGAAGGGAGAAAGAGAGCCTTAGCTTTTTGAGGTAGTAGGGCTCATACTCACTTGAGATTTTTAATTGTGATTGTGTGCTCCCATAGACCCCACTCTTGCACACCTCATTCTCCACACATATATTACGATTGTTTAATGGTTGATTTCTCCACCCTGAAGAGCTGATCACTAAAAATTCTTTAACTGATGGAGAATACAGACACAAAGAATAAGAGGAATCAGAATTCCTCCCTGTCATTCAGCAGCTCTAGGTTACTAATCTTACTGATTAAATGGGATATAATAATGCCAGTGTGAAACTGGACTGTTAAAATATTTTCCTGGGGAAAGTTCTTTGGAACTTCTGTAAATGTTCTTGCATTCATGAAAACATGGAGTTGATGAAGCACTTCTTGACTGAAAATCAGTATTTCCCTTACAAGTGATAAGTCATGCAGGCTCTCCTAAACAATTGTGAAATAAGCAAAAAATATCAGCTTAAAAACACTTGAATTGACAGGTTATGGTAAAAGTTGCTTACACCTGCTGTCATCTGAACACAAAATATGACAGGTTATGGTAAAAGTTGCTTACATCTGCTGTCTTCTGAACACAAAATAAAGTTTTCACTTTCCAAAAGACAGTGATTTTTCTTATGCATTTCATTATGTTGTGCATTGTTGTTGCTGAAAGGACAGAGTTCCCAACCTTCACCCTTGTGAGTTTTCAATTTTTCTAAGGATGTCACACTTTAAAAAAAAAAAAAAGCTCCATCATCACACCTGAACTTCATGTCCCATGATTTTATCTTTGACTCTGAACATCTTGGCTCTTGATCTCTTGTTTCTACCTTAATTAAGAGGAAACAATCACTCAGAGTAGCCAGCGATCTGGAATATTTCCATACAGAGACGTGGAAACAGGAGGGCTTTTTCTCTGCCTGACTCTCACTTCTCTTGCTTTGAATTACAACCTGGATAAATTATTTTCTGTTCTCTGTCCATCACACAATATTTGAGAGTATGTCAGTCTCCTGTAGCCTTACTGTACTGGCACACACAGGCTGTTTCAGTGGTTACAAGAGACGGCAGAGCAGAATTTACAGTGAAGAATAGTCAAGAGAGGGAGGTTTTACAGGGACATGTAGTGGAAGGACAGAGAGGAGTGGTTTTAAACTGAAAGAGGGTAGATTTAGATCAGACATTAGGAAGAAATTCTTTACTGTCAGCATGGTGAGGTACTGGAATAGGCTGCTGAGAAGTTGTGGATGCACCATACATGAAAGTGTTCAAGGCCAGGTTGGAGGAGTCCCTGAGCAACCATGTCTAGTGGAAGATGACCCTGTCCGTGGCCAGGGGTTTGAACAAGATGATTTTTAATGTCCCTTCCAACCTAAACCATTCGTAGATTCTACATTTCTATGACATGGAGCAGGGCTAAACCATTGTCACGAACAAGACACCACAAACATGGGCATAGCAAATACACCATCAAGCCCTCCCTACCTGTGTTGAAATTATACAATATTTTGCTCTCCTGATCAAATAATCTTTTCCAATGCTGCATCTTTAAAAAAAATCATTTTTCAGCTACTATTTCACTAATTATAACTTTAGACAGACTATTCTTCCAAAAAGCAAATAAGGGGGTGGAAATTATTTGTAAGATATAAACACAATAGCACTCCCTATGGCTAACAGGTTAATTTGGTATGCTGACATGTGCCTCATTTAAACACTTTTGAACACTTTGAAGCACTTATGAAAACAAACAGGATATGTTTTTTTCAGAAAGCTAAAAGGAAAGGCTGAAAGACTGTATTTCATTATCACCAAACCAGAAGGTGCAAAACTGGTACAATGCAGAAGTCAGAGGAGTTGCTGTGATCTAGGTTTCTGAGAAGCAACCTGCACTTACCAGACACAGTGATGGGTTGAACTAGATCTCTTTCCTGTAGTGATGACACACATCCCCCTCCTCAAAAGAACAAAAACACTTTTATAGTCAAAGATGCCAGCTCTCCTTAGAAAACTGTTTCCTTTGGGTTTATTACCAGGCAACTCAAACTGATTCAACCAGGCAAAAAGGAAATTTTAAGAAGTATAAAATACTCCATTTGCCTTCTGTACCTTGAAGAGTGGTCTTTTTGTGTCCTGCCTTTGTGACAGCCACCTCAGTGACCTTCAGAACTGAATAGAACTGCACAGTCTCCTGTGAATTCCATGAAATCATAAAATCATTTAGTTTGGAAAAGACTTTTAGGATAACTTAATCCAACTCTGAACGAAGCACTTCTAAGTCCATCACTAGGCCATGTCCCTAAGTGCCACACCTACACATCTCGGAAATACATCCAGGGATGGTTACTCTGCCACTTTCCTGGGCAGCCTGTTCCAGTCCTTAACACCAATTTCAGTGAAGAAATTTTTCCTAATAGCCAATCTAAATCTCCTCTGGCATAATTTGAGGCCATTACCTCTTGTCCTATCACTTGTTACTTGGGAAAAAAGACAAACACACACCTCACAACAGTTGTTTGTAGCTCACCCTTCCACCTTTTTACAAAGTGACAACAAACCAGACATATTCTGTTGGTAAAAATCTGCTAATATTTTTCAATTTGTACAAGGAAAAGAGGGAAAAAAATTATTGGAAATCATACAAATCACTAATGGTTGTTACAAACTAAAAACAGTATTAAATGGCTTGAGATATTCATTAACATACATGACAAAGGACAGATGCCATCCTCCCTAATTTTTGTGGTATCTTTTTATAGTGTGAGAATTGCAGATCTGTCACAGACATATTTTATGAAAAATCCTTTTGCTAGGATTTTTTCTCCTGAGAAGCTGATAGGCCTTATAACAATAATTACCTGCTGCTGTGGAATGCAACAGGTGAATCTTTGATTGGTCTCATGTGGTTGTTTTTAATTAATGACTAGTCACAGCCTAGCTGTCTCAAACTCTCTGGTCAGTCACAAGATTTTATTATCATTCCATTATTTTCTATTCCTTGCTAGCCTTCTGAGGAAATCTTTTCTTCTATTCTTTTAGTATTGTTTTAATATATCATTTTCATTTAATATAATATATATCATAAAATAATAAATCATGGAGTCAG
>JAYDZK010000113.1:115197593-115212617 GCA_034509185.1 Euphonia xanthogaster
TTCATTTAATATAATATATATCATAAAATAATAAATCATGGAGTCAAGATTCTTGTCTTTTCTCTCGTCTTGAGACCCCTGCGAACACCACCACACAGATCAAGCAAAGAAAAGGCTTCACACCATTGTCCAGCACATGCATCAAGGTTTATGTTTGCATCAGTCATGTTGATCTGCTCAGATTTGATTGATTCTTCAAACAAAAGTGAAGCCTTTGATCAGCAGCCTTTGCTCTCTCTGCACCAACACTGTGGATCCACCAGCAGGAAATCTGACTACCAGCACAATCAGGGCAGACCAATTTTTTGTCCACCTTTCTTTATGTCTGTTACCCTTATCACTGTTTGTCCTGCATCTTCCAGTGAGTACTGCCACTCAGCACATGAACCTAATTACTGTATTTAGGGTTATTTTCAGTTCAAAGCGTCCTTCTCACTGGCCACCAGTATAATACCAGTGCTATGCAGTGTGTCCTACAGAACAATACAATGGGATTTTTTTGCACAAGCAGGAATAGGACATATGTCCTGGCAGACAAAGTCAGATTTAATGCAATCCTCTACCAAACTTTCTGGGAGACACCCTAAAGCAAATAATCAACGGAGCTTGGATTTAAATTTGGGTGAACTATTTGCCATCTTCTGAATGGAGGTGGACATGGTGGCTCATCAAGGAAAATGAGGGCCAGAAATGGAAACAAAGAACAAGAAGGACAGAGAGGTTGGGAATACTTTCACATTCCCCAACACTAATGAGAGCCTTCATCATACCCACGATACAAATTCATACTCTGTGAGAAAACCTAAGTAGTCTTCACTAATGCTGTCACACATCTCTCTCAGATCAACGCCTGCAGTCCTCGCACAGGCTGGTAAAATCCCAGGACACTCTTAGGGAAGAAGGGCAGACACTAGCAGACTGTCCCATCCCATTCCACCACCGCAGCCAGGAGCAGACATGGGCTGATTCTTGGCATGAATTTCCTTTCATTAGTGGGAAGAAATTATTGTGGTCCACCTAATGACCGAATCCCTCTTTCCACCCCAAAGAGCCCAACAAAAGGCCACAACAAAGGCAGATCTTCAGCTATTGAGTTTCCAAATGATAACTCCAGCCCTACATCCAATCTTAATTGTGCTTAA
Organism: Euphonia xanthogaster; assembly: GCA_034509185.1. Taxonomy (NCBI): domain Eukaryota; kingdom Metazoa; phylum Chordata; class Aves; order Passeriformes; family Fringillidae; genus Euphonia; species Euphonia xanthogaster. Next base: position 115,198,736 of record JAYDZK010000113.1, read on the forward strand.
TTAGATATGGCCTCTAATGCCAGTAATATCTTTAAGAAATTGCCCTTCCTAAACTCAAGTAGACACAGGTAAACATAAGAGGAAAATATACTGCAGTTTCAGCTTTAGATTTCTAAGCTCTAGATTTACTTCCAACTGTGAATCTAAGCCTAATTATTAGCTGGAGTCCTTTCTACTGCTGTCCCCTGTATTATGTAATAATTCTTGAAGATTATTATTTTATACTAATTTTTTACTATAAATAAATAAGAATTATGTCTATCTTCATAAATCATACTAAGTGCAAATCCCAATGCAAAATTTAATTATATGAATAAATTGAAGGAAGACCTGAAGTAAATGAGAGCATAAAGTTGCTTTGCTGGCCTAAGCAACTGTTTTCTCTATTTGTACTTACCTAGACCCTCTAGAATGAAAAAAGTTCTCTTTCAGTACTGAACCCAAAACTGTAAACCTAACTCTAATCCTAATATTAATATCAACACCAACACTGATCACATCAATGAAAATGAAAGAAAAGCATATTCCCATAGAGAAACACATCATCTTTCTGTTTCCTTAGTCCCTGGAATATCCACCCATAAATTGAGAAAAACAGAGATCTGATTCCCTATTCCTAACCCTACCCTAGCCATGGCATCGGCGCAAATCTCACCTCTACTAGATGACACAGAACATTCATCATTTCCAAAACCTGCCCATTTCCAGCTCTTCAGTAATAATAGGATGCAGCAAAGATCCGGGTTCATAAGAAGGAACGTGTCAAGAGAAGAGAACTCCTCTTATCCTGAAACCTAATCTCAGCCCTAAATTTAAAGCAAGTTAGAGCCTTAACCTAATGCCATCACTAGCCCTAATTAAGTTATAACCTGGTATGCATTCAGACTCCAAATTACACAGTACTTGCCTTTACCAGCATATGTTATCTTTTCTTCTGAACTTTGCAAGCCACAGAGAATCAACTGGAGTCTTGAAAATCCAATTCCAAACTCTGTGTCTGATGTTAATTATTTGCAAGGCTTGAAGCATAATGACAGAGTACATCAAATTTCCTATCCTGTCATCATCTGCCCTCTTCATAACTCTGTCAGACCACCAGCATGAACAAATATCCTGAAAACCTGAATTCCCAAACCCCAGTTATAACACTTGTATTAATTAAACATATTTAAATACTAAAGAAGGATATAGAGCCCCTTTCTGCAGTCTTCTTGATTCTCCACCCCCATGAGAAAATCAAAAATCTCAGCAATTCTTTCTTACACTCCCAAAGCCCAATTCAAAATCTACCCCTTGAAGCCTGGTGTTGGTTTGCACACCCAAGCAAGCAATGATCCATTCCAAATTTCCCCCTTCTGAACATGTGATTCCTAGAAGCTTTATATTCTGACTCATACATAAACCATATATCACTTTTTAATTATTTTCAGCAGACAAATGTGCAGATTGCAAATTCCTAGCAGATTTGTCTCCTAGCAGATTAGTCCCAGCAGATTAAGCAAAATGTCCCCTTTAGTTCTTATTGTCCTTCCAGCCATCTAGGACCTACTGCAATGCTACAGAATTCTGAATCTGCAAAAATTTCAACCCCAGTCCTAATTTTGGTTGGGGCCTATAGCCAACACAAAAATACACATTAAAATATTCCCTTTTATCAGCATTTGTCCTCTTCCTACTTCTGAGGATCTTAATCTTGGTCATGTTGTCAGAGTCACGGAAATTAATAAAATGTAATATTTCTTTAGTTTAATTTTAACTGGGATCCAGTCAAATAGGACTTCTATAGGACTTCTAAAAATAAAATATCTTGTTTCGGCCAATTTTTTTTATTTTTTCTATCTCTGGACAGTCTGCATGGTCAGCAAGTCATAAGAATGAGCTGGATGGTGAAGAAAAATGTTCCAAAATTTCACAGAGATGTTGATAACTACAGACAGAAACTTCTTCAGCTAATGTATCAAGAAATATATGTTCATCCTTTTACTAATTTTTAAACATAAATTTATACAGTGTTCTACAACCCCACAGAATTTCTATACCACAAATTTAGAAGTGCTCCTCACCACAAATAATAGACAGGAAGCATGATACATAAAGTATTCTGTTATGAGGAGTTCAACTTTTGCAGCGCTGCTAGGATTTCAGTTAGTGCCAACATTTTTAGTTACATACTTGATGCAAGTTCTCCACCTAGTGGAGTCATTTTTAATGCTCCAAAGGATCATAGTTGCTTTCATGTCATCATTTTTACTTCTGATTCATTTAAGGAGTAATAGAAACAGTTCCTTACCTAAGATTTTATAAATACTTAAGGTATATAATAAGTTTTTTCAAAATAACACTTCACACTATTACTGAAATATTTACAATAGGTTTGGAAAACATAAAGACCAAGAGAACTTTGAAAGTAAAACCAGTTACAACAATCAACCTGTATCCACAAAATCATTTGAACAAAACAGCCCCAGATATTTTACTCATATAGGTTTTGGTAGTTGAGTGAAGTTCTATTTTTAGAAAATCTTATACCCTTCACAAATATTAACAACAACCACATTTAAAAGAAAATTTTAGAGCAGGCAACATAACTGCTCATAGACCATTGACAAAACAGCCCCATACAGGTCCCAGAGTAAAAAATAGCAATTTGAACAGCTCATCATGGGACACAGGAAATTCAAATCACTTGAAGTTCTTGTTTTGAGGCTGGATGAAACAGTAAAACACATATTCTGGTGTTACCACATACTTGTGCATGTACGTACATCATGCAAGAATTCAGTGGGAAAGAAGAAGAAACATTGCCACACAGAAAGATTATATTCATCTAACCAGATGAATATAATCATCCAGCTTGGTTAAATGCATGGACCATTATAATACTCCTCCCTGTGCTTACAAAGAGCAGCCTCCTAGAAGAAAAAAAAATTGAAAAGAAAACCCCACAAAACAAGTGCTTATCCAAAATACACAGTTCACATCTCAGACCTACTGAGACAAGCTCTGGCCCACAGCTCCAGTACCTGTAATCACAACTGTAGCGCACAGCACAGAGAATATAAAATCCCTTCAGGTAGGCTGGTCCTGAGCCACTTCATGAGGCAAAGGTCAAAACAGAGGGTATGAATTTCACCTCTGTTCTTGCTAGCGACAAGTGCACTTCCAAAGCAATTGGTATAATGCACTGTGCTCCTTGCATGACACATTACTTAATAATTGCACGGCTGCATTTCAAGTCACCTTCAGTTCACAGTAGTTTTTAGTTGTGACTTGACAGCCAGAGTGGGTTACAGTTATCCTGCACTTGAGATAATGAAGGGATAGATTAGAGTTGAGAGCCCACATCAAACAAATGAGGTCACACGTCCTGATTCGATACAGATCACCATTATAAACTTGGTCTCATATAACATTACCATCAAAACGGTGCCTTGACTTGTTCAGTGCACTTACCAGAACTCAATTTGCCAGTATTGGAGATCACATTCCCTTTTGCTGATGAAGTTGCAGTTTAATTTTCTCACTGTGCCGGCTGACTCCCCCAGCACCAAGCCCTGCAGACGCAGGTAGATTTACTTGGGTACCCTGTCTCTGAGTCAGCACACCATCTCACGTGCACACTGCGCTGCCTGCACAGCAGCAGCAGGGACAGGTCCCCGCTGCACAGAGGGGAAACTGAGACAGCAGCAGGAGGCTAAGGCTTATCTTAAACAGATCGCAAACAAGCAGCAGTGGAGGAAAGAGACTTAACTGAGATCTTTTCCTGTATGCCGATTACATACAGCCTTCAAAAGCAGTGCATTATACTTCCAAGCAGAAGGATAGTACTTAACCTACACAAAAGATTTCTTAATGCTAGATTAGGCAACCTAAACACAGTGTTCTGCAGGGTAAGACTCAAGACAGACCAGACAGTTTCCTTGTCATCATGGGACATATATAAATATATATATGTGCAATACTGTCTTCTACAGTGTTTGAGTGTCAACTGTGGCACAAACCTTAGCACACACATTTTGTTGTATTTACTCTTCCTTACGGAAAAACTAAAACACAGGCAAATTACATAACTTATGGAATTATAGAGCTTTCATTATATCCATTTTATGTTACTGATGTCCCTAAGCTCCATGACATTTTGGCCAGCCAGAAGCAAGGAACACTCACAGCAACTTTAGTACACTTATTAATGTGACTCTAGTTTATGATCTATCACCAAGAGCAAATCACTTTTCCTCATTTCTGGAGATCAGAGTGCAGTATTTAATAGTCCAGCAGCTCTTGACTGGAAAGAAAAGTGTTAAATGACTCCCTAGTGCTGTCCAGCCCTTCAGAAGAACCTTAACCCTTTGGAGAGATGGGCAGAGAAGAACTGTCTGAAGTTCAGAAAAGGCAAATGCTGGGTCCTGCACCTGCAGAAGAACACCAGCACAGGCTGAGGGCTGACCTGCTGGAAAGCAGCTCGGCAGAGAAGGACCTGGGGGTCCTGGTGGGCAACATCTGTCCACGAGCCAGCAGTGCCTTGGTGGCCAAGAAGGCCAAAGATATCCTGGGCTGCACTAGGAATGACATTGCCAGCAGGCTGAAGAAGATGGTCCTGCCCCTCTCCTCAGCCCTGGTGAGGTCATGTCTGGAGCGCTGTGTCAGTTCTGAGCTGCTCAGCAAAAGAGAGACATGGAGCTCCTGGATTTGGCCCACTAGAGGGCTACAAATATTATTAAAGGGCAGGATCATCTCTCTTATGAGGGAAGGCTGAGGAACTTGGGCCTGTTCAGCCTTAAGGAAAGGTTTCACCTTAAAGGGAACCTTCCCAATATCTATAAGTATCTGAAGGGAGGATGCCAAGAGGATGGATCCAGGCTCTCCTTGGTGGTGCCAAGCAAAAGGACAAGAGGCATTGGGCAGAAACTGGTACAGAGGGAGTTCTGTGGGAATAAGAGGAAAATGTCTTTACTGTACTGGTAACCAAGCACTGGAAGAGTTTGTCCAGAGAGGTTGTAGAGTCTCCCTCCCTGCAGATATTCAAGAGCTGTCTGAACACAATGCTCTGCCTTGTGCTCTAGGACAGCCCTGCTTGAACAGGAAGGCTGGACCAGATGTGTACCCCTCCAACCTGCTTCATTATATGATTCTGTGAAATTGCAGAATCTACCAACAGCTTCCTAACTTGGAACCACAAGGAATAAAAGTAGGCAGCAAAGGCAGGGAGTGGAGCTAACAGGCCCCCTATGACTGCGCTTTGAAAGGTCCTGACCTCCTCAGCAACCCTCACTGTACACTTTTCACTCGGTTTTCAGTGTACAAAGGGTAAATTTTGGGGCTGCCTGACAGCATGCTCAGCCAGTGTGTGTATCCTAAGGAATCTGCTGGCCCTTAGTGCATTCCAGTTGTCATTTGCATGGCTGAAGTCAAAGAATATTGTATAACAAATACTGGCATGCAAATACCCCAAGCACAATGACAAGGGAACATCAGACTTAGACATATGAATGTGGCTGAAACAGGAGGGCAAAATTTACAACCCCTCTTCCCTGTTCTCCTGCCTGGGAATATGTCTTCTGCTCTTCAGTTGTAGCTATGCTGGCCTTGTGCCAACATACTGCTTTCCAGTTTTTATTCTTCAGTGACAATACTCTACTGATTCAATCTGCTACTCTTGGTTATACATTGCCTTTATTTCTTCCTGAGAATCAAAAAATATTACTGTCCTTCAGAGACAGGAAGATAGACTGGATAATGATTTTACCTGCTTGCCAGGTTCCTTTCACTGAGATTTTGACAAGGCTTCTGGTAATGAGAGAGGAAACATCTGCAATACTCTTCCATCCTGCTGTCCACAAAGGAGAGACTTCATGTGTTATATGCTTATATTCAAATAGGTCCTAAACTTTTGTAGTCCAAACAAAATGAGCTTGCTCCCTGAATGAAAACTGACCTCATGTTCTTTGCTAGAACACAGATAACCAGAAGTAGAAAAATATATTCTCAGACATTTGAAAAAATATCTTTAATTGAGGAGCAAGCCTTGATTTTTATACTTGTTCACACAAGGGTTACTAAGAAATCTCATCATACTGAGCAGCTAGTCATTTATAAGGTTGTAGCTACAAAGCACTGCTTCAAGAGTAAGAACTAATATAATTGCATGGCTCTGGGTTGTTTGGGTTGTTTTTTTTCAAATTCCCTTATGGAATTGTGTGATGTTTTCAATATACAGAAAGGCAAACCAAAGGAATCAAAATGACTTTTGGGGGCACAGAGCTCCTACCTTGCCAAATTTCATCTTGTTTACTACCTACTGCTCTGGTGCTGGTATTGTAGCACATCTTGAAGTATATTATCATGGGAAGAAACTTTAGTAGTCATAACTAAAAAAAAAAAAAACAAACCAAAACAAACAAACAAAAAAGCTGAAGTCTTCTGTGAAATTTGTGCAAAAAATCCCCTATGAATCAGAAAATGCAAGCGGGGCAAGTGGAAGTTTCTAGAAAATATTAATACGTGGAAATATTTCCATCAAGGGAAATATTTCAGCATTGTTAGCCAGACTTGGAACTACTACACCAGCATATACAAGCTTGCTATATATTTTACTTTGGAATAAAGTCACAATTATCTATAATTCATATTATTACTCATGTTGATGCCCTCCTGTATTTGGTGGGGGTTTTTTGTTTGGGCTTTTTTATTCATCTATATTAAATTAAACTGCCACCTGGTTTTGACTTTGGGCTACTTGGTACTTTTTTAATAACATGACATTCTTTTTTAATCGCAGCTCATGAGGTTATCCCTTAAAAAATAAAGTGCTATTACAAGAACACAGAACACAAGTCACTGTTAGAAAAACGTATATTCATACATCTACAGCTGAAGGCAATTTTCTGCAGATTGCCACTGTGCAACTACAGGAAAAGAGGGAACATTTCTTCATTATATTATCATTATAATTAGGGTCATACTAGACACAGAATAAGTATCCATTGGGATTGGACAGTGATTCCAAATTCTTTTTTTTTTCTTCCTAAAAATGATAAATGCAAAACATTTTAAGTAGCTGTTGTTCCTTTTTTATCTAGGGTACATGGACAAAATCCATCACATTGTTCTTTTATGAATTGACCATTTACTCCAGAAATTCTAAAATGCCTTTCACAGACAGGCATTGTTTGTTGGCAAGGATTATATTCAGAGTTATGATTGTGGATATTGTTGGAGACATGCAGCCTATTTATGTGTATGAGACTTGGCCCTTTCCTCTCATCTGCAACATAATCCATAACTGAAGATATACAGGCGAAATTTTAGAGAAATTAAACTTTCAGCTTTTATTGGAGAGTACCACAGATCTATTATTTGCTTATTACCAGCAAAAATAAAGCCCAAGACACAAGGACATTGATTTCACATTGCCCAAATTAAAAATCATGGCTCTGTATGTAGTTTACAGAGCATGACAGGTCAAACTGGTATCAGAAGGAGCTCTCTGATTTGCTTTCTGAAGATGTCTGTTTGACTAGAGAGGGAAGTTAGAAGGGCTGGTGGCTAAACCTACATAAGGAAAAGTTCCACGTTTTGGGGAAGATTCTGATGCAAATTAGGATAGCCTTAAGGTAGCTATGCTAAAATCTGAGTTTGTTATTGGGGCAACAACAGCTAAACATTTTTATATACAAGGCAGAGATTATCTTTCTTATGAAAACAGCAAGGGAAGATCCAGTTGGGTAAGGGGGTGGTTGCTATTGTCATGATGTTAAGACTGTGATATGCAGATTTTTGGAATGTTCTTTCCATTCACAGTTGCAGTGGTACAGTTAAGCAAAATGGATTGCCATCCTGCCCTTTGAATTGGCCCTTCAAATCCTTGTGTTTTCCTGCCTCCCAAAGATAGGAAGGGATTAAGGGTGACTGACAGCAGAAAAAAATTATGGAGGCACATATATGTTAATCTTGCCATCTTTTCTGCCAGACTTGGAAGGAGAAGGATATTTACAACTGTTCCTTTGTCTTTCTTTTGGACTAGCCACTGATTTCCCAGCACCCTAGAAAACATTTCTAAAGGTCTGGGACAGAAAAATAATTCTTTCAAGACAACTAATCTCTCCATTCATGTCATTCATATGAAAGCAATTCTACACCCTTAATATTGGCTAGAATATTTGGTCTTGAGGTTCAGGCCAGGCAAAGACTGGGAGGCTCTGATAAACATTTCCTTTATCACAGTCTGAACTAACCCAATTTAATGTAACATTTGAAATTAAATCAGTGTACTTTGCATGCTGGCAAACTTGGGACAACAGCCTGTTTCTGGTCAGAGGCTGCAAAGGGCTTTCTTTTGACCTTGAACACAACAAAGGCCTTATCTGAAGGCCTTCTTAACTGAGAGGGTCTCAGAATCTTGCCTTGGATAATCTGACTAAATAACTGTTATTAATTCAAAGATGTCAACCTGTTTTATAGAAGCTGAGATACAGGGGAGGTTAAACAATAAGTTAAATCATCTTCATTTCTCAAGAAAAACCTTCCAAATCCTCTTGAACATTTGTTTTACATCATGTGGCTTCACCATTGCTAGGTCCCACTTTTTCAGAGTTTAGCCTCAGAATGCTGTTACCTCTCAATCTGAAACAGACCTTTATCTTTGCCCATCCAACCCCAAGCTAGGTACCAAACAAGAAAAGTAATCTGCCACATGTTGCTAACCATCATCGTTTGTCACTACCACCTTTTGACACGGCCTTATTGGATACCATGACAACATATTCTGCAGAAGAATGACAGGACTTAGAGGGAACACAAATGAATGCACTTAATTCACTTACAACTAAGCATGATCACTTCAATTTTTCACTTTATTAATATTTTAAATACATAAAGACCCTTTTGTCCTAATGGATTCCAAAGCAAACCATTAAAAAAAGAAACAGGAGTGATTTAGATATTACTCCACATAATTGGATTATATGTTTCTTGGTTCTGTGTTAAATTACTGTAGCAATTCAGCCTACAGATAACCAAAGTCTCAGTTGAGAAAGTCTTTTCTTTGAGCAACAGACTTGTAATTGTAGCACAGAATTTGTCAAAAGATCCATTCTATCCTCTGATGAATTAAACTCATAAAAGATGCAAGAACACATTTGTGCTGCTGATAGTGACAGCACTAGCTCTGCAGATGTCACTGTTGCTGTCACTTTGCCCCACATAACTCAGTCAGTCTTGGGTATTTTTCCAGAAACTAGCACAAAGCCTGATTCAGTCCTTCTCTTTTAAACATGGCCTTTAGAGTACATGGAATTATAGCAAGCAGGAAAAGGAGGATGTCATTTGGAGAGAAATTTCTAATAAATTTATATTTTCAATGTCTGAACTACAGTTACAGCAAACTACTGGTCCTTAATTTGGCCTTTGGGGTCAAGTCCCTCGCCAGTAGGCTCAGTGTGAAGTGCTGACCAATTTAGAAGAAGCATTTTTGAAAGACAGGCATCACAGAATCACAGAATGACTAGGGTGGGAGACCTCCAAGATGATCGAGTCCAACCCAGCCCCAACACCTCAACTAAACCATGGCACCCAGTGCCACATCCAGTCTTTTTTTAGACACATCCAGGGATGGTGACTCCACCACCTCCCTGGGCAGACCATTCCAATACTTTATCACTCTTTCTGTAAAAAACTTTTTCCTAACAACCAACCTAAATTTCCCTTGGCGCAGCTGAAGACTGTGCCCTCTCATTGTGTCAGTGGCTGCCTGGAGAAAGAGGCCAACCCCCACCTGACTACAAGCACCCTTCAGGGAGTTGTAGAGAGTGAAAAGGTCACCTCTGAGTCTCCTTTTTCTCCAGGCTAAACAACCCCAGCTCCCACAGCCATTTCTATGCAATTATATTTTAAAGGTTCCATATTGTAAGAGGCTAGTGGAGTAGCTATAGGTCTTCACAACACCCCTCTGGACAAGTTGTCCAACTGCAGGATGAGAGGTTGATTGTGTGAAGAACTGGCTGAAAGGCAGAGCTCACAGTGTTGTATGAATGGAGCTACATCTGGCTAGTGACTGCTCTCTCGTGGTGTTCCTCAGGGCTCAATTTTAGGGCCAGGTCTGTTCAATACACTTACCACCAGCAAGGAGTTAGGAGCTGAATGCAACATTAGCAAGTTTGATGATGATACCAATCTCAGAAATGCTGCTGACTCTGTAGGGAAACAAGAGGCCTTGCAGATGGATCCAGATAGATTAGAGCATTGGACGGTGATTAATGGGATAAAATTTAACAACTTGAAATGCTGGATTCTGCACCCAAAACAGAGTAACAAGAATAAATTGGAAGAGGAGAGGCTGGAAACACCACAGAAAGGTGTCTGGGGGTGCAGGTTGATAAGATGCTCACCAGGAGCCAGCAGTGTGTGTGCTCTTGCAGCCAAGCCATTCTGGGGTGCATCAAACACTGCATCACCAGACACTCAAAAGAGGCAATTATCCTCCTTTATTCACTGTTGATGTGGCTTCCACTTGAGTGCTGTGTGCAGTTCTGAGCCTCACAGCTTAAGAAGAACATGGAAGATCTTTGGATGCATCCAGAGGACAGTAGCAAGGCTGGTCAGAGGGCTGGAAGACACTTCCTGTGAGGAGCAACTGAGGAATTTGAGGTTGTCTAGTTTGGAGAGAAGCAGGCTGAGGGGTGACCTCATTATTCTCTCCAGCTTCCTGAAGATGGGAAGTGGAGAAGGAGGTGCTGATCTCCTCCAGTTTTGGTATCCAGTGATAGGACATGTGGGAATGGTTCAAAGCTGTGCTGGGAGAGGTTTAGACTGAACATCAAGAAACATTTCTTTACTGAGAGGGTGGTCAAGCCCCAGCAGAGGCTTCCTAGAGAGGTGGTCGATGCCCCAGGCCTGTCAGTATGTAAGAGGCATTTGGACAGTGCCCTTAACAGCATGCTTTAAGTTTTGGTCAGCCCTGACTTGTTCAGGCTTTTGGACTAGACCATCATTGTAGGTCTCTTCCAACTGAAGTAGTCCAGTCTATTGTCTGTTCTAAGGGGAAACCAAATTATATTTACAAATACTGTTTTTTATTCAGGATTTGAACTGAAAGAAAGAGATAAGGGGGAGCAAGCAGTCATGGTTTATCTGTTTTATAGAAATGTGACAGGCAAGACAGGTACCATGTAAGCAATGGTATGAGGGTTTTTACACACCTCAAGTTAATATACCTCTATTTTTTAAATTGACACTTGTAACATTTAACAGGCCTGACAGGAGAAGCTGAACTATTAAGAGTCTCATTTACCTGATGCTAATTACTCCAGAAGAAGTTACTACAGATGACTTAGTTACTTGCAAGTATAATCTAAGGAATACTTGAAAGACTTTTGCATAGGGATAGGAGAACTCTTATATTAGCTAAAGAATTGCATAGGGATAGGAGAACTCTTATATTAGCTAAAGAATGAATATTTAGAGAAGTCTGAAAATAAATGGCATAGAATTACAGCAAAAATCTATTTTCACATGATCAAATATTAAATTACCTAAAGAAGAGCTAGAAAATGGAATTGACTACAATATGAGCAAAAAAGAGAGGGTAGAATTCAGAAACAGTAAATTGAAAAAATAAAATTTACATACTGTTCCAAGAAAGCCTGTCAGCAATCAAAACCAGATCGAATAAAATAAACCAGTATAAAATTACAGCTCCCTGTAAAAGGACAGATAAGTCAGTTTAAATCAGTTTGGTTTATCATAATAAAGGTTGGATTTGACCAGGGTATCCTGGATAACTGAAAAATGTGAGTGTTAATTCTGTGAAAGATAGATTTGGGAGCAGTGACTGAGATACAGGGTTACAGAGTAGTATAATCCCAAATGCCATGCAGAAGAATAACATGTGAACAGACACAAAGCAGAAAACACTGACACATAAAATACTGTGAATAAATTAGGATTACTAATTTAGTTGGAAATATAAGAGGGAAAGATGAGGGTTTATGGGATACTGGAGCCCATGGGAAGATGATTTTATGTGGATATGCCTCGAAAGTTTGGAGAGTAAAATAACTGTGTCAGACTGTCAGTGGACATAAATATATCAAAAAAAGTATAAAGGGAAATCTTGTTTTAATTAAGCACCATGGCTACTGAGATGGCAATTAATTGTTCCCAACTGGGCTTGGCACTAGATAATAGCTACAATGTTCCTGAAATTTTAAACAAAGTACAGCAAAGAACAGCAAGTACTATGACTGTATCAAAATTGAGTTTCCTAAGAGTGTGGAATATGTTCTTCATCAGTCCAGGACTTGTGGACATCATTACATTCTGATAATTTAGACAGACTGAAAAGGAAAGAGAAGTGTCTCCCCAGAAATAGTCCCTAGTGTGGCAGGGACTGGACATGGTTATTGAAAATTTAACAGCAATATTTTGGAGGAATGCTATTGCTCCCTGACTCAAGAAGAGAAAATAAAACATAGTAACCTAAAGATTTTGAATATTATATATTTGTTACTTTAAAAAGGCAATACTGCTGGCAAGTTTGCAGATATGAAATTGTACTGGACACTCAGCATTTATAGGTTGAATCTATCCACAAAAGTAAGAATTTTTGTCTTGGATTACCCACACAATGAATAGCTGCTTTGAAGATGAAGACTCATTGGAGATGTATGGGAAAATAGCTTGGAAAATAGTCACAGGGGAGTACTCGATCATTTTTGAAGGTTTAAAATGGATCCCTAGTCTGCATGTGAGAAATTTGACCAGTAGCCTGTAGAGAAGACTTAATAATATCTTACCTAATACATTAAATTATCAAGGAAAAAAAAAAGAATGATAAAGTATACCAAACTCTTAGAAGCTGCAGAAAAACATAATGGTATGCAATAGATGTCTCAAATACAGGCCTTTCAGCAGGTAAAATCTTGCTTCTCATCCTTAGACCCAGAAAAAACCTACAATTAAGAGTTAATAGTTGAACAAAACACCATCTTCTTTAAGCAGAAAAGTCCTGTTTGGTTGAGTAAATATACATGAAGATAGTAACAGTGGGTAAAAATAGCATGCAAAACTTCAGGTTGGGATACGTATTTCAGTGTGGAACAGCTTTATTATTGTCCTATCCTTAACTGATGATTATGACATACATGTCAGAAAATGTTACAGCCATCATAAGAACATCTGGAACTTGGTAATTCTTCAAAGAAATCTCTGCTTAACAGAAACTGGCCTGAAATCCACCCTTATGTAAGGGATTTGATGTTCATTGGCATAGTATTGATGCAAGAGGTTAAAGTTGCTAACATGCATGCATTGCCCCTGCTATGACGATATCTGAGTTTTCCATAATCTTGACGATATTTGAGAAAGTGTGCAAGAAAGTGCTAATCATGATTTTTACCAAGGAAACAACAAATCTGTTTGAGTAGTAAATTCAAGTGACAAGCTTGTTCCAGGTCTTAAAAGAACTTTCCATGATATGGCCTAAGTGAATTTAAACTCTCCATCCTATAAATATAAGTCCACTTTTATGTGAAGTTTTGGAGAAAGAGAGGCTGGCAGTTAAAAGCTTCTTTACTGTTTTTACGTTATTTAATCAGAAGATCTGACTGGGGGCATGTCAAGAATGATTTTGACACTTTTTTCTGTATAATAAAAGTAGATTTTGTAATGTAGCCCTCTCAATGAGCATAGAATATTGCATAAGAAACACTGACTTCAATAACCTGTGGTAGCCTAAATTGTTCATTTTGACAGTCACGCAAGAAAGTGATGGTTCAGCCATGACTTTCCTCAAGGTTTCTTCTAAATACCTCAAAAAAATTTCTCCAAATATCTAGAAGAAAACCAATGTCAAAACAGCATGCTTCAGAATAACTGTCAACATGTA
>JAYDZK010000113.1:115218403-115233350 GCA_034509185.1 Euphonia xanthogaster
GTCTGGAAAAGAAAAAAGTCATTACTGGTAGAAGGGAAGATGAAAATAAATTTAACATTTTCTTTTTAACCATTAAATATATGACTAGAAAAGTGTAACCAAGCTTGCCTGCTCCTATTCCTTTTCAAGCAAACCAATTTCCCCAAAGTTTTCTCACATCCTGCTGTGAGTAAACAGGAAGTCTTCACGATTATTTTCACTTCTGTGAGTCTGTGTGGTAACTTTAGCATCCACTTTCTCTTTCTGGAAGCATCATCAAAACAAATTTTAAAAGACATCTAAAAAAAATTAAGAAAAAACTGTCTCTAAAGTAAAAAAAGTACTGAAAAATTACCTTGATGGCAGTTTAAGCAGGCTTCTGCATGGATCTCTGACATTGTTTAGCACTACTACTCCATGCTTTTGTGAATCTTGTTACACAAGTACATATTTTCAAACGCTCCTGAAAATAATTTTTTAAAAAATCGACATATCTTTTCAGTTAGTTTTTTAGGCATTTCAAGGTTATTTCAAGGATCCTATTGTTTTCCCTGTTTTTATGGGAAAAGTGCATTAAAATTTATCACATGCTGTCTTATTAAACTGTTTATTATTACATCAAGGCAGTGAAAACCAAGGTTATTTGCAAGGAAAAACAGGGTGAAATGATAACAGTGGCAAAGGCCATTAATAAATAAACAGGGATAAAGCAGAGCTCATGCAAATATTTCCAGGGGAGCAAGAACCTAAAATATGCATACAGTTGGAAATTCTAGAACTATATTTTACTTTTTGTTGCACTGCCTTTAGTCTCAAGATTATATTTTGAAAACAAAAAAATGCTATTAGAACTGAATTTTTCCAAAAATTACTTATCAATGTAATTGAACTGTAATAAAGCATTCTATAATTACAGTGACTGGACAAATGTGGCATTTTATTTTCAATGTTTAGTCAAGAACATTTAATTTAAGCTGTTAGTTAAATACTACACTATTGTAAAGGAATGTTTCTTTTAAAAAAAAAATAATAATTTCCAAGGCTCTTTTCCCACCAGATCAAAAGTACCAATGTAAACTGTGCACACATATCCAGATGTTATCTCAAATCTCAGACAAAGCTGCCTGATGTAGACCTGAAAAACCCAAGCCACACATCACTCATAGACATGGATTTCTATCTACTCCACTCAGAAGTTGTCTCCAGTTCCCCTTTACAGGCTTAACATGTATTTAAAAATTATCTTTACAAAGGCAGATCTTCATTGAGATTTAGTTATATTTGTTTTCTTGCAGGATCTGCTCTCTATGTGTATTTCCATATGAAGTGGGGTCCCATTCTCAATATTTATAATAAATAAAATATTGCTTTGTTTGTATATTGCCTTGTTTCTCTAAGTATAATACAAATCTAATCTTAAAATTCACAAATAAGAAAAAATTATAGCATATACTTAATGTTCAGAAGAAGTACATGCAGACAAATTAAATGACAGGCACCAGAAAATAACATTTCCTACTCAGCATCTGTATAGAAAATTTAACCGCACAACTGAATGATTTAAAAATTTTAAGATAGACTGAAGTGTGGGTAGAGATATACTTCTAACAGTTAAATGCTACTACTGTACAAAATATAATTAAAGTGGTTGTATTCAAATGTTATGACAGAGTTCTGCTTCTGTTTTAATTTCCATTGAAAAAAATCCAGTCTAATGCTTTGCTCTGGGAGAGTGTGTCGAGCTTTGGATGACTCCAAGCCTCTTCCCTAAACAGTATTTTTAGTGGAAAGGATCCTGCAAAGCCTAAGGCTTTTCTATAAACCCCAAGTGAGTTTGCAAAGTGGAAAATTCAGGAAAAAACTGAGTGACACAGAATAAACAGCAAGTTATAGTTTTCCAAAGCGTATCCACAAACTTTCCCAAATTTGCCAGATAATCCTGACACAGTCATCAAAGTGAAATATTTCATCATGTGATGTAAAATCATTAACAAATGAGCAGTCATGATAACATTAACAAAAAAAAAAAAAAAAAGAAAGTAAAGAAAAGAAAAACAATCCTCTGCAATTCTTCAGTACAGAATTACCAATGCTTCTTTTATATCAACTGGCTAATTTTTTTTTAATGAGTCTGACTACATGGTAGCCTACTATCAAAGTATTAATGCTTAACAAAAGAAGATATTAATTTCTCTGGAAAAGGTAAATTTAGCAGGTGAGAAGTAAAAAAATAAAAGGGTAAATTTAGCAGGTGAGAATAAAAAATAAAATAGCTATTTGTATGCCTCTTACTAGCACTTAACATGATATATGGTACACATAACTTGGAGGAAAATCAATTTTGCATTAATCTCTAGTTGGAGGCATCTCAGATTTGTAGAACAACTGATAACATTCAATAAGGAACAGTCTCTTCTCCAGCAGCAAATTAGCTTGTATTTACCATGGCATAGCATAAGCAACAAATTCTTGCATATTTTCCTGGCAAGCCTCTACCAAACACTGATTCAAAAACTACCCCTAATACTGATCATCAGCGATCATCAGTGATCCTAACCATCACAAATGACTGAAGCACTCCACAGAGCAGCTTGGCTGCCTGGCTAACCAGCAGAGGCCTGGTTATCTGTCCACGGTGCAGCTGTTGGCCCAAGCTGAGCAGCCACTGAAGTCAGCGGGGCACTGCCCTGCCACGTGAGGCACCTGTAAGCTGGTTACTGCCTGGCTCACCAGGCTGCCAAAGCACAAACAGGTAGGGCTGCCCTCCCTCTGAACTGAACCAACCTGTCAGCTGTCAGCCAGCTCAGCCTTGATGTTAATGGCACCTTCCATCTCACTGGACATTCTGCACTGTCTGTACTTTTCCCCCATCAGCAAATCTCAATTCTACAAAACAGAATACCCTTTTCTTACCAGATCTCATTCAATCACATCAGGCCAATGTGGCTTGTCTAGAAGCCTAGCAGATTGCATGATTTGGAAACTATGAGACCAAATCCCACCAGTGAGGTAAACACAATCATGTAGTCATACAATGATAAAATAGTTTGGGTTGGAAAGAACCTCTAAAGACCATTGAGCCCAAATCTCCCTGCAATAAGCAGGGACATCAACTTAATCGGGTTGCTCAGAGCCCTCTCCAGCCAGGGATGGGACTTCTACCACCTCTCTGGGTGATCTTTTTCCAGTGCTTCACCAATCTCACACTAAAAAAAAATTCTTCCACACACCTAGTCTGAATCTCCCTTCTCTTAGTTTAAAACCATCACCCCTTATCCTATCACTACAGTCCTATTAAAAAGACTGTCACCATCAAACACACTTGAAACAACACCCTGGGATGTTGAGGACAGAGTGTCAAGACCTGACCAGCCCTCAGGGTAATACAATCATGTAGGAATCCCCAGCAGTACTAATGGAGACTTGGAGCATGTCATGAACAAAAACAGAGCTCTGAAGGAAAGGTGAAGGACAAAAAAGCCCACACAGTTCTACTGCATCCTGTTAGTCGCAGGGGAAGCAGCTACAGGAGAGAACTCCTGCTGAGAGTTGATACCTGTCTGCATGACTGACCTCATAGAGTGAGCTTTAGCCTTCACAACCACAGGACCCTTTGAGGATACATGGACAGAGGTGGGATTCAACTGATGAGGTTATTCAGTTTGTTAGTGTAGCTGTGGGACTCTGGATGATTTTGCCTGAAAGCTAATATGAAAAAATGAAAGCTTTGCCACTTTAATTCAGCAGATGACTCTGACAGTGCTAGAACAACGTAGGGTCCACAAGCAGATTAGGAGGAGCAGAGCTGCCCCATCCCTAGCAGAGCAACCTTTACTTATACTGGATGAGATCTTATCTGCTTATGGCCTGATCTCCTACAGCTTTGTCTCCAGTGGTTGAGGTCACAGAAACCCATGCCAACAGCATGGATTCAGAATGCCAGCTGAAGGGCTTAGCTGCTGAGGGAGCACTTGAGAAGACTTGTTTTAGTGTGAATTCTTGATTGGGTTTGACGGCTGACCCCAACTGCAGCCTTTCCTTCAGCTGAGGTACCCTGCTCCATCCAGATGCCAGACTTCATGATTGTTGTTAGGACAGGAAACAGAGACATGCAGGGATATGTGAAAACAGAAGCCTAACTTTCATAGGAAGCAAGGCAAAAACCTGCTTCTCTGAGAAAACTCATTCTGGCCAGGAATCGTTTATTAATGAAAATGTATATCAAAACTACTTGCAAATAAAGTAATAGAGAAATGGCTCTTTTCAGTGTGGAGAGGGTTTTTAAACTAGGAGAAAATTTCACATGCCACTTCTCAATGTCCTGTTCTGTCCATGCAAGACCTTTTCAATACTGTCATGAACAGCATGGGTAACAAAATGGCAGAGATAATATGAAAAGAGAAAAAAATCAAATATTTTTGCTAAACTGAGTGGCCATGACCAAACTTATTGAAATTTAGCACAGGGGAAAACAGTCCTAATAGGGAAATACCAAATGTATGGATACATTTGAATAGTAACTGTCTAGAATAGAGATCTAGTATCAAAAATTAAATTCAGATGTTGTTGATTTAAAAAAAACCAAACACGTTCAGAGAGGGGTAAGACTGGAGATACTCGTTTGCAAGTTTTGAGGTGATGAGGCTGGTTAGAGACACGTGAGAACTGCTGTTTTGGGCTCTACACTTAATAAATAATGTTGAGAAATTAGGCGAAGTACAGAGGAGAAAAAAAATAGAAGGCAAACTTCTGACAATGGCAAACATCTGAGAATTTTTCATGTGGAAAAGGTAGATATATTTAGAATATATAAAGTAGCTCCTTCCACTTTCTAGTGGTGTTTGGGGTGGGGGGGGGGATTGCACATCCACAGTAGACAAGATTTTTTATTTTTTTTAAAAAGCTTCATTTTGGGTTTCAGGTCATGAAATACGACAACAGGATTTGGCACAATAAGCTTTATTGAAAGTTTTTACAAGTAAGTTGGATCCACACCTGTTAGAAGCCATGTAGGTCAATGTTGTCCAAGCTGTTGACCACAAATAAAAACCTCCAAAAGTTACAAGACAGACACCTTTTACTCCCATTCTGCCAGCCAGACAGACAGAAGGGGAGTAAAATGTCAGTTTATATGAAGAATGTGCCAATGGCTCTTGAAGTACCCCCAGCCCACGAACAGCTGAGCTGAAGGGAATCCCAAAGCATCACCAGCATGACCTGACTGGAGCGTCCTGCCACATTTACCCTTGCCAGGCATCTGGTGTAGCCTCAGTATGGATGTGATACATGAGCCAGGCTGCCTTTGACTGCTCCAGGTCCAAAGGTCCAGCTACACCGGACGATTCATGAAGCAGCTTGAGACTATGGAAAACCTTGAAGCCTCTTCCAGCTCACCAATCTCATGTGAACTCTAAGAAATTAAAGTCCTAAACACCAGCTGTGAATTTAGATTACTCCCCTGGCTCATTGTTTTCAGTTCAGTAAGACGGAAACAGAAAGGGAAAAAACCCTTTCACGCATCACTCATGTGATGAAGATAAACTTCTACCAAACAGCTCATTCCTGGCTTATGCTTTGGGCCTCTCAATTTAGGAAGGACATTGAGGTACAGGAGCTGGTCCAAGGAAGGGCGACGAGTCTGGACTACCAATCCCGTGAGGAGCGGCTGAGGGAGCTGGGGTTTGTCCTGGACGAAAAGAGGCTCAGGGCTGACATCACTCTTTACAACTCCCTGAAAGGAGGTTACAACCACCCGAGGGTCGGCTGCCTCTCCCAGGCGACCAGCGACAGTATGACAGCACATAGTGCCAAGCTGTACCAGGGGAGATTTAGGCTGGAGATTAGGAAGAACTTTTTCACGGAAAGGGCGCTTAGACATTGGGGTGGGCTGCCAAGGGAGATGGTGGAGTCACCGTCCCTGGTAAGGAAAGACTGGATGTAGCACTCAGCGGCCAGGTCTAGTTGACATGGAGGTGTTTGGTCACGGGTAGGCCTCGATGAACCCCAGAGATCTTTCCCAGCCTGATAGGTTCTGGACTCAGGGACAGCAGCTCCCGAAATCCCCAACCCGGAACCGCCACCGCCCTCAGTCCCGAGGGGCGGGGACGGAGGCCGAGGCTCCGCCCCGCGTGCGCCGGGAGGCGGCCTCGCGCCTCAGCATTTCCGGGTCGGAGGCGGGGCGGCGTGAGGGGGCGGGCGCTGACGTCGCCAGAGGGTCCGGGGGCCGCTCGGCGCCTGTTTATTGTTCTCGCCGCCGCCGTGTTCTGGCTTTCCCGGCGCCTGCGGGGCCGTGGTGGGAGGGGGCGAGGGAGGGCGGACGGCAGGACCGGGCGAGCAGAGCCCCTCCGCCAGCGGCGGCGCGGGGGCGGAGGTAGGAGGGAGCGAGCGGGCGGAGGCGCCGCCCGGGGGCCCTTAACCCGTTTCCGCCTCTCCGCAGCGCGAGCCCGGGTGGCGAGCGCGCGCGTCACGCCGGAGCGAAAGCGGGACAGCCCGGGAGCGGCAGCCCGGGAGCGGCCATGGCCTACGCGTACCTCTTCAAGTACATCATCATCGGAGACACAGGTGGGTGAGCCCGGGCCGGGCCGGAGCGGGGCGGGAGACGGAGAGGAAGGCCCGGCTCCCCGCGCCTATTTCCGCAGTGTTGGCAGTGCCGCCGACGTGGTGGCTCCGCGCGAGGAAGAGGCGGTGTCTCCCCCCCGCCTCTGCGCCGGGCCCCGCCCGCGGCCTCTGCCTTGTCTCCCGATGGCCTTGGGCCGCTGGCAGCCGCCTCCGGGCCTGGCTTATGGGCCGCGGGGCAGCTCGGGCTGTGTCACGGCCTTGGCTGCGGCGGCAGAGCGGGCCAGCCGAGTGGGAGAAGGCACTGTCACAGCGAAACCTAGACCTGGGTAGTGCCCGTGGCTTGCAGCCTTGTGGTAGCGAGGGCACACTCCTCTCCGCAGTTTTGTGATGAGTTTCTGTCTCATTGCTGCGAGTTACCTTCAGCTCAGGCTACAAGGATGCTCTCTTCCGGCTCGGCTGGAGCTGCTGTAGCAAACTGTGAGACGGCATGCTGTCAAAGGAGAGTTAAAAACCCTGGCTCTTCCAGGCTAATTTAAGGGACCTCTTTTTAATGTGTATGTATGTACACACACCACTGCTTTTTCAGATGTTTCTTGTCACTTTTTAAAAACGTATTGAATCATAGAATGTCAAGGGGTTGGACTGGAGCTTAAAGATGATCTAGTGACAACCCCCTCGGTGCGGGTAGGGACACCTCCACTAGACGACATTGCTCAAGGCCCCATCCAACCTAGCCTTGAACATTTCTCAAAAACTTACTCCATTCTATTTGTAACTGGCTGCTGTGTGACAAATAATAATCCTTACAAATGCTGTTGGCAGAGCCATATGCTGATAGGAATTGCTGCTTGAAGCCCCTTTGCCAATATGTTTTATGCTTCTTCGGCCTAGTGTGGATGGGAGTAGCATACTTTGATCAAACTGTTGTCAGGACAGGGTAGCTAACTTAGTTAACCATTATGCCTGTGTATTGTGTGTTTTCCTCATACCTGTCTAAATGCCTTCTTACTGAGTTTGATGACACACCTGTTTTTTTAGGTGCTATTCTGAGGGTGCCTTCATAATTGTACTTCATACCTATGAACCAAATTATCAGTTGGTGGAGTATAATTATGCATTGTAGTTGCATTACGCATGAGGTTGTTAAATACACTGGGTGCAACTACTATGTGATTTTTATCTGCTTTTTAAATGTACATTTAAACTCTGAAAGCTTTTTTTAGGCTCTTGGAGTAGTAGCTGTAGTAGACATGAATAGTTAGAAGTATATCACAGCTATAATGGCCATGTTGGAAGCCTTAGGTTGTGGATGATAACTGAAAATTCTGATTTTTGTGGCGTGTTTACTTGAGTGACAGTTCATCAAGCCAGGACAGGGTATTACCTGTGCAAATTCAGGAGAAGTAAGAAGAGGTTTGTCAGGCTGGGGTGATGCAAGATGGTAGTGCACAATTCAGAACAGGTGGCCAATTCTGGTGTATCTCTAAAAACTGTAGTCACTAAAGTGGTAGACAGCATCTTACAGTTGCTTTGGTGTATTGATTGTATACTGATTAAATTTTTACAAAGAAATATCCTCAATGTAATGGTCTATCCTCTACTCTTGAATTTGAGTTGCTTGAAATGTGAAATACAGAATGGATGTGTCATTTCTGAAGTTGTTGCAGCTGCTTTAGAGCCAAATATCAGAAGAGTAAGAGAAAGGAAACACAGAGAGGAAAATGGCTCACAGATTTGCTGTTGGATTTTGGTTGGTTATTTTTTTTTTAATTCTTGTGGCTTGTATTCTTGAGTTGCTACAGGAAGCTAATTAAAACTACTGCAATGATTATTTTTGAAGTGAATTGAATATGTCAATAGTGGTAAGTTGGTTTTGCTTTTATTTAGATCTCCTGTGAGCCTTTCAAGTATTCTAGTAGAGCTAGTACTGAAGAGCCAATTTATGTTGTGCACAGTTGCCAAGATGATGGTGGTAGTCTAGGTAGTACTGCTCTTCCTCAGGTGAAGGCAATTGAACTCAAAGTTCTGACAATGGAAATTAAGAGTGGATGGTGACTGTCTTCTTCAGTTCCTGTGGTGGTTTCCCACAGCATTCGAGCCAGTGAAGATATGCCACTGGCTTTGCAGACCATGTAGATTTTATAGCAATCAAGAAATTTGTTTCTGGTATTTGATTTAGAGTCTTTGGAAATGCCTCAGCTGCCTGGTGACTCAGCAGATAGTTGTAAACAAACTGTAGGAGAAAACTAAGAGACTCAGCTGAGGACTGATGTTAACATTTAGCTCCTCTTTCAGCACTGAAAAACAAAGTAGGTTGTGCGATCTGTAAGCAAACCAATGAAACCCCCCTGGTGTTATACAAGACACCTGTATGTGCCTTCTGGATTGTGATTCCACATGCTTTCATTTGCTTAAACACAGGAATTCAGGATGATCTCAGTCTCTTAAAATGACAGCCACAGAGACTGACTGTGCAAGACTGCCTTGTGCTCAACTGTTCTTGTCCCTTTGCATTCCCTGTTTCATTGGTCATTGTCATTCACTGACTTTTTTTCTTTTTCTGGTACTTCAGGCATGGTAGCTTTATGAATATGGGATTGCTTCTAATCTGCTTCTTAACTGAGTTTTTTAATATATAAAAATGGTGTTCTGTATAATTGGAACTGGTTTAGGATCTAGTTAGTTTTCTATTATGGGAGAGACCTGAAATGGCATGGCTGTATTCCAGATACTAAAAAATATTGCCATAAATCTGTGTGGTTTTTACATTGTAGCAGTGGGACTGTAGCTGTGGAGTTTTAAGAGAAAAATA
This sequence comes from Euphonia xanthogaster, assembly GCA_034509185.1. Lineage (NCBI taxonomy): Eukaryota > Metazoa > Chordata > Aves > Passeriformes > Fringillidae > Euphonia > Euphonia xanthogaster. The sequence goes on from JAYDZK010000113.1 coordinate 115,227,753, forward strand.
CAAGCACTATGTAATACTGACTACTGTGAGAGTTTATCAGGAAAAATCCTTTGATCTGGCTATTTCCAAAGCATTATAGGAGTTTGCAAATGAATTGAGAAGCATGAGTGGTGTATGCTGCAGAGGGCTGTACCTCTGAGACCTTTGCCTTTACGGTTGATGGTGTCTTTGATTTTGATTGCCTACAACAGTAGGGGTTGGTGTCTTCATCCACTCTTGCCTATACATCCGCCTTTGGCCACCAGTTGAAGCTGAGATGGTCTTTGATCTGAGCTAGGATAAATACTGTTGGCATATGAGAATTGTCTGTTTGTGCAGTTGGTGACTGAAAGTCTGTCATTTTTTTTTCTTTCAGATTTTCTTCTGTGTAATGGTAAAATCTTTACTTACAAGTTTGTTATCAGCAATGTACCATGTGGTAATAAACTGGGAATGATAACAAGATTTCTGTGAAGATGAGAGCTGGAGGTTTTTTTGCAGAATAATGCACATTAACCATTTAATTTTCTTATATTAGAGTGTGTTTGCTAGATTCCAACAGAGAATGCTCCTGAACTTTAGGATACCTCAAGTACTAGTTTTGCAATGGTCAAATTTCTTGTCACCAACATAACTTGTCAGTTGTAGCCTATCTCAGTGTCTCTTTAGGATCAGTGTTGCTGCATTTTCCATGAGCAGGTCCACCTGCTTTTCTTAAATGTGTTACTGCAGAACTCTGAGCTTTTTGCATAATGGACTTTCACTCGCCTTTCATTTTCAGCAGACAGTTGCTGCTCCTAGACCAAGAGTGTCTCTAAGTTATTCCTATTAGGAGGTGATGATGAAAGAAAATATAGTTGCTTGGTGATCTAATTTTCACTCTCTAGAGTAAAGTAAGCTGTCCAGTCAACCATTTCACTTATCTAGGAGACTTTCAAATGTTGAAATTAAGCAATCGAGTTTACTTTATTTTTCAGTCCTCTTTGTGAAATACTTCTAGTGTCTTTGCACTTTGCTCTGGAACAGCAGCTGTTATTAGCTACTAGTGTGTATGATTAGAGTCTTTTGCCCTTATTTTCTCTAAGTATGTAGTAGTACTTCTTGGCAAAACTGGTTTTTGTCTCACCAGAGCTGGTGTTAATGTCCTTTGATAACTCGAGAACTTGTTTGTGCTGAAAACCAGAGTACTGGTCTGTACTACTTACATCTTGCTTTGAGACCCTTTCAATTATGCTTTAATCCCAAAAGAGCAGATATTAGGTGTTGTATAAGAACATCCTCTTAGCCTCTTACAAGTTAACTAGAATTAACAAACTTTATGTCCATACAAATGATTTCATGAGGCTGCTAGTGTGCACACTTGTACTAATTCTTAACACTTTCTTTAAAAGAAACCCCAGACACCTTGCCACTCAAAAAAATCTAACCCAGCCCACATCCAATTTCATCTAAAACCATGTTATTATGAATGGCTGGCAGTTTCTAAGTGGTTTGTGACCATGCATAACATGAAGTTTTTATAGACTCAAATGTAGCTTAATTTTATTCAGAAATAATTTTTACTTACTTTTAAAACATCTAGTTAGCAGTGGAGCAGTGCCATACAGACTGAAATATGGTAAAGCTGAACAGCTCCTTTAACTTTGTATGCTTGTGCTAATTGTTATGTAGAAAGGAAAATTTCCATCATTGGCTTTAAATATACTATTGAAAATGTTTACATGTTAAAGCTAAATCAGTTTTAAAAGAGCCATTTTTATTACTTTTCTCGAAATTACATAGGCAGCATGAAGGATTTTGGAGGTTGTTTTTCTTCTGTTCTTGTCCATGCTTACATTTGTATGTGAACTCCCTTTGCTCTGTAAGTGTCAGTTCGAAATGTTTTAGTTTGTCCTTCAAATAAATTTAAATAAAGCTTTCCCACTTGATGGTAGAGTTCTGACTAAGACATAACTGACTGAGAAGAGGTTAAGAAAAATCTTTGCTTTAGGTTCATGTCTTGTTATGCTTAGGCCCATGAAAAGGTAATTCTGCACTTTCCAGAGTTTGATAAAGCTGCTGTAGTTGGAAAGGGAGGAGAGAGGGAATGAATTGCAGCCTGTGATAAGAAGGGGGCTTATGAAACATCTGGAAGCTCTGCAGACTACTGGAAAGAACTAAAAGTATCTCATAAACCAGGTTAAAGGTATATATCTTGTGACATTTGTAATGCATAATTACCTGGTTAAAATCAAAGTTTTAAAATCTGGGTCCTTATATGTATCATCTAGATAATAACCTATTTTTATTTATAATATGTATATATATAAAATAATCATATATATAATCTTGCCCATTATTTGAAATTGTTACCCTATTTTTAAGATTTATTTTTGTCTGTTTTTCTAAAGGAAGGTGAGAATGCAAGAAGCTTGTTTCAGCTCAGTTGTTATTGTGGCGCTGGTTTCATGGACATCCAAGCTGACATAGTTGGTTACATGTGAAAGAAGGAGTTCTTGCTCCCCTTACCTTGTGGTGATTTTGATAGTCTGCCATGATCTGGATCCACCCACTAATGCAGTAGAAAAGTTCCATCTTTCTAGGTTAGCTTTTCACTTAGTGGATGAACCAGGTGATTTGGTCTTGTGGTTGTGCTTTCCACAGTCTGGAGTACTTTCAAGGACGGAAACTGGTTCTAGAAAGATTAGTTAGAACAAGATATCAAAGGGAAGTAGGTCTTCATCTCTGTGTGTGGTGGACTGATTGATCACCATCAAGTACAAGAAAAACGGTTCTGTGAGACTGTTGAATTAATCCAGAGTTTATCTGCTGCCAAAACGAGTAGACCTTGTTACCACTTCTTGTCTCAACTATGAGCTCTGCTGCTTCTTAGCTCTCAGCACCACTTCTTGTGTGATCCTTCAAAGAGCCAGCTCAGCTCACGAAGATGATTTGAAAAACAAAACTAAACAAATAGTAGCTATGCTTAAAAGAGTGCAAGAGCCCTTTTGGGTAGGGAGGTGGAGGTGTGGGAAGGAGTGAGTCTACTCACCAGAGACAGCAGGCAGATTAACATAGGAGATTTTTCTTTAGCATTCAGTTTTTATTCTACGGTTGAGAGGACTACTACTGGAATTCTTTTCCCCTGTCACCTCTCTGGGGCTGTACTGGTGCCTAGGTGAGCAAGTAAGGAAAGTCTTAACCTCCCCTGTCTTTACTGACGCATTTTTAGTTTTAAACCGGGTCAGCTTTTCAAGGCAGATGTCACTAAGGAACACTGATGAGTTTTGTCTAGAGGTAAGAAAAGCCTGACGTTTTCCTCATATTTAGTAGTACACACCTGACTCTGTGGCCAGTAATTGAACTTTCTTTGCCCTATTCACAGGGAATCAAGAAGGGGAGAAGGAAGCAAGTCAGCTCTCTTAGCCAAAGACTTGCTCAGCTGTACCATCACCTGTGCTGTGGTTCCAGAGCTGCCTTTTTTTTTTTTTAAGTGCTGTGCGTGACCATTCCCTTTGCTGTGTCTTCCGTAGCCCTAGTCTCATGCGTGTACTGGTGTTTTGGGTGAGTGTAGTACTGTGCTGGATCCGTTTCTTGTTGCCTATGAGTGAGAAGGGTAGCTGTACTGCTGAGCCCTGAAATAAACACAAGTATATAAGGAAGGGCTGCGTTGAAGCTGGGCCGAAGTGGACAACAGCAAAGTTCTGGCAATGCCTTGTCTAAGGAACCTGACTGCAGAGTTGCACCCAGATTAAGAGGAAGCTGTTAAGGGAGGTAGAGGAATTTAGAGAATCAACTCAGTCTGCTGGTTCAGGATTTAGAGCTGGAGGGTAAAATTACTGTAGCACAAGTTCTACTCCTATCATTGTTTGAGTGCTAAGAAGCAATGAAGGGATCCTAAAACAGGCACTTGCAAAGAAGCAAGCCTTCCCTCTGAGAACATAATCCATTGTTTTCATTTGTTCCTAAGCAAGAGCTTTTGTTTACTGTGGTTGTTGAAGTGTATCCAAGCTCTCTTATATGAAAACACTAGATTATTTTTTTCTGGGGTGGTTTATCTGAAGCTATATTGAAATAATTGTGGCAGTAAAATGGAGAATGGGTTAATAAATAACTGAATCTATCCCTTTTTCATTCTGCAACTGACTGTCATCAAGATGTTCTCAGCTGCCTGTCACAGTGTCTGCCTCATTTCAGGTGTAATATTTACAGTGCTAAGTGAACAAGATACCTGGTAAGCTGCGACTCTGTTCTTTGAGTTAACTGGTGTAGTTATTTTAAACTACCTGCATACCATAGAATTAGCTGCCTGCAGCTGTTAACTGATCTTTGCAGCATCTGTTTATGTCACAAAGTGGTAAACTACTCAGGCATTCATATAGAGCTCCTGTCTCTCATACATGTTCCTGTCTATGATAGGGGAGTTAGCTCAAGCCTTGGAAGTGATTTGGGCTACAAACGATTTTCATAAGAACTTTTGTGATACAAATGTGCAATATCTGAAAACCATAAAATTAAAATGAAACCTCTATTTCAGTCAACAGCAGTACAAAACTTAGGGACTTTCAGGTGGGCCTTTTTGTTGGAAGGTTCTGAACCAGCAGGAACGGCATTAAAGAGAAATTAGTTATTTCTTCTGTTTCTCTGTGTGAGCCCATCAGTCTGCAGTCTGCTCCTGAAAGGACTGCTATGGAGGAGTGTCTAGCAGTGCAGTCATCTTGTGCCTGTATCAAAGGGGCTGTGCTTGTCTGTCATCTTCACTCTGCTGAAGCTGGTGTTTGTATGCTCAATTCAACTGACTTGGTCACCAGCCTTAGAAGGAGAAGAAATATCAGATTGCCACTTGAGAACTAGTGCTGGAATACCTAATAAAATGTCATTTTGTTGATTAGATTTTTAAATACTGTTCCAACATTTGTGGGATTTGTGGGATAATCCAAGGAATATTGGATTGGTTTAAGGTTTTGGTTTATCCATTGAAACTGAAATCACTTTGCAAGGTTAATGGCAAAAGCTATTTCTGGTGTGACTTGCGGGTTTTTTGTAAGTGAGGTGTTGATTATGTTTTCCAATGGAGCATTTTTATTTAATTGGTGATATAAAAGTTATCTTTGTATATAAACACTGTTCACTGAATCACCTAGGTTGGAAAAGACCTTCGGAATCATTAAGGTTAGGCCTATGACCTAACACCTCCTCATCAACTAAACCATGGTGCTGAGTCCTGCATCCAGTCTTTTTTTCAGCACATCCAGGAATAGTGACTCCACCACCTCCCTGGGCAGACAATTCCATTGCCCAATCACTCAGTGAAGAATTTTTTTCAGATGTCTAACCTAAACTTCCCCTGATGCAGGTGTCAAGACTCTCATTCTGTCACTGGTTGCCTGGAGAAAGAGACCAACCCTCACCTGACTACAAGCACCTTTCAGGGAATTGTAGAGAGTGATAAGATCTCCCCTAAGCCTCCTTTTCTCCGGGCTAAACACCCCCAGCTCCCTCAGTCGTTCCTCACAGGGCTTGTGTTCCCAGCCCCTCACCAGCCTTGTTGCCTCCTCTGGATGTGCTCAAGCCTCTCAACATCCTTCCCAAACTGAGGGGCCCAGAGCTGGACACAGCACTCAAGGTGGGGCCTCACCA
>JAYDZK010000113.1:115233483-115259654 GCA_034509185.1 Euphonia xanthogaster
ACCAGCACCCCCAGGTCCCTTTCTGCCTGGGCACTGTCCAGCCACACCGTCCCCAGCCTGTAATGTTGCAGGGGGTTGTTGTGGCCAAAATGCAGGACTAAGCACTTGGACTTGTTAAAGTTCATCTTATTGGACTCTGCCCATCTATCCAACCATCCCAGCTCCCTTTGGTGAACCCTTCTACCCTCCAACAGATTGGCAGATGCTCCCAGTTTAGTGTCATCTGCAGATTTACTGATGGTGGACTCAATCCCCTCATCCAGATCATTAGTGAACATGTTAAACAGGACTGGCTCCAGCACTGATCTCTGGGGACACCACTAATGACTGGCCACAGCACCATTCACCACCACTCTCTGGGCCCAGCCATCCAGCTAGTGGTTGACCCCGTGAAGAGAGCACCTGTCAGAGCTGTAGATTACCAGATTTTCCAGGAGGATACTGTGGGAGACGGTGTCAGAGGCCTTTCTGAAGTCCAGGTAGACTACATCTACAGCCTTTTCCACATCAACCAGGTGGATCACCTGGTCATAGGAGGAGATCAAGTTGATCAAGCACAACCTGCCCCTCCTAAATCCATGCTGGCTGGGTCTGATCCCCCAGCCATCCTGTAGGTGCTGTGTGGCACTCGGAATGATCTGTTCTTTAATCTTTCTGGGCACTGAGGCCATGCTGACTGGCCTGTAGTTTCCTAGATCCTCCTTTCCAGCCCTTCCTGTGGATGGGCATCACATTGGCCAGCTTGCAGTCATCTGGGGCCTCCCAGCTGAGCTAGGACTGATGGTAAATGATGGAGAGCAGCTCATGTGCCATTTTCCTCATCACTCTGGGAATGGATCCCATATGGTCCCATAGATCTGTGAGCATCTTAGTGGCTCAGCAGGTCTTTGACTGCTTTGTCCTGGGTAGCAGGGGGACTATTCTGCTCCCTAACACCACCTACCAGCCCAGGAGGACAGTTGTCCTGAGGACAGCCTGTTTTTCTGTTGAAAACTGTGGCAAAGAAGGTGTTAAGTATCTCTTCCTTTTTGTCATCTTCAGTTACTAAATTCCCTCTCGCATCTAATGGAGAATAGAGATTGTCCTTGCCCTTCCTTTTGGCATTAGTGTATTTATAAAAATATTTTTTATTGTCCTTTAGAGAAGTGGCCAGATTGAGTTCTATCTGGACTTTTGTCTCTAATTTTTTTCCTCCATGACCTAGCAATTCCCTTAGGCATTTCCAGAGATACCTGACCCTCCTTCCAAAAGTAATGCATCCTCTTTTTTTTTTTCTCCTTAGTTCCTTCCAGAGCTCCTTACTAATACAGGCTGGTCATTTTCCTTGTTGGCTCATCTTTCAGTGCATAGGAACAGTGTGTTCCTGTGCCTTCAGAATTTCTGTTTTGAAGCATGCCTGTCCTTCCCAGACTCTTTCTTTTTAAGGACTGCTTCCCAAGGAACTCTCTGAAAAAGTCTCTTGAATAGGCCAAAATCTGTCCTCTGAAAGTCCAGTGTGGAAGCTTTATTGATGCCCTTCCTTGTTTCACCAAATATTGAAAATTCTATAATTTCACAATCACTGTGCCCCAGATGACCTCCAGCCACCACATCTCCCACCAGCCTGTCTGTTTGCAAACAGCAAATCTAGCATAGTCCCTCCCCTGGTAGGCTCACTCACCAGCTGTGACAAGAGCTGTTCTCTGAGTAGAATTATTGATATTTTAAAATTTCATACAGTTTTGTGTTCTATCCCTACAGCTCCCATACTCTGCCTTTCTGTTTCTTTTTTACCTGCAGTGCTTTCCCCCACTCCTCCTCAATTTCTCTTATGTTAACTAATTTTTTAGGGACAGAATCTATACCTGCTTCAAAGCTGCTTGTGTTCTGACAGCTTGCCATCATAAGCCAGAAAGCTTAAGAAAAGAAATCTAGTAAGGCAGATGCTGCAAATTTTGCCTTGGACTACAGTTCCGTGCCACTCTGTTATTGATCTGCTGGCTGCTGCATTTCTTTTCCCTCTTTTGAACTAACTCTTAGGCTTGTCTGACCCTGCATTAAGCCATTTCTGTTTGCTTTGTCACTCCTCTTGTCAGATTAGCGTGCTAACCCAGTGGATGACTGAAATTGCTTCAGAACTCATCTAAGCTGTGTGGAGAAATGGACAGGAGCATACTGTAGGTTAGAAAGCAGAGACAGCAGCACTAGCAACTGGCTTAGGCTGTTGGAATTGCTGCCTTGTTTGGGATATTAATCTGAGTGCCATCAGTTGGCCACAATTCATTTTGTGACAAAACTAAATGCAGGTTTCCTGTTTCTGTTAGATTTAGTTGAAACTGGCTACTGGTCTTAGAATTAAAGTCCAAAATAAGATATGCAGTGATTATACTTCTGTAGGCTTTGTTTCCTCATTAAACCATACTAAAAAACTTTGCTGAATTTGCTACTAGAAAGACCAGTGTCACTATATGCAAACCTCTGGTATGTGTATCTTTTGTCAGTAGTGTGGCTCTTTTCCTTATCTCTTTATTTGCTATCTTTTATTACTAGATATGTCTCTTATGATGAGTTGTTGCTGACCTCTAGTATGTGGCTAGAATAGCTTTATCTTGCTGGACAGATAAAGCAAAGTACAGCAGGAACTTGGGTGCTGCAGTATAGTATGTTATTGTAGCTCAGGTTAAACCAAATATATTGCTGTCAAATTTTAAGGGCTGAAAAGATGAAATTTGACTGCACAGAACAGGAAGAATAACCCCTCCAAGTAAAAGAAGGAAAAATTAACTGTAAAAAGTAGTATATTTACAAATCTAGGTAGTTTGACTACTCCTGCTGACTGCATTAACTTCTACTTTTCTGTACTTTCACATACAGAAGAAATTGCCCATTTGCTGACCAGTGTCCATGTAACGGGAAATAGTTGTGATGGTTTCTGACACGAGTTGTCTGAGGGGGTTGGTGTTTGTGTTACCTGTCTGACTGTAATGTAAACTCAGCTGCTGCCAGTTCTTCTTGGAGTGCTTTTTGGCCTGTGGGGGACCAGTGGACAGCAGCATATAATGGTTGTAAGCAGCCACAGACCTGCTGTGGTTACCTCAGTGGATAACTCCGGAGACAGATGGGAGACTGATGCTATTGAGGAAACAGCTTGGAAAAAAGCTGAAAGTACTGAAGGAGAAGTAAATAAAGGGTTGTGAGGAGTAGCAAGCCCTGTAGTTATTGAGGAGAGAGGATGTGAAATGGTACTTTGAAGGTCTGTTAGAAAACTTGTTTTCCACTCAATTTTAAAGCAGAATAATTAATATTTGTTCAATTTTTGAAAATAACTGCTTTGACTATAATGTTTCTAGAACTTTGAATTGTATGAAACTTTTTAATTACAGCTTTTAAAGTATGTGAAATCTAATACCTTCAGTTCTAGTAATTAATTTTAAGCAACGTGTAATATTTCCTTGAATTAATTTCTATTAGTCCTTTACAGACTTCTTTAAAAATCTGTTTAATGCTTATTTCTTTTCTTTCTTTTAGGTGTTGGGAAATCATGTTTATTGTTACAGTTCACAGACAAGCGGTTTCAACCAGTCCACGATCTCACTATTGGTAGGTCCTTTTGTGCTGCTCACTGTTAGTAGTTAAGTGGTTGGGGTACCTCAGCATGCATTTATGAGTTTGTTCTGCTGCAGAAGTGCAGGATTTGTGCTGTATTCAGGTGGCAGTGAATCTCTAGCTAATGAGTATTTTTTAGCTTGTAAAGTCAGTTTGGGGTTTTTTATTGGGGGGGTACAGTATCTAAACTGTTTCTTCAGAATAGCATGCGCAGAAGAATTGTACAAGCTTGAAATGCACTGATGGTGATGGAAGTGGTATTTTTTCGCTAGGGAATGTAATACTACCCTAGCGAGAAAACCTTGAAGACAAATTACAAATAAACTGTAGCAAAGTTACCCTTAAAGAGGAATAAAAAAATTTATTTGGGAAGACTAACTTTTGAATAGAGGATTGAAGTGTGAATGTATTTGCTTTTGGAAGAGATAGGGATTTTCTTTCCTAACTCTTCAGCTGGATGTGGACCATTTGTGATAGGTATGATTGGATACTGAGGGAATAATTACATGTTGACACATGATCTAACTACAGTAAATGATACAAACTTTTATTTATCTTTCCACACAAAATAAGAGAAATTATGTAGTAGTAAATTCTTCTGAGGGCAGGTTTCTTCTGCAGATCATTTTTGCTGTTAAGCATAACAGATGCTAGTCTCAGAGGAGGTTGCAGAACCTTTCAGCTTGTTCATGTTCTTTCAAGGAACCTATCAGCTTTAATCATGAGCCTTGCACAAACTGTATCCTAGTCTCTATTTTTAGTTTGTGCCCTGGAATAGGTAGGCTTTCTATGTTTGGGAGTACTGAAATAGCTACTTCAAATATAAACAGATTTTCTTCATGTAACAGAATGTATCAGGTGGTTTGATTCTGAATTCTTTCTCTTGATAGTCCTTCCACACCTTGTGTGTGCCTGTTGTATAGTTCAAATTCTTTGGCTAACATGAGTTTTAGATATTTGTGAGGTCTTGGCAGCAGATAGGCTGGCTGAATAAAGAGCCTGAGTACTTTAGGGAGGCATGACTTATTATCATATTTTCTTCTTTAGACCTGCCAAATATATGACACCTTATATATCACTCATACATTTGGCAGCCCTGTCACCTCAGACTGATAGGCACTGGGGAACAGCTTCACCTCAGCAGGGTGGTTGTAGTGCCAGTTCTTTGCTTGGCATGCAGTTAGCTGAAATCTGGGAGCAGGGCAGAAATTGAAGCTAGTAAGATGAGGCGGTGAATCTAGAAGCAACATAATGAAGGATGTTGTAATAGAGCCTGTGATGCTGCTTGAAAAGGAGGGAAGAAGGATTTTAGCTTTTATATTTTTCATGTATTTGTAATCCTGCAATTCTTTAGTGTATAACTCTAAACTCTATATATTAGCTACTGTTTTCAAATTTTGGTCAGACAAAACAATTCCTCTCTAGGTCTGGAAATCAAAGACACCTTACTGTCTCAGGCCCTGAAAATGTAAACAGAAGTGATTTGGAGAGGGGAGCAAACTTGGGGTTAATGATTTCATTACCTGAAGCTGTAATTGGAAGATTAACCCCCAATATGCAGATGGACCAAACTTACAAAAGTATGAAAACCTGTGACTGGTCATCCATTTTTGGGTGTAGCCCCCAGGGGTTGGGGGGGGCCATCATCTGCCCAAAATGTACCTGAAGGCCCTTTCACAAATATAACTGCTTTTTATTCCCCTTGATTTTGTCTGGCCTCTGTTTTTAGGTAGTCCCTAAAGGCATCATATGCAGCTGGAAATGCCTCCTTAACTGTGAGGGCATGTGTGTATTTTGGCCAGGTTCTCCCAATTACCCAAACAGATTTGGAAAGACAGATAAATAAAGAGCATAGGTTCAAAGTCATATGAATACCCCTGTGGGGGAAATGGGGTGGGTTGAATTTAACTAATAAATGTCCTAATGGTTGTATTAAAAGTCCTGAAAATGTGTTGATTAAATAAACCATTGTAAACATTCTACATGTTTTGCCCACTGCCTGTAGGACACGCCCTTATTGTAAACATGATTGGCTTTTATTCCTTCTTTGAGACCAAGTTTGCTGTCAAACTGTTTGTGTTTTTTCAAATTCAGTATTTTTTCCTGGCATGTATTTTGATGGACTAAGATAAGTATCTTTTTAATTTTTTAAGGGGTTGTTTGCAGAAACTAAACATTTAAGATGATCATTGATTTTAAATCAGCAGCTCTATAGTCACATTTTGACATCAAGTAAAACCTTCAGTGTTTACATGTGTAGTAGTCCAAGGATCTTCCCCTGGCTTTGGAGTGAACTTCAGGAAGAGCAGAGTCACTCACCTGCTTCCTCCTTGCTGCCTCTCCACCTCCATTCCTTCAATTTATTTGCATATAGTTGCTGCAAATTATTTGGTTGCTAAAGAGCACAGTGATCTTTTGCCAATGGCTTTTATTTGGCTCCACTATCCTGTTGGGGATCTCTGCCCCTTTCCCCAAAAGTCATTCCACAGAAAGCAACACTACACCCTCAAATATTCTAAGTAAGCTCTTGAAGAGACATTTGGAATATTTCAACTCAGGGCTGCATAATTGAAAGTCTTGGGTCCACGTCTAGACAATGACCAATTTTAGCAGAACTTCAGCTAGCAGATCAGTTTGGTTTTTCTTAAATAATGGTTATAGATTAATGGAAACTTGATAGTATTTAAATATGTCCACTATCTCTAGCCGTTTGTTGGATTTTAACTGCTGCATGAACAGCCTCAATTCATACTTGATTTTGTTAATTATCTCAAAAGTGCTTTAAAAATGGTATAGAAGGCTTATTTTTTCACTGAAGAAGTTACTTTTTTTTTCTCTCAGTTATAAAACTTTATCTTTGACCAGCTAGAATTTTGGAAGCAATTTTTTCATCAAGACAGGTGGATTTTAATTAATACAGTAATAAAATTTATCTTGTCAAAGGTGACTTTGTATGCTTCCTTAATAGATCATTTTATTGATAAGGAATGGTAGGTTGAATTTCTTCTAAACTGGCCCCAGCAATCTGTCATTGGTGTGTTAAAATAACTGTGATTCTTCAATTTCCTGTTTACATTCAATGGGGTGTGTTTCTCCCTCTAATCTAGAGCTACTAAGTGGTTTGGAAAACTTTGTTGGAAATACCTTCCAGACACATGGACAGTAACGGTTACCTTTCTTCTAGAAAGCTCTTTCAAGCTGGTAGAAAATTGGCTAAAAGCAGGTGGTGAAAGAGATTATTTTCCTACAATGTTGACTGAACTTAAACTTATGTTCTTGCTTTTGTAGTACTTGACATTCTTCTTTCTGATATGTGCTAATAATGTAATGTTTTGTAAAATCTGTTCAGGTGTAGAATTTGGGGCTCGAATGATCACTATTGATGGAAAACAGATAAAGCTTCAGATATGGGATACGGTAAGTAATCATAAAAATTATTTAAACCTATTGCTCCACTAACTTTTCACTTTTCCTTTATTGTGGCTAAGCTCTCTATCATCGGCGTTCATAGACTATGTACTTTGTCTTGCAGCTTTCTTTGGTTTCTATGAAGTTAAAAATTTGCTAATACATCCTTTTCTTGTTGTGATGTATTGTTTGGCATTTGCACTGTAACTTCATCAAGCTTTGTCACATTTGTAAGACTGGAATTCATACTGCATCACATATTAGATGAAAGTCTCCTGTATTACCAAGAACTTCCTTTTCTCTAAGTCTTTCTCTAAACTTCCATTTCTCAAAATCTTTCTTTGTGCATTCATGCAAGATCTGGTAAAGACAAAATCCTGTTGTGAAATTGTGATGTGTCTGCTACCTTTAATCAGGAGTTCGCTAGAGGAAATGTTTGCATTTCCAAGGTAGAAGAAAACACATGGCTCACTTTCACAGAAGACTTAAAAACACAAGTTCAAGACAGTAAATATTTCAGTCAAGAAGGGACTGGTAAATGCTTTAAGTTTCAGAATACCTTCCAAAATTCAGACTTGGACTTTTGAGGGGGTTCAGGTTAAGAACATATATTGGCTATTCTTGTATTCTCAGTCGCTTTACTGTGAAGCAGTCAGCATCACTGTCTACACTTGTGATGAAGCAGGTTTAAGATGTTCATACTGGTAGCTGTATCTTTTAAATGTATTTGACTGTTCCCTAAGACAGACTTGCCTGTTTCCTTTTCTAAAAGCATTTTAGGATACCTTTAGAAACTGACAGGTACATGATCCCTAGCCTCATGTATGTGCTTTTTTTTCGTACAGCAAATCAGTGGAGGGACATACATTCATATATGCGTGCCTACATATGTGCATGTGTATATAAAATGTAAATAAATGTAATATTTCAGTGAACTTCATAGGTAAGATCTTATTTTACAGGTTCTTCACTTGAAATGGCATCTAACACCTGTGCCTTGTTGGAAATTCTAAAAAAAGGCATAGAAAGATATGACCAGCTTACTTTAGGCTTTTTCAGCTCTGGGCATTTTTATTGTTTTAATTGTGGATTGCAGATTACCGAGGTGGCTGAGTATTTTTAAGTACAATAAACAAGCAAATATCTGCATAAAAAATAACTTTATAATCAAATCCTTAGTATGTAGTGTGACCATGTGACTACACACCTATATTGGTCCTTGTTTTCTAAAATTGGGGCAGATTGTCTGTAGGTAAAAGTACTAATTTTGCTACTGGCTTTTTAACTGATTCTGTTAATCTCCTTAGATAACGAATGAACTTCAACTGTGTTTCGGTAGATCATGCTTTTCCTGGTGCCTCTGACTCAGTGGCTCTTTGCAGTCTGGTTGTTGTTTTGAATGCATGCAAATTGTCCAGCCAAAATGGCAACTCAAATGCTTCTGACTATAATTTATAAACTTTATTTGAGCAGGGAGTTTTTTCTGGCTAGCTTAAGTATATCATACATAAATTAAAAATATTAATTGAAAGCTTTTATACACTGAGTCCGCTGTATGCTGATGTTGTATTTAATAATTTATAAATTGTATGCAGTGAATGACAGTATACTGGCCTTAGTTAAAAGTTTAACTGTATGCAGTGTGGTTTCTAAAACACGGGATATTTCTGTTCTAATCCAGTCTTGGTTTGTCAGCATATCTGAATTCCACTGTATCATTTCTGATCTTGAGTACAAAGGTGTTGAAGGAATAGCAAAAAAAAGAAACATGATGAGGTAATTCTATGCTTTACTTACGAGTGTTAAGGTACACAAATGTCCATAATGAGTAAGGTTACTGTGTTCTATCTGCATTGAGCGTTTTTTGGTTTTCTGTTAGCCAAAACTGGTAGGTATTACTCGTGCTCTCTCTATATTAAGCTGTAACAACTTCTGTTTGATGAGAGAAGGTTCATTTTACACCTGTTGCTAAGGAAACACATGAACTATTTATGGTTTTGGTTGGTGCTTACTGAGTCACGGCACTAGCCCTTCTCTTATTTGGTGCTAGCCTTGTGCATCTGCTCTTAATCCATCGCTGAATAGGATGCATCCTGAGCAGAGGCATAAGAAGTGGAGAACTCAATAAAATTTGTTTGGATTGCTTAACAATGAACTTGCTTGCTTAAGAGAATCAAACTCTAAAATTCAGGTTTTTCTGGCCAGATATTTCCGTGCAACAGTGCTCATTTTGTGTTGTCTTCAGCAGATCACTGCAGCCCCAAGGAAAGCCTTGTTGTAGTAATGGGAACACACGGAAGCTGCAGCATACCTCACTGCAGGAGTAGTGTTGCACCTTACAGGGACAGCTGAAGCTGACACTGTTGCATGTCTGTGAGATCCGTTTGTGTGTCCTTGTATGATAACTCAGTCATATTTTACTTTTTCATTATCATCCTAGTTTGGATTAGGAGCATGTTACAGCAGTTAATTCTATTTACTGCAGTCTGTTTTCCATGTGGGAGTACACAAACTGAATTCCTTTTGAATGAGGCCAGACTGGAAGATATGCTTAAAGAATGCATGTATGCCTGTTAGAAATTGTAGTCCAGTATTTGGTCCTGTGAACTGGTAGTCTAGTAAAACTAGTCTGATGGAAAGACACACCTAGCCCCACCCCTCTCCTCCCCCAAAAACTCCACAAACAAAAATCTTCATTCCATGAAAGATACTCAGTGTGGCCTTTGCATTCTTAATGTTATGTGTAGCAGTCTCAGCTCTACTGCTGTTCATGTCTGCACAAGCAAATAGTGTCCTGTTGTTCTCTCCCAGCTGCAGGCTGTTCTGGATCTCCCCAGTGCTGGGCTCTGCAAGCTTGCTGCTGTGTGTGCTGTGGCACGCCCAGGTGTTTAGCTCTGTGAGTCTTTGGGTTTCAATATTCCTTTTCAGTGTTTTTAGGTCTGTAAAGATGAGGTGTTGGACCAAATTGTTTGTTTGTGTGTCTTTAGATTATTTCTTCTCTTGCATCTTTATTCTTAGTAATGGCTTCCAGTAGCTGGATGGACTGAGAAATACTTTTGTCCAAGCTGCTTAGTTAGTAATTGCCTGTTATGATAAGCTAAGTAACTCTTATGTGGAAGGGTGGTATTCGAGCTAGTGTCAGCTGCGCACGTAACTTTTAGAGAGCTAGAAGTGGTTTTACAGCAGCTAGTGAGGATTAAAATGACTGTTCTGGAAGCTGTTAAGCTTTTTGAGTTTAAATAAGCTGTCTAGATAAGTTTGGTTGTCTTGTGGCAGCAGCATAACACCAAGAAATATTAAAATTGCTTCTCCTCAGAAAAAGTTCATTGTTGTAGAGAGATAACTGGCTTGTTACCAGGCTGAGTCAGTGGCCTTGGTTTTGTTGTTGAGGGGGATGTTCTGTATTGCATTGACTGTTACTAACAAGTCATTGTTGATGAGAAAAAATAAGCAGTAATTGAAAGAGGATATTTCTGTCAGACACTGCAGTAGGAGAGATCTGTGATGACACTAAGTAATGCTGATGTTCTCTAAATTGGTATGAACACGAACTTCTCCTGTATACTTGAATACTATATTTTTAGTATCTATTTCAGCTTTATTTCATGGAAATTCATTATTTAAAAACATTAATTCATGTAGCACCTTAGTCCTGCTTAGACAGACTAAATATCTGAAATAATTGGTTTTTATAAACTAATTTCAAGTAATTTCATGATTTCCAGACAAATGTACTTTCTAATTGAGTTGATAGGGTTTTCTAGTGGTTGAGAGCTTTTATAAAAAAAAGCCTGCTTGTGGAAGACTGGAGGCATAATTGTTAAAGGCATATTTCCCTTTCAGATATTCTGAATATACTGATTCTTCTTGGAAATTAAGATATTTTTCTTGTGTTTGCAATTGGTTTGTATCTGTTAGAACCAAATAAAGTTCTCTTCAATCATTAAATGAATATTCATCCTTGTGTCTCTGACAGTTGCTAGGATATAGGGTTCACCCCCAAGAGTTCTTTACTGACTGTTGACTTCATGATTTTCTACTTGCTTTAGTATTCAGAGCATATTCATATGTTTGTGGGCAGTTGGTGTATTCTGTTACTACATTTTTACTAATTTGACTCTTTAACCATGGTACCTGCATGCATATTGCTGCATCTCATGCCCTCTATTACACTACTGCTGTGAAGCTGCAGGAAGAACTTAGAGAGAATCTACTTTAGTTTCTGAACCTAGTCTTGATCATCAGTCACAGACTGTGTTTGCTGCCAGGTGGGAGGATTAACTTATTTCTGGATCCATGGATTGAAGGGTGAGGCAGGGAGATCTGTCTGTTTAATAGTTATTCCTGTTGCTGCTTGTTTAATATGACCATCATCTGAGCCTCAGTGCCAGTAGCTTAAGCTACTCTTCACAGCCATGATGTCACTTTAGGAAGTTGAGGCAACTTGATACGCTTTCTAGCTTAGTGTTCATAAACCTTTGTCATGCTTAAATGTATTTGGTTATTGAAATACTATAGTATTGGCATGTTATTTTCTGAATTGTTTTTTGATTTATCCATGTTTTCTACAATAATTACAAGATTTCTACAAGAGCAAGTTCTTGCTTAGGATAAGGCCTTAAATGGGAAGGGCATGAATCACTTTTTTGCACAGTAAAACTCGTATTTTAGTGAGGGTTGCTACTTAAAACCTAAAGGTTTCAAATACAGTTTCTTTCAAGTTACAAGTGTATTTCTGATAATGGAAGGCTAAAGCTTTTTTTCTGTGATGTGTTGGGAATTGCTTTTGCTATCTAAGTGGCATTTATTCAACACCAGCAGAAGAAGAAGCAGATGTACAAGTTACCTGTATTTAGACATATGTACAGTTTAATCCTTGGAGATCTTTAGTCCTCTTG
Source organism: Euphonia xanthogaster (assembly GCA_034509185.1). Classification (NCBI taxonomy): domain Eukaryota; kingdom Metazoa; phylum Chordata; class Aves; order Passeriformes; family Fringillidae; genus Euphonia; species Euphonia xanthogaster. Next base: position 115,245,375 of record JAYDZK010000113.1, read on the forward strand.
AAATTTCAGTTCTTACTGCATGCTTACAGGGTTATTCTCAAGCAACATGTAACTTGGCTAAAGCCATCACATAAATTCTGAGACTTTTATATATTATGATAGATTCTTCTTCATAAGGATTTTTAGTTCTTTTTGTTTGGGAATCTCTTTGCTGGAAACAGCAGGGGTTGTTTTTTATTTTTACACTGCTTCTGTGTCTGTTTGTCCTACATGCTAGTAAATCACCTTAAAATTCTTTCATTTTCTGGATTGGAGACATGACTGCAAGAAAGATAAACAAGTTGACATGTGACTTAGAGGCTGATAATGTATTTATAACTTCCAAAATTATATTTAAAGGTATATATTGCTCCTCTTTCTTTCTGGAACATTTTATTCCAGGGATCAACTTTGTGGAGTAGTTCCCAGCTGACAGCTGTCACAGGTGGTGTGATACTTGCGAGTTTCTTATTTCTTAGATGCCTTTTCAGTCTTCTTTGTAATGTAGGAAAGTGTAAACATGTAAATAATAATTCCCAACATTAATGAAATGTTCTGTCACCAGTTTTGAACATACTGCACTTGTATGTCTGTTTTCAGAGTGAGGGAATCTAGAGCCACTAGCTAGGTGTGTTGTAGTTCTCATATTGCATGTGGATGTGTACTATAACATTCCCTGCTAATAAAAACTATTGGTCAGCTTGAGTGCTGGAGGCCTGCTGGGACATTCTCAGATAACTTGGTCCTTGAAGAAACTTTGAGTTCTTCAGCATTGAGAATGGAGAATTCAGCAAAATTAATGAACTGTTTTGTAGGGAGATACACTGTTGTGGGTGCTGGTTTTTAAACTACTTTCTTGTCCTGCATTATGGCTCTTTTAATTTTTCCCCTTTATAGATTCAAAAATATACAGTTAAGGCACTTGAAAGTAACTCTTTGAAAGCAAAGGCTTGTCTGCGTATTTTGCAACTGATGGAATTACACCGCATACTTGGAAATGACACCGAGATTTCCTGTGGGAATAGTAACACTTGGAGTATTTTTTTTTAATATGCCAGAGATACTGTGTCCATGATAACAGTTGCATAGCTTAAATGTTACTGAAAACTCTAGTAGCGGTCCTAAATCTCCTTGTGTCTTAGTGACTGAAGTGATTGATAATTGATAATGCTTCGTGTTCTGCTTACATTGTTACTTTCAAATTGTGTTTTGGTCTCTATACTGAAGTATACTTTGAAAAGCACATGGGGTGTATATCTGTGCAGTTGAAGCAGAGATGAAGATTTTTGTACTTGCTTGAAGACCTATGACTTCTAGAACTGTCTGTATAGACAAGTCTTTGCTATCAGAATGTTTGCTTGTTTCTGTGAACCATTATGGTATGAATTGTAAATGCTACAGAGTAGAAAACAGCCAGAAAAGAATGTTACTTATCACTTAAAACATTTCTTGTTTATCAGAGGCTCACATTTTTTCATGATTAGTGCACTACTCATGTCAGACCTAGCACCTGTTTCTCTGAAGAGAGAGGATGCATGTTCTAGGTTCCTGCAGGCAGCCGTGTCTGAGCTGGAGTTTCTGTGTGTGAAGTAGCTGTCAGGTCTGGCTGTTACCAGAAACATCCTCCATCTTCCCATTTCCACTGCAGTGTAACTCTGACAGTGGGTATATCCTGGAATTGTCATGGAGCAAAAGCTTGTGTCGCCTGTACTGGATGTAATATGGCCTCCGCAAACACCCTGTTTAACATTTGTTTCCTGACTATTGCCCCTACTCTTCCTAACACCACAGCCCCCTGCCTCCCCCACCATCTGGATGTGGAAGTCAGCAATCTGCTTCAAATGGCCCTACCTGAGCCAGGGAGGTTGGAATAGGGGACCTCCAGAGGTCCCTTTCCCACCTCAACTGTTCTGTGAGCAAAAACTTTTTAATATGAAAGAGAGATAAAAACAAGTAAGTGCTGGATTTTGCAGAAACAGGAAGGGGATGGTAATAACAAAATTATACTTAAGATAAAGGGCCCTTATCTGATATTGAAGCTGTTTTCAATTTATACTGAGCTTCTATACTGCTGCTTCTATCTGTTGCTCCTTGTAACAAGCAGCTAAACTTGGGTAGGTCCTTCTTTGTAAGACTGATAAAGTACAGTTTCAGTACACTTGTGGTATTTTAAGTCAGTTTTGGCTATTAGCCAAGACTTACTTTCAATTTTGACTTCTTTTGACTTTTGAAATAGCTTGTCTGCCTTGGAAAGAAAGGGAAGTGGACAGAGAAAACTGTCAGATGATGATACAAAGTAACGATGATTCTTTAAAAAAAGCTGTGGAATGTACGCTGCATGCCTAACCCTATGTTTGGCCTTCTGTATTGACTCTGTATGGACCTAGATCTCATTCAGAATGGTACTGTTAAAGTAGCCAGTAAATTTTATATATAAGGGTTTCTATTATATAATACATTTTTATGTTATAGATAAAATAAAAATTAGTATTTTGGAGCTTCTTTCCAGAAACTCAGTTTTCTTTTGCTTAGAATGAAAGGGAATTGACTTTGTGTTGTCCATTGATACATGTAAGCATAAATTCATTATTGCTATATGGAAAATGTGATCCCTTCGCCAAAGGAGGTACCATTTTCCACCCTTTCCTTAAGGAAGCAGTGATATTTAAATTTCACCATTGTCAAGGGAGACACAAGTAAAATGATTACAGTAGTTTCAGTATTTATATACTGAACTTTTGTAAGTGATTCTTCTAAGAATTCACTATTCATACATTTTTGTGAGATCTGCTAGAACCTCTGACAGTGTTGCTTGATCATGATTAATTTACTCAGGGAGATGAAGAATTTCACATGTCAGGATGGAATTTATGAAGGTGTAACAGACAATCTTAATGTGTCAGGTAAAGTCCAGGTCATGTGTAATTTTAGGCAATGTATGGAATACCTTGGTAACAGTAAGTTGTCTGTTTAGCAGGGAAATGTTTCTTTTGTCTACCATCCACTTGAGCTACTCACCACACTAAGAAAAGGTAGTAAAGCTTACTTGAATTTCTATGTAGGAAACCAGGTATTACACTAAAAAACTGTTGGGTATTTGTTTTTTACTATTTTTGGTGTATTCTACTTGTTGTCTATGTTCTATTACCAAAGTTTGCATGAAGGTGTACTTGGACTCTTGGCCAAGAGCATATGTGAGTGTATTCTAATGTTGTTGAAACTGTTATGTTATGCTGTATTTTATAATTGTTTTCACTGGAATGGCTAAGATAAAATGTTTTCTTAAATAGAAGTTACTGTTTATTCTGGAAGAGAAGAATGCTTTCTGAAGACTGAACACATCTATACGTGTTGTGCTATTGTTCTTGTTGAGTGACAGTATCTTGATCAAGTTCTCTTTGAATTTAAGAAGATGTAGTATTAAGAAAAGTACAGTAACTGTGAGAAGAAAAAGTTGTCCATGTACTACTTCTGTAGGCATGCCTGAAGGGTTCCTTGTATTTGATAAATATTTCATTATTGTGTTTAATGTTTTTAAATCAGGGCAATTTCCTATAGTTCTACAGATTTACTGCACATAGAGGTTTTTTCAGCATTAGTATTTCTTAAGCATGTTTTGTGTTATCTTTGAATTATGCTAAAACATCTGTTATTGTTAAATATTAGAAGTAAATATTTCTTCTAGCAAGTGTCAAGTGCTAGATAGCTATGTTCTGAAAAACATGGGCATGAAGAGCTCAAGATCTGCAACCATGAATATTTATTTTTCAGGACTCTATTCTTTGAACATGTTCTTTTAGGTGCTCAGATTTTTACAGAATACTTTTATGTGAGAACTATCTAATTTATGTAGACTGTGAAGTTTTTCACAGTGTATATGAAGATGACTCTTGGATCCTGTAGCTGCTTTGACAAGCATTATTTATCAAGTACAGAGGAAATTGATTAACTGTGGAGCAGAATTGTGTAAAATTGAATTTGCAACCATTTTCTGGTTTTTCTTAATAAAATGATTACTGAAAGAATTCCATCTGAAGACTGTTGAAAGCTGGCTGCAGTTTATGATATAACGGATAAAATCTGCATCCTTGGCCTTCCAACAACCTTTACACCAGCAGATGGTGGGCGTAAAGATGTCATTCATCATTTATTTACAATGGACTTTATTTATTCTAGTGTCAACAGCTGCCCCAGGGAGCGGGTTATTGAATTCAAATGTGAAGCTCTGGGTTATTTGCTTCCTTTCAAATTTGTCTTCAGAGCTTAGTTGCTAGGAGTCCATTCTGTGCTCTAATAATGATTCATGTATTGTGAAGCCATTCAGTAAATTGGGTTGTCAGGGATTGCCAAAAAAGGTTTAGAGGTCTTGTTCCGATTTTTTTTTTTTTCTTTTTTAACAGCACTGTGCTATAGTTGGTGTCTTCTCCCTATGTGCCTTCTCTTGCTGCTGTTGGTGACTTTGTCCCAGTTGTCCCCTTTCTGATTTCCCATCCATACTCTTCCTTATCCCCATCTCTCAAAAGTAGAATTCTATGATCCTGTGATTCCAGGTTCATGGTTTTGAGGAACAAAAAATAAGTATTAGATATGAAGTAATGAAATTTTGTGTTCTACAGGCAGGGCAGGAGTCCTTCCGTTCCATCACAAGATCGTACTACAGAGGGGCTGCAGGGGCTTTGCTAGTGTATGACATTACAAGGTGAGAATACTGACTGGATTACAATGATATGTCTTTGTAGAATTGTGCTATGGTGTGCAGTAGTGCTAAGTGTCTCATATAATTTGGCTTTTTGTATAGATACTGGTAATCTAACATTGTATCAACTTTAAGTGCTCTAATAAGTATAGCATATGTAACCTATATACTTTCAGTTTTCTCTGTATGGTAGTTGAGAAAGCATGCATAAAATCTCAGAAAGAATAAAATAAAGTCTTTTTATAAACTATTGACCATCAACCTCTGGCTTACCTTTATGGAGAAATACCTGAAAATATTTAATTGAATCCTTTCTAGTATTTTATTATCATGAGGTATATTTTTTCTTTAATTATAGCAGATTACTTTTACTGAAGTTCTATTCTGCAAATGAATGAAATAGTAAAACATAGAAGTTTGGTTACATAAAGAATACCAGGAAACTTGTATCATTGCTGTGTTAGAGATTTGGAAAATACAGGTCTTAATCTGATACTTTTTTAGTAGGTAGAAGTTTACTAAAGTTTCCCTGCCATATTAAATAAAGTTTCTATATGCAGTTTATCTGTAAAACTGTGGGTACTCTGGCTGATTTATGAAAATGTTCAGGCTCCAAAGTCCTATTAAGTTGTGTGCCTCCTTTTGTGGGTCTTGGCTCTTGTTGCACTGAGCAACCGCTTGTACTAGACATTTCCTAGATATTTTTTTTGTTCCATTTTTATGTTTAAATATCAGGAAGCAACATATTCTTTCCTTTGGATTTCCAGTAAATGAATCTTTGATTAATAAATAAAATACGGTATCTTAAAACCACTCTACAAGCATGGGATTTATTACTTAGTTTACACCTTCTGTAAAAACTGTAATGTGTCACATTCACGTACCTCACTTTAAAAGATTTTGCTGCTAAATTTATTATTCAGCTTTTAAACTCACATAAAAATTATCAACCATTTTCTGCTTTCAGTAAACAAATATTACTATATATGTGTTTATTTGTACTGTTGCTTGGCTTGGGTGAGGCTGATGGGTACTTCTAAAATACTGTTCAGTTTTTATATGTATGTAAAATTACAGATTCTTACAGCTCTAAGAATCCTCTTTACTCTTTGTAGCAAACATGTTTTCAATTACTTTTTAGGCAGAGTTCATTAACACTGCTTGTTTGCTAAATTTTTGTTTGCCCATTCTCCCTCTCACAAAGGGATTACTAGCTTTTATCCCTAGAGCATGTGGACTAATAAATGGGTTGGTTATTCAAGTAGAATAGTGGACTAACAGGGGAAAGATTTCTTAAAATACTGCTTTTAATGTTCATTCTCTTCTATACTTAGGAGGGACACTTTCAACCACTTGACAACTTGGTTAGAAGATGCTCGTCAGCATTCCAATTCCAACATGGTTATAATGCTTATTGGAAACAAAAGGTAAAGTTTTATTAGCTGTTATTTTGTAAGAGGGAAATATTTCACTTCTCTGTATTTCAACTTTTGAGTTTTCTAATTTGTAGGGAATATGTTACTTCAAATTCCCTTCTATAGTTCTGTGGTGAGCCTAAAACCTTTCATAGTCTACTTAGACTAATACAATGTGCAGTACATGGATCAGCTACGTTATGTTCTGAATATCTGTTTTAGAAGTAATTTGATTCCAAGGGGTTGATTGCAAATGCTTGAAGCAATGGATTTATAAAAGTTATTTTCTATTATGCTTTTTTGTTTCTGGAATCACCAGTTAGGAACACCTACATCTCTCCCTTATAAAGAGAATATGGTTCCTAATTTGAGGTGTTCTAAAGTGCTTTAATTTTTGGTTAAGTATCACATCAGAGAAAATGTCATTTCAAAAACAAAAGCCCATAGTACAGGATTCACATCAAAAACTTCTCTCAAATGTAAGAAGTGCATACCTCAATGATTGAGACATTTCTGATTTACAAGCCTCTTCCATATTCTGTGCCTTTTAGGTGGGATCGGGATCAGAGAATGTGTTTTCACTGTTTCCTGGTAAATTCACTTACTTGGTCTTCTCATCAGCTACACTGTCTAAAATTATAAAATTATTCCCTGTTGATGCTGAAACTTGGTAGTGAAAGTCTTAATAAAAACACATCAGTGAATATATTATCGGTAATCCTTCTAGTTCTTGATTCAGTGAATTATAGCATCATATCTAGATTTTTTTTTTCTGGATGCAGAATTTTTTCAAAAATATCAAAAGCATCAACTCAGAATTTAATAATCCATTAATTATGGGCCTTTGCGTAATTGACTGGAACTTGTGTCCATGTAATTCTTGAAGGTAAAGGTGCCAGTTGAAATAATGGTGTGTACACATGCCCCTAAAAATTTCACGTGCAGACACATCATTTCTTAATACTGCTGAGAAGCAGCTTTGTGATAGTGAGTCTGGGTTTGCTGTTCAGGCCTGTTAAACTTTTATTTTCTTCTTCTTCCCCCTCTTCTCCCTTCTATTTTCCCCCATTGCCCCACTACCCTCTACGTCCTCCTGAAAACCATAGTACATATTAAGTAATTGTGAAATGTGGCAACTTTTTTTTACATTATCTGGTAAATGAGTAACAACTTTCTTTTTAATTGAGGAATGTGTCAAACATAATCTTGACAAATTAATGTAAAAAATGTAATCCTGTTTTATTAAATGAAGCTTTGGTAAACCCACGATGGCCCTGACCGATTTTTTATTACTTGTGTGAGTAAAAATATGGCACTGAGAAAAACAGTAAAATGTACTGTTTACTTGAGATAAGTTTGAATACTTAATTGACATCTGTAACTCTTTCTGATTGTTCTTAGATGTTAAACTAAATTTTCATATCTTGTATTCTGCGGATGCAGATTCATTTGCTACTTTCAGCTAACTCAGTAATTCCCAGTTACAACTAGGTTTTATTCAAACAATAAATATGCTTAAAATGTGCACTGTAAATTACAGATTAAGGTTCCACATGAATAAAAGTATTAAGAGTTAAAATTTTAAACTTTTTAAAGGATATTATTTTCAAGTAGGGCAGGAAGAAAACTCCTTCAATTTTACTGCGTTATCCTGAAAGAGTTCTTATGGTAGGGCATACTGCTAGAGGTGGGTGGAAGGAAGAATGTGTATGCTAGCGTGGTAGTTTTGAAGGAATAAATACTGCTCTTATGGCTCCCAAAAGTGCATTTGACATAAGTTTGTACTATTGACTTATTGCTGAATTTGAAGAGTGTTGAGAATTTAATTTGAAATATAATGGCTATTTGTTGAAAACATTACAAATACTAGTGTTAAAACATTACAAATACTGTACTTAATCTTCTTTCCAGAACAAAGCATAGCTATATTGATCTAGTAAGACCAAATGCTTCGAATTATTGGAATGGAGAGAGGAAGACAACTGTGGTTAGTAGAAGCAGTTAAAGATCTTTAAGAGTATGTTTAGGTATCAGTATTGAGTTTTGATTGGGCTGTCATTGCAGTTTTTGATACAACTGCATTATTTAAACTAAAAAGTTACTTGTTTATGTTCTGTCATGGAGATAATGTTGTAGTGAATCAAGGTTTTAAATAACGTATATTTGAGAGTAGCATGGTAGTAACAGATAAAGACATTGCTCAGGTTGAAAAAGATAATGTCAGCTAATACTGGGAGTGCTGAAATACAATGAACATCAACTTGAAAATTGTTTTGAGAAGATATTTCTTGTATCCTTATCTTCACATTTTTTAAAATATTTAAATAATGTGCTGAATTGTATTGACTCTGTAACTCATCTAAGCTAGCATTTAGTTAAAAATTACAAAACCCTGCTTTGTTGCAAAATAGATGCCACAGTGAGTATTACATATTTTTAATATGTGTGTAATTACAAAGTTGGCAAACACTGAAGTCTAGCATGATCCATTTTATTTGTATACTGCCTACACATTAAATGTATCTATTTGTATGCTAAGTTTAAAATTTGTATCTAAAAAGATATTTATGCATGTACAACTTAGATGAAAATTCATTGAAATATATATCTTACATTTATGCATGAGTAATAAGTATATAATTTTTATTGCTCGAGATATACTTACAAAGAAGGACAAACTGTGAATTCCTTGTTAGTAAAGAAGCTTTAAAAAGTAAGGTGAAATACTTGTGTATGTATGACCTAGAGAAATCGATTTGTCTCTAGTTGTCAAGTCCAAGAGGGAATTTTTTTCTGCTTTTTTTAGTAATAATTTTGAATTAAATTGCTTGGAAAGCAGGAAACTAGAACTTGTCTAACCGTCACTTCAGTTTCTTTTGCTGTTGGAGGGCCAGGAGTTTCACAACCTAAGTGCTAACTTACTGGGAGAGAACAGCTAATGCAGTTCAAAAGAACTTAATTCTGCTTTTAAGGGTCTTTTTAATCAGGGAAGAAATTGACTGTATGAGGTTTTGCTACTGAATAGAAAAAAATAACTTTATATTTTAAATTTAATATAAATAACTCATTTATAAAACTCCTTTATCAGCTCAGATTTATAGTATTGAATTGGTAGATAATATAATAGAAGAGAGTGATATATACTGAAAGTATGTCTAAATTTGGTATTCAAGGAATACCTAGATAAATACACACTCATCCTTTAGAAAGTTATTTCATGAAGTCTTTGATAAGATTTATGTCAGCTAGGGTGTATAGCTCAAGTAAGTGTGATGCCTGTGACTATTCCATGTACTGTAAGTGCAGGGCTTACTATAATTCTGCTTCATTTAAGGGCTTGACAAGTTATATACCCAGGTTCTGATGGGGCCTCTTGGCTTCTCAGGCTTATAAGCATGTCTGTGAAGAACAATCTTTATATGGACATGTTAGACCGTGTAATTTAACTTTTCTTTTTTCTTGTATCTTAGTGATTTAGAATCTAGACGAGAAGTTAAGAAAGAGGAGGGTGAAGCGTTTGCACGAGAACATGGACTTATCTTTATGGAGACATCTGCCAAAACTGCTTCCAATGTAGAGGAGGTAACTTTGCTCAACACTGCCTTTTTACTAAAACAGTTGATTTAAATTACACTTGTTTGTATAGATACTATTCCTCTAGATTTTGGGTTCCTTAACTTGAATTAGCTACTCTTTATATTATGAGAATAATATATATTATATATTATTCCATGTTGTAATTGATTACACAGCACTAATTATATTGTTGAGACTTCCTAATTAATGTACTTGTGGGTTTTTTTGAAGTATTTGATCAGAGAAATGGCTAACTTCTGTCTGCTATGAAATCTAAGAAGCAAGGCTAGAATAGATTTGCTAGTCCAAAGCAAGCCAAGCTATTGGTATTCTCGGCAGATGTCACTGTAGCCTGTTCTAAAGGCTCTTGGTACATCACGAGCTCTTCACAACAATCTCTTGCAGTGCTTTGCTATTTGTAGTGTCATCATCTTTCCTATATACTACCTAGTAGGAATCTTCTTCAATTTGCACACAGCTTCTATTTTCTGTCCTTTACAGAGCTGCTGAAAGGATCATTGCCTTGGTTACTGTAGCCTGCTGTGTCTATTTGAATAAGTTTTTCAGTTCTTTCTACTTTAAAGAAATTAGGTCTTTTCAAGTTTGGCTTATAGTTCACATTTCTGGACACATATGAGAGATGCAAGAACTCACCTTGGTTTACTGCATTCCTTTCTTGAAGGGTAGTCATGGTGGGCTGAGCTCAGCTGCAGCTCAATACCCACCAAGTTGCTCACTCAGTGTTTCTATCCAGCTGGATAGGGGAAAGAACCAGAAGAGCCAAGGCAAGATAAAACTCAGGGCCTGAGATAGTTTTAAATATTAAGCAGAGAGATGGACGAAGAGTGACGGAAAGGCAGTCACTCACAACTTCCTACAAACAAATTGAATTTCAAATTGAATGTAATTTCTCTGAGAACCAGTGACGTTGACTACCCTTTGGTTTTTATTCTTGAGTATTATATGATATAATATGAAATACCCCTCAGGCTAGTTCTGGTCAGCTGTTTTGGCTGGTTTATGTGCCCCCACGATTTTGCCTACCCTAAGCCTAATCACTGTCAGGAGAGGGCAGTGTAAGAAATAGAAAACCTTGACACTCAGCAGTAGCTAAAATATCAGTGTGCTATCAACACTGTTTTAGTCATAAATCCAAAACGCAGCACCATGCAGGCTGCTGTAAAGAAAACTGTGTTGTAGCCAGACAAGTACAGTGGTGGACCAAGAGCTCCAGCTGAGATGCTAGTGCTATGTACAGCAGAAAGATTGCTTCACATGTCTTTCAAGCCCATACTGGGTTCATCCACACTGACCTTATAATGACATAGCTTCTTATACTACATAATCCATCCCTATTCATTTCCAAAACTATCCTGAATTCAAAATGGTGTGTGACCAATGAGGTATTCTTTTAGTGGTAAAGCCTTTCAGTTCTAAAATATTTAAGTTTTTTGAAAAGTTACAGTAAGCTACAGATGATTTTCACAGAATTCATTACTACCTGATTCTAAAATTATCACCTCATTTTGTATCAAAAAATACATCCTAGTGAATGAATTGTCCAGTATCTACTGCATCTTTGATTATCAGGAGGCAAATGAGCATGAAGTTCTGTATCAAAAAGTTCACCTAGAATCCTCTCCTTGAGTGAGTGATGTGTGTGTGTGCATGCTAACTTTCTAATTCTGGTGGAAAAGCTTTAGGATATAATCCTTTCCAGCGACGGTCAAGTGCATACCTTAAATGGTGCTCTCAGTAAACACAAAAAAGTGGCATGTTGTAGAATAGTTAACAGCTACAGAAGCAAAATGCTAACCCGTTTCTTTATATGAACAAATCAGCTTCTGTTGGTAATGTTTTTTTAAGCTGTTTCCCTTGTTCAATCCTGATTTCCACCACTGTGGAACACTTTAGTAAATCTGTAGCTGGAGCAGTACACTGACCTTTTTGGTGCTTGGATCTTAAAACAGTTTAAAATTGTTCATTATATTCTTCAGGATTTTGTCTCTTACCTACAGCTTGAATAGAAATGGATGATAAGGAGTGGAAAATATCCTGCTGGCTGTTTGTTTTGTGCAAGGCTGTTGGAGAAGTTTCCACCCTGTTTGCAAAGTAGGTAATAGATGGTAGGGAGTGGGAAGAGATTCTTCATAGTTACTTTGGAGACTTCTAAGAATTCGCTGTGACCACAGGGTTAAATCATCATATTTCATGTGGAATGGGATTGTGTAAAAAGAGCTTCTGCGTCTCTGAGAAAGATAGAATGGTTACTGGAGGGAGGTTAGCCACAGGCTTATAATCTGACTGCAGTGCAAGGACAGTTGATGCTAGTCTCTTCAGCAGTATCATATATATTTGAACAGGAGGTTGTTGTTGATTTCCTTTTAGCCTCTGTCTAAATCTGTACAGGTAATCGGCTATCAAAATATACTGACTTTTTGTGCTTCTCTTTTTTTCTCCTCAGTGATTTCTAAGGTGATTGCAGTTATAGCAGTGTACACTTTGTCATGAATGGCTGTGAGCTTTCTCGTGGTAGAGTCTTGTTAACTTTTAGAATCTTGGTTAACATATTTGCTCTACTGTGGATGGGTGATGTGCACTCTGAAACGCTGTTTTCAGACTTCAGTGTTGCTTATTTACTTTTTCTAAGAAACACTGTGACGTCCATTGGGAGGCTTTTCACTTGTACACACGTAAGTCTGAACCCCAGGCAGGTTTACACTTGTTTTAATCATAGCATCCATTACTTTGACCTCTCATTAAACCAACACATAATACATAAGAATTTTTTTGTCTCATTTGCAAGAGACATTAGCAATTTTATCACATGAGTTATTTTCATTGGTAGTTCAGCAGTAGATTGTGACTATTAATTCTGCTCTTACCTGCAACCTGCAGTTCAGAGTTTGCTGAGAGCTTCCTTCTTGGGCAAGGGCAGAGTAGAATCACCAGCATGACCTCAGGTAGTCCCCTACAGCACATGGTGTTTAACTCTTTGTCCCTGGCATATCAATGGCTTGAATCTATTTATGTGCACTCATTCTCGAGAAGTAAGGATACCTAGCTGTATTTGGGAAGCTACAGTAACTTAGTGCATTATTATTTCATTCCAGACTGCTACTTTTAACAGTGATTAATGATGTGACCAATCCTAACCCAGAAAGTTCTCTGGATACTGGTCAAAGCAGTGCTAAACAACATCACTGTTCAGAAGCTGGTCTCACTTGAGTTGTGCCAGTGTATCACTGACTCCTGGTATGGGAGTTGGTTTTAGTAAGCTTTTTCCCATATGGAGGAGTGCCTATGGCAAACTTAAAAGCATTGTTTGTGTTATTTCTAGTTGTCTGTACATAAATAGAATGCAATAATGAATTAATTATTTAGGATTAAATCTGAATAGACTCATGGTTTTAATTGTGCAATGGAGCACTTCTGCTACATGGAGCTTGATGGTCATTCAGTAGTTCTGTTTCAGTTGTATCTTAATTTTCTCTTCAGGCAGCTTCTTTCATGCTTTTGCTTAAATGAACAAATATTCAAAGCTCCTGTAGCTTCAGCAGTGGCACAGCTAACCAAAAGGAGATGCCCTTTTGTAATATTCTCTGGAGGGTGAAGGTGAAAATCTCATGGAAAGATTAGACTCTTAGAGGCATCTAAAGTTGAACTGATTTTTAGAGTGTGTTTTATTTCCCTTCCAACCCTCCTTGAACACAACTAACAGCTGGGAAACAAACAGTTGTTTGATATTGTAATATAGTAAGCAGGAATTTAGTTAAATAGGATGTTAATAATTTTCATAGCAAGGTAATCTGACTAGCACTTGCAAAAGAGCAGGATTTCTAGGTCATGAGTCTTTAAAAAAACCCAAAAAACACCCACCCAAAAGTTAGGTTTATCTTAATTTGTATCAAAACCAGTATTCCTTCAAGTTCCTGGAAATCAAAGTTCTGTGACCTTTCAGCTGTGCAAAGCTGACATTTTAGCCAGTTTCTCCCATGAGAAAATGGGGTTGAAGCTTCTGTCAGTCCAGCTGAGGAAGGAAGAAGGGGCAGGACACTTGGCTGTAATGAGGATACATTTTAGCTGCTTGTGGCAAATCCTTGGATTGTGCCCCAACTTCACAGTAAGGAACACTGGGTCTGGCATGGTTCTTGGGGCTTTGGGGTGTCTCATGGTATGATGAGAATAAAAGGTCTCAGTTAACTGAGTGTTTCAGTCTTTATAGAGGAGCATGAAATGTATGATACTGCCTGCCTGACCGATAGATTCCTGATTCCTGGAGAAATGGATTCTTAGTTCTGGGGTTGTCTTTTTTTGTTTTCCCTCAAGTATTCTGTCCTGTGTAACTGTTCAACAACAGTTACTGGACTTATTACATCAGTTTGAGCTCTAGTAATATGTATCAGCTCAATAAGTCTGTCAGAAAGCTTGTGCCTCAATGGGGTCCTAAAGAAATTGCTGTCAACTTCTGGTTTGTGTCTTTGCACCTATACTTCAAATATAAGGTTACAAATGTGTTGGGGTGCTTTTTGGGTGTGGGTTCATTATATAGCACCTTATTATGCATACTAACCCCTCTGATCCCTTTTAGGGATCAGAGGGGTTAGTATGCAT
>JAYDZK010000113.1:115259754-115285925 GCA_034509185.1 Euphonia xanthogaster
CCCTTTTAGGGATCAGAGGGGTTAGTATGCAAAGTGTTAGTGTTAGTGTGCTAGGCTTCTTCCTGAATGATAATTTACCTGTAAAAAGCATTGCCTCTACTGTGGGTGCATAAAAGAGCTGCTCAGAGCTTTGGAATCTCACTTTATTAAGTGGCCATCCAGAACCACTTACACACTGGGACGGTGAATACTTTAGGCATAAATCCATTTGCTGTCTATGTTGTTACTGTTTCCAAGTGCATTCTTAAAGAGTAATTTAACTATATCATATCTTACTGCTAAAAGATAAGATAGGAAGTTGGAGAGGAGGAGGAGGATCCTAGGTGTTGGCTGGGTCATGCTTTAGAATTTGTGGTACATTTAACCTTTAAGCATTCCTCATGTAATTGTAAGAATCCAGGAAATAATGATTGCCCAGTTTTTTATTTCCACGTATTAAATTAAATTTTAACATTGCCACCAGAGGGCAGCATGTTCCACGAGCTAGCAGTGCTTAACGTGGTCTCGTACCTGATTATAGGCAAAGATGAACTTGTAAAGTCTTCAGCTTTGAAACGTATCGGTGATTCATTTACAAGTTTTCTCCTGCTGTGCTCAGCTTATAGCAAAGTCCTAAGATTGTTGTCCTGCCGATAGCTTTCTGAGAAAGACAAGTGACATTATCGACATATGCAAGTTAAAACTAAATGTAGCTGCTCTACTACTCTGGTGCCCCTAGCTTATTATTACTCCTGCATACAGTTTCCATGAGACAGAGGTATCAGGAACTTACCCCCTTACCTGTTTCTTGCACTGTTTTTACCAGTTACAGAATTCATTCTTCCTGGATTTGTCTTAGGGGTGGTAAAACTGTAGTACTTGTTTATTTGTGTGATGATATGAATGTTGAAGTTGATTTAATTCTACATTTAGTATTTGTAGGATTAATTTACCTTAAATGCAGTATCTGTAGTGTTTTGTAGTTGCTGTTTTGGGTTGTTTGGGGAGTTTTTTGGGGCAAGCTTTGTGAGACGTGACTTCTTGAGTCTCATTTTGCTACATAATCTGGGAAACTCCTTATACAAATAATCTAAAGTGATAATATACTGATATATTGTGATTTAAAGGCCTCTTTTGTTGGCTTTGGAGTAGGTGCAGGCATGACACAACAGGCAGATCGCATCTTGCAAGACTCACTTTCCCACTTGTACAGTAATGCGCTTTTCCTCGAAGGGATATTGCTATTATTTGAGAAGCTAGTGATAATGAGCACACAATTGGAAAACACATGACATTAAAACAAGTCACTGAATAACTTGTATGCAACTTTTTTTTTAATGCTGTGCTACAATTGTATTCAGCAGTCTCATGCGAAAAGGATCAGTAAGTTGGGGTTTAGAAAATGAACAGAGTTAAGCATTAAATGTAGACATTTTCCTGAAGGTACATTGTTTTCTTGAATTTTCCCAAAATGTAGTCAAGGACTTTTATATTTGGAAGCCTAACGTACTGATTTTGCAAAAGTTTCTCACTTCCTTTTATGAGTAATAGAGGTACTATATACTAAGGCATTGCCATCTTGCAGGTGATTATGTATAAATGCAGGGTGAGTCTGGTACTGCCTCCCCTGCCATGGTGAAAATGAGCTTGGACCTGATTTGGGATGGAAAAGCATGAGTATCTTTGTCTAGTGTTTTAGTATCAGCAGCATTATAGGAACGTACAGTGCAACTGCAGTAGGCTTGGTAGGCAGCCAGCTGAGTCCTTGTGGGCTTGCTGGTGAGGTCTTGTGTGGAAGTGGCTAAACTGCACCTGGATCCAGGCTGGCGTGTGGGGTCTACAGCTGTGTTCTTGCAGTCCCCTGCATGTGGTCTAATAAGTCTAAACTGGATTTGAGGGGAAATCATTGTTTTTTTGCATTTATGGCTCAGTTAATCTGAAAATAGGATAAACTGCCCATAAATAATTAAGAGTTTATAGTATACTGCATGTTCCTGATAAAAGTGAGAACATGCAGTATTAAAAGAGATTTTTGGAAGAAGTCAATTCTACCAAGTTCACTTTCTTGTCCTTGATAATTGGGGCACTAGCATGCAATGCCAAAATCTGATGAGATAGTCTTAAAGCAGGTAGACTGCTGTTTTAGTGATGTTCTCAGGTGATTGAGTCTGCTTACACTTTGAATCATAAGTTAAGATGCATGGATCTGAGAAACGAATGGAAGTATCAAGGGATTCAAGTCTCTTTCAAAGGCTGATTAGTAGCAGTTTTTTAGAATACATACAAAGAAGACAATGTGAGATAGGCTTATTATGTGCTATGTTCTTATAATTTGTTTTCAAATAGGAATTATTTCTGTGGCCCAGTGCAACCTGGCATTTTGCTATGCAAAGTAACAGTATGTGCTGTTTTAACTCTAGGTATGTCATGCACCAGAATCGCTGATGGGATGGGGTAGTCAGATTATGACTTCAAGAGAAAGGAAATTATAGAACTGAGATTAATGAAATATTTGGCTTTTTCAGATCAATAGTTTCTTGGCCAATATGTTTAATATTAAAATATACTGTACTGAACTCAGTAAGCTCATTTGCTTTGTACAGTACATGTGTAGTAATGGAAGGAATTTTATGTTTGTGCAATGCTTTTTTCCAGTGTGTTTTACTCGGTTTTGTGAGGATAAATGCATAGTGACAATGACTGCTCTTGAGTGTAGTATCCAAAAGTTAATTTATTCTCAGTTGTATCAGTTTGGAATCTGTTAAAATTCTGGTTTGTTGCTCTAAAGCAATTTTTATAGATTTAATGTAATTCTCATGAAATTAATTTTAAGAGTCTTGGTGTACTTAGCCAACATCTTCTAGAAGAGTTAGAAGTGCCAATTGCTAAGTGCTTGTTTACATGAAGTTATCATAACACTTTTTTAAGACTTCAAGTTCTGTTTAATGTCCTGCTGAAGTAGAAGTAAGGATCATCACAGAATCCAGCTGTGTGAATTTTCAAAGTTGACTTGCACCTTTCAGTGGGCACATGTATGAGGCCATTACAATAATTAGTATGTTATCAGGAACAAAGATAAGTTTGAATTTTTTTTTCCTTACATAGAAAACTTCAGTTTCTGAGGAATTTGAATCAATTCGTAGCTGGCCGAAAGCCAATTTTTCTTCTCAACTGTAACACGTGTTTGAAAAACGAACTCGCTTCCTAAGTGCCTTGTGAATCTGCAATGATTAATTCTTCTCATTATTTTGCTGCAAATTCTCATGACCCTCTGTGATGATTCGATCACCCACTTAGAGTTTATGCATATTCATATCTCTCTGCTCCTGCTGCAGTCGTTCAAGTCTCCTTCACTGGCTGTGGTGTGTGCTTGGTGCAGTAATTGAGCTGCAGTAGATTGATTACTCTGGGGAGCTGTAAGGCCTTTAAAGGTGAAAACATATCAGTCCTGTTAATTAGGAAACAAAGCTCTGGTGGCAAGTTCAGCAGTCAAATGCTTCCAGTGTAGAAATGAGGAAAGGTATGATTTGTTCCTCTCCATGAACCCTGTTTACTTTTTTATATTTGAATTAGATCTGTATTTGCTGTAATAGGCTTGTGCAGAAGGTAGCATGTCTTGTATGATTGCATGGTGTTGGTATTTTAAAACCAAAAGAATTGTATGTTTATTGTAATTACTAGCTGCTGTTAATCGCCTCCTAATTTATGCATTATTTTAGGTGTTACTTGACCTATAAAGCTAAATGAGAGATGAAAATGGAATCATTGATTGTAAACTTTAACCAAAAACATCTATATCGGTCACTTGTTCAGACCTGATGTCAAAGTATTTTCTCTGAATTAAAACAATAGATTTTTAGAAGTCATTACAAAACCTAGGGCCTTTCTTGCTACTATTAAGATGTCTCTTACCCATTGTGTGCAAGATTAATTAAAGAGAATTCGTTCTTAAAATTAGGTGAATATTAAATGATAGCGTAAGGTTTCAGCCAGCAGACAGCATCCTTACATCATCATTGTAAGTACCCTGTGGTTTTATGTTGCTAAGCACTCTAATCTAGAGTGGCCTATTACAAAGATATTAAGGGTAGGGGAAACCATCTGCCACACAATCTATCCATAAGGGTCAGAAATAAATAATTTAAAAGTAATTTATATATCTTAAAAACCACTTTTCCCCTGTAATTACTGGACAACAGATTGTAGAATACAGATGTTATGAAAATGCCACTGTTTTTGTAAACAGCGTGTGATCCATTGCTGCTTCAGGGTGGGTTATGGGATGCTGTTGTCATACCTGTTTCTGCAGAGGTCAGGAAGGAAAGTCTCACTGAAGCAACTGCACATGAGACTGAATTCCAATTAGTGCATCCTACACTGAAGGATATTGCATTTATTGTGTCTGTGGTCTTTTTTCCTCTGTTTTAGGCATTTATTAACACTGCAAAGGAGATCTACGAGAAAATCCAGGAAGGAGTTTTTGACATTAATAATGAGGTAACTTTTAGTACTCTGTACACTCTCTGCTTTTTTAAAATACAGAGTTCACCTTCCCTAGAAAGCTGGACAGTAAAAGATTTGTCTGTTCCATTTGGCTGTAGAATTGTCTGCCATTGTGATAAAAATGGATTAAAATAAGTGACCCTATCCATCCATGAAGCATCGCAAAATAATATAAATCCCCAAAAGAGAAGAAAATCCACTTTCATCCACTTCTCCATATGGTGTCATCTGTTTTCAAAGATAATTTTCCACTATGTAAATGGAGGACCATGTTGATATGCCAGATGCACTCCATGAGCTGTCCAGTGTAGGGGAGGGATTGCTTTGAGAGTTACATAAAAGACTTTTGAAATGTTCCTGGTTTAGGTGGCTGGATACTGTAGGGAATAAAAGATTAGCCATTTTGCTTATGCACATTAGTGAAATTAGAGATTATTAGGGCCTGTGCCTTTGCTTGTTTGGGGTAAGGGGGGAGAGCTGGAGAAAGGGGAACAAGAGCTAGAAAGACAGATAATGTCTCTTGAATTTTGGAGTGACTGTGCTGTTGAAAAGTTTGCTTTGTAACCCTAGTATTATATAAGCTCTCTGTTAACAGTCTCATAAAAATTTGACAATGTGAGGTGATCAGTGTTTTCTGATGATCAAGTTGGGTATCTTATCCTGCATGTCCCTGAATATTGTTGCTGAGGTGCTTAGTGAAACCACGTGTGAAAATCTGCACCACCACCCTGTTCTTTTTGTGCTCTGTTGAGACTGTCAGTGTGATGCTTCTCTTAAACATTACTGTCCTTGCAGGATTGTTCAGAGTAGGGAGGGAATTGGCGGGACTCAAATTACGTAGCTTCATCTCTTTACACTCAATATATTTCAACATGAGAAAATTGAGCCTGTTGAAAGTATTACTCATGACTTCAGAGAGGAAAAGAAGTCAGAAACTTCAGTAGTATGCAAAGTAATGCATCGCATCAGGAAACTTGTAGCTAAATAAGACATGAATAGTAATCCTCTAAACTAATTCTGACTGCAAAGTGTGTGCGCATGTTAGTGAAACACTTCTTAAATTCAGTTCACTGATGAAAAATTTAAGATCTTTCACATCTTTCCTGAAGAAAATGCAGTTGGTAGTGCAATATAAATTGGAGAGCAGAGTGTCTGAAAAAAGCATGCTTGTTGTATCTGTCGAGTTTCATATAGTAGCTGACTGCTTTACTGTGCCTTACCGAGCTTTGAGTGCAATATGCTGTCAAGAGCCAACAGTCCGTGCTACTTATTTGGCTTTATGCCAAGTCTGGCTTCTTGATTCCTCAAGAAGTTGCTATCAGCCCAGAGGGGGCAAAACCAATGAGCCATAGGGCATGCTTTTTATTAAAGGGGAGTCAAAGAGCGAAAAGAAACCACATCAGCTGCTGTCAATACTAAGCGAGTGCCAGAAACCCGAAGGCTACCACTGCTGCAGAACAACTGCCAAGCACTATAAATCTGAGATTTGCTGTGACGCAAAGTTTCCTTAAGAGCTTAATTTCTGAAGCTACTGTATTACTTTTCTCAAAGTGGTGTATTTTTAGGTAAAATCCACTTGAGGGAGTGAGGGTTAAGATATAAGTGTGATTTTGATGAATGAAAGAGCTACGCTGTGTGTGGGTTCTTGGCAAGTAGCCATGTCTTTTGGGATCACAGAAATTATTGATGACACAGAACACTCATATGCCCTTAGCCTCTACAGCTGATTCAACACAGAAAGAAATGTTGTCTAGAGAGGAAAAGTTTTATATTAAACTATTAAACTAGTGGAGATTTTGGCAAGAGGGGAGAGGTTATACATTCTCAGCAAATGTTGTGTATTTTTGAGCTATATGCCAAGTAGTATTCAAATACAATTCTTGCTCTGTGAGTTTTGTTTTTTTGGTTGTTTTTTTTTTTTTTGTTTAGGGGTTTAAGCTACAGAGTGTAACATGGAGATAAAATTTAAATGAGAAGGAAGGCATCTTACTTTAAATAATATTTAATTGCTAAAAACATGCTGGGAAAATTTACACACTATGATGTATTTATTGCATACATTAGGAGAACTTGTTATGTGATCTTCTAAATAGAAAAAGTAGCTTTTCAAGTATATTCTAAAATATTTTTGCTGTGTATTAAACTTCATTTCAGGCAAATGGCATAAAAATTGGCCCTCAACATGCTGCCACCAACGCAACACTTGCAGGCAATCAGGGAGGACAACAAGCTGGAGGAGGCTGCTGTTGAGCCTGTTTTTACTTTCTAGCTGCCTGGATGAGGCCTACTTACTTGTTTGTTCACCCTTCCCTCCCCCTGCCCCGCTCGCCTCCACTTCAATTCAACTGAGACATGAAACTTGTAAGTTGGTTTCCTGTTGCAGAAGACTTTATCCTTCAAATTCTTGTATAACTTTGAATAAATGGTTAATGTTCACTTAAAGACAGATTTTGGAGATTGTATTCATATCTATTTACATTTGATTTCTAGGTCAATTGATGTGATTATTTTTGTTAAATGTTGTCTTGTGCCCTTGACTACGAACTGAATTGTATTAAACACTACAAAGTCATCTGAGTATTTTAATCAGTTTGTGTAGTTAGGTTTCCCAGCTCCTGAGGTTACCTAATGTTTAATATTGTAGAGCTGTCCTCAAGTTTTTTGTCAATTTTCAAGGCTATGAAGAGAAGCAGAAGGACTCTTTTAATTCTGTATTTATCACTTTCTGTATATATAGTTTAATAACCTGCTTGGGTGTACTTGCCAAGCTAGAATTCTTTAATGCATTTGCATAAAATCTATACTACTTAGAGCTTGAAAACTACAAAAGCATTAATAGGAACTGCTTGGATGCTAAATTTTAAGCCTTTTTGACATTGTTAGCATGTTCATGCTCCCCTGTCATTATCCTGAAGTTCAAGAGAGATGCTTAATGTATATTACTAGAGGCTACATATGTGCTATCTGTTTTAATGCCAAATGTTTGCTGTTCATCCACAATTTCCACAACACCTCTTCAGAAATGGATCAGCTGTTTGCCTTAACAAATACTGTAGGTCAAAACAGAGTATGGATGAGAAGTAGAGGAGGAGTTGATAAATTTAAAATGGCACATTTTAAAAACATTAATCTTCTCAGTGTTTTTTTTTCTTGTTTACCACTTGATTTCTAGGTATATTTTTCATGCAAGGACAGTTTTTCAACCTAAATATATAGTGGTCGTGTAAAGTTTTCTTTTAGTGACAACTTGTAATCCTAAATATATGGTAAGCATCTTGTCTATTGTGAAGAGGGTGTGAAAATAAAATCTGCCAGTTTGGAAATCTTGCTGAAAATCAAAACTACAAATGTTTTGTTACTTATTATGGTGATGGCTGGGGGGAGGGGGCATATTTTTCCTTAAATGAAAGGGTTGCAACAGAGGCAGAACAAAGTCCTGTGTTTATTTGTTAAAATACAGAATGTTCATGTCACCTTTCATACAAATGTGCAAACAACTGAGTTTCCATCTCATCCTATTTAAATAATTGCAGACAAAAGGGTGATGCTAATGGTAGGCCATGCTTCATGTATTAGGGGAAATACAGGGGTGGGGGCAGGCAATGACTGCAAAACTTTTGTCTTACTGGACCAATATTGACTGCAACACAACACTGGAGGAAAGGGATCGTCATGTCACCCATTCTAATTGTCAGAACTTGAACATCCAGAGTGAATAAATTTCAGCCTGACGGGTGTAACATAGCAGTGGTTCTGAGATTAAATAAAATTTGAAAAAATGGTGTGGAACCTTTTGTTGGTATCTCAGGGAAGGGGGAACCAGTATGGATTTATGTTAGTTGCTCACTCACTTCTTTTTTACACACTTAGTTACATTTTCAGCAATGTAATATAATTTTCAACTTTTAAATTATTAAGAAGTTACTCCATTTACATACTTTCAACTGTTACCTGTTTATTATACAGAGTTTGCACTTAGAGTGCACACTTACTGTTAAAATTGAAGTTTTAAAATCACATTGCATGACAGTAAAACCATAGGACTGAACTGCATGGATGACACAGGAAAACTGGCATGTCCTAACTAGCTGTTTACAAGGAGTGAACGAACAAGACTATTAGCTTGGATTAATTACTTGAAGTTTTTTTCACTTGGCAATGTTGTAGAATTCAGTTGCTTGAGATGAGAGAAAAATGTGCTCTTACGCAGCAGCCTGAGCTTCATTACAAAGGGGAATAAAGTTAGCTGTAAAAACTGTCCATTAAGGGAATGGTGGTGGAGGGAGATTTGTACCCTGCCCTGAGGAGAAAAAAAGTTAATGCTGTTATAGCAGTGATGATTTGAAAAACTGAAAGCTTCTGACAGTCTCATTTTCTGAAAACATGGAAGAGGTATAGAATTGCCCAGAAATCCAGGGCTGCTATAGTAAAGAAGCACCAGTGCTGCTTTTTGGGGGTGAGAGGGGCAGGAGGAATATGCTGTGACTTACTAAAGTCATGTCTGCAATCAGTTGCTGACCCTGCTGGTTTGGTCCTGGCTCACATGCCAGTCTTAGACTGTACATTATGTTAAGACCATGGTACTTTCAGAGTAGCTAGAAAAAAACTGAAATTTCCATGCATTCTGGCTGGCTTTTTGTCACAAATTTTATGCACACATAAAACTTCTGTTGCTACAGAAATCTCTGTATTTTTGTATGGATTATTTTAAGAAGTTCTGATGCTATTTTATCCAATTAGAATTGAAAATTTTATAGCACAGAACTTAGCAGGAGGGTTTACTTCTATAACATTTGCTTTAACAAGATAATTCTTTTACAGGTTTCAGTTTTACTTGTGCATGAGTGACTGATAACTTGCTGGGATCCCATGTTGAATTCCAGTTGCTTTTGTTGTTTACATTTTCACAACCAAAGAACCAAAACATGTAATTGTTTGCCAGCAACTTGTACAGCTGTTACATGTGATGTGAAACTGTTGATACAAAAGAATCATACCAAGGTGCAATTTTTCCCTTAATCCCAGTTTAGAATATGGTAGAAAGCATAGTTAATTAAAAAAAAAAAAAAAAAGGCGACGATTGGGGTGATAAGCCCGCCAAGCATGACTAAAAAACTTCTCTCCCATTTCTACTAAAAATGAAATGCTCCAGGAATTTTGGCAGTCATTGAAGAAAGATTAACAACTCCCCCTCAGTCTTAGACGTGTGCATCTCTCTTGGCTTCAGTCATTCTGATTTACTCTTGTGCAGATGAGACTCAGCAGTGAGTTAAGGTAAAACAACTGCCAAAACAATTGCTGATAAGCTAAAGTAGCAAGTGTCTGAAGCCCCTGCTCCAGAGTTGTATCCCTTCTGCTGTGTTATACCTTTTGTGACACTTAGTTTCTTGTGGTGGCCTTTGAAGAGCCTTTAGCTGCAAATTTCTATGTTGTTAGGGTTAGAGGTGCACACTCTAAATGATGCACTTTTAAACGGGGCAAGTTTCTTCTGCCTGAAGAGTTTACTTGTGACTATGCTAGGGCACTAAATCTGTTCTTGGGAAGAAATTGAAAGTTCTTTTTAGGCTCAAAAATACAGATTAAATTCCAATTCAGTTTAAAAAACCTATATTATACTAACTTAGAAATATCAGAAGACAATTTTGAGCATTGCATGATTTTTATTTTTTTTTTAAGTGGTCTTTCTTAAGAGGATACCCCAATGTGCCTGTATTTTTCTCTTAGTTGTTACCAGCAGGGTATTGCTTTTGTAAATGCTTAGGCCTGAGGTAGTGATTCCTCTTAACAGACTGCACTTTTGATTCTACTGAGTGTCCTACAACTTTCATCTTAGGTTTTTTGGTTGATTTGTTTGTTTTGGGTTTTTGTTGTTTTTGTTGTTGTTGTTCTAAATCAAGTTTCTCCTGTGCATTATCTCCTTTTTGTCTTTTCTGTTTTCATATTGTTTCATTCAATCTAAATCCTGTGAGCAAAATGCTGCTCTCTGTCTTTACTTGCTCCACATCCGTAACTCCCACACTTACAGGAATTTGCCCAGTATGGGGCATTTGTTTTAGGGATGGAAGGGTGGGGCATAGGGAGAGAGGGATATGTGTGCTATCTGGCTGCATGATATAAAATCATGAAGGAAGTACTGCACAGGCTCTGTTACTTGTTACACCTTCTGTGTGTACTGGTTTGCATGTGTGGGGGGATATAATTTGCGTAGTCCTCTTCCACTATTGCATGGGAGGAGATAGGGGAGACAGAGGAAGACTAACAGGTTTTATTTGGATATCTTAATAAATTTGTTTGCTGAAATCATATGTATGATTTGTGTATAGTTAATGTTCCTCCCCCTAGAATCTCTGGGTTCTCTTCTGCCACATTGCTGCAATGTAACAGTATGCAGTGGTGATTTATTGTAATACACTACTGAAATCTCCATTTGTAAATAATCCAGGCTGCTGCTGTGTAAGTAGCTGATGAAATGTCTTTTCTGGGTCTGCCGCATATGAAAGAAACCACAACATTAGGCAATAAAAACTACTAACAGAATGTTACGAAACCAAGACCATGACAAAAAAAGCAGCATGTTGTGGATCTATCATTTTTATTCTTGGGACAGATTTTATTATTTTTGGAACTATTACAAGACTTATGTTAAATATTGTGGATGATAAGAGGAAACAGACTCTTGGCAAACATGGAAAACCAATTACAGCATATTACCCTATTCCCCTTCCAATAAAGGAGGGGCAAAGCTAAAAGTTTATCCTTTGCTTAGCAGCTGGAGGCGGGGTGGGGGGGAAGTGTTGCTGCTTTAGCATTGGCTTGAGGAAAGAGATTGTTGCTGTAGCAATCTTACCACAGGCAATCCAAGGTGGGGAAGGCAAACCCAGTGTGCTCCACAGTCAGTTATATCCCAGACTGAAAACGCACACTGTTATGAGAGTGCGCAGTTAAGAAATGGCTATTCTGTGCCATCAGGTGTACTGTTCAGTTAAAAATAAATTTTAAAAGCTTGTGTTTGTTGCAAATCTCTGTTGTGGTGATAGGCATTTGACTCAACATATAAACGGGAACACATCTGATATTTAGACATGGGATTTAACTGCAACATCCCATGGCTTTGTGACATAGAGGTGAAATAAGGTATAGGAAAAACCTACTTCAAAGTTTATTTAGAAGTCTGCATGTCCATTTGTACTCCTCTCCCAAATTACAATCCTTGTAAAATTATCCATGGCAGCATGAATGTAGATGAATTGATGCATCAGTATGTTTGTTGGAGTTCCTCCCCACTCCCTCCCCCCCAGCATAGTTATGATTTTTAGAATTCCTTCATTAAAGAGTCAGAGATAGAAATGTTTATATTGGGCAGACTCTTGTTGATGGTTGAGTCTATGGTACATTTGCTGTAAATTACAGCAGGATCTAATTAGCCTTTCTTAAGTGAAGCCCAGTTCCATTACTTTTCCTAGATTTAGGCATGAAATACTAGGAGGGAGGAAAATCTTATAGTGTGAGGACAGTTCAAAAGAGATCTATGTACTATGCTAACAGTTGTCAATTTAACGTCTGGGTTAAAGCAGTCAAACACTGCATGTTCTGTTTATGGCATGGGAAAACATTTTCAGATGCAGGAAATGTCTGAAAGAATGTGACTTAAAAACCAGTTTAAATAGCAAGGATACTTGGGAGGACAGAAATCCATGGGGTTGCTTGCTGTCTGTCAAGATGAGGCAGGGAATGCTGTCAGATTGAGGCATTGCCCAGCACCTGAGCACTGACACCCACACCTGGGCCAGTGCTGCTAGACGAGGACTGGAGCAGCTGTGAGGAAGGAACTTGTAAATATGGACATTGGTGAGAGGTGCACATTTAACAGCACTGAGACTGGAGCTGAGGCAGTGTCCGAATTTGTAGGACACGTGAGAATGAATGGTTTTTAGGAGGAGGGATGGGTACAGAGACAACGGCAGAGGAGATGGGCAAATTTACTTGTCGGCTGTTGGCTCAAAAAAAAAACCTGAATCAGTGTACAACACCTCTCTGTGATTCTTGTATACAAATGCAGCAAAGCTTTGTCTTGAATGTAGTTAGAAACAGATTGTCCTGATGGGGGTTTTTTAATCCATTTTAATTTATGAGGATGACTAGACCTCGGGTTGCTGGTTAGTGTCATGTCCAAAGTACTTAAGACAGAGAATATCAGAACGCAAAAGAATTCCTGTGTCTGGTGCCCTTGAGAGTCAATTCAGCCACTTCTAAGCAAAAGGTGACTGACTGACCTAAGCAAACTGGTCACTGATGGAGGTCTGTCAGCCATCAGTGGTGCACAAAAATCAGAGGATGGGCTCTGCTGCTCCTCCTTGCCCAGTGTTGTTCAACTTTCATCTCAGAAGTAAAACGTTCCTGCACAGAAACAAAAACACTTGTGGCGCCTCCCATAGTTACTGCTGTGAAGCAGAAATTAAGTTTATTAACTCATATGCAATATTGTAATTCTGCCTGGGAAGTTTTTCTAAAAAGGCACTAACTCCAGAGAAAGAGGCATCCTCATGTGCAGGGCTGACTGCAGTGCATCATAAATTAAGTGCTTTGGCTTTTCTCTGGGTTCCTATCCAAGCCCAATTCTGTTTTCTTTCCAGTTTACTTCTCTTCCTTTTTGTTGCTTCTACCTTTTTCTTTCCTTGTTGGAGTTTAGGTGTCTTTTTAAAGGAAATGATTCAAGAAAGAGTAGCATACTTACAGTTCCCTATTCTTCTGGAAGACCTTTTTTAACTATCACTGGCAAAACAAAACACTTTCCTCTACTTTGGATGAAGCGATGATTGCTTTTAACAATGTCACTATGTAAATTCAGAGACATAGTTGGTCACAGGCGCACCTATTTAAGTGCTAAATCCCGGCTCCTGGATCATCCACCAGTAGTAGAAGGCTTCAGTAGGATCACAGAAGAAACATGGAGTTGCCTATTAGTCGTATTTTCGGCCAAGCACCATCTGAATGGTGAGATTTTGTTTGGTTTGGGCTTTGTTTTGAAGGTGTGTGTAACTTCATTTCGTCCTGGCTTTCCAGTTTAATTCAATTGCTATGCAAGTTGAAAAGCAGCTTTCCTTCAATGAGCTCTGAAATTCTGAAGTTGTGGGGTTGTTGCTCAACCAATGGAAAAGAGGATCCGTGAAAGGAGAAGCCGCTACTGAAACTGCTGCTTTGTGAGCCAAGGCATCGGCTTGCTTGCTGCAGGAAGGAGGAGACGGCTCATTATCTGGGTGCTGGGAGCCAGCGTGTTGGAGTCTCCTCTTCCTGCTCCACAAGGACTGAGGCGTCTCTGAGGTAAGCAAAGCAGCAACGCGATACTCCCCAGGCTTATCAACCACTATCAGCTGGATCTCCTGTTTGCTCCAGACTCCACCTTTACTTGGAAAGTGCTTGCAAATCCATGAGGTAATTCCTCCTCCCAGCACTGCGGCTTGTTACCACGACCATGTGCTCCTAGCGTGAGCCAGGACAGAAAATGAAAAGAGCCTACCCCGACGTCCCTGTGCCGTAACTTCCTCTTTCTCCATCCTGCCGGGCACGGCTGTTGAGCTTCGCGGGCTTTGGCTCTGACCATCGCGGCAGCTGTCGGTCGGTCCGGCCGGGAAGGGAGGGAGGGAGGGAGAGCAAAGCAGAGCTGGCCGGGCAGAGCTATCGCCCACCCAGCTGCCCCGGCCACCGGAGGCGGTCGCTGCCCGGCCGCCCGACCGCCGGTTTAGCCGCAGGTGCGAGGTAGCACCTGCTCGGTTGGCACCGGGGCCGGTATAAATCTGCGTTATTTTGATTAAGCTCGGATTGATTAGGAACAGGTCCGGGCTAACATACCATAAACACCTATTAAACCGAAATAAATACGTCTACAGGGGGCTTAGCTTAAACGGGTGCAGCTTTGCCTGCACGGGGGGCGCGGAGGTGGCGGCGGGTACCGCACACGGCGGTCCCGACGGCTCTGGGCACACGGCCCCGGTGCGGGTGCCCGGGCGGTGACCGCTGGCAGTGACCGATGGCGGCGGCCGGGCGCCGCCGGGGCAGGAAAGCCGCTCCGAGCTGACGTCGCTGCGCCGGGGCGGCCGCGCTGTCGCCGCGGGAGGGGGCGGGACGGGGTTCCCCAAGGGAGGCGGGAGAGAAGCGCGCCGTGCCCGTGGCTCCCGCGGAGCCCTGTCCCGGGGGATGGTGTTGATCTGTCGCCACGGCAACTCCGACCCGCTGGGGGAGGGGGCGCAGGTAGAAGGCGGCGGTGGCGGGGTCGGTCCCGCCATCCCTGCGGGGCTCCCCCCATCGCCCCGGGAGGCGCCCGGCTTGATCTTCCCTGCGAGGCAGCCCTGCGATGGGGGCACGCCTCTGGGCCCCTCCCCATCCCGGCCGCGATCCTGAGGCGGTGTCCCGGGGCTCCCTGCGAGTCCCTGGGGACACGGAATGGCGGGGTGCGAGCTTGTCGGGAGGCAGGGGGCATAGTGCTTCTGTCCCGCTGTGGCCCGAGGATCAGAGCAGCAAAGCAGCGGGACCTTTCAAAGGAGCGAAGCCCTCCCGGAGCGGGAGCGCGCTAAGGCGCGGGGAGCCCGCCCCGCCCGGCGGGCAGGGACGCGGGATACGCGACGTCCCGTTCCCGGAAAGAACAATGGCCGTGCGGAAGCCAGGCCGCTTCTCCAGCCCACCCGGGGCTTCCCTCCGGGATGCGTTTGCCTGCTCGACCTACGCCCTTGCAGGCGGCCGCGTCCTCCCCTCGCTGCCCGAGTGTGGAGCCGCACCATTGTGCGACTGCACGGAAGCGTGGGAGGGGTGACTGCATGAGGAAAATCATTCCCTGCGACCAGGCAATGGGTTTCTGTGTCACTCGAAGGGCAACCCGGCCTGTCGCGCCTCCCTGACCCGGCAGAATCTGCCTGGTGCCCGTCCCCGAGTTCCTCCTCTGACCCAGCTCCAGCTGGAGCGGTGATGACCCGCGTGTTGTGGTACCAGGCCGGCTCTGAGCCCGGTTAATAACTGTAAACACAGCACATAACTGTTCTGCTTAGAAAAATAATAGGAAAACTGATGGGTTTTACTTCTTTCACTGCATATTATTATTTATAGTGCTATCCAAAAGAATTCCAACTTTTACGTTAAGAAGTTACTGGAGTGAAGGAAGAACAAATTCTTTCACTTTATTTTTGTACTTGGCAAAATGAAGGTGAGAAAAAAAAACAATGAAAGTAAATATTCTGATCTTTAAGTGGTTTGACAATAGAATTTTTATGTCTGTAAATTTTTTTCACAACATGAGCAACAAATCAATATTTTTCCTGTCACCTGTTTTACTTGCAAATGCAGCACAAATCTCTCTGGACTGTGTGCCCCTGTGCATTCCTTCTGTACAGGCACTGGCTTTCATTTTAGTATAAGTTAGACTGGCTTCATGTAGAGAAAATGGAAATTCCTTATAAAGTTAGCTTTTCCGTAACTGAAGTCTTCTGTGGACAATTCAGTACTGAATGTGATGATTAGACAGCAAATTTTATTGTGCGAAGGCAAAACAATTTGGCTTTTTTTTCCTTTAAATCTTACAACTCAACAAAATGCTTAAAAGTTGACAGCAGGCATAGCTGGTATTCACCTCATTGAATGCTTCAGCTTTAATTTGCTTTTTGGACAGGTAAGAGTACACCACAGACACGCCTGGACATTTGGCCCTTCTGAGCAGTTTGTCATTGAGGAGGCAGATAACTAAACTGTAAATGCCAAAAGAACAATTTCAACACTCACAGAAGAAAACCTCTTCCTTTTTGACATCCCAAAGTTTAAATAAATGGAGAAACATATTTTATGCAATGCATGCTTTTATGTACATACTAATAGAAAGTATACATTGAAATACTATTTAATAGAAAGACAAGAAGCATCTGAAAAGCACATAAGCCTAATTGATTCCAGACACAACTGGCCTGGATTTTGTTTCCTCTTATTCCAACTTTCTGACCTTGTAAAAATTATCTTGATTGTGTTATACTAAAACAAGGCCATGATCTTGCAAAAACTACCATGTGTGCAGGAGCTGAGAGGTGCCCAGTAAAGCGCTGCGTTCAGAACGAATGCTGACAGCGTTAGGCCCCAGCACTGCCTGGTTTGTTTCCCCTTGCTTGTATCTAATCATGGTGAAGCAATAGTCTCACTTCTGCTGAAAGCTGGATCTGGGTTTTCATTTTTAAAGGGGGTGAAAAACGTGTAGTGAAACTTACGATTTGTGGTGAATGATAGGTTTAAAATTCTCAGAGCAGTTTAAGCTACCGGGATTTTATGGCATTTAGACCAGGGGAAAGAACAGGGAGGGCTTAAAACCATGCATTGCCTATAATTTTTTTTCAGTTGTGTGTGTGCATGTGTGGTGGTATCTCTGTTTTTAGTAGATTGTTTCTAGGGATTGGTAGGAGGGTTGAAGGACTTACTGGCTTTGATGATAACCCTTACAATACCGTTGTGCTTTTGTATAAACATGCACGAAAGACCCAAGACAGCAGAGTGTTCAATGTGCTGCTGTCTTTGGCGCTGGAGAACTTCTAATAATATTTTCTGCTGGAAAAAATCCAAGGCCTGGGTACACTGATCCTTTTATTACAATAACTGCTGTTGCTCCTTCTATTTGGGAATCTGTGTCTTGCTAGCCTTAAATCTCTGTGGAGGGTAGTGACGAAGAAAGGTCTTTCCAGCATATTGAACTGATGATCCCACTCCTTATTTCTCTGAAGGCTCTGCTTTTGGGTTTTTTTCTGGATCAAGAATAAACTGTGTATTTGGGCCTTTGTCAGCAAGGTTCCCATGGGACAATCATTGTAAGCACTGGGATTGCCTGTTTAGTAGCAGGGAGGCTTATAAAAAGCAACTCCAGGTGGAAGTGGGCCTTTTCCTGCTCCTCCTGCTGCAATTGCCTTTCATCCAAGCGCTGAGAACTGCCTGACGTTCAGACTAACGTACAAAAGTAAGAGAGGTGTACTCCCTTGACTGAGATTTAAGAGTGTCTGCCTTCACTTATATTGATTTGCTAATGTTCTGGGGAGTTTTGTTGTATACAAGGTACTGTGTCAACTTCTGGTGGATGTACAACAGCAAATACAACTCAAAAAGCTAAGCCTACCTCTGAAGAAAGCAAGCAGCTTTTATGCATCATGAAACTTGGTTTCCAAGAAGTTGGCATCAACATGACTGCCATCATGTTTGGGATTTTTTTAGCTACCATGTCAACGTTTCTTATTTCCCAACAGATTGCAAGGTGGACATGTTGTGTGGTATGTTACTTATTTAATAAAAAAGCCTGAGAGTATGTGCTGTGTTCTGACTCAAAAGTCATGTTAGTAACCTGCTGCACCAAAGATGAATGTTCATGCCAGCGCTGCATCTGTTATCTTCATCTTTTAGCAACTAGTTTACAGCTTTTCTATTAAGTTATAGACAAGCTCCAGGTAAAAACCTGCTGCCTTGGAAGCCATGATACAATCTGTGTGCTCAGTGCGGAATATTCAGCATGTTCTGACTTGTGTTTTTTAAGAGAGAAAACAATTGGTCCATTGCTGCTGAGCTGTGCTGTTCTGTGCAGCACTGCCAAAGTGGGCAGCCTCTGGAGTGGGACCTGTGGCATTACAGATGTGCCTCAAATCCCCTCCCTTCCCGGCCACCACCGGATGAAGACACAAGATCCTCCTGCCTTAACTGAAACAAGGTTCTGTTCTGTTCATCAGAGTGTACCAGCAAATACAATGATTGTGTAAGTTGCTTGTCATACCCAAAGTATAAACAAACCTGTGCACAGGAGAGGTGAGTTTCTAGGCAGCTTTAGGGGAGTTCCCTCAGTGCTGCAAAGCCAAGGTGTTCCTCTTAAAGGATAAAGCAAATTTTAGATATTTATGCAAAACAGAAACACAAAACATGCAGAGTGGTGCTTTAAACACTGACTTGTAGCTCCAGCTTTATTTCTTCATGTTTGGCACATCAAAGAACACCTCTGCTTTCAAATCATGTCAGCATGAGTGACGAGTATGCAGCACCTCGTGGAATGAGACCTTATGTGTCTTCTATGAAGTGAGGTACTCCTTTACTTGTGAGTTGGTATTGCCAGAGTACCTTTTCTTTAAAGGTTCAATTAATGATGTATTCTATTAAATACTTCACTGATTAGAAGTTTCTATTTACAATGAAGGGGGTGAAGTACTGGCACAGGTTGCCCAGAGGTGGTCGATGCCCCATGCCTGGAAACATTCAAGGTCAGGTTGGATTGGGCACTGAGCAACCTGATTGAGTTGAAGATGTCCCTGGAAGATTGCAGGGTGGTTGGACCAGATGGCTCTTAGAGGTCCCTCCTGACACAAACTATTCATTAATTCTGTGATCAAACTCTATCCAGCCAATCAGTTGTTTCTTTTCTTGCAGTGAAGTGCTCCACAAAGGATACATGTTAGCCTGGACTGGGAGGAACTGTGAAGATCATACAAGCAAGTTTAACTCCTTACACACTTGATGGCTATATCTCACACTTTTTAAATGTCCCTATACCCACAACAATTAATAATAAGTGTGAGTGCATTCTCATTTTCCTCCAAATTGTGCTGTTTCCATAACTAAGTATTGATGAATATTTAAATTTTCGTCCCTTAACTGTTTTGTGTCAGTGAAATGAAGACCACAGCTGGTACCTTTGCTACTCTGTAACAGAAAAGCATTTCCATAAGCTTTATACTTAACTATGTATGAGACTGTTTTATCAACTTCACCATGTATGAGACTGATCTTTCAGAGCTGGGTCTGAAATAGCAGAAGGAGAAATTTATTATACTTTTTTTCCTATATAAATATACAGTGACTTTATTTATGTCTCTATATCCTTCTGAAACCAAATTTTCCGTGCATGCCATTCTAGAGAGAGAAAGGACAAGACAGAGAAGGAAAGAGACAGGCGAGATGTCACAAATTACTCTCCTGTAAGGCACCAGCATAGTCCCATAATAAAGCCAGTGTACAAAAACACAAAGAATAAACGGAACTGGTGTAATGCAGAGTATGTTTGTGAAATGTCTCAATTGCACCGAGCTAGGAGGACAGTGACCACTGTAGATGATCAGTACAGAAATCAAAATGAACTTCATATAGGAAAAATAAATCATCAGTTTCATGGAGAAGTCAGGGTAGATGGTTATAGCGAGTTTGCAGAGCACCACTAACAAAATTGCAGTGGATGATGCAGTGCTCCTGCAAAATGCTCTCTTAGGATTTATCAATAGGTGGCATATGTAAGTCATCAAGAACAATGTAAAGATGACTCCACTGAGCACCAGAAAGTTCCCAACTGCCACAATGTCCTTGGTTTCATGGTGCTGAAAAATAAAGTACAGAACAGGGAGAGAAAGCCAATAAGAGATGTAGAATACAAAAGGAAGTGGTGAAAGAAGGAAGGATGTTGAGCCTTAAAAAAAACTTTTAGAGGGAATCAGATAAATTTTCCAAAGTGTAAAAGGTTAGGAGAGGTTTGATTACTTGTTTTTGTATGCTGGTGAAATACCAGAACAGGCTACCTAGGAAGTTTGGGTCTCTGCTCTGCAGAGGGTTTCTAAGAACAGGTTAGACAAACATCTGTTGGGGATTGTCTGGGGCTACTTTATCCTATCTTTGTGCAGCCGGGGGGGACCAGATGGTCTCTTCAGATCCCTCTCAGCCCCCTTCCTATAAGTTTACCAAGTGGGGAGGGGAGTGGACCTGAGTTTAATGAGAAAACGGTATCATCCTATTAGGTGATCCTCTTTCAGAATAGAAGAATCAGAAAGAAACCACATTTAACTTACAAGAAACCACATTTAACTACATAAGTAAATGGATTTTTTTAATTGTTGTGGACTTGCAGTTTTATGAAGTATTTAGGGAAACAGACATATGGTTATAGAAAAAGTTTTTAAAAAGTTATAAAATGGAACATTTTTAAATGCATCTTTTTCTCAGTGAACATAAGTAGGAAAAATAGTATATAAGCATTTTTCAAGGAGAGTTTGTAAATATTTTTCAAGGATATTGTGTGTGTTTGGCCATTGGTTTTACATTGCTTCCCATTTCAAAACAAGTAATGACAACATCCATAGTTACATCCAAGGATGTCACACCTAGGTGCTCCTTGCATATGCAAACCCAGGAAATAATGGTGAGAAATCACTCTTGCTCTTGCTCCCCAGTCCACAGAAGGAACAGGTTATTCAGTACCTGCTCTGAAAAATCTGTCTGGCAGGACAGACGAATGGAAATGTGAAAGTCAGTGCCTTGCCTCCTCGGCAGGTGAACTCTGTGACTGCGGCAGCGTTTCCTCCCTCCCTCCCTCCCTGCCTGTGTGTTGGGAAGTTCCAGTGAAATACTGCTGCTGTGGAAAGTCCTGTTCACAGCGAGGAGACGTGACCTCTCAGCGAGTCAGATCCAATTTTACGGGCGGCTCTGAGTCAGGGTGGAGCCCGTGCACTGAACTTTGTGTTTCAGGAGGAAGTGATGTTGGTGGCAGCCCGTGTTGCTAAGCAGATGAGTTGCAGTGTTTTTATTTCAGCTGATACTTTTGGAGAGGGTGTGACTTCATTCTTAGATATGATGCCTTCCATTTATTAAGGACAAAGGTCGGGAATTGCCAGCGCTGCGATAGCTGTGGCTCTCCATATAACAAGAGGCACGTTCTGCTGAGCCGTCAAAGATGGAAATGGGAGTCCTTAACGCTGCTCCTGCATGGTGAAAACAAAACCGACTGTGAAGCTGTCAGTTCATGTCACGGACCAAGAGCAAACATCCTCACCAGCAGGGATGATGTGGAGTAGGTCAGTTCTGTGGCATTGCTCCGTTTTTATAAGAACTCACTACTGTTCCTGATTAAAGAGGTGGCTTGGTCTTGTCTCCAGC
This sequence comes from Euphonia xanthogaster, assembly GCA_034509185.1. Classification (NCBI taxonomy): domain Eukaryota; kingdom Metazoa; phylum Chordata; class Aves; order Passeriformes; family Fringillidae; genus Euphonia; species Euphonia xanthogaster. Next base: position 115,281,148 of record JAYDZK010000113.1, read on the forward strand.
AGTAGTGGGAACCAGGAGCCTGAGGTGAGCAGTCATGCACTGGCCTGTTAAATCAGAATTTAGATGGAAAGCAAAGTGATCCTGCCTCATACACCAGCAAACTAAGGGATGAGTCTGTTTGGGAGGGACAGCGAGTTGTTTGTCCCCTCTGTGCCACTGGCACTTGGCTGGGTGCTGCCTTCCTGCTGTCCAGATCATCATAGGTAAGTGGCAGTACCCGGGCAGCATTTTGGAGAGATTGACAGTGCAGACAGGCTGGGGACAGCTGCCCACAGCTGTGTGTGCACCCACGCCACGCACAGTGACGTGTCACAGCGTGCTGGGTCAGACAGCCTTTTCACCTATTCCCCCCTAAAAGTCTTTGGTTATGCCCTTAAGTTAGCCTTGAGAGAGCTGTATGTTCTATGTGAGAGATACTGCTGTATCAGAACACTTCCACATGAAAGAATAAATTTTGGGAGTAGTACTTCCCTCTTGTTGCTGGACTCCCAAGGATGAGGCATCAGGGAATGCTGGTGCCCCTCAGAGATCTCTGCCCCTGGGAGGCCTGACAGGTGAGTGGCATGTGGGCAAGAGCTGCTGGAGCTCACTGCCCCTCTGCTTTTCTGGTCCAGTTGCTCAGTTTAAGAGTTCCCTGCCACAGAAGTGGCTGTTTGGGCCAGTTCCAGCTTTTGTCACTATGGCTGGCTCGAGTTCCAAAAAAAAAAACCTGACCAACCCACACAAGTGTCTACCCTGGCTTGCCCTCTGTTCCCTTAGCTTGCTGGTGCCACAGGGTGGCTCCTTGTAGCACTTATATTTCCAGCACTTTTAGCTCTTCAGCTGAAGTCGTTAAAGTTGTTCTTTCTGATACGAGTCTGTTGCTTCCTGGTACTTGCCAAAATCCACGTGCTCTTGGTATTTTAGCATGCTATGGTTAGTGAACAGCTTCTTCTGAAAAAATATTGTTTTCCTTCAGCTTATGGCATATCACTGTCACCTGTGCTCTGTTGGCCACTACACATTCTGTCTTGTGTGCTTCCATTGCTCTGTAAATTTTAAGAAACTTTGAGTAAAACTTTAACTTGTGAAAGAAAAAGAAACCATTTGACTTTTTTCACTTCATTTGACTGAAACAGTGTTCAAAGATTAATAAGACATAAGTGTGTGTCACAGCTGTGTGACATTGGAGCCGCTTCCCAGCAACCACGGGACAAAACACGATGCCTTGCTGGTCTGAGGCTCTGAAATGGCATCCTGAATGCTGAGCCTGAAGTGCTCAGAAGGCAGTTACTCCAAGCACAAGCTTGGGCTCACTCTATGGTTTCATATCTCTCCTTGCATGAATAAAAGTAAAAGCAAGCCTGTGAGAGGAGAAGTTTTTGAGTTTTGGGTACATCTGTACAGAATTTCCTCGGGAGCTGCAACTCCTTTCACCAAAGCAAAAAAGCTTTTTAGAGGAAGCCACCTGGAGGGCATGGCAGCAGCACAAGTACTTTCTGTCGGAACTGATGCATGGCTTGGACCTTCACAGTGCTGAGCAGGTGAGGAACCAGATGTGCTTAACAGAGCTGTTCTCCAGCAGAGTGGGCTGCTCTGAGCCATGTGCACAGCTCTCAGCAGCTCTCAAACAAGCTCAATACCTGGACTGGGTTGTCAGGAATGAGGCACAGACTGCTTGGCCCTTGTAGCCTGAAGGCCTCCCTGTGCACAGCCTGTCTGGGGACTCAGGACTTTGTGAGGTGTCATCTGCTGCCTGCAGAAGTGACAATGTCTAGATCTTAAGATCACATTTTGCTGTACATGGCTGTTAAAACAGATGCTGGTTTTTCAAAGTCTACTGAATAAGTAACCTGCCTTTGTATTTTCATGTGATGCTAAATCATTTGCATTTTGTAATTCTGATATTTTAAAACAGGTTTAAATGCTGCCCAGCAATCTCAGTGCTGTACTTCTTACGGAGTACATTAACTTATCTCTGCACAGCTATGCCTGTCATACACAGTGACTTGCTCAGCTTGGTACAAACTATCCCCACAAACTTGAGAGTTTACCTGGTTAGGTAAAGTGTAGCAATTCACTGGGGTTTTGTTGGTACACATACCCTTGTTCTGCAACTGCTGTTGAAATTCTCAGCCATTAATGCAAATTCTTTCTAATCTGTGAGCCAAATGGCTGCCTACATCAGATGGATTACTTCTTCCCAACAGAACACAGAGGGTTGGGTGGCTGGCTACAAGTGAATTTTCATCCCTGTCATCTCTTGGGTATTTTAATAAGCTGTTTCCAATAAGGTTAATCATGAAGACGCTGTGTTGCTGTTTCCTCACTCTCCTCTGACGCTGCCTCGTTGGTAACTCATGGAGTTACAGCTTCCTCTTTGAGGACTGGCTGAAGCACAAGTTAAGGTTTCAAAAACCTTTCCTCTGTAGCAGCTGCACAGTGATGTATTTTGTCCATGTCTGGTACTACCACTGAGTGTGCTTGTGTATGAACTTGTGCCACACCGTGACGGTGTCCCACCCTGGAGCGGTGAAACCACTGCAGCACTTTTCCTTACTCTCTGTTTCCTGTTTTTGAGGAGTTAGAGAATGGCTGTAATTCTCCCCCTTCTGTGAAAGTGCTATTTGCAGATTCTGTTTCTTCTGATGTTGGAAAGCGTTGGGAGACTCCCAGCACATTTTTATGACCCGAGCAGTAAGCCAGCTGATTCCATAGGCCACGGCCTGAGGATGATTTATGGCACCTGAGGAGCTGGTTCCGTGCCTTCTACAAGTCACAGTCGAGACTCGGGCATTTATTTTCCTGTGGAACAAACATTTAACCAAGCACCTATCCATGCCCCCCCTCACTGCTTCTGCCATGCTAATATATTTCCTTTTTTAAAGAAGTGCAGCATTTCTTTGATTGGCTCACCCTGGCACCACGATATGCTTTGAACGCTTTTCATGCTCGGTAGCTTCTCGCTCTGATTTCTGCTCAACAAGAAACTGAAACAAGTTCTAGAGGGAGCACTGAGGCTGCTGGCAGTTGGTCTCAGAATGAGTTTCTCGCGCCCCTAAATCTTGGAGAACTTAAATCTTTGAAAGCAAGGGGAGTTCCAGGCAGGCTTACGCTACACCAGGGTGCTTGGTTGTCGGACTAGGGGCACACTTAAATGATGCATGCAGAAAAACAGACTTGGGGTAAATGTTTCTAAGCTGTTTTCTCTCTGGTCTGTCAACATACTGCAAGAGAAAGCTGAAACTGACCACATCTAGTAACTTGCGAAAATACCTCTGTGTAGGTTTGTTGTTTTGTCATTTATTTTTTCAAAGGTACAGAAATGCAAATAAAAATAGAATGATGGTAAACTGGGCAAATTTAGTGAAGGTATACTTGGGGCATGTGCTGCTGCTTCAAAGTGTTTTGTTTTCAAATACTATTTCCACTTGCTATTTTTAACTTCACGGAAGACCTTGGCGAAGAACAGGGAGTGTATTCTACTGCACCATCACGTGCTATCAGCTTTTCACTGCATTTTTCAGCTGAAAACCTGGGAGAGCAACACCACCCCAGCTGCTGGCCCCTTTCTGGGTGATTGCATGGGCCCAGCTGCATGGAAGATGGTGATGCCTCTCAAACTGCTAACCTCCCCTTCTCCCAAAAGCTGCCTTCCCCTAAACCCAAGAGAGACTGAGTAGGCCAGACATGAATGACACAATGTGGAAGAGTGTCATACTTCCTCTGGAGAAGCCTGAAATATTTTTGCAGCTGTAGTGGCCCTCATGGCTGTGGAATCAACATGGACACCTGGACTGAGGGAGCCAATAACTGGAGAAGCTTTTGACATTCACGTTGTCTGGATCCAGCTCCCAGCTTATTAACTGCGTGTTAAAAGAGCGTAGAGGAAAAGCTGTGTGAGATCCTGTGAGGACGGGACGCCTTCTCTCTTTCCCACGGAGAAGATACGAGGGTGGGCGCAGTGAACAGCTCCCTGAAAGGAGCGGCAGGAGCTGGAGGGGGAGGGTGTCCCTGGTCGGGAGCACATGACTTTGTTTTTCCTTCTCCAACCTGCCACTAACAATGATGGTAAAAAGTTATCTCGTCAAATGACTCGCTGAAAATTCCTGTAATGCCGAGTATCTTTGCACTGGGTTTACGCTTTAATCTCTTTATACTTTTAAGACGCTTATTTAGTTTCCAGAGCAGTGCGGAGAGGACCGCTAAGCGCGCTACTGGTAATCACTTTTGGGTGGGATTTGTCTAATTTACTTACGGAATGAGTTTGTTTCGCTTTGTATCACAAATTCGAATGCACCGCTTACAAACTCGTCAGCGGCAGAGCCGGAGCCGGTGCCGGCGCCCGGGGAGCGCGGCCCCGCCGGGACGGGGGCGCTGCCGCGAGCGGACGGGCAGCGCTTAATGGCCGCTTCCCTTTGAAAACCCGACCCGCTCGGGACAAAGTCCACCCTAAACCGCGGTCTCGGGCGATCCTACCCGCGCCCCGCCCCACCCCGCCTCGGTGGCCGGGATGAGAGAGGCGGGGGCGGGGATGCGGTGCCCGCTGCCAGTCCGGGGGCAGAGGCCGGGGCCAGGGCGGGCGGCGGCGGGCCGGGCAGCCTCCCGGGACGCCTCTCGGTTTCGTTTCACCGCCGCGGTTGGGAAGTTTGAAGAGCGGCAGTGACACAGTGACACCTCACACACAACACACCCCCCGGGCTTCACCGGGAGTTTCCCGGGACGGGACGCGCAAGGGCGGGCGGGCGGGCGCGGCGCTGACCCCGAGGTGCGGAGCGGCCCCCCCCTCGGCCCGGTCA
>JAYDZK010000113.1:115288537-115310434 GCA_034509185.1 Euphonia xanthogaster
CGCTTCCCCGCGCAACTCTCCCGCACTTACCCACTTTCTGCCTTTGTTTTCGTTTGGGAAGGGGTCGAGCGTGCCTCCCCACTACAGAAAAGGGCGATTTTTTTTCATTTGCGACAAGCCTTTAATTTTTTTTTTTTAATTTTTTTTTTAAATTTCCCGTGCCACTTGGGCTTCCGCGGATGTTTGGCTTGGGGAATATCAGAATAACCTCGGTGGGATAAGTTTGTTTCTGTGTCGATGTTCGTCTCGATTTTTACTCTCATCAAAGCAGATCGCGGGCAGTGTTTATCCTGGAAGATGGCTTTCGGGAGAATGTTAGCCTTTTTTTTTTTTTTTTTCCTTTTTTTCTTTTCTCGTGTTCTACGGGACTTGCGGAGGTACAAACAAGCAAGTTGAACAAAAAATGTTTCTGTTCATTTCCTCACAGATCATCCATTCTAACGACGGCAAAAAAATCTTAATGACTATGACCTTAGCAGCATGGGTAGCTGATTTTTCCCAATTATAAATCCCGTTAGTTTGCGGTAATGTGTGAGTATCAATATATAATTCATATTAAAAAGCATGATCCGTAATTATTCTTCTTCCTTCTTTTTTTCTTTTTTTATAAAAGTTGAAATCTATCATTTTCCAATGAGAGTGCTGCATCTGTCGCTTGGAGTGTTTTTGTCTTGCTGTTGCACAACAGAGGCTCTCCAGTCTTTAACCTAAAATGGCAGCTTTAATTTGACTGGGGCCCATTCATTGACAATGATAATAAAAAGGCTGAAAGCTAAATGTAGCTGGATGCTTGGGGCACGTATGCAGAACACTTTACTCTCCATTGCTGGGCGCTGCTAAGAGAGGAACTTCCAAGCTCTCTAGTTTCCACCGTGAAAGTTTCCAACACTTTTTTTGTTCTTATTAACAAAATAAAAATAATAATAAAAAACGCACATTGCTCAGCATAGACCATATTTTAGATGTCCAGGTTGCTTACAAGCTTAATGGTGAGGTGACAGTTGGAGAGAGCTCCTTTGAAGAGGTCTGCATTTCTAACACCAGCAGAAAAATTCTAGTAATCACTTCTAAAATAAGATGCAGTCTGGGGGAAAATTAACCATTTCTTTCTGAGGTTTGTAACAGGTGATCAGAACAATTACATTTTGTATATTTTCCTATCTCCAGCTACCAAAAGTGGGGGGTATGGCTTGTTTCTTCTTGTTTGGTGTTGTAAATGTGCTCAGGGTTTTGCACAGATCCTTATGATAGTGTACTATTTTCCTCTAGGTTAAAACCACAGCTGCTAAGAAAAAGTAATTATTTTTGGTCTTAGACATAATGTGAAGTTTCAAACAGTTTCACAAAACAAAATTTCCCCTACTAAAGTATTGGTGAATGCCACAGATTCACGCATCTTGTCCTGTATTTCTGTTAACCTGAACTGCTGATTTTCAGTCTCTTTTGAGCTGTTTTGTAAACTTTATAAAGATCATTATTAAAGCTATTGCACAGGCTCTTAGAAGAGTATTAAATGCTTGTGATTGCAAGTGTAACTGAATTACTAATTCACTGATACTAATTGGATAATCATATTTGACCAAATATCTTACTAAATATTTAACAATGTGATGACATTTCTGTTATTGCTTGTAAATCATGCTTAGGTTATTTAAACAGGGGAAAAAGCCTCATGTTTGCAACCCAAAATTATTTTATTGCCTATTCAGTAATGAAGGAAAGTTTCAATCACAGGCAAGTATCACACAGTTCTTTTTAGGAAAATAAAAATTTCTAAGGATTTTGCACAGTAACAATATCAGTAAAAATGAGGTTTAGTGGACCACTTTCTATTGCAATCAAAACTCTGCGCAGTGATGGGAGATTTCAGTTGTGACCAGTTCCTTTTGGGTTTGGTTAATGCAGAAGCCTCAAGATTTTTGTCAAAGGGGCACTGTAAAGGTTTCCCTGTCCGTGTAGAGGGGTCAGTTAACCTGAGTGTAGTTTCTTTCCCACGTGAGTTATTTACTGTTTGGAACTGAAAAGCTTCTGATGAATGTTCACAGTATTTCCCATTAACGCTCAAATAATATTAGGACTTTTATAAGATGTAAAACGAGTTGTTGGTGAGTCCAGGTCGGTCAGGCTGATGTCAGAGCTGCAGGCAGGTACTGAAGAAGGAAGTGCAGCTCAGTCTGGGCTTGGCGTGGGTGGGTGGGTGTCGTGCTTAGTGGGCCTGTCCTGCCCAGGCACACAGGGAGGCTCCGTGCCAGGTCTGTGCCAACGGTCGGCGGCTCTGCGGGCAGGAGAACCTGCAGTGTGAGGATACAGCAAAACCTAAACAAAGGCAACCCAGGCATGATTTTCTGTCAAGCTGGAAAGGTCTGAGTAGTAGAGGCTTCTCAGGTTTTCTCAGAGCTGCTGAAGTGTGGCAGTGAGGCTGCGTTTTGCCATGGCCAAGGCATCCTATAGCAGCTGGCTGTTAGGGGTTTGGTTTTGTTTGTAGCCTATGGTGTGATAGGTAGAGGTTGCTAAGGTGGGAAGAGGTGGAAGAAAGTAACCAGAAAGGAAGGTGGAAATAAATGCAGGTGTCTCCTTGAATCCTGTACCTTACCTCCATCCCTTATTTCCCATTCATTTTTACATTAAGTTTCAGATGGAAAGCCTTTAGAATGTGCTGGTCGGTATTTGCTCTTGTGAATCTGGCGTAATTCAAAGAAATGTGTGTGGCTACCAAGGGTACAGGCAACTGTGAGACAAGTGGTGTGTGTGTCTGAAGGTCTTCCTTCCCCCAGTTCCCTTAAATCCTCGCTTCCAAACCCTTATGTATTTGTCTGCTGTGAGCAAATCACTAACTGCTCAGATTTATGATCTGGTTAACTGATGCCCATAAGTAACACGGGTGATACTTTTATGTTACTTTAATGTTCCCTGTATACAAGAGAAAACTGCAAATTTTAGTAAATAATTAAACTGTCTTTCTGACAAATGACTCTTTTGTGTGTAGGTGAGGCTTTTGCCTTCACTTTTCCAACAGAAAAGTTACTGTATTAATTTAGCTTCATCATTAAGTCAGACATTAACTCCATCGTTTCTTATCATTTATATTTCTATGAATAGCTTGTTAGCACAAACACTACTGGATTTTAATGCAAGAAAGTTTTAAATACTGTCTGTATTGTAGCAGTGATAAAAAGGCAAAGGGAAACTCCAACTATGATTGAATTTTTAAAACTCTTTCAGAGGAAGGAGTGAGGTACAATATGCAGAAATCCCATGGTTTTATTAGGGTGCTGACGAGATACTGAAACCTGATGGAAGATTTCCTCCTGATTTCTTTCTGCCTGCACAATCTGACTAACTTCCAGTGATTTGCATCTTAGCCAAGATCAGCAGTCATAGAAATGCCACGTTGTAGTTGTGCACTAAAATCTGTCTTGGAAAATGAGGTTGGAAGGCACGATGCAGAAAATAAAAAGGAGGTTATGACCTAAAGGACATGTTGCAAGAGCCCAAATATGACAACAAAGCTCTTAAGGGTATTCTTAAGTATATAAAAGCTGATTAGCTCTTAGCTTCCAACATTGTGACTTTTCTGAGATGTAAACATGCACCTAGGAGAAGCCAAGCCAAAACCAGGGATCTTTGTGCTGCCACTTGGGTTCTTCTCTGCATGCTGTTCCATAGCTGCTTCTAAGCACTCTGCATTTAGCATAAGGGCAGCAAAACAACCATTCTCCTTAAAAAAAGAAAAAAAAAAAAAAGTAAGGGAGGGGTACAGCTTAATTTAAGCATTTTCTTTTAAAAGTTAGGATTCAATAGAAGAGTTACCATGTAAGCTACTGTTTTAGTAGAACATTGTAACACATGACTTTGAAAGCTTATTGGCATGTGGGAACTAACCAGAAGCCCTTGCTGGCATGATGTAGGGCTCGCTTTGCTCTGTAGTGACCTATATAGCTATTTTGGGTGTGGTTTTGCTTGGCTTTCATGGGAGCTGAGTCCAACCTTCCTCTGACACAGACAATTGCTGTGACGAGAGGGCCTTGAGGGGAATGGTGGGGAATAAATAACTTTGGGAATCAATTGTCTGGAAAAAGTCATTGCAGCCAAAATGTCTGCCCTTTTCCTAATGGTTCTGAGGGGAAAATAAAATTTCACTTATATGGTCCTGATCCTACAGGTTATTCTGTTCAGGTTTCATTTAAATATGAACTTGTGTTTGGGGAGAGCAATGCAGCAACTTACCTGCCTGGGAGTAGCTGACATATGGCAAATCCAGTGCTGGATAGTTTTGCAAGCACTTTATTTTAATGTCCTTGAGCCACTTTCTAAGGTGTTCAGCTGAGCTTTCTGCTTACTGCTAGAACTTCAACAGGTAGCTGGCTTTAACATTTCTTGGTGATTTTGAAAGCAATTGACCTCCCCACAGTTTATTTTGATCTCCATCTACAAAGCAAGTGTCACTTAAAACATTCTGTGGAGGTGTACATCAGATGTACAAAGTAGAATTCCTTCTGTGCAGTAGAGGCAGTTCTGCTCTGAAAACAAAACTTTCTTTTCTCCTTCCTGCCCTTTCTACTCCCCTCCCCCCAGCTTTCCCATAGATTTTGTTCCTCTTCAAGTTCCTTTCCTGTTGGGTTTTTAATCTTTTTTCCAATTCATACTGCTTTCTGTTTGCTTAATGGAGTTTTGTTTTCTTGCCAGCCCTAGATAATGAGGATATGTGGCAAAATAAACATGCGTTTCAGCCCCTAATAATGCTGCTTTCTACCAAAACCTAAGGAGGATGCCTAAGCTGGGGTGGGGAGAGCTGCCTGGCTGCACCAAAGCTTGATGAAGTCTCATGTTAGCCCCTCGATGCTGTCATGGCAAGGGGATGGGCAGCAGCAGACAGCCAGAGCAGGGGCTGCTGCAGTGTGCTGGCAGCTTCCCAAAGGTTCTTCATGACCCTTTGAAGAGGAAAATCCTCTTGTTTCAAGTTTTGTTTTCATGAAAGTGACATCCCCCCATCTTTTAATAGTGGACAGATAGAGCTGTAGTCGTTTCTCTTGCTCTGTACTCTGAGTAGCTGTGAGTGGGGAGGGTCTAGTCCCATGACAATTTTGAAATGGACATAGCCATTGTGGGCAATCATTTGCCAAGCAGAGAAGTTTGGGATGTGGGGAGGAGCTCCTGATGGGATTGTGATATTTCTGAAAGAAACACGAGAGCTTTGGAGACCAGGAACTATGTGACCAGTGGTAAAGCAGATCAGAACGTGGAGCAAGGCCAAGGAAGACTTTAATAAAGGCACTTTTGTCCTCGATCTTAAAATAGGAAGCCTATGGATTTATTTACAGGGTAAACAGGATTTGTTAAGTGGGTAGTCGCTATGTGAGAAGGAATACTGGTCATTCTTTGTGAGAGAATTCAGGTGAAGACTAAAGCTGAGCTGAAAGCTGGAATTTTAGAAGTTCAGACATCAGTAATAGGACAAAACATGGAGAAAGTCTTCATCACAGAAAGCATTGAGGGAGGTAGTGCTGTTCTGGGAGAAATGTAAAACAAGCTCTTACGTAATAGAAACTGAGAAACTCAGTTCAAGTCTTTGGTATTAACTTGGATGAGCTAGTAAGTGGGAAGTCTGAGTTGATGACAAGTTATGAGAAAATATTCTTTGCTTCAAAGAGGATCCATCAATGTAGCTGTTGAGATTGAAATCCAAAGCTGAAATGCTACTTGGTAAAGGGCCTTGCAGGAAAGCACGTGTCAGTCTGTACTGTAGAGAAAGGCAGTTTAGTATTTCTTCAAGTTGAAGATTAACAGCGAGAAAGGCAATACAACTGGCCTGGTTTGTAATGCTCAATAGAAGGAGGATTGAGAGAAGGAGAGTAGTGATGAGGCTAACAGATGTTCAAAAATAATTCTGATAAGGCTGAGATAAAAGTGCATGACAGTGAGAGACTGATGAATTTTGAGGATGCATCTTAATTAGTTATTCAGGGTATAACAAATGTTTTCAAAACCTTACCTGTTCCTGGACAGGAGAGCCTATCTGAAGTCCAGGAATCAGGCATCCCAAGTATCCTGCTGCCTGAAGTTCTGTATTTGAATGTATATTGTTTTCTCATGTGGGATAAGAAATACTGAAACAGCCATAACTGCAGTTACTGTCTTGACAAGACATCTAAGATGATGATTCTATATTTTTGGCTCGACTGTCTGGTGTATATCTAGGTAAGCCCTGTGGATTTTTGAGAATGTGCTCTGGTTTTTGCAGCTTCTGGACTCAAGTAGCTGCTTGTTGGATTTGGTGGTTTATTGCAAGGCAAAAAGCAGACAGCTCATCATCTCCAGTTCTTAGTTTGGAAGGTTCTGGGACTATGTTGCTAGTTCCTGGAAAGACCAGGCAGCTGCACAGGGTGGTGTAGTTGTGTCAGGATGGCTTAAAGGAAGGCCCTCTGACGTAGTAGCCAGTGCTTATGTGAGTTCAGAGATTCCTTTAATCTCTGATGAGGGGAGTCTCACTAAGAGTGTAATTGTTGCCTTGAGTTGTTTTAACCATGAAGAATTAAACTGAGAGTTTATAGTGAGCAATTTACTATCTCTCTTGATTTAGGAAGGAATCATTCAGAAAGTGAGTTAAATAGGGATTTCTGGACTGCCTCAGGATGTTAGTCTGGGAGAGAACTGCTAAGTAATTCAGTTTATTTATCAGTACCATTGTGAGGTGTCTGCTGTGCTTTGCATTCACTCAGCTCTGTAAGTGGAGTACAACCTCACTCATCTTTACTTTAATTGTCATTGTTTCATTGGGGGGAAGTGAATAAGCAGGCTTCAGCTTCACTTCCCTCTTATTTCTGTATTGATCTCTACAAAGGTACATTGTCATTTTCATTTTTTGTTCCTTTTTTTTTACAGCAGTAAGTGAAACGTGCTTCTTTATTTCTGTTGTAATCTTTACAGAGGTTACTGAAAAAATTTTGCCTGTTTTACCTCCATTTCTCCTTACTACAGTTCTGCAGTATTCCCCAGCACACGCTGTTTTCTCTCACAGAAGTGATTCTTAGTGAACATACTCTCACACTTGAAACCGGACTTGAACCTTGTGGCAGCCATGCTGAAGGAAGGGGTTTTTTTGTAGAAATGGCACGGCTATTGGAAGAATCGGGTTGTTACAGGCAGCACTAGGACAGAAACATGTCTTACAGCTTGGGTCTGAGAATCTTTGTAGTACATAGCAGTCTTAGAAGTTGAGCATATTAGATGTTGCACTGAAACTATTAAAAAAAAAGAAAGGTGGAAGGAGGGTGTTTGTGTGGCTTTGCTGTGGTTAAGGTGACTGAAGTCTTGAACGGTGAGTTCTCAGGGAAGTTAAGGCCTCACACCCCCTTGCTACCCCGTGCCCAAACCATGACTACTTAATTTTGTGAAGTTAAAAAATAAAACCTTGGCTACAGAAAAGATGGCAGGTGAAAGCAATTGCTTCCATAGCTCTTCTCATAAGAAATTTCCCTAATGGTGGGATTTAAGAGATTAATCTCCTTAATCTCTTTCTCTTCTTCACCTTTCTCTGTCTCCTCTCTCAAAAGAAACCAGGATGCTTACCTTTCTGCCCGCCTCTCTGGGTGGACAACCTCTGGCTTGCCACTGGTTCACACGTGACTTCCCTGAGATTGTCGCATGACCAGTGGCACAGCTGGACTGTGCAGTAGGGGCTGGTTGGGCAGTGCAGATTTTGGCTGTCTGAGGAACTGGACTAGGAGGGGTTCTTAGAGGTGGGTATTAGTGTCAGCTGGGATGCAGGCTGTGGGCCTGAACTTGTCCCCTGATGGGGCTTCTGGGATCTGCTGCTGTCTTCCTTTGTGTGCCTGTGTGTCACTTGGAGTTTGCTGGTGTGTTCTGTGGCTGCCCAACATTGAGATTTTTGGAGGGAAGCTGGTAGGGTCAGGAAAGCTAAAACTCCCTTCTCTAATTTGACAAGGTGTGACAATGGTGGTGTTTTGGGGCAGGGTGCATTTTCTCTTCAGCATATGCTGAAAGCAGCTGTTTCTGTGCTGAGGAGCCTCCGGGTAGGCAATGAACTTTGAATAGCGAGATCGATTCAATGTGGCTGTGGGAGTGATACCTTTGATACACCTTGACTTCTCTCTTCTGGAGTGAAACAGCGCATCTGCAGCAGTCATTAGGCAGTCCATCCTAATGAGGCAGATTGATCCATGGGCAGAAATTTCTGGGCAGAAAACCTGGGGACTAGGCAGCTGTAGCACCTGCTTCCACCATGTTGGCTTGACTGCCTCCTTCCCTCAAGGTGCTTTCTCTTAGGCACATAAGCTGTCCTCTGGTAGGTTTATTTTGGATACTGGCGACAAAAGATTTTGCACTTTTCTGCTTTCCAATACACTTGTTTCTCCATCATGATGTTTATTGAGATTGGTGGCTGTTCCCAGGGTTTTTTGGGTTTTTGATTTTTGTTTGTTCATTTTTTAAATTAGAAGACTGGAGTGAAATCTGCCAAGCTTTCTTTACCCTCCTTGTCTAGGGTATCCTTATCTTGATATTATATTTGTAAGAACTTTTTTTTCTTCTGATAGAGTAGTATACTTGAATCTGTGTAAGAGTACTTTTTTTTGGTATGATTAGTTTTTTGTAGCTCTGAAGATAGCTGGAAGCTGTTGAATGTTGTCTTGTGGTCCCTCTAATCATTTGTAAGCCAGGGTATGGTTTGAGAAATGCAGTGAGCTAATTTAACCAGACATTGTTCTGAAAGGAGAAGTTTCTTCTCTGCCTTTGTCCCCCTGCACCCCAACTCACAACCACATGGCTCTGCTACTTTTTTCTGGCAGCAGTGCTTGTCAGGTCCTTCTGTGCTCCACTTTAGTTCACCAAAATGGCAGAAAAATAACTCTGTAAAATGGAGAGCATTTTGCTGTTGTAATGAATCAAACTAGCTCATAAAAGGATCTGATGAACACCAGAGCTGGTACTAAGGACGAGGGGGGCCGCTGGCTTGGAGAGCAGCGAGCCCTTTTCATCTTTTCATTTTGGTTGCAGTGAGCAAGTGGATTGGATCAGTTGCCTGGGAACCTTCATGGGAGAAAGAGAAATAGAGTAATCATCTGTGAAGCAAAGGACACGAAAAGAAAAATGTGCTGGCCTGAGTTAAAATGGATATTAAAATTTGTTTATTCCCTTGATGCTATGGATTGCATGCTATAAATTGGTTAGAATTAATAATCTACTGACCAGAAATCAGTTTTCCTCTTCAGGTAGGAAAACAAAAGCCTAAAAGATTTACTAATGTATAAATAACTTTTTTGCTCTTTCAGATGTGAAGTATTTAATCTTTGAAACAATTTATTCATGAGAAAGAGGGGGCTGTTGGTTTTGGGTTGGTGGGTTTTTTTTGTTTTGTTTTTTTTGGGTTTTTTTTTTTGCAAGATTGAAATCCTCCATTAGGTTCATCAGCTTTGAGTCAATTTGTCTGTCTCAAATTTTATCAAGTCAGTGTTGTTTCATTGTCATCAAGTTTCATCAGTCAGTAATTCAGTGGATTCCATTGTTCAGAGTATTCCCAAGTATTTACATTTTCCTGCTGGTTTGAGATGGAATGAGTGCTTGGTCCTAGTAGGTGGCTGAGGCTGTTACTTCCTATCACAGTCTTAAGCTTTCTGATAGTGAAAAGAATGCACTCCTCCTTGTTAAAATTGGTGAAAAAAGTACATTGCTAGTCAAATAACATGCTGCTTAGTCAGTTCTGTAATACTGTGCTCTTGCTGCTCTCCAGAGATAGAAATGGGCAGTTTACATTGTGTAGCTTAACAGAGGAATGAACACCTTACAAAAAGTCAGGGATTCTGACTGCAGCTTCTGCTCAATCCACCTGTCAGCTTGAGGTGACTCTTTCAGCATAGCAGCCACGTGCCATTAGAAGCTGCTTGCTTTCTGAAGAGCTCTGTCTTTTTTGTGTATATTACCTGCAGTGTGACAGAAAGGGACTTCTTGGCAGGTGGAAGAGTGGAAGCTCATGCTGTCCTTCCTGTTTTTCTCAAGATTTGGGCAATTGTATGTGTGTTAATAGAAGGTAAATTCTTGCCATAGTTACAAAATACTCAAACCTTCATGTAGTGCACCTTCTAGATTCCTTTCCTTGGGTTTTACATCTAAAAAATTATTTTTCAGGGTTTGCAGGGGATGGCAAGAGGTGCAGGAGAGGGGATTTACAGATTCTATCTTATGGACATTGTAAGCTGCATTTGGTGCAAACTGTGAGGAGCGGTGGCCCTGACTAGCGTTGTGTGTGTTCAGAGTGAATATAGTAGTTACTAAAAGCAGCTTGTTTACATTAGGAATTGTATGTGCTAGCTCTAATGGGCTTTAGGAAGCCCAAAGCACAGCTGTGAAACATCTGTCTCTGGGACCAGATCTTGTCTGTCTGATGAGTTGTTGTCCTTCATTTCATGTTCAGATTTACACAAGAAATAAAACTTTTTTTTTTTTAAATAGGAAAGTTCTTCAGCCATCCTGCTTGAAGACTGGTTTGTACTTGAAAGGCTATCATGCTGTTGTCTTGAACACAGAACTTAAAATAGTGACTCAGTATTAATTTAACTCCACTTCCTCTTTAATCCGATCATCTTGTTGCTATATGACCTTACAACACCTTAATTTAAAGGCTGCTTATTCCAGTGGATTACATTTGGAGGTGTCTGGTGTGGTAGGCATTGCTACAGGAAGGGCTTAAAATGAACTTAAGCGTTGCCTCAGAAAAAAAAAAAAAAAAAAGCAACCCAAGGTGTTGGAATAGGAGCAGTGAGGGTATTTTTCCACTTTGAGATGCTTGCTGTTGCTGGTATATGGACGAGGCTTGCTCTGAAAGAGTGGGAGAAATTTTGGGCATACAGTTCTGCTGAACCATAAGAAAAAGTACATTCACTTCCAGTGAATGTGATGCTCCCTGTCTTAATTACACATGGAAGTGTTAGAAGGCAAAATAGCTGTTTAGTTCATGCATCTCTGAGTGCTTGGATGGTTTTTCTTCCTTTCAAGGCCAGTGACCTGAGCAGGTGGTTGGAAGGCAGGACCCCAGGTGCTACTCCAAACTGGTGTGCCAGGTTCGTAGTGATGTGCTTTGTGTCTGCCATATTGGGATGTGTAATAGTTGCTGATTACCAAGCAGCATTCAGCAGAGGATCTTGGTTCTTTACCAAGTGTTAATTCTGTCTTGCTACTGCTCTCATGAAGTAGATAAATGCCATCCTTAAAAGGAGAGTTGGTCTGACATGCAGCACTTAAAAAAAATTTTAAAAAATCTGTCCTAAGTGTTTAAAGTCTGTGTCTGAGCAGCCTGATAAATTTTTCAGAATTTATCTTCTTCCTTTAAATATTTTTCTTAGGCGTAAATTCTAAACAATTGTATTTTTTGTATTGAGTTTAGGGACCATAAGCTTCCTCCTTGTCCTATACAGTTTCTTAAACTCTGCCAAATAGTCTGCCGTAATATCTTGAGCTTTGGCTTAGCAGTAGAAGAGTTCAGAGAGTGTACTGTCTACTCTGTGCTAGTAGTCATTTTGATTCGCATTTTCTGTCAGGTTTTTCTTCCATATCAAGTCAGGTATTTAACCTGACTAAACTAAACTGAAGCCAAGCAATCTGTTGGCTGTGATCTGGGAGTTATGGGGAGTTTTACTGCACCTGTGAAAACTAATCATTTAGAGTCCTTGAAAATAAACCACTGGCATGTTCTGCTCTGTCTCTGACAGAGGTCTAGCAGAAGGTCTGTTCTACATTGGGAATATGCTGCTGCCTCCAAGCCTGGGCTGTGCTCAGCACAGAATGGGAGCAGCACCTTCCATGGACTGGAGAGAGCAGGGGTAGGCTGGAAGGTGCAGAGAGACTGGGTTCTTCCGTTGTTTACAGAAGCAATTGCTGTGCCTTCTGTATAAGCAGAGGGAAAATTGTGTACCCCCAGTTCAGGAGATGGGCATGGTCCCCACTTTATAGGTAATACAGAGGGCTTGATTTCAGCAGCTAAGATGTTGCACAATGACTTGTGGATTGGAACCAAGGATTGAATTCAGTCTTCCAGTAATTCTTTTAAGTGCTTAACCTAAATATGTTGTAGTTATTTTAAGTACCTTTTTATAACAGTTGTAAAGCTTCAGGCCAGTGCTTTGAGCTGATATTATCTTTTACAACTGCTGTTTAAATCAGAAAAAATATGAATATTTTAATTTTTTCACCACTTAGTGCTGTTTTTAAGTATTTTTCCTTCAAACATGAAAAGACTGTTGTAATAAAAGTTCAATATTCCTAATAGTGTATAGCACAACTTTGATTTATTAAAACCACACCTTTTTCAGTTGTTAAAAAAATGAACTTTAAACCCACTGTAGGTACTGAGTATGTCCAGAGATGTACTGTATGTGCTACAGTATTTAGTATTATCAGTGTTTCTTTTTTTTTTACTCCTTTAAGGGGTTACAACCAGATCATATACTCTCTCTAAATTTTCTGTTGTTAGAATAGGGATAATCTTTTATATAGGATAAGTAGAATTTCAGCAGACTCTAATACAGTTTTGGGCGTCCTTGTCTCTCTCATGTTGTGGTCCTCTAAAGTGTTGTAATCTCACATTCTTGAAGTACTGGTAACATGGACTGAAATACAGTATCTTCATGAAAGGAAGTGAAATGTTATACTGGAAATGGTGTATTATTGAAGTAGCATAGTTGTCAACACCTATTAAAACCATGTTGTGAATATCATCTTTCTTTTATAGTACCAGAGGTCTGAATCCTATTTCATAGCAACTGGGGTGGAGGCTATCCAGAGACAGAGCAAACCCCTTTGCCTCCACAGCTCTGCTGCTCAGAATTGTCTTGGAAAAAGTGATAGGTAATGCTTAATGAATTTCTCTTGCATGAATTAATCTAGTTTTCTCTTGGTCTGTGTAAACTCTTGGCTTCCATTGGGACTGTGGCAGAGTTCTGCAGCTTAAGTACACATTGTATGAAGAACTGCTTCCTTCTATTTGTTTTATTTTGAACCTACCAGCTGCTAGTTTTGTTTGTTCTCTAGTTTCCTTGTTAAAAGAGGAGGAGAACAGTGGTTCACTGTGTACCTCATTCCATGCTGCTTGATTTAGTATACTTTTTTATTCTCTCCCTGATTGGCCCTTCTTGAGGCTGGAGATTCTGAAGGGTATTCAAATGCCTGTCACCCCTCTCTGGTCCATTAGTAATTTTAATTTTGAAGTGAAGGTGAGAAGAGCAAACACGGTCACTATAAGCACTTCATAGACTTAGGTATCCCATTTCTTGTGCAATTCTGTGCTTTTTTTTTTCATCTCTTTTTCTTTAAACATTCTTAGTGTTCTGTTTACTCTTCTTACAAATCTTGTTTTCCTAGACTATTTATTCTAGCTCCCAAATCATGTCAGGGCTCGGTAAAATGTATATAAAACAGTCAGATTGTATTTTCTCATGTGTATTGCTATCTATTTCCTTTCACTGCATCTCGTCTGCAGTTTATTACACTTTCAGTGGGTGTGATGAAGGTCTGCTGCTTCCTGCATAGTTGATTTTAATTTTTAACAAAATGAACTTGTTATTACTATTAACAAACTCACTTCAAAGTTCACCTGTTTCTAATCTTTTACGTGCATATCGTCAGTGCAGGTCTGGAAAGGGGCTGAGTAATGTTTCCCAATGTTCATTTCCTGATTTGACCTGGTTACTTTCATCCACGTGAAGATCTTCCCTCCTTTGCTGTTGTAGCTTAGTTTCCTTAGGAACCATTGCTGGAGGACCTTTGTTCAGCAGCTGGCCTGTGTTTTGGTCATCCAGGTTAGCTCAGACTTTGGCCACTTATCAATTGCTGCAGTGAAATCTCCTGTACTGGTGAGACAGGACTTTGGTGTGGGAAAGCACCAGTGTCGCTTCTGTAGTCTGTACTTTGGTATGTGCCTGTGTTCCTTCTGTTTTCAACTTACCTGCCCTGCTGGGCCATTAGACTTGCTGGGCAGGCTAAAGGTATGACCACCTTTCAAAACTGATGCACAACTGGCAACAAGGCAGTGTTGGAACCAGAGATATTAAATGGCATGGTGGACAGATAGGCTATTTTATCCTTCAGCTTGGTGAATGCCATCCAGCTGTTGGTGAGTACATTGGTGACTGCTGCTGTTTGCTTTGGTTTGACCAAAACTGCCTCTGAAGATTAATGTGCCAAAAAAGATGAAAGCTTGCCTTAGCTTCTTCAATGACAGCAGATGTAGAAAACTTGTAATTAATTTCTTGGAATAATTCTTTCCTATCTTGGTTATATGTTAGTCCAGTGGATTTTGTAGCAGGCTCCCTATACCTGGCATTTGTGAAAGGACCTTTTATGACTTTGCCCCTCTAGGAACAGATCTTTGTTTGCAATTTTTTGCTAGCTCCTTTGGTCCCCTCTTCTTGAGAAGTGTTCTTACTGATAGCCTTCCCAGCTTGAGGTTTAACTTTGATGCATTTTTTCCCCATATCTCTGAATTTTCAATATAGTATTTTTTGTCTGTTTTCTGTAAACGTTTTGTCAAACTGCCTGATTTTGTTTCTCTTACCAAGCTCTTCCTCATTTTAATGCTTTTTTCTCTTTGAAAGTAAGCACTCCAACGATGCATTTTTTGTTGTTTATTCCTGTTTAAGGAATGCTGAGCTTAAATAGATTTAATGGATTTCATTAGCAGTAGCCATGAATCATGATAAAGTTAAGTCAAATATGACAGGAACAAATCTGAAACATATAATTTTGTGGATGTTTAAATAGTCCATGTCCTAGTTAAAATGTGGCAGTGTAACTTCATAGAAATACTTTGATACATACAGTTTAAATGCTTTTATACTGTAAATCCTTCTTGCTAGCAAACCAGTCACCTTACCAAGTTGTACAAATGGGATGGAAATTTATTCTGAATGCTGCTGATTTATTTAGGAGTGAGACAAAGTATGTGACTGTGTCCTTCAGTTATAATTCCCCATCAATTGTAAATTGATGCGTTTGTTCAAATATACAGTATAAAACAGTATTACAATCAAGCTGCAGTTATCGTGGGAGCCATAACTTCTACTTTTCTTTTTCTTGGCTCTCTGTGTAAAAAACTGTACTGTAGTATATTATTTAATTGTTTAGTACTAAGGTCTCTCTGTTTTATCATAGTATGTGACATGCTACAGTACCAGCCTGTATAAAAGCCTTTGGTGCTTGAAGCAGTGGTAGAACAGTAAGAGTTTATTCATGTCTTCATGTATAGATGTGTGAGCACCATATTTAGAAGAACTTTTGCACAAATAATAACCACTTCGTACTGCAAGATTTTTGAGAATTATGTTGCTTTGCTTAGCTGAGAATGACTTGGAAAGACAGAAGTCTGTAAATCTGAAGCCATGGGCATCACTGTTACTTCTGTGTTTCTTTTGATAACTTGTGTTAGGGAAGAGGCTCTCCTGAAAGTTACTTGCTCTTTCAAAGCAGTTTGTAACATGCACTTACACAGTATTTTAGCACAAGCAACTGAAGTTTGAGGAATTTTATACTAAAGTAATGGGGAAAAATGTTGGCTGTATTAAGAACATGAAATATTTAAGAACTCATGGTCATAAAAGTAGGCAAACTCGTTTTATAGAGAAGCAGCAGTTGCATTTTCAAAATAGATGCTCTGGAGGGTGCTAAGTATGAGTTCATAAGATGAAGAAATAAACAGAATTTTAAAAGAGATCTTACAAAATTAATTTTTTCTTCAACAGGAATGCAGGTGTCATGAAGGGCTTGTGCCTTTTCAGTTTTTGAGAAGTTATGATCCTGCTTTGCTAAGTTAATATTTAAGCTTTCTCATAAAACCTACTACAGCTTCTAGATAGCATGCCATATGTACAAAATAACTTAATCTGTTGTTTTATTATCTACTTTAAAGTTAAATTGCAATCAGTGTCTTTACAGGTAAATTTGCTGAGGGTAACAGGAAAAGGAACTGTGCAGAAATACAGGGTTTGGTTTAAGAAAAAACTTAGAGGAATTTTAGGATGTAGTAATTTCTTAGTTCAACTAATACAAGCAAAGGACCTCAAAGAAGGTGGAGAGGTGGTTTTCTGTTGCAAAGAAAAGGTTGGTAACAGAATTTGAAGTAACAAGAGTTGAAACTAATCAAGCCTAGACACAATTATAAGCAGCATGTTCTGGCATGGTAAATTCTTTTTGGTGATGTTTAGTGAATGGCTGCTCCTGCCATTCATTTTTTTTATCTCTTCCCTAACTATTGCATTTTGAATTTTGCCTCCTAAGTAACTTTCGTGAAGAATAGAGGGGAAATCTAGAATTTGTGTAAAAGCTGAGTAGTTGTGCAATAGTAGGATGTATCTCTGCTATTGGAAAATCACAAACTATCAGTCATTTAGCACTGAGTCTTAAAAGGAATAGGTGCTTTTATAGGCTGATTTATTAGAATTGCATTGCTTATAGGCTTGTTGAAAAATGTCACTAGCAAATTTGATGTGAAAAAAAGGCATGAGCACTGTTGGGGATTTTGTCATGGGCTTTGAATAGCTGATAAGCAAAATGAGGTGCTGTAATTCTGTTATTTCTCTCTTAACCTCCTTGTCCCTTATCCCCACCCCCCACAGGATTTTGAAAGTGGCACTGGGAAGGGGAAGAAGGTCTTAATCTAGTAGCATGAACAATGCTATGGATCTTAGATTTTTTTTGCCCCTATTTCTTTGATCCTTCTCAATGGCATATATCCTTCTACCCCCAGTAATAAGGCAGTATCATCTTTTGGGGGCTTTTAAAATGCCACCTTTCTGTTCACCAAATGCATCTTTCAGATAAGCTTGGTGTTGATGTTGGTGATGTTGATCTTTAGTAGTACCTTAATTTTAATCAAAAGGATGGAGGTGTTGATGAGTGGCATGAGATGAAATTATGTGCTTTGTTTTAGAGGACTGGAACTAAATGATCTTTAAGGTCCCTTTCAACCCAAACTATTCTATGATTCTGTGATCTGTGAAACAGTTATGTCTTGGCAGAATAGAGTTGCAATGTAGGGTTTGTTGTAGGAAAACTTACTCTTTGACAGAAAGTTGTCAGTTTTCCTTTTCTTTCCTTTTGCTTTTTCAAAGGCCTGGATATATATTTGTCATTCTGCTCTACCCTTAAGTTTAACTACAGTAGCAAACTCTTGGAAATTTTATATGGAAAATACTTTTAAATGTTCATAAAGATGGACAATCCCATCATGGGTCTGATGACTCCTTTCCACCTTCTCCATGGGTGGAGATTGATCTGAATCAGACATTTGCCCATCACTTGGCCACATGTTCTTAGTAATGAGATGGGTAAGGATAAGAAGTAGGAATTAAATTGTCTGTTTCTGTGTAAGCACAGTTTCTGTATGGTCATGAATGATGATTTTTCTTTCATCCAGTCTCCTTTTACCCATATATGTCTAGAAAAGAAATAGTCAAACTACCACTTAAATGTTTTTCATAGAGAAGTAGAAGAGTGATCTGGGCATTTAATGTATTGGGCATAAAATAAAAATTATTATCTGAATATTCAGGTAGATTCTAATGTAATACAGAGAAGTTGTATGTTGGAGTAACTTCTGAAAAGCATGCAACTGCAAGGAAAAGAAAAAGGGCAACAAAACAGTATGGCAAATTTGAGTGGGCAAGCAAGTTGGGGCCTTAAGGTGAAGGGCCTGGATAGTTTCAGAATATGTGGACAGGATTAATGGAGGCATGTTTAGAATTGGTAACACTGTTGACACCAGTGCTACAAACACTGCATTTTTATAGACTGGAGTCCCATCCATCATCTCTAGCCACTTCCAAAAATCAAGAGATCTGAATTCTCTTACCATATTCTGTCTTGTGATAAATTGGATTAAATCTAGCTATTCTTCTAGTCTTGGAACATCATTACCCTGTGAGATTACGAAATTGCTGTGCATTACCTAATGGAATCCATAATATGTTTAAATACATACACAACTGGCATTTTCCTTGTCAAAACCTGCAAACTTCATATTAGATTCTCTCGTGTCTTGTAATATCTCTTTAAAATGTTCGTGGTATTAATACCTTGGATCTTTTGTGTAATTAACAGCATCCATAAAAGTGATCTGTGAAGGCAAGATCATTGGTTGGGGTTTTGTTGGGGTTTTTTTTGAGATGAACAAAATCTAAAGTAGTACATGTTGTGAAACTTAGTTCAAGTCAAGGTTTCTTTAATATGAAATGTCATTCACTGGAATTAGACTGATTACGTACCTAAGCTTCTGTTTTAAGATACAGGTATTTTCAACAGTGGAAGGTTAAAAATGGTATCTTGAAATATGCTTCTGTTATCTTGAAATATGTCTTGAGTCAGCAGCTAAGTCAAGTTCTGGTTTTGAAACCTGATAGATCCCAGCCTCTGGTATTCCTTCAAATAAAACTGTCTTTTGCTTAGAGATTGGACATTTGGAGTTAGTCATAGATGTGAGCTTTGTGAAGCTGCAAAAGTGAGGCTCGGGTTACAGAGCCAGAAATCACTCTGTTAGAAGTTTAATTTGTTCGTTCAAGAGATTTGGCATAGTTGAGGGTAGAAACCTGTTCTCCAGAATAGCGTTCACTTTCCCTAAATCCGTGTGTATATTTCATTTTTTCCTGGCTAGATAACTGACTGCAGCAAAGTTTATGTGAGGGAAAGCTGAAAAATTACAAAAGAAAAATTGCCCATTTGCACTAATTTTTGTATCTTAATTACAGGTTATTCTTCATTTATGACCTTTAAAATCCATATTTCCTGCTAGAGAACTAATAACTCTTTAGCAGATCAAACCTTTCTCTCTGGTCTGTAATAAATATGGCGTATGTTGTAGATACTTGCTGTAAGCTTTGGAATCAGATTTCTCTCAGTCTATAAATTTTTAATTTTCCTATACTATTTGTTGAATATAATTATGAGTTAGTTGATGATCACTGAATAATTGCACTTGATAGACTGAGTGAATCCACTGTATCTAACTTTTGGTAAAAGATCATCTATGTAGTGATGCTGAATGATAAAGACATTCTAATGCTAATTTATTTTGCTTCAGGAATAGTATTGCAATCCAGTCATATCACACTTGCTATCCCTTTAAAACAGCCCCTAAATTGTTGGAGAAGCATCCTGTGTGATAGCTCTTGTATTCAATGAGTTCTTGGATGTTTCTGAAAGATTTATAGTGAAGTCCAAAGCATTTCAAGGCCAACTCTAGCAGTCTTGTCAGATGCAGCTTTACAGCCTAGTGACTTATAATGAGAGTAGAATGTAATTAGAAATTGTCCGTGTCTTTACCGGGTACTGATGAAAACTATGGCTTAAAGGTTAATTCAAATAATAATTAATATTGGTTTCTGTCAGAACAGGGTGGTAATGAAATCTCTGTCGTACAATGACTCTGATTTTAAGAAGAGGGTGCATAAGAAATAGAAGCTAGAGTTTACCTTTTCTGATTATATTCACTTATCTTACAATCAGCATGATGGCTTGATAAAGCATAATTTGAGAGCAATTTAAACATACTCAGAAATATTACAACCTACAGTGAAAATCATCTAATGTGTTGCATCTGTTTATGGAGATAGATTTATGGCTAGATTGCTGAAGTAGATGGATTTACTACAAATGATCCTTAAGGACTGCATATGAATATTTTGTTGTTGATAATTGATCAATACCATGTGTTTGTGGAAAGTCTTCCTGGTAAGATTTGCTAGCATGAGAAATGTGGGATGTTACATTGATGTTTGTTTAAATTGGACTAGTTTCAAGGAAAGCGATAGACCAGGTTTTGCTGGCAACCAAAACAAATTCTGTTCAGTTTCTTTTCCCAAGTTGAAACTTTCTGTTGGAAAAAAATAAATGCTGTTAGCTTTGCTGAAGCTGAACCCATAATTTTTCAGTTGCCAGTAGTCAGTGAGCTACTAGGCCTGTTATTTTGAGAAGCATTAAATGAATACTTTGCTGTCACCTGGTTTTCCTGAATCTGGTCTGATCTTGTTCTTAAAATTTGCCTACCAAAAAGCTTCTCCAGAAAGTTACAGCTGTAGCTTGGGTTTATGGGTCACATAGTTCTGCATAACGTGCCTTTCTCACACTTTCTATTCTGTCTGCTTGCCTTAAATGTTACTGCATTGCCTCCCACAATTTTAAATTTGCTGTAATTTTAAGGCTGTTTCCTCTATTGCCGAAAAGGAACTGTAAATGCCTCTAAATTGGATCTGACAAAGATCAGGTATTTTCATCCTTATGCATGTGAAAGTGATCTCAAAACTGATTTTTTTTTTTCACTCATCTGGATAATGCTTTCCATACAAACTGCTTCAGTTTTTGGGAAGCAGAGAGAGTCCACAGTCAAGATCAGACTTCTCTGGAGCAGCGGCACCCAGTAGGGCATGAGCTACATGGCAGGGGTGGGAGCTGAGAAAGGGGATGTGCATGTGTGTGTTTGAGGGGTGTTTTGTACTGTGGAGATGAGAGATAATGAAACATTACGTTGGTTTCTTGGAGCTATCCTGCTGTTCTTTCTTCTTTCTTCATACATTTTCTCAAAAGCCAGGATAAGAGAGCTCTGTGCTTACACTGACTGTGCTATGCTGAAATTTCCACTAGATGAGGTAGGAAAATAACCCCACAAATTTTTATGGTAGCACTGGAGAAAAGCTCACTGTGCAAATTAGATGCTTAGCTTTCCTCTCCCTTGTTATAAGCAAGAAAAGTGGCTTGGGAACTGAGCTGCACTTAAGAGTTTGAGACATCTCCAACATTGAAAACTCGAGTGAACAAACTTGACCAGGATATAGAGATCTTTTATCTAAAATGATCTCCATGCAAATTTTTGAAAATTAATAAAAGAAGAATCTAAGGGATGGCTATGCAACCCTTCTTAGTGAATCCAAGTTGCATTTTTTTGCTTAAGATTTCTTTAAGAAAATCGTTGTCTGTGTAGTTGATCTGGCATCTGTAGAAAGTCTGCTGTAATGGTAGCAGAAGAAAAAGTCTTTCTAAATTTGAAATACTATGAGATTTACAGAAATGCAAACTCCTAATAAAAAAAACTTGTAACAAGACCTAAATGTGCTGAAAATTTTGCTACTACTCGAAGGTGCTGAAACACAAATGTGAATATGAATAGATAGAAATTTAGAGAGAGGTGCTTTGTTGAACATTAGAAAATGTTTTTTTCTTTTGTTTCCATATATTCCTCCAAACATTCTGAGCCACATTAGGTCATTCTCCCAGTTCCTTTCCGTGACAGATCTCTGTGCTGATGTGGAGGTGTCAATTGAGACCAGTACGTGGTTTAACTAGAGATGCAGGCACTGGTGCAAATATGCCATCTCCAAATACCAGTGAGACTACATGGTGGGGAGGGGGGGATGGGAAAAGGATGGTGGTTATTACAGTTCGTCTTTTTTAATAGTGGAAGTGGCAAAGTTTCTGGGGTTAGGTCTGCTTGAAATATGCCGTAGACTGTCCTGCAGATTGTTTTCTCCAACCACTCAAAATTTTTGAGGAAGGGAATCTTTCAGAGGATAGTATGTGTGCTGCGGAATAAACAGTTGTTGTGTGAAACTGATGTGAGCCTTAGTTTTACTCTGCCTCCACTAAAATACACTTTTACGGTAGTTTGTGCAGGATCAGCACAGAGGAGTACAAAGAGGGAGCTTTTCAGTACAAAGGCTGCCTGTTTGGCCTGCCCAAACCACCGTGAATGTGTTTAAAGGGGACTTTTATTACCATGGAAACTCTCAGACAGGAAGGAATTTGTCCTGCCATATCTAGAAAATAGTCTGTAATGGTCAGCTCTTGGAACAAAAGTGTTTCGAATAGTGGGATATATTTAAAAATTCTTGTGGTGAATATGTTTTA
>JAYDZK010000113.1:115310466-115337777 GCA_034509185.1 Euphonia xanthogaster
TGCTAATGGACTTCTAGTATGGGGATTTAGGAAAGACTGCAGACAAGTACAATGTGACCAAGAGAAGTGTAATGAAAAATCTAAGAAAGTTTTACCTCTCTGTCCAGAAGGCTACTTAGGTGTTGAATGGATGTCAACAAAATATTCTTCCTTTAAGTAGTGTGTTTTTCCATCACAGCCATTCATTGAGGGACTGTATGTGTGCTTGGCTTGAACTGCTGGAGACTGTCCTCTGAGCACCCATGGATTAATTGCTTTTGGAATGTCTTAACTAAAACCTGTAATTTGAGTCTCTTGACAAATATCCTTAGTATTCACAAATGGCCTTTATTTTTGTAAATCACAACAAGATATAACTTTTTTTGTCTAAAAGAAATTCTTATGCCAGATTCCAGAATATTTGCACATCCGTCACTGGAGTTGTACATTGGTATGAAATAGCTCTTAAGTCAGCAGTCTTCCAGTCACCAGGAGTAGCTAGAGGTAACTGCAAGGTTTTCCATACTTTGTGTAGTCTTTGGTGTTGACTTGTGTGTTTCATCAATTGGATGAAAAATATTTTTTCACATATTGGACCAAATTAGAATTCCTTTTTTTTTTTTTCTGCGAGTCATATCAGCAGACACTGTTTTCTCCTATCTTTCTACACAGCAAATGTCTGGCTTGTTTTACTGCTGTGCTTTTCAGTTTAAGTTGTTGAACCACCTGGCCGTGGCCTGAAGGCAGTTTGAATGCATGGTATAGTAATAAGCTGATCCAATGGGTTGTGATGCTTGAAATCAGCTGTACCACTCTTGCTTCTTCCCTTGTGCTGTCATTGCTGTTCAGCTACCCCCATGGTAATGATCTTCTGATGGCAGCTAATGGTTAGATCAGCTTACCTCTGGTGCCAGACTGCACCTGAACAGTTTCTTGTCTGGGGTAATAGAAGAACAAAAGCATCATGCTTGTGGTTAGGAAGAGGAATAACTAAGGAGGAAAAATCGTCATGAAAACTTTCCACTGCCCTGTCAATTTTGCAGTTGCTCACAGCTGCTGGAAATCAATGTTCAAAGTCTAATTCTATGTGGCAGGCCAGGTAACAAACAGTTTTATATGGGTGTATATATATAATGGAGTATTTCTGTGTGCCTTTTACAAGCGTTGACTGACCTTGTTTGCGTTATCTGGGTTAACGCTCTAATCTCCTGCTCTAATATGAGGACTTCCGTCTTACAAGTTGATCAGTTTAGTTTCTTGTCTCCTGACTTGAGGAACCAAAAGGATTGCAGAAGGTAGTTCCAACCAAAATTAAAGGAAACAAAGAAAGAAGAAAAAATCTCACCTCACTCATCCTGTTTATAATAAACTATCCCTGCTTAATGGCTGGGGTTCCCTCACAAGGCTTGGTCCCTTTCCCTCCTTCATCTGAGAACTGGGGGTAGGCTGCTTTCCAAACTGTGTCAGGGGATGGGCATCTTAATCATGGACAGTCATTTGTCTTTCCAAAAGTATAGAAACCCCTGTTAGATGTATTTCCCTAATAGTTAACCAAGTTGAGAAAGAAAGGAAATAGTGGTGACATCATGTATGACTTAATATGGTTATTAACTGCGCAGGTGTTGTAAAGCTGTGCATCTAAACTGTAGTGGAATAATTGTACCATATGGCAGGAGCTTTATCTTCAATTCTTATTCTTCCACATTTACCATGTTTTTTCCTCTATAAAAATATATCTCTGTGCCATTTTGGTAATACCTCTTAAAAAAAGATCCCTCAAACCTTGACAGGTTTGGATATCGCTGTTTCCCTACTCATTTCTCTGGTATGCATTTGTAGTTTTGTTTCCTTCCTTACTGCTCCAGTTCTAGGCTTTCTCCAGCTGGCAGTTCTTCATCTGCTGTGCTTTCCATGAAGAAGTCAAATGCTCAGCTTGCTCTTTTCCACTATCTCCTGCATCCCTGAGGGGTTCACATCCAGTGCTTGCAGCCCTGTGTTTCATTGCTCAGTACTGCTCTCCCGATGGGAAGTCTGGGAAGCACTAAATCATCCGGCCACATACTGCTTCCTTCAACTTTCTCCCCAGCAGATCCGTGGGCTGAGTTTGCAGTAGGGCGTGATGGCTGCACGCAGCTTTAAAGCTCGGGAGTGGGGATGGGCTTTCTGCCCCCACCCCCTCACCCGCACAGACATTTCCCTGCTCTCCAGCTGCTCTGGTTTCCATCTGTTACAGGGCCTTCTGGTGCGACTGTTTCCTCATCTGCTGAGCCGAGTGCAATGTTGAAGGACCAGACACTGCACTGACCTGGGGAATTAAGGGGTTGTGGTTTTGGAGAAAATGGCTTGCATGCTTATTTTCCTTTTTTCTTGGAAACCTGGCATGCAACACATACACATCTAATATTCTGAAAAACTTTGTTAGGTGCATTTTCATTTCTTTGTAGTAAATGTGTTTGCTCATCTTAGTTGTGTATGTGATGCTGTAGACTGACATGGCAGCTGCCCCCTGCCCTGGGAGGGTCACTGTGCTCCTGTCTGCTGGGCTCACAAAGTGTTCAGCAATGGTAAATGTTAACTTGCAGCAGGCAGACAAGAGAAATAGCAGAACCTTTATTTGTGAAGACAAAAATATGCAACTAGTGAGAAGTACCAGGGAGCCAAGGGAGGTGTTAAGAAACCTTGGAGTGGCCATCACCCTCTTGGCCCAGGAGCTGGGGAACTTTACCCTGTGAGGTGTTTTGCTTTTGGCAGGCAGATGCCTGCTGCCCATCCTCAGACTGCTATTTTAGGCTGCTCTTGTCTTTAGCACTTCCATTTTGCAGTCGCTTAGATTATGCCTTTCACAGATCGCTGGGCTGTTGCTCTCTTGTGAGTGACACTGGTGAGTTACCAACGTCAGCAGAGAGAGAGTGGCAATGCAAGCCTG
Source organism: Euphonia xanthogaster (assembly GCA_034509185.1). Lineage (NCBI taxonomy): Eukaryota > Metazoa > Chordata > Aves > Passeriformes > Fringillidae > Euphonia > Euphonia xanthogaster. Next base: position 115,313,372 of record JAYDZK010000113.1, read on the forward strand.
CAACAGAGTATTTCTGCAAAGCAAAATAGATGGATAACAAAATGTCCATTTCATAAGTGAAGAACTGTAGCCCCTTCTGACTTACTAGTACGCAGAAACCCTACAAAACTTCATTAATTATCCCTGCCAAAGTATATGCAACTGTCAGAGAGCAGTCCCTTGCTAGTCAAATTCTCCTGGTGGGTGAGCGTAGCTTCCCTTTTTCTGACTACTGCATCATCTTCTTTTTGGAAGTAGCTGTTCCTGGCTTTTAAAATTTGTTTAGACATCATCAAATTGATTTGGATTTCAAAATTATATGTGTAAATGAGAAGTGTACCTAGCACCCACTTTAGTAATTGAACAAAGCTTTTATTTCCAGAACCTGACTACTACTCAGTGTGTGGGAAAAGTGTGCTCTGACAACTTGGGTTGTTTTTTGAGGACTTCTGTGATCTCACTGAAGGGTTTTAATATTAATTCATTGCTAGTGTTATGGTTATGTTTTGATGATAGTCACTTAGGAGATGGGTGTTAGGCAACCAGTTGGAAATTACTGTTAAGTGATTTTTTTAAAGTGGTTCAGACATTCAACTTGAAATCCCAGAGCACATTAAAAGCGCTAATTTTCATTCTCCTGAAAGCCAGGTCTCTATGTATTTCTCAAATTAGCCCCCCCTCTGCCCCCACATCCTGGCTAATGCAGTATATGTAACTTAACCACTGATTCCTAACTAGGGATCATACATTTATTAGCTTCATGTTGGCAGAAACTGATATTGAAGAAATAAGATATTACAGAGTTGCTGATAGGAGCAAATGTTTGCATTTTGGGATGATAGATGTATTGCATTAACAGAAGTGTAATATACTTCTGAATGGTTTTCTGTGCGAGTGCAGCTGCCACACATTGGCAGAGTGAGAACAGAAGCTCCCTGAGAAGCTCTGTGCTCATGAGATGTGTTGCTGTCTTGAAAAACATGGAGCAGATGAAACACTGACCAAGAAGGGGAGGACTTGGTGAGAAGAAGTGTTTTCATTGATTTGCATGACATTTGCACAACTCAGCCTCTCAGCTGTGCTCAGTCATGAGCAGTTACCATGTTAATAGTTTGGAAGTTCAGCTGAACAGTAGAAGTGTGTATGGAGAAGTCAGGGAAAGGCTCCGCAATGTTTTGGAAAGAATCTTCCCCACCCTGTGTTCTGCACTTGGAGCATTACTAGGAAAGACACAAGATTAGAGTCAAGGGGAATCCAGCTTGTGATTTCTGAAGTTAGGGAACAACAAACAGTGGAGTGAATGTCTACAGATGGTTTAAGGAGTTTGGTTATGTAGTATGCTAGTCTGTCTGGCTATAAGGCTCTCAGATTAAGTAGCTACAGTATGGTGCAGCAGAAATATGAAATTAATTTAAATGGATGCTTTAGTAGTTATCTGGGTTTTAATTCATTCAAAACTGCAGATACCTAGGTCAGAAAACTATGGAAAACTGGCTGGATGGTCTCTGGCTCCTGTGAAATGTGAAGTTTGTGATAAATGCTGAAATCTTCAATCTAGTTCTCAAAACTAAAAAGATTTCAGTGTGTTCTATAGCACTGTTTAATTTGTATCAGTTACCTTAAAAGGCAGCATGTCTCTGGTGAAATAAGATGGACACTGCTTTTGCAACAAAGTATAAATGATTGGACAATTTTGCCATCACAGGTTTGAAATAGAGGCGCTCCACAGATTTCTATCTTGTAGATGTTCCTTGCATCACTGCTTTGTTGATGTATACTTTCTCCTTGCTTCTCAAATGAAACTCTGGTTTAAACTTGGTTTAGTTGGCTCCAACTCTGCAAAAAAAGGCTTTTTTGGTACTCCTCTGGACCTTACTGTCAATCTACACCAGCTTTAATGCTGGTACCTTATTCAGTGTTTTAGAAGGTGTGAGAGAGAGCTCAGTTTTGTCCTTGTTGTGAAGAAGACATAGGGCATAGGTGTGAGACATGAAAAATTAACTGTTGATCCTCAGGTAAAGTACCATGTCATGGCCATGGCAACAATCTCAAATTCTCAGATTATCAACAAGGGCTATTTGTGGACCAGGCTGATACTGTGGAGTTGACTCCTCTGGTTTAAATGAACTAAATTGAATTACATGTTTATTGCAGACAGAAAAAGTGATTTCGCCTGTTTCTTTATAGAGCATCTTGATGTGAAAAATGTAATAATCCTTCCTGTATGTGATGCTGTTTACAATCTTGAGATCCCTAAAGAATAGGGGAATTTTTCCTTTTAAGCACACAGATGTTGAAGTGGTTTTGTTTGGGTTTTCTTGATGATTTTTCTTTTTACCTAATGCTTCAATTACTGATTACTGAAAAGGTTATAAATACACAGTAATTCTTGTTTTGTAGCATCTTCCATTCATTCTAAAGAATCCATTTTATATGGAGGCATCAGAAGGAGTTACTAGAATACATACACCATTTAGCATTTAGTGTTACTAACACCTAACCAGTGCACTTACAAATGCAGGTGCCTAAAAATGTAGGTATTAAATAATCAGAAAAAGGTCTGATGCCATTTATGGTTTTGTATATAAGTATAGATACTCTCTTTTTTGATAAGAGACTGTCAATATTGTCAGGTCTAAAGCTTACAATCTGCTCAATAAAACCTTCACTTAGCCTGCTCCTAGAAAGTTAATTTATATATAAGCAGTCACAAATCGAACACAAGTGCAGCTTTCCCCAGAGAAAAGAAAAAGACACACACATACACCAAGAAGTCTTAATTTTAAATAAATACTTCTAGTTTTTGGTAGCAACAGATTTTGAATATGATCACAGTGCAGCCTGTTGTGTAACTGTGGTGCTGTGAGAGGCTTGGCTGACTAGTGAGGAGTGCATATGAAAGGGAAGGTGGCAGCTGGCTTACCTGGATGCTCAGAAGGAGGCTGGAACTCCTGACAATCCCGATGAGCAAATCTTGTTGACAGCTGTTGCTATTGCTACTGCCTTGTAGACATCTCGGTGAAGTTGGTTCCAGTACCTTTTGCTTGACTCTTCACTTTTGGTTTTTGAGCTGCCCAGAATGTGTTGAATGCTGTGGAGATACGATAGATGCAGTTGGTGTTGGCGTCCATTGCTCTGGGAAGTAAGACCTGGCTTTCAGGGAAATGCAGGCAAAAGAGCCTCTTTTACAGTTCATATAAAGACCAAGTGGTAGAAGATCAGTCTATCAAGTCTTCATTTATTTGTGAGTGTTAAGCACTGAAATTTCTCAAATAGCATTTTCTTCCTGAACAATTCATTCCTGTCCAAGCTTGGCACACTGGTATACAGTGTCCAGAAGAGCCTGATTCTGATGTCTGGCTGTTACTGAGGTGTGCTGGTTCATTGCTTGCTTTGCTTTGAAGCTGCAGTCTCACTTGAGGACATAACATGGGCTTCTCCGAGGTGATCTCTCTTGCTTCTATTTCAAGTCTAAACTTCAGAATAACTGTTGTCTGAAAACAGGTACATGGATTTCAGGTGCTGAGCAGGATAGGAAAGGAACAGTCATGCTTTTATGTGTTTCAGATTTTTGGATGATGCTTTGTGATCAGATAGAGTAATTTAAAAGGTACTGTAAAATGTTGGTTAGGAAAGCTCATAGTGTAGTGACAGCAGGCAGTTCATCCTCCCTTTCAAGTAGCTTTATGTACTTTTACTTTCATAACTAGTTTTATATAGTAAAGGTAATTGGAGGGACAAGGAGCTAGATTTTATTGCTTTGCAAGCATAATTAATTAAACAGCTACCTGAGTTTCAGCTGTAGATCCAAATAATATTTGCTAATACAGTGTAAGTATTTAATCTGCCACTAATTCCTGTGACTCCTAAATCAATTGATGTCTAGCAGAGCCTCATCCATGCTTTTCCTCAGCTGTGCACTTGATTATTGGGTTCAGGTGATCTAAGTCTATACTACAGTAATGCCATTTATAATGCTTAAGTAAAACGTAGTATAATCTTTCAGTCTTTTGGTGGCAATCTTATTCTGGATGAGGCTTCTTTTTTTTTTTTTTCTTGTAGAGCTAAAGTAACTTTGGAAATGTTTAGCACTGGAAATTCAGAGTTCTTTGTTCTAACTGTCCTCACTACATAGTTGATAAGCAAAGGAATACACTTTTAGGTGTCGGTGTTTATTTACCTTTAACTAGCAGGTTTTGACTCTTGATAGGAAAAAAGATTTTCCTAGTAGTGTTTCTACATTGCACTGTTGCATGGATAATTCACTAGTCATTGTAGGTCTTGTTCTGAGAACTGGGCTCTGAATAGTAGGTGAAATAACTCTAAACTTGGCTGTTTACAAAAATCTGTATTGTAGTAGTCTTTATATAGTATTTGGTTAAGAGTCCTCAATTCTCTTTTTCTGGGATCCTTGCTACTTAACTGGGTTTGCTTGGGTTTTTTTAATGAGCCATTTTCTTGGTCATACTTTCACTTTTCCAGGTATTCAAACATGAAAGAAATTGCTAGTTAAGCAAAGTTTGCAACCAAACTCTTCCAAAATTATCAAAATAAGCCTTCCTATTTACTATGCTTGTAGAATAATACTCTAATCTTGTAGGCAGGCTGCCCACTCCTTTAATTTTCTTGCTTTTCCTACTTCAAAAACCACAACAAAAGCAACAACAACAAAATCCCCCCACAAAATAACACAAAAACATGCAACCCTCCCAGCCTTCTGCCCTAAATTTTTACCTCAGTTTTTTATGAGTAGAAATACATTTTTTTGGTTTGTTGAAGGGACGGCAATGTGGAAAGTTTTGGTTTAGGTTTGTTTGTTTGGGTTTTGGAGGCTTTAGTTTTTTTTGAAGCTTATTTTAACTGAAAAGGGCGGGGAAAGTTCTAATTCTCTGCAGATGCTGCAGTAAAATTGGTAAGCTTAACAGGTAATTTAAATAGGCTGTGAATCATCAGGAACAGTGAAGATAGTGCTTTCTATTCAAAAATTAGGTTTAGCCCTGCTTTTTGAGAGAAGGTTTCCAAGTTCAGTTCTAGATGAGTAAATACTCCCTTGCACATCTAATCTGTGAATGCAGCACTGCTCTCGTATGTTCATAATTTATCTCTGCAGAGCTTGTGGGGAGTTGAAGATAGCTCAAGAACTTTCCTGTTGGGTGTAAAAAAATGTGGTAGATGAATGTCAGCTGCTCCTGTTGGTTGAAGTGGTTTGAATGACTCTGGCTCTGGGTTCTGGGTCAGCAGTTGGCACATCAAAAGACAGTTACTTCCAAGTTCTTCAAAATCTTGACGAGAAGGGAGTGAAATGGCTTACTTCTAGAATTTTACATGACAAATTTTCCCCTGGAAGGCTATTTTTTTCATTTGAACTTTACTATCCTGGAGTAATTTTAGAACTGCAAATTGATTAAGCAAAATGCTTGAAAACACCCCCGTTGGTTTTCTTCTGTGTGAAGAAAGAACTGATGTCCCATTAAAGTTTTGCACAGGAAAATTTGGTTGTCTTCCCTTTGAACCTGCCTTTATAGAGGAGAAACATTGAGCTCAGTCCTGCTTAGACATAAGGGCTACACTGAACATGAGGACTGACAAGGGTTGCACTCATCTGACAGTCCCCAGTGCAATTTTTAAATTTCTGGCACTATTGTTTATGCTGTCTGGGCACCCCTTTTCCCTGTCCAAGTGAACTTGAGCTTACTCTTAAGTATCTTAGTCTTATGCACTAGAAGCTGTTGAGAGCTCCTCCTTTGGCATTGTCCACTGGGGAGAACAGGGTGGTGTAGCTGTTTATATTGTGGTTTAAGTACTGATGATCACTGTGAGCCAGGTGTTATATTAAAAAAACCAACAAAAAAGCGCAAAAAAAAATATTTCAGACTTCATTTGTGTGTGCAAGAGCCTGCTTCCATTGCACTGACCAAGAATAAACCTCTTTTTTTGACATATCCTTCTCCAAAAAAACAACAGAATGTTCAAGGTACATATGTTGGTTTTTTTAAAACAAACAAACCTCTCAAATTTAAGTAGTAGTCCAATTAAAAGTAGTCGTAAAAGTTCATTTGGGTATCTGTCCTGTATCTCAGCTGTCCCCTGTATTCTGTGGGACATTATTGGACCCACCTATGAAGGTTTCTGCAATCTATTTACTCCACGTACTGTATTCTGTCCTTTAGGGTACTGTCTGTCTTCACACCCTCCCTCCCCAAACCTTTTTCTTTGTGGCCGATTTTAAGTTAGTGAAATTATTTAACATTTTTTTAAAATAGTCTATAGCATATGATAAAATACACAATTAGTGTGATGTTACAGATCTTTTTTGTAACTTAAGTTAAAATCTGTAAAAAAGAAAAGAATTAAATTTGTAAAATCCAGTGTTTAGGTCTTGGGATGGTCTCTAAGGTCCCCTCCAAGCCAAGCCATTCACTGTGATTTCATTTAAAATACATTAGGAAATGCTGATGTTATCTTTTTCTAAAAGAGACAATTTGTAATATTTTCCTGGTGTAGTACGTAATAATTTTTTTCTTTGCTGAAAGGGTCAAGACGGTATGCTTAAGTGTATGAGGCAGAAAGGATCTTCAATACTGGAAGCTGAGTGAGAGTAAGTTCAGATGTGGGATCATTCATCTTGCCACATGTAAAGAGTGTAACAGGGAACTACCATTTTGTTCCTGAGTCCTGAACGGGTTCTCCTTAGTCATGGGAAAACTGGCCTTTCACTTTGGGTGCACAGGGTGTATTTATCTTCACAGAAATGAGTGTGGATATGTGGTTCCCGTACGAGCGCAGACTGCGATCTACCACTATTTATGAAGAACACATGTACAGGAAAATGACTCTTAAGTACAAGTCATAAATTGAAATGATTATAGAATATACGTGGACAAATATACCATGTGTGGTATCGGTAGACTGTAATTTCATCAAGTGGTTTTTCAGACTTCATAAACTATGAATGAAACATGATTGTACTGGCCTTGTAACAGGTAAAGTAAAATATAGAGTCTGGCTACTTTAAAGCGCTCATAATTCCATGGCTGGAAATAGCCTTTTGGGATACGATTAAGTCTTAAAACCTGACTGTGATTAAAAAAATACATTTCGGTGAAAATCACATGTTCAGAAACTCTGGGAAACATTTGAGTCTCCACCTCATGAATTTTTACAGTTCCCAACTTTCTGCGTGTAAACACCATGAGCTGCTTTCGGCGAAAGGAGCGGGGAAAGGCCCCGTGTTACTCAGAGCTTCGTCACCCCTCCGCTTATTCCGCTGTTTTCAGCGGGTTTTATTCCGGTTTTGGCGGCTCGGGCTTTGTTTACTCCGGGGGCCGTGCGTGGCCCGGGCAGGCCCAGCCCGGCGCTGCGGCGGCCATGCCGCCCTGCCCTGCCCTGCGCAAACCCTCCCGCTCGCCGCGGCGACCTCTGCCCTTTTGTATCCTGTGACACTCAGCCTGTCTTTGTGCTCAAGTTTATCCGTGATGGATTCGTTTCCCTCCCAATCGCATATGCCGGGAGCCCGGCGGAGCGAGCAGATAAATTATTTTCAGCTGCAGGCCCGGGCTGGGGGAGGAGGGCAGGAGGGTGGCGGGGCCCCTCCGCGCCCTGGCCCAGCGGGACGGGGCGCAGCCTCCCACTCCCCCGGGAATATGCAAGGGGATGACTCTCGGGCCTCTCAGATCCTTTTTAAATGCAAAAGAATGTAGGAAATTGCCAGATCAGTTGGTTAATCAGTGACAACTGCAGTAGGTGCACAAAAAGCCCGGAGCCATCGCTTGCACGGGGTGTTTCTTCAGCGCCCCAGGGGGGTCGCCGCTGGCCCCACCTCTTGAACACCCGGGCCGGTTTAGTGTCAGCTTGAGAAGGGAATGTAATTGCGGGGAGATTCCTGGGTGACTGATGGCGACAATATAGGTCTTCTCCGTGACACCACCGCCCCGCTGGCCCTGCTAGCGCTTTGTGTTCGCCGGGCCATCGCACAGCCGCGGAGCGCTCAGCTCAGAGTCCCCAGCCCGCCGAAACAAGGCAGCCGTGCAGCCCATACACTTTTCCGTATTTTTTTTTAATGTTGGCTCTACTGCTGCCTTGTCATGGTCAGACCTCATTAAGGGCTCACGATAAGCATGTTACTGCTCCCCTTTATGGAGTTATTTGTGAGGTTAACACCTCTGTCAAATGTTTTAAAGAGTATTCCTGAAATATTTTTGTGACCGCGATTGTTTCTCTTACTTATCTGGGACTATTTTTGGATGAACCATCTCACATCTGTGTTTTAAAGTTACATTGGGAGAGAGAGTGGTCATGCAAGGAAAAAGGCCTCTTAAAATTCCAGATTATGTAACACTAGAAGTGAAGTATTTCTAGATTAGGCTTGTTCCCTCTTCTCTCACCTCATGTTTGTAGTGTACTTAAATGTAAAAGAATGCTTTTTTTGTCTTTTGTTTTGTTTTGTTTTGTTTTTAAAATTTTTATTTAATTTTTTTAAATTCCTCTGGTTGCCTCATTGAAGGCCTCCAAGTATGTCCTCTAATAAATGGCTCTAAACTTTCATCTTTTTCTTCTTATCAGGAAAGAAAAGACATGCAGGAGCTTCTCCTGTGGTATTATAGGTGCTGGCTTGAAATTACTTGAAATAAGTGCTCCCAGGTTAGGGTGAAGAGTTTGCAGCCCAGCTCCTGTGGCGAATGCCTTCGTGTGATGTTAACAGCAAGGTTCAAAGAGTTTGCATCAGAGTCCTCCTAAGTGACGCTTTTGTGGTGTCCTATCAGAGCTCCTGTGAACTTGAATGACGTAGGATATTGTTTCCAAATGTGTGGCACAGGCTGAACTCTGGGCTGGTCATTCCTGCATCAGCTGCTTGACAGCAGCAAGCTGCCAAATATTCGAAGGCTGCAGTGCCCTCAGTTGCCTCGGTGAAAGCCTGTTTTTGCCAACGTACATCATACATTAGGGAAATAAAATCCAGTCTGGCTTTTGTGGAATGATTTTATGAGAAATGTAGGATTTCATGGATTTCTTGGCAAAAAAAGTTACTGAATATCATTCATGGCATTTTAGCTGATTGCACATTGGCAAAACCTGTGACCTTTGAGGAAAGGCATCTAAGGTTTTCTCTCCCCCCTCCCTCCCTCCTTCCCTTTTCTTTATTTAACAAGAGACATTGACAGCCTTTAATTTGCTACTGCAAATTCTTGTAAGGATGTATTTCTTTGAAGAATGAACGCAATTCTACTAAGATACAGGTGAAACCATACTTGTAAGAAGTGCTTAAGTAATATTTGCTGATGCTTCCCACTAAGTCAGAATATTCCTGAAGTGCATCAGGTCATTCTTTTCATCTTTGCAAGTCCTGTCTCCCTTTCCTGGGACAAGGGGGAACGAGATTCTTGTAATCCTTTGATGTCTGAACTGTACGAACTTAATTTTTAACACAGCTGTGCTGTGTGAAGTGCATAGTAGGAAAGCATTCTAAGTGAATTAAAAAAAAAAAAAAAGGTCTTCAGGTATTCAGGAAACCAAGTTTCTTTGGATCCTGCAGTCAGAAATGATGTTGCAATCACTTTACAGGTCTGGTCTTATATTTTGGCTAATCTGTATGCAGAAGGAACGTACCATGCGTGGCGTCTGTGACAGCAATGAAAAGTAAGCATTAAGCACGCAGGAGACGAGGCATGCTTCCCACAGACATGGTCAGGCACTTGCATAACTGTCCTGGCATCAGCAGTGCTGTGTGCTCTGTAGGTGAATGAGGTGAAATGTATAAGCCTCACCAGCCGTCTTGCTCAATTTGAATGTCTTGTTGTGACTTTTTCTGTGTTGTCATGGTGTTACATGTGTTTATGAAGTTTTTGGTGGATGTTTTCCTTCAACTTTGTGAGTAAAATAGGAATGTGACTTTCATTGCTGTCATTTATGTCATGTCCTTCCATGCGGCAAATGCTTAAATTACTGCCCCTAACAGCCAGCAGGAGCTTAGCAGTTTTGAAAAGCAGTTTAAATGTGCAATGTTTAAATGCAGATTTAGTAGCCTAATGTTTAATCCTACATTTTGAGGCTCTGGTCTCAAAATGACCTTTGGCATGGTGTTGTTTTTAGCATGAGAAGTCTTTTTAACCTAGTTCTTCAAAATAGCACTGTATTTGTGGTGTTTATTGCATCGTATGTAAGGGCATACTTCCATTATGTGAGTAGCTGGTTTGTTTGTGTCTGTCAAGTACTTCAGAGTTTTTTCAGAGGTATCAACTAATAGCTGTAAAAATATAATTCTGCATGACACATGTCATTTCAAGCTTGGAGCAGTCAGTATTAGTTGCCTTCTCACCTTCTGTTTATTCAGTTTATTTGCTGCACAGACAAATGCTGCTGAATTTTTTCTGTAGAAGGGTTGATAGCTGAATCAGGGAACCTGTTGATTTACAAAATGTTCTTTTGAACAGCAGAATGTGAGGGTGGTGTGGAGGGCATAGGCATCTGTGTGCTGCCCTTGCTGCTACCTGGTCTTGACTGCCTGGATCTGCTGCTTTGGGAGCAAAACTAATGAAGTTCAGGTTTTTAGTGTCTGCAGCCCTAGATAAGTTATGTGTATGCAGCAGCCAGTTTAGTTCAACTTCTAAAAGAGGGAAGCTGCTGAAGACAACTGAGTGCATGTGGCTTTGGAATATTAAGCTGGACAATGGTTAACTACTACTTAAATTTGAGATTTAGCTGTTTAAGACTGGAATGTTGCAAACTGGAGTAAATGTAAGCTTTTTCTGTTGAGACAACAGGGTTGTTAAGCAATTGACCGTGTCCTGGTGGTTGGGATCACACCACTGCTTTGAACAGAAACAGGCTGCCTAGGCAGCCTTAACGAAACATATTCATTGACTCTTTAGGTCAGTCTTCTTGGAGCCATCTTTCACGTTCAGGAACAGAAAAGTGATAGAATTTTATAGCAGAGCCTGTATAGTTTAAGATGGTAATAAAAAAAATTCACTGTCTTTTCATACATTCATACTTTGTTTCAGCTATCCACCTTTCTAAGGGTTCAGATACTCTTCACTTTGTACCCAACAAACACTGCTTCTGTGTATGTTGATTTTAAATTGCAGGAATGTAGAGAAGATGTGCCATCCCTTATTTTAAACTATTTAATAATAATAAAAAAAAGTCTGTAAGCTGAGTTTATCACAGTTAGTCTTGCTGTTAGTATATCTGCCTTTATGGGGAGGGGAAGTGAACAGTGGTGCTGAATGAGTATTTTAACTAGAATTATTGCTTGATGCAGGTTCTCCTTTTATTTATGTGTTGGCTTTCTTTTGTTTTGAAAGAAGCAGACGTAGTTGCAACTTAAAATAAGGCTGTGGCTCTTGTGACTTGCTAAACTACCTAAATGTCTACCCTGTTGGAATAGAAGGTTGAGAGGTTAGTAGGTAATTCCAGTATTGACTATTTCCTTATCAAAACATTGGTTAATTTCTTTTGATCAGGCTGTAGCTGCTACTGTCTTTCATGCTTCAACAGCTGCTGTTAGCCGTATATCACATCAGAGGTGTGACTTTTATTGGGGAAAGTAGAATAAGGTTTGGCGAGAGCACAACTGACTGTTGAGGGCTGTGGTCATTAAATCTGAGGCTGGACTTAAATCTGAAGAAATACTCTTAAAATCTGAGAGTTCTTTACCATGGACTTACGCTATGTTTCAGACATAGTAACTTTAGCATCCAGAGCTCAAACATGAAGTTGATTCATGCCTCAGACAAAAATGCAGATCAAAAATCACATAATGGCAAGCAGTGGTTTTGCTCTTAATTTAGATGATGGATTTGTCTGTTTACAAGCTGCATCATAAACTTAAAGGTTACTTTTCTTTTGAAAGAGTGTGTGCCCAGGAAGCAGGGCGAGTGCTAGGTTCCCTAGCACATCTCCTGTGTTGTGAGGGACAATACTTAGCCCAAACCTGCAAATTGGAATGGTGTGAGTTGAGCAAAGTGTGTTTAGTAAAGCCAAACCCTTACCCTATTTTAATTTGGTTCTTTGGATATAGTAGCAGATCCAAGCTACTGTGAGCTGATGTTGACAGGTATCAGTGGCTGATGTGCCTGAATTTTATTGGATGCTTGTCAGCTGAAAAACAGTAAACAAAGCAGGTTCAAACGCCTGCTTGATGCTTGTAACCTTGTTTCTGGAGATGCTGTGTTGGTATAAAGTTTCATTAGTGCTTCAGGAGAGTGGAGCCTTCTTGTCTTAGAAAGTGGTTCTTTCAGCAGGCATGATTTAGATAATAAAATGAGTGGAAATTCTTACATATTCATAACTGTGTGGCTGTTTCTAGTGGATGGATGAGACTTACTCGACTCCAGTTTGATATTGTCCAGATTACATCAGTGCTTGGGAGGTAACAGTATCTGTGTGCTCTGCTTCTTAGCATTTCCAGGCAGAGTCTGTTCTGTTGGAGACTGTCAGTACACACTGAAGTCCAGCTTTAACAGCTCCTGATGGCAGTGAGCATCAGTAGTCGCAGTGCCAGACGTCCTTGAGCCATCAGGGATCTTCACCATGACTGCAGCCTGCTCTGGAGCAGTCGAATAGCAAAAGCTTCTTTTGGTGAAGGGGACTCCTTCTCACCTTGTTGAAACTTCCTTATGGTGTGCTCTAATAAACTGCTGAATGAGGTGGTAAATATTACAGATGGCTTCTGCCTAATAATTGAAATGAAATAAAACCAAGTAGATATTAGAGATATGAAGATGGCTCATAGGAGTTTACCTCCAAGTGATTTAGGAAGTGTTAATATCCCAGCCGAGCACTAAAGAGATTTAAGTGTGTGGTTTTAAAGGTGACATTCAAATGCTATTTTAAGAGGAGTGATAAATGCTTGTGCCTTTCCTCTTGCCCTCTGCTTCATGCTGTAGAAGGTCCTCTTGACAGTGGCTACAAGAAGGGTAACAAATGTGCTGACATTTTTCTCCCTAAAACTTGTTTGGGACAAATCACCTTCTGTCAAACAGTCTGGCCTGGCATTTTGTGTCCAAAGTTACTGAAAGCATCTCCCCTCCTCAAAGGAATGCAAGATGTGAAAGCATAAACTTGTAAATCTTCTTTACTTAGGTTGCTGGTTAAGGGCAGTTGGTATCTGCAAGCAGAGTGACCACTGCATTACAACCAAGATACAAAAATAGTTTTACTTGCTAAGTGTATGGGCTCCCTTGACTATTGTCTTAAAGTTTATTTTGCATGTAAGACACAGTGTTCAAAATTTTGATTTTTAAGAAGAAAAAGACAACATTAGACTACCTTTGCTCATAAGAAATGGATCCAAACAAATCTTTGGAGTTCTTGCGGGAAGAGGATAGGGGACACATTTCGGAATAGATCAGTCATCCCTGTAGAAAACCTGAATGAGAACTTTTCTGAATCTGTTGTTACTGTGTTGTTGCTTTTTGCTTTTTATTCCCCAAGTCCAAATGTGTACCTTGTTAAGTTAGCTTTTTGTTAAGTCATTTTGCCATTACTAATTCTCTTGAGTGAGTATTCAAGTTCTGGAGACAACAGAACTTCAGTTTGGTCTTGCAAAGTGCTGTAGTTGCAGTAGTAGCACGATAACCTGAAGATGAGTAATGAACTTCATTGATACTATTTTGTGTAACCGTCATAAAGGAAATTAGGAGAAGGATTGAGAAATCCACACTATCATATGATAAAGCTTGTAAATTTGATTTTCTTATACAAATTGAGCATATAGCTTTGCGGAAAGGGGGAGAAATACTGTCTTTCAGCGTACAAATTCATTAAATTAGGCTAAACTGCGTGTTAAAAAAAAAAATCCCTTCCTAAAGGCTAAGTCTTGAAGTTTGTTCTGTATTTAGTGGGTCATCTCTGTATGCATTTGAAAAATCTGTTGTGCGTATAACTAACTTCAGTTCATCGTAGGACCTGGTGCTTCTGCTTGCTCATCTGATTACGCAGCTCAGGGGAATAAGGTTAAGGACATGCTGTTGGTAACTAGAGCGTTTTCAGGGCTTTAGTTCAGCAGATGGGCTGCTCAGCTATATTCATACATCTGCCTACCTGCTGTGGCAGCTGCTGCTGCTGCGTGTTGTGTTCTTTTGTTCTGTTCCACCCAAGAAAGGAGCACTAGGAAGTGTAGTGAATGGATTAATTTAAGGTTAAGACTAGTGTTTTGCTTGCTTCCTAACTCTCTATCACAATAAAGCTTTGGATAAAGCTAATGAATCCTTCGTAATGTGAAATAGATTTTTAAGATATATTTCAGGGGGCTGAAAGTAGCTAGCGTTTAAAAAACAGTCAAGTATGTTTTCTTTATGTTGCCTGATGCTATTTATTTTAATATCATCTTCTCTTTCTCCCCCTTCCCCTGCTTTTTCTAGGAGCAGTAACCAGACTTTGCCTGACACTGCGTGGTCCAAAAGAATTAAGGAAATATGGAATGACATGAAGGAGATTAGTTGAGGATTAAAGGCTTTGAGGACAAAACACCTCACCGAGGTGAAGCACAGACTAACATTCTGGTTGTAGCTCCAAGGAGCTGTGTGCTGAAAAAAGATGGCAGATCCAGGAATGATGAGTCTGTTTGGAGAAGATGGGAATATTTTCAGTGAAGGGTTGGAAGGTCTTGGAGAATGTGGATATCCTGAAAATACAGTAAATCCTATGGGTCAGCAAATGCCCATGGATCAAGGATTTCCCGCTTTACAGTCATCTCTTCATCATCCTCCTGCAAATCAAAACCAAGCCAAGTTGACCCATTTTGATCACTATAATCAATACGAACAGCAGAAAATGCACCTGATGGATCAGCCGAACAGGATGATAAGCAATGCCCCTGGGAATGGTATAGCGTCTCCTCATTCGCAGTATCACAACCCTCCAGTTCCTCAGGTTCCTCACAGCAGTGGTGCTGGTGGTCAGATGGGAGTCTATCCCAGCATGCAGAACGAAAGACACGGCCAACCCTTTGTAGACAGTGGCTCCATGTGGGGACCACGGGCAGTTCAAGTGCCAGACCAGATAAGAGCGCCATACCAGCAGCAACAGCAGCAGCAGCAGCCGCAACCCACACAGCCGCCACAGGCACCCTCCGGACCCTCTGGGCAGGGCCATCCTCAGCACATGCAGCAGATGGGAAACTACATGGCTCGTGGTGATTTTTCAATGCAGCAGCACGGTCAGCCGCAGCAGCAGAGGATGAACCAGTTTTCTCAAGGCCAAGAAGGCCTCAATCAGGGAAACCCTTTCATTGCCACCTCAGGACCTGGCCACTTGTCTCATGTGCCCCAGCAGAATCCCAGTATGGCACCTTCATTGCGGCACTCAGTCCAGCAATTTCACCACCATCCCCCTACTGCTCTCCATGGGGAATCAGTAGCCCACAGTCCCAGATTCTCCCCTAATCCTCCCCAGCAGGGTGCTGTTAGGCCGCAAACACTTAATTTTAGTTCTCGGAGCCAGACGGTACCCTCACCTACTATAAACAACTCAGGGCAGTATTCTCGATATCCTTACAGTAACCTTAATCAGGGATTAGTTAATAATACAGGGATGAATCAGAATTTAGGCCTTACAAATAACACTCCAATGAATCAATCTGTACCAAGATACCCAAATGCTGTCGGATTTCCATCAAACAGTGGTCAAGGACTAATGCACCAGCAGCCCATCCACCCTAGTGGCTCACTTAACCAAATGAACACGCAAACTATGCACCCTTCACAGCCTCAGGGAACTTATGCCTCTCCACCTCCCATGTCACCTATGAAAGCAATGAGTAATCCAGCAGGTACACCTCCTCCACAGGTTAGACCCGGTAGTGCTGGAATACCAATGGAAGTTGGCAGTTACCCAAATATACCCCATCCTCAGCCGTCACACCAGCCCCCTGGTGCCATGGGAATTGGACAAAGGAATATGGGCCCCAGAAACATGCAACAGAATCGTCCATTTATGGGTATGTCTTCAACACCACGGGAGATGGGTGGGCACATGAGACCAAATGGTTGTCCAGGTGTTGGCCTTGCAGATCCACAAGCAATACAAGAGCGACTGATATCTGGCCAGCAGCTTCCTAGTCAACAGCAGTCTTTTCAACAGCAAATGCCAACCTGTCCTCCCATGCAGCCTCATCCAGGGATACATCACCAGTCTTCACCACCCCCACATCCTCATCATCAGCCTTGGGCACAGCTTCACCAGTCACCACAAAACACACCACAAAAAGTGCCTGTCCTTCAGGTAAGCTATTTCCAATTAGTAGAAAATGTTTTAAATGACTGTAAATGCCTTTCAGGATGCACAAGAACTATGGTTTCAAAACTGTTGCCCCTGTTCAACTCCCTTGTTTGTTATTGGTTACGTGGCTTTTTGGGTGTACAGAGACTGAAGGTAAAATGATGTTCAGGTATCTTTCTAACATCCTCATGGTAATTGTTATAGGATAACATTGTGGATAGACCAAAATGTGATACAACAACAGGACAAGCAGAATACGTACTATTTTTTTCATGTTGGTTCCTTTGGGGAGAAGATGGAAAGCATGTGTGAGAATTGTCATTTAATTATTCAATTTTTGTATTTGCAACTTGGAGGAAGAAGTGTGTGTTATAATGTGTTTGTTTTGGCCAAACCAAGATCTTTTTTTTAAATCCCAAGGGAATGTTCTGTGGTTTTAAATTAAAGCTTAAATTGTTACACGTGAAAAAAAATTCTGGCATGAACTTGTTTAGCACCAAGTAATGAAACCGAGAAGTGATGGGGAAACAGTTTATACAAAGAGAAGACAGCAACGTGAATCAGTCTGAAATTAAATCTTCTGAGGCTCAAATGAAATGCTAAATAGAAGGCAAGTTTTATTTTACTGAGGCTTTGATCTGCCAGGTTTCGATGGCCACGTATTGCTTCTATGTCATTTTTCAATTAAAAGCTAAAAACGGTAAAACATCTTGATCCTCTGTAGCTTAACAGGTTTGGCTACCTGCTAGTATGTTAAGCTTCACCTGAAAAAATGTTTTTGAGTCTTCACATTTGCCGTTGTTTGCCTTGGACTCAGTCAGTCAGAATTCAAGAGGTTTTGGTACCAGATGAATTAGTGGTCAAGATATCAAAGATGTACTAATTTCATTTTTTTTTTTCCGATTAGTCAGTAGTTAATGCCAAGTAGCTCTGCCCATAAATATTTGGAGACAATTGTTGGAATGCGGTCGTAACGACCCGATGCTGCAGTACGCTTAATAAATCATAAAACCAGCTGTCCTGGGCAGTGTCCCGGGCCTGTGCGCAGAGCAGCTGCTCAGCCGTCCCCTCCGCTGCTGCCTGCCGGCTGCTCCCGTTCGCTGCTCCGCACAGCGTGAGCCGGCGCTGGGAGTCAGATGCATGCTCTGCGGAGAGGCAGCTGACAAAGAGTGGTAGATGGAGCAGCTCAGCAGCTGGGACAGGCTTCCACATTCCCCGTGGAAGAGAGGGGGTGGGGGGGGGACTAAGCTGGGCGAGGGGAAAAGTGCACTGTCTTTCTCTGGAGGGAGGAGGAGGCTCTCTTGAAGAGGCAAAGTTTATCTTCAAGACCATCTTTCTCTTCCCTGCCTACCTCAAAGTTAGTTTGAAGTTCTAGATGCCTGTGTTGGCCCTTCCTCTCTCTGCATTGCCACACACGGACTTTGTTTGGAGAACTTAAATTACAGTTCTTGTATGCACGTGGAGTTGTGTGTTCCTGTCTGAGACAGCAGCTCTTGCCAGTGCCTCCTGTTACCAACTGTGTGAGTAAACAGGATGAAAAGGAGAGAGCTCAAGACTATAGGGAAGAAATTTAAAAAATGAGTGACTATTTGGGAAGGGGGTAATGACAGCACAGAAAAATCAGTGCAGAAAGGGTAGGAATGAGAAAAAGAAGTATAAGACACATTTTTTACTCTAAAGATGAGAGCTGAAGCGTCTAGTAGAAAAAACTTGAAAGAAAATTATAGAAATAGTAATGTAAGACTTTTAAGGCAGTAAAGGAACAAAAACCAGTGTCACTAGGATCTTAACATAACCCATGGTGGTGGAGATGTGGGAGGAAATACTTGAGGTGGACTGTACCCTAAAGCAGTGGTATTCTCAACCAGCATGAATTCCTCATTTTCCTCTGCCCATCCAGTAAGCCTATTTTTGGCATTAAAAGGTGGTTTGGGAGAAGAAAGTTTACTTGAAAAATGTACAAGCTTGTTAAATGTTCTTGGGACATTTTTTTCCCTTTAATCAGTGAAGAGGTTAAACACAGACAGCTCAACCCTTAAATAAGCTAAGCAACCTATTACAGAGTGCTGAACTGCAAATGAATAGCTTGAAGAAAGCTAAGTGCTGAAATGAAATAATTAGAGGAAAACCACATGATAACTCCAGTATTTGATTAAAATCAGTAATTCAGACAGTTGCAGCAAGCCAAGTAACTTCCCTGTTAGCTTATTTCTGTTAAGTTTTTATCTGGTAAAAGTTACTGTTCACATACCTTCCCATTAAGTAATTAGTTTGAGCCCTGACTGTAGTAATGAAACTCTAAACAGGCAGGCGTTTCCCCCTTGAAAACTGTTTGGATGAAATGAGTATTGTTCAAATCAACGAAAACTTAACCCCTCCCCACCCCCTGGGGAAAAAATGCAGATGTGTGAAACCCCTGCTCTTAAGCCTGAATACAGAGTTGGTAGCTCTCCTGTGATATGGCTTTCCTTTCATGTCAGTAGGCAGAAAGCTGTTCACCGAAGAGCAGTTATTTAAATGACTGGTTTGTTTTTATTTGTATAAAATGAATCAACAAAATTAATGTAGTCAGTTAAAATGGAAATCACTATGTACTTTAAAATCAACTGAAGTCATCTTAGTAATTATTTTTCAGTGATTCGAAGCTAGCCTTATCATGGGAAAGCTGTAATACTTGTGGTTAACCAAATTACTGTTTTGTTGTTAGATATGTTGGAAGGAAAGTGAAGTTCTTTTGCTTTTAAGTTGAAAGAAATTGCTGTGTTGATTCCAAGGCTTGTTATTTCTCTTTTTTTGTGTGGAAAACTGCAAATTATTTTGGCTGTGAGATGGAGCTGGTGATTGAATTCATCTGGTTTTGATTAATAGCTGACAACTAGACATGGTTATTAGGACAGTGTTAGCAGTGAGTTGCTGGCTTCAGTGGAGTTTGATAGACCCATAAGAACCGCTGCGGTGTTGGGATGTTCAGTCAGTGTCCTTGGTTTGTCAGGCACTCCTTTGGAACACTTTTCACTAAAGGTTTTTGGAAGAGCCTGGTGGCCATGGGTTGGGAAGGCTGGTTCTTCTGTGGCAGAGCCATCCACCAAGGAGCAAATCAGGGATCAGGAGTAGCTTGCCTGTTTTCACAGCGGAGGCATCTGTGTTGGGCTTGTGAGCTTGTGTTCTCCAAAATACTCATAAATGATCCAGAAAAGAGTGAAAAGTCAGATGGCAAAATTTGCTGCTGCTGTTGATGTATCCAAAGCAGAGTACCAAATGCAGATGTGGTGAAGAACCTAATAAGATTGAAATAAAATAATTAGAAATATAATAGAAGAGTCAATTACTTGGCCACTAAGTTGTGTGAGTCAAGACGTGGCTGGGGAGGTTTAGATTGGATATTAGGAAAATTTTTGTCACAGAAGGGGTTATCAAGCACTGAAACAGGCTGCCCAGGGAAGGTATAAAGTTGCCATTTGTGAAGGTATTTAAAAGATGTATAGATGTGATGCCTACCCATGTGAACATGCTTAAGGACATGCTTTAGTGGTGGACCTGACAGTGCTGGGTTTACAGTTGGACTTTATGATCTTAAAGGTCATTTCCAGCTTAAATGATTTTATGGTTCTGTGGTGCTTGAGCAGTGAAATGGCAGGCAAAACCATCTTTTTAGGAGCAGGTCTCGGCATTAGATGGCTGTCTGAAAATGAGCTATAACAGTTAAAGAAATAAATCAGTAGGAATTGTAATGAAAGTAGTAGAGAACAAAACAAAGATAATTACCTGTATGTATGGTATGCTGGTGAGGCAAATGCTATGAAGTTCTGTGTTCCTTCCTCAGACCTCAGAAAATGCAGCAGCACTTGAAAAGGCCGGGGGGGGAGGGGGGGGGGAGTCAGGCTGGGTGGTGTTTTAGTTGGGGAAGGAGAGAGAGATGGTGAAAGCCTCTAAATTGTCAGTGATACAGGTGCATGAAGAGGATGAAATGTGAAGTAAGGGTTGTTTGTCACCTGGTTTTGTCTCCTTGAATTTTTTTTAGGTATTCAGCAAGTTGTCCAGTGGTGAGTTCAGAACTGAGCAATAAGGTGATGATCTCTGAGATGTTTCACAGAAAAATGCATCATCATTTGATAAACATAAAGGCACCACATTTGGCTCAGCTCAGAGAGTTTGTTACGGAGTTGCATCTCCTGTATGCATGTCTGCTTCTTGTCCTCTTCCACACACTTTATCAGAGGTGATAAAAGGTTAGACCGGCCTTTGGAGGGCCAATTGCTATGCAGTTGTTCTTACATATCGTTATTTTCAGAGTATTTTATTGGTGATAGAGGAAGTGTAGGAGTTTTCTTTGCCAAGAATAGGCTGTCCTGGGTGTGTTGTTACACACAACTTATTTACCCACAGCTACTGTGTGGGCTGAAGTTTCGAGTCGTGTTCATTAATCGTGTTCCACATTATTTATAGTCAAACACAGGAGTATTTAAATGACAAACAAGTATGGTATAGCCTCCATGCCCAACTAAACGGGAGAGGTCCACAGTGGGCACAAACAGTGTTGAAGGACTCTGGGTTGCAGTGTCCAGATTCTGGTGGAGAAGGAACTAATTTTGTGTGTGTTACCGGTTCACTGCCAGGTTGTTCTGCTGGCCTTATTATCTGTGAGCATGTGACTTTGCTTTAAATCATAACTCATAGCTGTGTTTGGTATGAACACATTCTTTTGAAATTTCCTGCCCTCCCTTGCAGGGGAGGAGGCAGGGAAAGTCCTGCTGAGTCACCAGCTGGGTCACCCCTTTCACAGGCCCTTCCTGCAATTTCAAACTCTGTGTTGCTGCCTCTGTTTAATTTATACTTGGATATACCTGAATGGAAAGGGATGTTAGTGAAAACTATAATCAGCTGTATTGGTTTGATGCAATATTCTAACCTGGCAGAAAGTAGAGGTTAGAGCAGTTTCTGCTGGCACGCTAAAATGAAGTTGGTTCTCCCCTGGGTTTTTGTTTTAATGGCTAAGAGTAATAAGAAGTGATTTACTCTTAACTGTCTTCCCATGAATTATCTTTCAGTGTTTCCTGTAACTTTACATAGTAACAAATGATGCCACTTGAATTGTTAGGATTATTCCCATAAATAATATTCATAAGCAATTTCCTACATCTCTGGAGAGAGCTGCTGGCTTTTTAATCCCTTGAGTATTTAACTTTTGGACTATTTTCCTGTTGATAAGTAGAACAAATCGAATTTATATTAAAAATCCCCTAGAAACACTATTGGGTACTTTTTGTTTTGATGCAGAGGCTATTTCACATGACTGCTGGCTTGTCTTTTGGGGTACTGTGTATGCTGCATGATCAGCAAAGTCTCGTGGCTGCCTGCCCCTGGAAATTCTAGTTTCCTTTTTCAAGTATTCAGACCAGCAAAACAGTGTATGTTGGCAAGATTTTTGAAACTGCCAGACTAAATGGAATTAAGAACCCACTAATACTGAACTTTTATTAGCTACAATTGTGTATTAATTTTATGTATAGATAAGCATGTGTGTGTGTGTTTCTATAATATATATGGAGAAAATATAGGCAAAATAAGAGGTTGTTGATAGTAATGGGAGAGAAAAAGGGAAGAAAATCCATAGTATTAATATTAAAGTAAAGGTTGATAATAGTATTTTTGTCTTAAAAGTTTACAGGCTATATTTTGCTGGGGCTTTGAAGAATTCTTGTATTTGAGCAATGTAAGCAATGTAATTAACTAAAATTTTCCAACTAAAAGAAAAACAGACCGTAAAATCTACCTTTGGTCAGAAGTGTTGAAGTTATTTCACCCCTGTGGAGTAGAATTTTCTGTTACACTGATAACTTGATCCATCTGTGAGTGAGTTTCCATGCAGGTCTCTCAAAGTATGTAATATTATGAAGTACTGTGTCCAACAAAAGTTCATATTCTAAAACTTTGCAGTTGTGTTCCAGTCTAACAGTTAATATTAACATATTCAAAGGCTTATTTCTTCCTCACCCTTGAAAAGGCTATTTGTGCTTCTGTAAATAAAGTGCTTGCAGTGATTTTTCAGTGAATAGGCCTTTGGGCCAAAGATTTGTAGTTTTGAGGTGGTTTTGCTATGAACTTTTTGGTCTTTTTTACTGTTGAGGAGGCACAAGCTACTTCAAGAATACTTCTTCCCTCAGGTGCCATGATTTGACTGTGATGAAAATAATTTGTGCCATTAAATTTTCTTCTCTGAAGTTTTGGGTAAAGCCAGTTTGTAGCATTAACATGAAAACATAAGTCTGCATCAGCATAGTGATTTGTAGGTTTAAGAGTTACCCAACTTGTTCTTCAGCGTGGGTATTTTGAAAGTTTCTGTGAGATGTAGATGACCTGAATGTATTGTTTCCTGAAATCATTAGCATTTTCTGAAGAATCACCCAACTAGAAAAGTTTTCAAATTTATCCTGCTTGTTTAGTACTTCAGTATTGTGTTCTTATCTGCTGCTGATGGTCACTTCCAGTGGGACTTGACAGCTGTCTTACTTTCTCATGGTTGAATATGTTGTCCTACTTTATATTTATTTGAACAAATTTAAATCTGTTGTTTCAGAGAAACTTTTTTTTATAATTGAAAGCTGATAGTCTAATAACCCTCATGTCTGTGTCTTCATCAACATCAGGGCAAATGAAAGGAAAATGCTTGATTTTTTTTTTTTTTAATTTTCATTAAATACAGTGGCAGTCTTAATAAGGAACAAGTTGCAGGTGAAGAAATAATTTCCTATCTTTTTACTGTGCATCCTTGTTGTGGGATTCTGTCCTGCTCTTTCTCATGGAACTTGAGGCATCCATTTATTTTAAGCTATGCTGTTCTTGCTTGTATCTTGAATGAAAGTGTCACAAACTTGCATAAGTGTTCTTATTTCCTCTATGGAGTAAATTGACACTGTGGAGTGTCAATTCCCACTATGATGGGACACCATCACTTTGAAGTGTAATTTGTAACTTTTGTCTGTAGAAGTTGTTTTCTCTCTCAGTTCAGAAAGCCAGTGCTTTTCACTTTTGAGTTGTCAGATTTCAGTTCTTTTTAACTGTATGATGATACATGTATTTTACTGGTGCTAATGTAGTCTGGATTTGGGGAAAAAAACCCAAACAAAACGCTTGTTTGGTTTTTTTTAGAGATGCTATCTGTAAATATTTATAGACTTCTCAAAAGAGTTGTAAAGTGTGGTAGCTAAAGAGCGAGGTTTTACACCCGTGAGTGGTTAAAGCATCTATTTGTACATCTGTTCTTTTTAAATATTCTCAAATTTGCCAGTGTGGTTTAAAGATGGTGAAGCTGCTTCTTGGGAGCTGGTAGGAGCAGAAGTGTGGGCAGGAAGCAATGATCAGGGAAGGGGCAGGGAAAGGCTGAGCTGATCTGACAGAGCAGTGCTGAACAGTAGGAACAGAGAGGAAATGGCCAACGTCTGTGTTAAAATGGGGACAGAGAAGTTTAGGGAGTCACTCCACCTCTCTCTGCTTGAGTCACCTGCCTCCTGAGCCCTTGCCAGAGGCAGCCATTTGGTGCAGTGGTGCCTGTTACTGCTCTTCTCACTGCTTCAGAGTGTACCTTTGTGTCACCCTGCTGTGGGCACGTAGCCCACTGACAGCTTCCCAGCATAGCTGTGTGGGCTCAGTAACTCCCAATATCTAATCTGCTTTAGAAAAAAGCCCAGAAAACGTGCAGATGAAGGTGGCTGTGGTCTGGGATACAGAACCTTTGCTGCTTCCTTGCATCTGCCTGATCATTTGGTGAATGGGCTTATCTGGCCAGGTCATGTTCCTGGCAGCCCTCCATTGTGTGACCACAGGATCACCCAAGTTGGTGGTGTAGGAGTGGGAATGCTTGCTGGGGCAGCATTGGGACTGCCCCTTCCTCCTACAGTGAGCTTTCACGCCCTTTAATACCTTTACACAGCTTGGTTTTTTTTATAGTACCTGCCCTCAGTAACCAGTCCTTGAGTCCTCCCTTATATTTTGATAAATTAAAACTTTCATTAGAAGTCTTCGAAAGCTTTATCTTTATTGAATTAGTGACAAACAGGCCACATTCCAGCTTCTCCCAACTTCCCTCTTACTCCACACAAATATTTATAACTAATTTGATTTCAGGAGTGTTTTCTTTTTTAGAAAAGTGGGGCTGTTTTCCAACTAAAGTATTTGCAACTGTTTTTTGTTAAGATCGGAAGAGCGG
>JAYDZK010000113.1:115337877-115380990 GCA_034509185.1 Euphonia xanthogaster
AACTGGTTTTTGTTATTGAAGAGGTGAAAGAATATCCCCTTTCTACCAAAGAGCTTGGCACAATTTCATTTGGTGTGTGTCATATTGAGGATGCTTCCAGTGCCAGTTAGTGAATTGTGTTCTTTGAGTACTGAATGGGATTTTTTTCCTAGCATACATAATTGTTTAAAAGCATGGTAAGTTAGAAATAAAAGTCAGATTAATTTTTTTAGTCATCTTGATGAGGAAGCATAACTGAGAAATTTGATGACTAAGTGATCTGAGTGTGTGCTTGCTCTTTCCAGAGTTTATAAATCATTCTTTTTGATTTTACTGTACTTTATATATTACCTACTTAGTTAGAATTTTCTCTTTTCCTGGCAAGATTGGTGTAGCCAATTGTGTTGCCTCTGTTTATGAAGAGGAACGTAGAGATGACGGCCTTGAATTTTGTCATTTATTCAAAACTAAAATTCATGAAACCCCCAATTTAAATTGTTACTCAGGTATCTGTTACTCTGAAATGTGCCACCTCTTTGCTCGCTCTCACTCCTTGCAGTATTACTCTTGCATTAGAGTGCAGCTCAAGAAGACTGAGACTACCAGTCTTAACAGTTAAAAGCAGAAAATCCCACTTCTTGTGTAGGAATTAGGTAGTTGTAGAGGTTAATGTGAGAGTAGTGCAGTTATACAGGATGTGAAAGAAAAAAGTGGATCTCTCTGATTTTTCACTGTTGGGCTGGGAGGAATTTTTGTTCCTTTGCTTTTGTTTTTCTTCAGTATCAAGGCTTGGGATGCAGCTCTTTCCTGTACTCCTCAGTGATTTTAGTGTGCTAGCCAAGCTTAGGAGAGAGCAGCTCTTGTGTTAGGCTGAGCAGGCAAAATATTAAGAACTTCTGGGAATGGGTTCATATTGCATGGATTGCTGTTGAAGAAATTAAATGTTAACAAATTGCAGTATGATAGAATGACTTGCATTGGAAGTGACCTTTAAGAGAATTAGTTCCAACCACCCCACCACAAGTAGGGATGCTGGAGTGGGTTAACCCTGGGTGGATCAGGTTCCTCAGGTCCCTATCCAACCTGGCCTTGAATGTTTCTGTGGGTGGGGCATGCACAAGTTCCCTGTGCAACCTGTTCAGTGCCTCTGTACTGTCTTGAGGAAGGAATTTCTTCTTAACATCTAATCTAAATCCTCTCTTATAGTTAAAACAATTCCTCTTTGCCCTGTCCCTATCTGCCTATCTAAAAAGTTGCTCTTCTGCTTTTTTTATAACCCCTCTTTCTTTAAGTACTGAAAGTCCATAATCTTAACTTTCTAAAGTCATGATTTCTGAATCTTGGCAGGTTTCTATGGCATATTATTAACTTTTTCATTTTGGAAAACTGCAAGTATTTGTCTTCATGAATGCAACACTTATTCTATAGTATGCAAAACCAAATGTGCCATTGATATATTGTTACAACATTGTAGGAAGTGGCAAACATTTATTTAGGTTTCAACTTCTACTTTTTAATATTTATATTAAAATATGAATTTATTTTTTCTTAAATGTAGTCTCTTGTTATTGTAGTCGTAGAGGAAATTTTCATGTTATACTTGAGTTCCCAATATATGCCCACTTACAGGAGACTTTTCTTACAACAGACTGAATAATTTAATTGGTTGAATCAGAATAAAAAGTCCATGATAATTCTGCTACTTAAATTGTGTTCTGTTATGTCTCTGTAACTCCCACAAACAAAATAACATGACTACAGTGACTGAGAAGTTAATAGTTCCACAGATTTTTGGATGTAGTTTTCCTGGAAGAGGAGAGAGGACTCATAACAAGCTCCATAACAAACTTTCTAATGTCTAGTAGTCAATATGAGCTCTTGTTTTTTCCACTCTGCTTTTACATCTCCTTTCTCTCCAGATGGCCCTCCATCCACTTGCATTCTGGTACTTGGTATCTTTTTTGGCCCTGCAAGATGCTGATAAGTGTGATAATTCTGTAATTTACCTTACATGTGAGCACTGGATGATATGAAGTCCTTAATTTTATTTTTGGAAGAAATCTTTCTGTACCAGCCAATTGTTGCTAAATATAGTGAGAGGCTTATACTACACAGTGCATGTTGGAATTTAAAGCAACACCTTACCCTAAAAAGTTGACATCACATTTTACTTGTACAGCTGTGTATGAAATACAGAGTCATTAAAACTGATCTAAAACTTTGGGCATTGTGGTTGTTATTTGTGTCTGTTTGTTAATGGGATCTTGCAGATGTCTTCTGGGGCAGGCATTGTCAGAGATGGACGTACGGACACATGCCTCCAGTCCTGGAATACTGCTTGGTTGTGTTTCTCTCTGTAGAAATACTTCAGGGAAACTTGTTGAAAACCAAATAATGCTGTACCTAGTGTATTAGGTTGGGACTGGAAGAATTTTTGCTGACTGACACAGGTTGGTTGTTTGGTGTCAGTATTTCAGTGTTCCTGGTGGGTGTGCTTGAGGTGCCCTGCAGCAGTGGTGAGTTTCTGCAGTTCCCTGCTGCTCTGTACAGCAACACCCAAAAATGTAATCCAAAACTGTTATGGCAGCCAGGGGTAAGTTAAAAGTGTTGCTTTAGACACAGCTTTGCAACTGTAATATTAACATTATGATATAACCCTGTATGCTGTGGGCATGTCTGATTTAAGATCTGCCTATAGGGATTTTTACATTTTACTGTAGGTTTTGTTAAGAATGTCTGGAGCAAAGATGCTAAAAATATTTGCACTAAAGATAAGGTGTCTTATAGAACAATGTTAATCAAACTGGTTGGAGAATTTAAATTAAGAGTTACCTCAGCTGGTAAATGAAGTAGGTGTTTGTCCACAGAAAATGAAGTATGGAATTTTTAGTGAGGTTTTTTTTTCCCTTGTTTTTTTGATTTTGTGTGTGTGTGTTTTAAGGGGATTTGTTTGTTTGTTTGTTTGGAGTTTTTGTTTGTTTTTTTTTTTTATTTTATTTTTATTTTTATTTTGCACTTTGTTTTCCATCCTCCCCATCTTCCCTCCAGTTCTAATGACACATTCTGGTTTAATTATCAGTTTAGTTCAGTTGCTAGAGGAGTTGGGGAAAGGCCTACCTTTGACATGCCATAGCTAACATATTCAAAGGCTATTTTCATTTGTTGCTGTGACTACAGAGTTTGAGAAGTATCTTGGGCTCTTTGGCATAAATGGCTCTTAGCAGCAAATATAACATCAATGGAATTTTATCAAGTCTGTGATTTCAAGCCCATTTTGTCATATTGAAGTTAGTAAAGTAGTGCAGTGAAAAGGCCATATGGAGAACTGCTGTCTTCCCACCACAAAAGAAAAATCGAGTTGATTACTGCTGATTACTTCTGGTTTTGTGTCACACGTGTATCTGTTAATAGTTCTTTAAGTTGGTATTTCAAATCCATGGTCTGTTATACTTCTGAAGTCACTTGCAGACTACTTTTATGTGGCCTGGAAAAGTTGATTAAGGAGAGCAGGTTTATATGATAAGCAGCAATATGCATGTGGGAAGTTTATTAGGAGAATTGTATGTCCGCTACTAGAAGCTTGCAGATCTTGGCAACAGACAAAAAAGGGGGAAAAGGGAAAGTTAACAGAACAGAATTCTATGATGTAACATAAATCACACTTCTGATGGGATCTGCTCAGGCTGGTGTCTGAAATGACAGTGGTTGCATCTCAGTGTAAAGCAAAGTGCAGAGACCGCCTGTCCCAGAACGTGTATTGTGACCAGTACTGCTCAGTGTCTTCATCAATGACTCCGACAGGGAGATCAAGTGCACCCTCACCAAGTTTGTAGATGACACCAGGCAGGGTGTGGAGTTGATGTACCTGAGGTCCAGGATGCCATCCAGAGAGAACTGGATAAGCCAGAGGAGCGGATCAATGTGAACCTCATGAGGTTCAGCAAGTCCAAGTGCGAGCTGTTACACTTCCATCAGGGTATCAATTACAGACTGAGGGTTCAAGGGGTGGAGAGCAGCCCTGCTGAGAAGGACTTGAAGTGGATGAAAGACTGCTGGTGGATGAAAGACTGCACGTGACCTGCCAAAATATGCTGGCACCACAGAAAGCCAATCGTATCCTGGGCTGCACCAAAAGCAGTGAGGCCAGCAGGTCAAGGGAGGTGATTCAGTTGTTCTGCTTTGCTCTTGTGAGACCCCACCTGGAGTGCAGCATCCAGCTCTGGGGTCTGCAGCACAGGGGAGACCCCAGATGCATAGATCTCTTGGAGTGAGTTCAGAGAAGAACATGAAGATTATCAGAGGTCTGGAATTCCTCTCCTATGAGGAGAAGCTGAGAGAGTTGGGTTGTTCAGCCCAGAGAAGAGAAGGCTCTGTAGAGATGTTATTGCAGTCCTTCAGTACCTAAGGAGGGGCTTAGAAGAAAGATGGGTACAGACCTTTTAGGAGGTCTTGTAGTGATAGGACAAGGGGTAATGATTTTAAACTGAAAGAGGACTGGTCTAGATAAGATAAGTCTTTCTATATAAGAAAGACTTTTTTTTTATGGTAAGGGTGATGAAGCAATGTAACAGGTTCCCCAGAGAGGTGGTAGATGCTCTGTCCCTGGAAATGTTCAATGTCAGGTTGAATGAGCAGCCTGATTGAGTTGAAGATGTTCCTGCTTATTGCAGGGGGATTGGACTAGATTGCCTTTAAAGTCTTTTCTGATCTGAACCATTCTATTATCTCTCCAGGAGGGTGTTCTCTGTTGGCTCCTGATGGTGTATCCACACCTCACCTGAAAGTTATGGATTGTATATTGCCGCCTTTTTTGGAAAGGCCATGAAAGGACCAGTGTTATATTTGTTATGTGTTATATTTGCCTTTCGCTTTGGAGGGATCTGGACATAGCCGAGCCTTTTCTGGGCAATTGTAAGATTTGTAGTGGGAAGTGTCAGCATGAAACCATGTCAGCATGAAAGTTACTTGAGTTTGACAGGTCAGTATTAGTAAGCCACCTAGAAAACGATGGCTTTAGCCTGTGATGTGTACCCTCCATATCTGTTAACTTCTTCCATCAGATAACCTTTGTGTAACTTGAATCAGAGGGAATTTGTTGGTGGGTCATACAAACACGATCACTGTTTCCATTTCAAAGGGTGGAACTATGTAGATGGTAACATGCCTGGGGTTATGGAGGTGACCACAAACCTCCTCTGTCTTCCACTCCCACCATCCTGGGTGAGATCCTCCACATCTGCCTGGAGCTCTGCTCTGAGGGGTGCCTGCCTCAGAAGCCCTACCTTGAGTTAGCACTGCTTGTCTGCTCCTGCACACTTTCTTGAATGTCAGCTTGACTTCTCCTGTGGATTTACAAGTTCTCAGAAAAGCCTTTGGGTGTCTTCTGTGTTACTTTGTCTTCTAATAGATCTAGAATATAACCTCTGCAGCTTCAGTATGTGACTTCCTGCATTTAAAGGGTTTTTACTGACTACGTCTAATTGGATAATCAAAAATTCTCATGCAGAAACTGTGGCAACTGCTACATAAAAAAGCATACTAGCAGTGCATGTGAAAATGCCTACCTTGCTTCAGTGCTAGAAAACCACCAGTTTATTTCTTGCAAGTTAAAAACACAGAATTACTTAAATCTTGATCAGCGTCTTTTCCTTTTAACTCAGAAATATGGTCTGTGAGTTGTAGCTACTGAAGAGGCAGATGCTTGTATTCATAAGTGAAGCAAAGAAAACATTGTGGGGCAGAAAATAAATACCTAAGAAAACTTGGGTTGTAAGTAGTTGAAGTATAATCTGCAGGTTGTCATGCTTTTTCAGTTATCAACTGTGTAAGACTTACTAGTAGGTGTAAAAGATGAAAGTTTTTGCTCCTTTCTGTCTCTTCTAAGTGTCTCTACATCAGTTTGTATCCAACTTAGCCTAAAACAAAACAGTTCTATAAGCCACTCAGTTCCCCAATGGGTGGGGATAGAAGAAGCGTGTTTAGATTATTGATTAACTAGTCTGGAGAGCCCTCAAAGCAGGCCGTGGACTTCTGGGCTGGGAGCTATGGGATAATTTCTATGGAAAAAATTCCTCTTTTTCTGAGGGAAGAATTTGTTCTACCTTCATTTATCCTCATTGATTCTGATCTCTTTTATTAGGGATGTGTGTAGGAAGACAGAACAAGACGATTGGGGATAAAAGCATCATACAGTCAACCTAGGACATTTGAGGAAAAACAAGTTTTCCAAGACAGCATTAGAAAGAGGTGAAATTCTCTCAGGAGTCTTTTTAGTTGCAGAATTCTGGTTGGCAGGTTAAGACATAGGCCCAGCAGCTGGATGCTGGCTCCCTCCTGTACTAACCCACTCCTTACAAGTATATCCCTAATACTGAAATGATGTAACTGCGTACATGAACAAATGATGGATAACCAGTAATTTAATAAATTGCCTACTTCTGCTTTTCTCAAGTCTCTGTTGTCTGGAGTACTTGAAAATAAAAATGACTTCTGCAGTGTTTGGGGAAAATTGTCCAAACCGGGGAAGAGAAGTTATTGCAAAAGAACACTGGTACTGTGGCATCTTTATTTAATAAGCAGCCCTTTCTATTTTAAACAGCATTGTTGCATATGATAGTCATGATACAGAGGCAATTACTTGCCAAAGAAAAAAATTTATAAAAACAGACATTTGAAATTGCTGAGATTTTCTTTGGGGTATCTGAGCAGTCATATTCATAGCTGTGATGACTTAAGGAGGACGTGTGTGTGATGTAAGGCTTATAAAATAGGTAATACTACAAAGTTTTTTCTGACTATTTTGGCCATTGTAGTTAGAAAAGCTTTTTGGGTAGCGAACCCCTTTTCTCAGGTTTGAAGATAAAATTCCTGTGAGCAGGAGCTTGTTTTACCAGCCCTATTAGTCTGCTTAATACATGCTTTCTTTTAAGAAAATTAAACATAAATGTTTTCTCTAAGCATATTTAACTATTTTCTAGTTAAATATTCTAATTTACTAGCATGTTTGATGTTTGTCATATTCCAAATTTGGTTTGTTAAAATGCATTTATTTTTAAATGTAAACAAGATTTTGATGTTGATTTTTACTGTTCCCAGTCATTAGAAGCAAAGTACTTGTAAAGGTTGTCTGGGCCCTTGAGTTGAGCTTCTAGTTGTCACATCTGCCATCTTATGAACTGCTTTTCTAAACCTCATCAAGGTCAAAGAGCACTTGGCTTTTGCTTCCAGTATTCCTGCTTTTTGAAATTCTTACCCAGATCAGTTTGAATGTTGGAACAGAAATCTGACTGTCCTAAATTTATTAGATGCTGGTTTCATACTGGATTTGCCCTGGTGTCAATTTTACCCATCTTAATAATTTTCATTTACTGTATCAGGATCTGTCAGTGTTTTGATAAATAGCAATCTATCTAAAGTAAGTTAAATTCCCTTTGGACTTCTTCAGGATAATCTGTAGTTGTACCTGAGGTGTGATTGTTGTTGATGTGGATGATCGGAATTTTGTGCAATGTTGTACTCTGGCACAAATACTTCCCTAGTTTTACTGGAAGCAATCTTGAGAGGCAGTTGAACATTTTAATTTTCTTTTCCTCATTGTACATCACACCAGTTGTTTACAGACATCCTATGGTTTAAGTACAAACTATTTTGGTCTTTAGCTATGCAGTCTTACATTGTTTTATGTAAGTATATATGAGTTTTTAAAAATCAGGGGTAATAGAATGGCACAAAAATTACAAATACTGAAATACTTCAAATTTGGAAATATATATGAAATACTGATTAAATTTGAGAGGGCTCTACACTGATGGGCTTAATTTCTGTTCTAGTGTTTTGAAGGGAGTTCTGAGAGTCTCAGTTAAAACTAGGATGGTGAGTAAAAACAAGCTGCTCTACTGCTAGGAGAGACATTCAGCTGTGTAATGCTTAAAGGACACCTTCCTTGGCAATAACATTTAAAAATACTAATTCTCTTACTCATCTGTAATCCTCTTCCCACAGCTTGAGTTCAGGACTATAATGGAACCTATTATGGGGAAAAGGTCTATGACTCAGCCATTGAGCCATGCAAACTCTTGGCTTCTTTAATTGGCACCATTAAATCTTTAGTGGTTTTTCTCTCATAATATATAGGTGTCATTGGTATAAAATGCATCACTGCTGAAGATACATTGTACCTTTTGCTCTTTGATTTCTGTGACTTGATCAACCATAGGTGTTTAAAGGCTGGTTAATCAGGCTTTTTTAGAATTACTGCTTGACTATTTGGGAGTGTATTGAAAACAAAATGTAAGAGAGC
This sequence comes from Euphonia xanthogaster, assembly GCA_034509185.1. NCBI lineage: Eukaryota > Metazoa > Chordata > Aves > Passeriformes > Fringillidae > Euphonia > Euphonia xanthogaster. The sequence goes on from JAYDZK010000113.1 coordinate 115,346,156, forward strand.
CATTGCTCAAATAATTACTCTCCAGGTTATTTTCCTTTTCTATTTAGACACAGGATAGGAAAAAGGAAAAACCTGTCTTTGCATTGTGTTTTGTTCTCATAGAAGTTATTTAACTTGAAGACTGGGTACATGACAAGATAGGAGAAGTTAATTCTTGAGCATATAACCAGGGGAGAACTGGTTTGATGTAGTTGATTTTTTTTCCCCTGTTGCAGGCTGTTTTTGGGGTTGGTTTGGCAGGTTTTTGATTGTGTTGATTTTTTTTGTACTATATTGGAAAGTGAATATGGAAACAGATGTAGTTTGGGAAGGGAGTCAGCATGAGAAACAATTTAAACACTGAAAGTTAAATATTTGAATACATATGTATATTTTAGTAAATGCCTGTATATGAGGGACAACGCAGATTTTAAGTCTTCTTTTGTTTTTTCCCAATTACTAAATATGGGACACTTAAAACTTCTCAGTATTTATGTTGGTGTAAGCATTAGTGGCTCTGAAAGAGGTGTGTGATGAGGGCATTGGAAAACTGTAATTGTTTCTTACATCTGAGGAGTCTGCCTGGTTGTATCTCTAGCTGGCAAGAAGGTTTGGTTGTAACATTTATATATACTTTTTGAAAGTAAGTATCAAGTAAGTGACAGAAAATGTTAAACTATGTTACTTAACACAAAATTTACCTGATTGTGTTTCCGGAATGATGGCAAGCTGCTAAGCTCTAGTTAAAAAAGATCTGAAGTAGGACTGACACTACATGTTTCTCATGCCTATAAAATAGGATGTAACCTTCTGTGATAGAAGTAGCTTTTTAATGACTTTGGTTTTATTGTTTGAGGTATGGCCTGATAATTTGTTGACTGTATATTATCCAGTAAACCCCATAACGAATATCACTGAATCCCTTGAACCAGGCGGACTCTTCCTACATACAGTGCCTCTCTTTATATCTTTGTAAAAATAGCTAAACTGATGCCTCAGGTTTTAGCTTTTATATTTTTCACATTCTGTACTGCTTTAGTGTGTAGTTCTGAGCTTCATATCAGGGGATAGTAAGCTCTCTTCACAGAGTAGGTAGACAAAGCAATTCCTTCTCTAGCTTGGGACCAAGGACAAATGATCCAAATTTCAGGCCCAAGAGTATAAACGACAGTGGACTGAAGAGAGAAAAACAAGAAGGATGGGACTTCATAGTCCAAAGCTATAATTGGACAATTAACTCCAGTATGCAAATGGACCGGAACTTATAAAAGTGTGAAACCCCATGACCAGTTGTCCATTTTGTGACCATTTTGGGTCCATCTTGGGTGTAGCCCTGGCTGGCCTCATGTACCGCCCAAGGTGTTTCCATTAAAACCTTCTAATAAATACTTTATTCTTTAACTCTCCCCAGCCTCTGTTCTAGGTCAGCCTTCACACGGCATCAAAACTTCACCAACCACTAATTCATTCATCATATTAAGTCCTCCATAGAGTGTATTCTCCATTTTACATATGAGTAAACCAGTACAGAGGGATAGGGAATTGCCTGAGGCAAGAGTGGTAGTAATGGGATTTGGGGCTTCTTTGTGTGTGTTGTGCTGAGCTGTATTGCCCTGAAGCTGAAGCCAGTAGTTATCCAAGTAGGTGCTTTCTTGCAGTCATCGTTGAGCAGTTTTCAAGAAGACCCATGGCAAGTTCTTTGCTGAAAAACCCTCTTAGTAAGAAATGAGTATGTAATTTAAAAGAAAAGGAAAAAACAAAACCCAACAAAACAAAAGCCCATCTAGGGAAAAAAAAAAGTATCACAATGAGTTGAGGCTGGTAGGAAGCTTATCTTTCCTGATGTTCACTGCTTTCATCACTCCTTGTAGTCCATCCCAAGGTAACATGAGCCTTGTCTTCAGGATAGTGTCATAGTCATTTAGATCTAATATAATCTAGAAGTCTCATCCATCCTGTGAACTGCATGAGGCAGCAGTTGTAGAGTAACTAGGGAAGAGACGCCGTAGGTTAGAGATATTCTTGTAGAAAGTTAAGCAATAGGGCATAAAATCCATTTAGTAACAACAATTATTCTTTGTTTTCTAGCATCTGAAGTATGTAAATAATTTAGACTGTAATTTAAAAAAATAAAAACATGTTTATAATTTACAGTGTGTTTTCTTAGGGTTACAATGAATTTTAAGTAATCTTTTCAAGACAGCACTGCATGTTTGCTGTTTCATTTGCAGGTTGATTCATTGGTCAGTGCCTGAAAAAAAGGTTTTCAATTTTTGCTGGACAAGAACAGTTTAATATTGGATAAAAATGGGTTAGCAAAGTAATTCCAAATTATTTGAGACATCTAATAGAAGTAAAAGTGATGGTGGCAGTGGGATTTTGGAGTTTCTTTTTCTCTCATGATGTGGTATTTCTTTGTGATTAAGGAAATGGCATTTAGAATGGCAAAACAAAGTTACAGTTTTAAATTACGAATCTCCTAGTACTAAATGTGCTCACCTTTACTATGAGATTGAAACAGCAGAAATTAAACAATTTGAGATTTGGAGTAGACATAAACAGTAGAGACAGCTTGATTGAAATACTGTGCATGTAATGTAATGGTATCAGAAAATGTTTTTCAAATATGGTCTTTTGGGAGAAAATTCTGACATGAGGAACCTTTAATCAGCCCAAGTTAGCAAATGTAAAGGTTAGATCATTAAATAATAAGAATAATAATTGATTTAGAGTGGTTTAACTTTCTTTGGTGGTACCTTAGTATTTTACAGTATTAGAAGTCCATGTGATCAGAGAATTCTGTGTGCTTTTTTTAAATATGAAGCAGAAAAGACTTGAGTAGAAGTTGTTTAAAAAAAAAGGGCACCACCACAAGTAATGAATGAAAAGGATTTCATCTTTTGCTTGTGGATACTGTACAACTTCACCTTGCAGAGAGGGAAGATGGCAAGGGAAGAAAAAGAGCATTGCAGTATTTGCCTAGTGGGTCTCTTCCAGTCATCCAGATAAAATATCGTTGAAGTAAATGTTTGTCAGCTCCAAACTGAAACCAAAGTGTGGACCATCAAAACCTTCAACCAAACCAAACCAAATCATCTGTGCTGGTAGTGTTTCTTCTGAGGCTTTCAGCTAATTTTTCTTGATCTGGTACACTCTTAACTGCAAGATATCTTGGTGAAATTATAACAAGACTTTATTGCAAACCACAGAAAATTCAGAGTACTCTGTGATTTAATAAAAATACTTAGGGCTGGTATTGTGGAAGTATCTTAGGACTTCAGTGCACTACTCCTTTCAATGGATAGGAGTAAAAACTCAGGAGTTCTAGTCCTTTTCACATCTGTTGAAATCTTTAACGTGTAAGGCCATTGGCCTTTTCTTGAATGTGATATACATATTTATACCTTTGGGGAAAACTTGTTATTTCTTGGGGTGTGCAAATAGGGGAAGTGATAAAGTTCTTAGTAAAGACTCTCTATGAATTGCATCCTCTTTTCACCAGCCTCGTCATCTGATGCATGTTTGTCATTAAATTGTGACTGGTATATTTTTTTATATATGCAGTCTTCTTAAACATGGATGTTTAACAAGAAGGTGATGGTAGGGAACTCTAAAAAGAAAAATGCAGGGCTTTTGTTTTCCTAGGTATATAAGGAAGGGGATAGGAAAGTGATAGAGAAGTTATATCTATTCCTCTATATTGGAGCAAACGTCATATGATAATAAATGTAATGCTCTAAAAATACATTTGAAAGCATTTTACTGGTGGTTGCTGTATCTTACTGTTTATGGGTGTTTGGTGTTGTGCTCTTCAGTTGCTGAAGAGCAGCTTAGTCACGTCTACAAGTGAGGGCTTATTGGGCAGGTATGATCCCTAGGCTGTCTCTGGGATGGCTTTCTCAGAGGTGGGCTAGTCCTGTTGAAGACCCTTGCATTAGAGTGCCCTCAGAAGAGGGGTGAGAGGTTGCCCTGGGGCAGGTAAGAATGGCAAAACAGAGTGTGAATTACATCAGGAAGGCTGAAAGGACTGGCTGTGACTGGTGTTTTTCTAAAGCTTCCCAAGACTGGAAGACAAGCCCAGAAGAAAGGCCACTGAGGTGTGCATACACAAGCAGGGTGCAAGCAGGACACCCTGAAGGTTGAGTTTGAGGACTTCCTGGTGCAGGCATATTGTAATAAAGTACAGAGGCATGTAGTGATGCCAGGTAATCAGATTGGGGCAGTATGCAGTTGTAGCCACATGGTGCCCATCTGCTCCTGGTGGTTTTCCTTGCATTCTATTGCAGTTTGGTCCTTTTGCAGTCTGTAACTTCCTCATGAAGGGAAGTGTAGGGAGGGGCACTCACTAATCCTCTTCTCCCTGGTGGCCAATAGGAGAACTTGAGGGAACAGTATGAAGTTGTGTCAGGAAAGGTTTGGTTTGGGTATTAGGAAAAAGTTTTTCCCCAGAGGTGGTTGGGCACTGGAACAGGCTCCCCAGAGAAGTGGTCACAGCCGCAAGCCTGACAGAGAAACATTTGGATGTTTTCAGGGACATGATGTGACTCTTGGGGTATCCTGTGCAGGGTCAGGAGTTGGACTTTGGTGATCCTTGTTGGGTCTCTTGCAAGCCAGGATATGCTATGATTTCAGTGATTCATTGTTAAAAAGCATTCGTATTGTCTTTACAAGTAATGAACTGGAGCTCACAGGATGTTCATCGGACAGGTGGACATTTCTCTCATTTGTATTTACTTATCCTTAAGTGCTGCAGAGCAGGCAGGAGAAAAATGTTTCCTGGCTTGCAGGTCTTCATCTTAATCTAGTAAAAAAACCCAGCCCAAGCATACTGCTCTTCTCTCTATAGTTGTTCTTCTTTCCTTAGACTAAAATAAACTTTTTTATTATAAATTACAAGAAGATGAAGTGTACTTATTCTGAATTCAGATAGAGAATACTTTATTAGATCTTTGGCAAATCAAAAAAAGAAGTATTCCTTCTGACTTAACACATACACCTTGTATTGTAAGTTTTTTAATAGTATGTATTTATCAAGTAAACATACAATATGGTGTCTTATTACCTATCACCTTATATTTTTTGCATTTATAGCCTGTTAAGTAAGTTTTTCTGTAACTCTTGGGTGTTAGAAGGGGTGGGGGAAAAAAGTACCAGAATAGAAACGGTCTTGCTGTTGTGGTGTGTAATGCTATTACTGCTACTATTACTTGCAGCAGTGAAAGCACAGATGGAACTTTTTCAGTTGTCTGTGGTCAGAAGAACCAGTGCTTGTGCCACGTATGCTTGTCTTTGATTTTCTCCTAAACCTGGTGTCGTGTGCTGCATGTCACTGTGATTTAAATTTGATATCAGAAAGATTATTAATATGATATGAAAGATTATTGATATGAGTAGATATGATCTATTCAAGGTCCCTCTGAAAATGGTTCTCTGAGCAACTTTAGTCTTCTGCAGAAAAAGCGAAGTTTTAGAGGGCATTTATTGCTTTTATTACTGTGGGCAGGCCCTAAGTGCTTAATATACCAAGTCAGCCAGGACTGTTTTGTTGCATTTTCTTTTACTGGGTGTTTAATGGTGTACAGGGTGTTTAGTGGTGAACATGAACTGTGGTGATAGCAATACAATGTGATGTATGAACAGGTTGCCCTTCAGAGAAGATGGATCTCCATGCATTTGACGTTCAGTAGCTGAATGGAGAGAATTCTGCTGGTGGAGGGAGGAGGCTCCATGTACAGGGCAGTACGGTTTTGTCTCTCCCCTCAGGACCTTGAATTCCAAAGCATGACTGTGCCCAAGAGAAGGAGGGTGTTTGAATTTGTCTGTTTTGGAGGAACTGCTTTTGCCTCTACAGTGAAGCAAAGGGGCTGTGGGGAACATGGATGCAAGCCCAAGAGCAACAATTCAGCCTGTATAGAGGCTAAAATGTTTGGGTAGTCTTTTGTAATGCTAATTCATTTAATCATAAGAGTTTCATTATTACTGTTTTGGTTGAGTATGTGCAAATGTTTCTTCCCCTATATTCCCCCTTTACTGGAGAAGTTGAAGTATTGTACTATATTCTCTGGAGACTCTTTCATCCTGACACATTCTTACTTTACTGTGTGACGTCCCCATCTTGCCTGGTGATGAGCAACCTTGTCTTAGAGGGGTTGGAAAAGACTGATGGTAAATCTTCTGGATATTCTCTAATCCAAGGAATTCTCTAGTAAGCACTAGGTATCTTGATGGCTGTGCCTGGGAATAACTTCACAGACATAACTTCACAAAGAGAATACTCACATTTTTAAATACAAATGTTACATGGCAGAACCGAGGAACCGTTAAGGTTGGAAAATACCCTTAAGATCCTCAAGTCTGACCGTCAGCAACCTCTGTGGTAAAACATGTTGGCATGTTCTGGCATGTCTTCTGCTCCATAATGGAGCACACACAAAGTGAAGTTTCCTTTTACTGTGGCCATGCGCAGAGGGCAGGCTTGAGGTGGACAGGCTGTCAACATGAGCAATAAGCTTTCACCAGTAGAATTCAGTACCTAATTGTCCCACCCTTTTTATATATCTCTGCAGCTAGAGCTAGTAAAAACTTGCCAAAATCATGAGTCCTCAATCAGTCTGCATAGTGATGATGGAGAGTAGAGAGTCAGGCTTCTGTTGTGTAATATTTAGGACCTGCCCTGCTTGCATTAGGGGTAGCCTTATACTGCTAAGTCAGTCTATATTGCAAAGTAACAAAAAAGTATTAATAAAACATTTGTCTTGTTGACTATCATATCACCAGTTACATACAATCCTTGTGGTAGCTGTTGCAATGTCTTACATGTTCAGCCAATTTAGAGCATGCATGCTTTATTACTGTAGGGGTGGCAGTTGTCTGAGATTGCCTGGTCAACACTGATTCTGATCAATTCTGATCAATGGACAGCAACTTAGGACATCTCTTATGGGACAAGTTAGCTGTTTCTTGAGCTGTGAACAAACTGTCAGCACTAATTGTGCTGGCTGATATTTCATAGCTTAGTAATGGGTCTCACTTTTTCTGTGAGCACAAAACACTACATATAATTGGTGTAGAATTATAATGGGATGTTTGCTTTTTGGATGGCCACATTAGTATCATTCATCTTTTTTAATCTGTGTTTCTTCACAGAGTACATGACCAGTAAATAAATAATTCTATTACTGTAGCAGTGCTGAGACTCGATTTAGAAGCTCTGTATTTTGCATAGCATGTTTTTATTTTTCCAAATAGTGTAATTGGGTGATATTTTCAGCTCCACCAAATCAGAAATTATAGCAGTTTTACAGTGGTAGCAGAGGGCACTAAGATTGTTTGACTGTTAGGATGGTATTGGCTTCAGATTTATATTTTTTTTGATCCAGAGTTTTTAAAAAAATTCTGAATCAGCAAGTTATAACTTGTTTGTAATTGTACTGTTTTTAACAGGTTCCCAGGAGCAGTAAGAGAGTGGGGTGACTTAGAATAGTCTTAGATTATTCTGTTTTCTCCTAAGACTTGATTAAGAAATGGTATTGCAGCAGCACTTTGCTAAAACATTAACTTTTTTAATGCACAGTAGTTTTGTGTTTCTAGAAAGGTATTACTAGAACTTCTGTTTTTGTACACTTTCATCTGTGTTCTGAAGAGGTATGTCAAGAAATTTAGATTCCTTTCAAGCCTATTTGCAAAATAGGCTTTCACTGTCATGTAGTGTGATGTCTTTCCCTTTATTGCAGAGATCACTGACAGTGCTTGTTGGTTTATAAATCCCAGCTGTCACTTTGGAACTACAATTTTCTTAGGAGGGTTTCTGAATTACTGAGATACCCATTGTTTCTAAACAGAATCATTTTCCCCAAAATATTTCAAGTTTACTATTAAGTATTTTCATATAGTACAGTAAAAGAAACTTACACATCTTCACTGTAGTAGTTTCACAGAAAAGGGAAGGGATCATCATTCACAATAAAGGAGAAGAAACTGATCAGTAAAACATTTTTGAAACAAGGTGTGAATGTAGTCTTGAGGATGTTTCTGAACTCCACCTAGTATGGAAAAAAATACTGTACAGCTTTTGCTGAATGTAGGTACTGGCATTTGGCCGGAGTTTTGCTGGTGGTGTTGATTTCTGTTTACTCTAAGGTTTTTACTGATATGTGAGCTCTGCATATGGACAATGTCAGGAAAGTATTTATGGAGGTCTAGAATGGGTGACACGTTTCACACTGAGGTGGCACTAAGAGAGGCCTAATTCTGAAAGTATTCATGAGACGAGTTGAGAATTGCAGGGACAAAGCAATGTATAGAGGCATGACTCAGAAACTTTCCAAATTAGTCAAGATGAGTAGTTCATTCTAAATAATCCAGAGGGAGGATGAATCCTGTCATTAACCTTTGAAAGGAAGAATCCGGGAGCAGTTTGGTTATGTGATGGCTGTTAACACCTTTTGGGCTGTCCCATCAGGTAGGATACAAAGTCAAAATGGATGATTTCTAGTGGCACTAGCTAGAGCTGATGCTGGAAACATCCTGTAGTATGTGTTAGGTTTTCGAAGAATTTGTATAGATTGCTATTTTAACTTCTGCAAAGTGAAGGTGATAATTGATCAGGCTTGCAGTTGAGAATATTCTGCAATGATTTACCTAAAGTGAAATTATCCATTGTATGGAGATCATACCACAGTGGTTTGTATTATGAAGTCACTACTGACTGAGCACTTGCTTTACTGTTAGACAACTTAATAAACCAACATTCAAGAAAATTTAAATGAAGTGTTGTTGTTGTAGATCTTTATTTAAATATGGAAAAGACTATGGAATCTGGAAATAATACTTACAAGGGAAATGAAAGTGTAGTTCTGGTAAAAAGTTGGGGTTTTTAAAAATTGTTTGTTGTTTGGTGCTGATGTTTAAGTTTCACAAAGTTAGCTGAGTCACATCACATACTTTGCTGCTCTTGCTTCATACTTTGTAAAGCTCAATGTTGGCTCAAGTTGCTGCTCTGTTAGGGAAGTGACACTCAGCTGCTTTCAGTACAGTTGATTGTGGTTCAGTCCTTGTTCAAGCAACAGAAAGACTCTCCTCCTTAACCTCCCTCCCTGCCACTCACCCTCATTGGATTAATCCTACATCTTGTCCATCTTGCTACTTCACATAACAGGCCTGGTTTGAGACAACTCTCTGTGCTTTCGGCTGGGGAAAATGAGCTTACACTCTAAAAATGTAAGCAGCTGTGAAACACAGGCAAATTGGTTTTAATTTTTCAAGTCTTGCTGATACCTGTTTGGAAGCTCAAAAATAGATTTGAATTCCAAAAATTTGGCGGTCTAGAATCAGACAATTCTATTTCTCTAATAGTGTTTTCATTTTTAATTTCCTTGGGTGTTGTTGGCTCTTACTGACGATGCTATATAGCCTGTTATGCCACAAATTGTTTTAACACTTCAGAGTTCTTGAAGAATCTCTGTTTTTCTCTAATAAGCTGCAATCTTTAGGAGTGTCCTGCATTGTGATATTGCATGTTAATAGCATTGATTAACTGTCGAGCAGTGGGAACTGATGAGAAAATGTCCATTGCAAAATTAAATGGAATTACTGAAGACTGTGCCATGCTGCTGGTTAGGGAGGTGACTAGCCCCAGTAGTCGCTGGTAGGAGTATTAATGTGAGCTCCAGGTTTTTTCACATGATTAAAACAGGCCATCTGTTCTTTGTTAAATGTTTACAAAAACAGCTTTTCTCTAAAAGATTTAAAGAGATGTGGGTCTAGTAAACACACCAATATTTTTGAGCACCTTTTTCACCTTATTTCAAATAGTACCAAAAATAATTCTGCCGCAATATCAAATAGGATGAATAGCTATTTGTGTTTAATCTCCACTGGTTTCTTTCTCATGGAAGATTAAATTCTGTACTAACATACTAAATTATGGCTTTGTTACTACTAAAAGCAGCAGGAGAAGCAATTTCTGTGAAATATGCAGATAATTTTTTCCATCTTTTGATAAAAAATTTGTAATATACATATTTTTTAAAATTCTATAAATGGAAAATGGGGTTCTTTCATTGGAAATTGTGACCCTGTAACTAGAGCTAATCCATTCTAGATTTAAAGAAGTAGAACTATTTGAAATAATTCCCTGTGGTAGGCTTAATCTAATATTTATAGTGAAAGCCTGTTGTTCGTCCTTTTTTCCCTATTTAAGAAAGAGCAGACAACTGGTTTGGGGTAAGAAAATGCATCTTTTCAAGCTGCTTCCAGTGTCTTCTCAGTAGATTTGTGCTGCTTCTACACAGCTTCACACTAGGGAGCAATGTGGGGTTGTCAGTTAGGGATAAACGGTTTTAGCATATTGCAGACGTACAGCCACAGACTTCCTAGAAAAATAAAAGTATTCACAGCTCTTTCTTTGAAAGTGCTATAATTTAGAAAATCGTGTGTAAGTGGATTACAAAACCTGCCAAACTGCAAGGGGAGTGGCACGTGGCAAAAGTAATATATTTTCAAGTAATAGCAAATACAGCCTACAAAGCCTAATTAGGGCAGAATTGTCTTTTTGTAGCTGCAATTCCAGCAATGTAGCTGTAGTTCCATAGATTCTGAATCATATGAACCAAAACCATAGCATTATTATGCTTGGTAATGCACATAACTTGATCCTTTAAATAAAAGGCAGTAAGTTTGGGGTTTTTTTAGTATTTGTTTCAGGCATAATGTTTTAGTCCAATTTGTAGTTGTTCTAGAGCCTGAAGATGACTCTTCTGGATAAGGTTTCTGAAAAGTAAGAATCTGAAATTTCACAGGGTACTACAGTGTGGCAGCAATTGCTGCCATTCTCAGGGCCTTGCATTCTGGCCAGACCTTTCATTAAAACTGGAAATGTCAAGTCATGAAGAGCTGACACTGCTGTTGTGGAGATTGGAAAGATTTGCTTGTGACTCTGCTGGAAGTTGTTGATCAGACTTAAACAAACAAAAACAACCCACAAGTCTTACAAAGGCAGCAGGGATTTATTTTTTTGAATACCGAAGCATTTATGAAATATAATATTGATTCAGTGATGGTCATACCACTAATGAAGTTGCAGTGTTGAAAATTTTGTAAAATTAAATGTACATGGCATTACTGGATTTCTTGTGGTTTTTAATATTTGTTGGCTTGGCTGTTTTGTATGCATAAGGGGAAGAAAAATAAAACTACTGATTCTGACCTGTTCTAGAAAGTTGTGCCTTATGCATAAGCTTCTAGCTAACTGTAAAAGTCTCTCTTAATATGGCAAACTAATAAAGTAATGCCAAATTCAAGGTACTTGTTCAATACAAAATCTACAAATAATGGAAAGAAAACCCTGGAGTTCTTGTATGTTATATATAGCAGGTGAGTAGTATTTTAAAACAGGACTGAGTATGGTAGGGGACAGATCAGTGAAAAAAATGGTGAAACTTGCACTTGGAATTTCTGCAAAATGTAGGATGCATGAGATACAAAATATCAGGTAATGCAGAAATATATTGACTGTCTTTTAAAAATAGAGGTTAAAAGTACTGCTCTGAAAACTCAGGGATGAGAAGTATTTACAGATTATCTCAGTAATATACCTGTATTTTCCTACCTAAAAGTTATGGCTAGTGCAAGCACATAACAGTCTGAGGTACAGAGAAGACAGTTTTATTCTGTGTTATATAACAAATCTGAGACACTTAATTCAGTCAACCAAATTCACAACCAATCAGAACATTTTAGAATGTAATCCATTTCATGTAATGTGTAATTGGACTGCAGAACTCATTGTTACCACTGACTTTGTGGGGTAGTGTTTTCTATACGGATACCCAGTTTTTGGGAACTTTCCAGCACAGAGCTGTATGTGCCAGTGGTGACTACAGATTTCTAGAACAGGTCTTGATTGATACTTCATGATGCCTATGGCATGAGGTGGTCTTGCAGTGGGGCTGACGGATACAGTGCTAATGCAATGAGTGCATGGAGTTTTCATTAGACCTGGATTTCCATTGCAACTTAGGCCCTTTTGCTCTAAAAAGGATCTTAATAAACATGTGGAGGACAGAAACGTGCTGAAGTGACCCTTGGAAGTCCTCAGTTAAGCCAAGAGATGCAGACCATCAGTCTGTCACTCAGACCTTCCCTCTTGTTCTGTCTCTTCCATGGAGAACTGTAGTGTGTAGCCTGTACCATTGAGACCTTTCAGACAGCAGAAAAAATTCCAGTCTTACCTTCCTGACAACCTTGCTCCCTTTGCTTCTGAGTATTTGAGTGTGCTCAGTGCACAGTGGGTTTATGTTATTGTGAAGAAGTGGCAGAGGTAGTTGGGACTGCACTGGTTCAGTTTGTTTACATTCAGAAAATTGTATTAAGATATTTGGAAATATACATGTGCATTCACTTTCTCATGTAATATTGTCAAGAATTTTGTTTCCTAAATCTTAAGTGCATTTTTTTTTAGTTCTAGATGGCTGAAGTTGATTATCAGTATATGCCCATCAGTTCTCCTCATGGTTAGGGATTGGTTTTGTAGTCATTCATTTACACGCTTGCCACTTTTCGGTGAGTGCCATTGGGAAAAAAGTGGAGAAAAGGAAATGCAAAGAGCATTGCAGTTACGCTGGCACTGCTTTTTGTAGAAGTGAAGTTCTTCTTTGTTATTAACTTTTCTTCTCCACAGTTCAGCAGATCAAGTATCTCAAATGGCTGTCCTTTTATACCATGATTAATCCACCTAGAGTCATCCTGACTTAATTTTTACGGAACAGAAAAGTAGGAGAAACAGAGAGAGAAAGAGGGTGGGTAAAATGATCTGACCATATATGTAGGTGCGAGAAAGGCATCAGTACAGTGTCATGCTATTACTTTTCTTCTAGAAAAGCACTGTCATCCTGCATTTATAACCACGGGCAGGCAGAGAGAAGCAGGTCAGAGCTTTGATAGGCTGCAAAGTCATGGTGGAGCTTAGATATCTTTTGACTGCAGGCTCATGGATCTTTGTGTAGAACAGAACCATTGAAGTGAAAATAGTTGTCAATATATCCAATAGATTTTAGTTTAGGTATTTAACATTTGTGTAATTATACATAGGTTTTCCTGTAGTTTGTAAGTTTGATATAAACCTGATGTGCACTTACTGTAGTTCTCTGTCCAGTCTGGAGCAGGAGCAAATCTGTTTTGAGTACAAGCTGGAAGCAGTGTATCTTGGATATAAAATGTAACCTTGTATTACATTTTCAAGTGGCTTAATCCTTCACTTGCTGATCAAAATACCTCCTGTCACAGATGAACAAATGTTAATTGCCTTAATTAATTTTTTGTCAATATAGCCTGTGAATACACTTTTATTCTCCTTCAAATGTCTAGAAACAAAGTTTAACAATTTTCTCCCCAAAGGACAAAATTCCAGTGCAGCTTAATAATTTTTAATAAGTTAATAATTCTACTAACAACTATTTTGAAATGTCTGAAACAACAATTGCTTTAATTTTGCATTGTCATGTTAAAGACTAAATATTTTCTATATTTCCACTATATATAAGCTTTAGAATAATTTTACCTTTCATACATCAAGAATCTCTGGTCATTTTGCTACTGTTCTGACTGCAAAAAGCATTGTTCTTTACTGTATTACTGCACAATGTTTCAGATATGCTGACTCTTGTTAATAGGTTAATCATGTGCTTAATATTTTCTCCCTCTGTTACCTCATGCTCCAAAAGAGCAAAGTTTTAGAAATTGAAGTTGCAGATCTCCAATTTTTATTTCTATTTATCTCTCTCAGCATTCTCCGTCGGAACCCTTTTTAGAGAAACCAGTGCCGGATATGACTCAGGTTAGTGGACCGAATACCCAGCTAGTGAAAAGCGATGATTATCTGCCATCAATTGAGCCGCAGCCACAGCAAAAGAAAAAGAAAAAGAAAAACAATCACATTGCTGCAGAAGGTCCCAGTAAAGGTTTTGGTAAGGAAGACTTTCCTGGGGGACTTGACAGCCAGAATCTAAGCAGAAACTCAGTGGATTGCTCCCAAGAAGACAAGAAGAAAAAGAAAAAGCCCAAGGCAAAAAAAGAACCGAAGGATCCTAAAGAACCTAAGGAAAAGAAGGAACCCAAGACCCCCAAAGTCCCTAAGACCCCTAAAGAGCCAAAGGAAAAGAAAGCAAAAAATACCACGCCAAAACCCAAGACCAGCAAAAAGGCTAGGTAAGTCAGGAAACTTATATATGCAGTAAGAGATAAACAGTGTGTTTGTGGGATTTCTAGAGCATCTGTGCTAAATGGCGTGGGTGGAGAGGAAATCTTGTTTTGTCGTTTGCCTTATACCGTGTACAACATCATGTTTTTGAGAAGCTTGGGCACATTTCTCTTGTTTGACTTTCCTGTTTATGGCTTCTCAGTTATTTTAAGCAAGTTGGAAAGGCAGAAGGTTAGTTTTTCCTTTCAAGGCAGAAAAGTTTCTGGATGTGTTAGATTTCAAAAGTAACTCTTTCTCCTCTAATGCTCATCTGTCTTTGTGTGTGGTGGAATTTTTGTGTTGAGGAATTAAACTGCTTCAGTATTAATGTAGGGTTTCAGAGATGAAGGCTGAGAGCAAAATGGTTTGATGATGTTTTTCCCTCAACAAACAAGTTAGGTACTTCACATTGCTGTATGCTGTACAACCCTTACAGACCCTGTTTTATACTAACACAACTCATGGGCTCTAAGCTCTGCTGTTAAAAAGGCATTTTTCTGTGGATATTGATGTGTCCTCACCTTAGGGATGATATTAATTTTCCTGTTTCACATAAAATCTTTGTGGTTAGTCTGGATGGTTCAACCGTGTTTCTCAACTGGGTTTCTTAGCTTGCCATTCAGCATCGTGTACCTTTATCAGGATAGGCTTAAAACGTTCCAGAGTAGTACGAGAAAGCATAAACTGTCATTACACATGAGTAAATATGTCATAGGTAATAACACAGATTCTTTCCTTGTCCCCCAAGTCACTAAACACTGTCATTATAAATGCCTACTTGGAAGAAAACTGAGACCACAAAGACATTAAAGCTTGATTTTTATTTTTTTTTTCATTTGTACCTAGAATTTCTTACAACTGTTCTGAATTTGTTCCAAACATCTGAATCTGTTTTTCCAAGATGTGGCTAGGGTTATAGAATATAACTTCCAGATGGAAGCACAGCCAGACTTGGTTAATCCAAATCAGTTTGCAAAATCCATTTGTATTAGGGTTTAAAAATTGCACTTAATGAATCAGCTTTGCATATATTCTGCAAGACTGACTATTTATTGGTTAGCTTTGATACAGTTCTGTAGCTAAATGAGGATGGACAGTAAGATGTCATTTGATGCTTTAGCAAGATAAAAAAGTTTCTGTACTAGCAGAGATGATGTTTCCTGAAGAATTTATAAACATTGGCATGTAAAATCAAGTGTTGTTGTGTACAGGTTATATTAACTGATCAGTAAATTACAGTTGATCAGCCTATCCCTATTGCAGCATTTACTTTGGCTGTGTACCAGACTATCCTAAGGACTGGGTTTACATACACAGCAGCAATTCACAGCTTAGAAAATCTGTTAAGTTATATATTATCCAATATCTCTTTTTGAAATGAAAGTACTGTATCAGCTAAAATAGCCTTTTCATAGAATCACAAAATGGCTGGGGTTGAAAGGGGCCCCTGGAGATCATGTAGTTCAACGCCCTTGCTAAAGCAGGCTCACCTATAGCAGGTTGCATGGTGTCCATCCAGGTTTTTAGTAT
This sequence comes from Euphonia xanthogaster, assembly GCA_034509185.1. Taxonomy (NCBI): domain Eukaryota; kingdom Metazoa; phylum Chordata; class Aves; order Passeriformes; family Fringillidae; genus Euphonia; species Euphonia xanthogaster. Next base: position 115,361,901 of record JAYDZK010000113.1, read on the forward strand.
CTCCAGGGAAGGAGACTCCACAGCCCCCGTGGGTAGCCTGTTCCAGTGCTCTGTCACCCTCAGTGTAAAGGTTTTCTTTTTAGACAGATGGAACTTCCTGTGTTTCAGTTTGTACCCACTGTCCCACGTCCTGTCAGTGAGCACCTCTGAGCAGTGTCTGGCCCCACTGTTTCCACACCCATCCTTAAGGTACTTGTATGCATTGGTAGGATTTCTTCCTACTAAACAGGCAAAGCTTCCTCAGACTGTCCTCTAAAGACAGGTACTCCAGTTCCCTAGACTCACAGGTTTAAAGGCTGACCAGGCTACATCATAAATGTTACCAGATTTTTGCTGCCAAAAAGTAAAAGCTGTTTACTGCAGGACTTCACAATTGACTACATTGAAACCTTGTTTGATAAACCATGGTTGGGAGTCTGCCTCAAAAACACCCTGATGGTCTGGACATCAGAGCTCAGAGCTGCTCCGTCCTGTCCACTCAATCCTAATACCTCTATGCACATCTTCTCTAAATCTTGGGACATTAAAGGAGTGCAGATTAAAGGAGCAGTCTTTCCTCTGAAGGAACTAAACACTGCTTGCTTAATTGTGTTTGTAGGCAAGTCTTTATCTGCTTTCCCATGCAATGACTCTTGTCCCTGGCTGGCTAGGTGACTTAATGTATTCCAGTAAGTACTAAGCTCTGTTGTTTTACCTGTGAGAGAAACACGTTTGGAGCAACTGCAAGTGCATTGGGTGTTCCTTGTGCTTACTCGGGGGTGTGGAGAAAGTCCTACTTTTGCTGTAATGGGCTTGTGTCTCTTGTTACCAAATGCTCTCCTGAAAACAAGGTTGTTCTCATTTTGTGGTCTTGTCAGCTTCAATATTAAGCTTCTTTAAAGAATCCAGAGACTGTGTGGGGATCCTGTGCTGCCAAAGAATTTTAAATCAGTGAAAGAAACTTGCTTACTTTGGCAACATCAAAGACTGGGGAACCTGTCCAGTGACAGATAACTGAATCAAGTTTTTTAAATAAATCAACAGTCCAAGTCATGTAAGTCACAGTATTTCAGCAGCACTAACTCCGGAAAGGAGATATTACAGTAGTTTAGATGAGTGAGATTAATGCATGTTAATACAGATTATGGATGATCATGTAGAAGTAAAATATTTTTATAAAGTTAGTGTCTGGCATCTCTTTACTGCTACTGTTTATAATGCTCAGTATTTTGCTTCTAAGCATTGAAAGGAATAGGTGTGGTTTAGAAATCTAAAAATGCTGTGTGTAATGGTCCTCTTTCCTGAGTAAGATGATCAGCTTCAATAGAAGAGTTTTGCAATCGTGTAAAATTAAGGTAAATAAAGTTAGGTATTTATTGAAGAGCAATATTTTTTGGATAGAGCATAACGAGTCCTTAATAGTTAAGTTTGGCACAGGTTGTGTAAGAGCATTCACATAGATGAAAAAATCCGATGTTTAATTATCCTAACCATTTTGTAATTTAATATAGCTCATAACCCTGTTATTTTAGTTCCAATTTCAACTAAAAGTATAATCCTTTTATACAACAAATAAAAACAAAACCCCAGAAACTCTATCCTTCACATCTCTATTATCTTTGGTGCAAGTTGCAACAAAATGAGCAGCCTGCCTCACTGAAATGCACCTTCATGTGAGGGACAAGTCAGACTGGGAAATAGAAGAACTTGATTAGTTTAATGGTGCTTTGAATTGTGTCATGGGATCTCAAAAAGAAAGAAAATGCCCAAATTTTCTGCTAGTATGTTACACTGCATAGTGAAAGAAAGATCACACATTAATATTGCACTATTAAATTTTAATGGATATTTGCCCAATCCTACCAATACTGAAAGACAAATATAGTGGTGGCTAAAAAAAAAAAATAACACTGGCAAAACAAATCTCTTGTGGACCAAACTAGTCAAGTTTGAAAGCAAACTAGGATCACAAGTGAAGTGTTTTCATTAAATTGAGTGGGTACTGAGTATTATGTGGGCTCTAAACTTTATGAAGCCAGCTTTGTGCAAAGGAGGCAGATTTTTCCAAAAGTAGAGGGACAGGGAAAGGCAAGTAATCCTACTGAATTGCAAAGTCATGGCTCAGATGTCTGTTCCTCCTGTGCCTGTCCCTGGAGGAGATGAGGACCACCTGTTTGAGAAGATCACGCTGCAGCACAGCTGATATCTCTCCTGCTGCTTCCTATGAAACCCTAGAGACTGGCCACTGATTATGGTGGCAGGAGCAGTAACGATTTGCAAGGGCCAAATGGCAGCTCTTTGCAGGAGCTCTTGCCTGGTCCCATCTCCTCAAAGCAGTGTGCTGTGCTTTGCAGGGCTGCTCATATCTGCTTCCTCCCCTCCCCGTGGCAGGGAAAGTTTCATCTTCCCCACACACTGAGCAGCAGCCTGGGACACAGTGTAGGGCAAGTGAGTTGTTGCTTATAAGGGGAGTGCTAAACATGAGCATAATTAAAGTTTTTAGAGGGAGGTGGAGAAAAGCTTTTTTGGCACATGGTTTGGCTGTTTGTTGTATCGGAAAGGGGATGGCTCCTGGCCACGGAAGTGGGAAGAGGCTGCTGCGTGGGGGAGCAGTGCGGACAGCGGGACGCAGCACCCTGGGGAGCTGTAGGACAGGAAGAGAGGTCCCGAGGCAGTGGTGGTAGATTCCACTCCCAAGGTCAGATCATCCTGAGCGAGGCAGGAAGGGGCTGCCTTTGGGAGAGAACAGGAAATTGTGCGAGATTTCCATGCATGTGTACGCTGAGGCTGTTCCTGTTCACACCTGTCCTCATCTCCCTTTTGAACCAGCCCAGCTGCCTGATATTTACCTTTGCTAGTGCTGCAGGGCAGGCATTGTAGGCTTCACTATTATCAAAGCCTTTTAGTAATTTGGCTGACTTTTCAGGCTGGAAAAAACCTTGTTGTGTGTTGTTTTTCCTACTTTGGTGATACGTAAAAAATTGATTTTAAAAGAAATTTTGATTACACTAGCAGCTTTAAAAAATAATTGTTTTCCTTGGGTAAGGCAGTGAAGTATAAGTCTCACATCTCTAATATTTTGAGAAGGTGGGATTGTTTTTCAATGTTTTTATGCTCCACAGTGAATGTGTAAAGTTTGTCTAAGCTAGGTTCCAATCATGAATCTGTTACAGGACAATGTTCCCAAATGGTAAAATAAAAATCAGTAACGCATCTGACTTCCTTTAGATCATAGAATTATAGAAAAAAACATCATCCAAGTCATGATAGTTGTCAGAAATTATACTAATAAACAGATCTATCAGTTACCCAGATCAGGTGAAGTAGTTACACAGGTTAAACATACGGGCTAATTCCTCCCTTAATTCTGCAAAGCATGTCATGATTTTGGGGTCATTTTTGAGTCAGATGGTTTGCCCTTATAAGTTTCTGGAGTTTCATCTAGCTCTCTTGGGGGCTGCTGAGCTGATACAATACACTTTGCTGGAGTTTGGATATCTTTCTCAAATTGTAAATCTAGCTCTCGTTTTAGTTGTCCTACTTACTGTTTTCCTACTCAGCCTCCTTTGCTTCGTGTTGTCTGCGTGCTTGACCTTCTGCAGGTTGTATTCATACTGATCCTCTTTGATCAGTATGATGTGCAGCCCTTGGGGGTAAGAGGATGAAACCAGAAAGTGATATTGGACAGCAAGTTTGTAAAACATGTAATCTGAGTGTCTGTATTTATATCACTTGAATTGAGGGATGAGTTTAACTGTTGGTTTTTAAATACTTCAAAGTTTTGTGTGTGGCAAATACTGCTCCAGTTTGTCCTAGATTTACAGCTCTTGTTTTGAGACTGGACACTTAACTTTGTCTCTAGTGGGCCTTGGCTAAATTTTGCATTCATGCATGTGTAAAACAAGTATGAGAGATAGTTGTCGAAATGTGTGTTAGTTACAAACCTTGTTGCCAGACTTGCAAAGTACTAATCACGTGTACCCAGTGTTGAGCACTGACAGGGAGTCCTAATAGTAGAGTCTCTGAGAACAATCTCTGAGTACTTGCCTGCTCTTCATGTGAAAAGGTAATTCTGTTCCAGGCTAATGCTGAGTGTGATCTGCTGGAAAGTGCAAAGGCTGAGTCAAAAGTGGGTACATTCAGTTGTCAGGAGCAAGTCACAGTGGCTCCGTGGGAAGAGGAAGAACAGTTGCTGGCAGCGCAAGGAAGCTGATGCTTTCAGTGGCCAGATGAAGCTCCTGCATGTGTGATGCACTGGGAAGCAGTGTGTCCCTGCGTTTAGAGGGGTGGCGTTGTTCTTTTTATTTTCTTTTTCTTTTTTTTTTTTTTTCTCTTTCTTTCCCTTTCCTTCAAAGAAATTTTAGCTGTGTATTTAAAAAGAGCAGTTCTGTTGCTGAATTTAGAACTTAGAATTCCCGGTGGGGCTGCTCAAGGGCTTTGTTCTCCGCAAGCTGGTCGCTCTTTCACGTGTGTGTTTATAAGTGGTCTGGAAAGGGAAGTGATTTGAAACTTTGTCCGAATCGCTTCGACCGCGTCTCCGTTGCCGTGGGTGCCTGTGTACACCGAGGCGCACGGCTCGGGGGTAGATATAGGTCATGAAGTAGCCGTGGCTCGGAGAGAAAGCTCTCTCCGAGGCCGCACCGGAACCCGTGTCGGGGCGGACCTGCCCGCAGCGCCGGGCTCTTTGTCTGCGGCCGGCCGGCCGGGAGCGCAGCGCGGTCGGTGGGTCGGCGGGCCCTCGTTAGCGCTGCCCGGCCTTTCAGCAGGCTGGCGTTTTATCCCGCCTAGCCCACGCTATTCTTCCCGGCTTTAAGCCTGTTATTCACAGGCGGCCGTGCACCGGGGGCACGGCACGACGGCTGAGCTTTAATTACGCGCCCCGCTCCGATTTACGGGGGTCAGGGGGGAAAAGCGCCGGGCTGTCAGCGCGCTTCACCTGGCGGCGATCGTCACCTTCCATTTAAACAAGTTCGAGAAATGCGTGAAGCGGCGTTTTGTGTTTGTTTTGCTTTGTCGCTGTTTGGTGTTCAGTTTTGAGTCGGTGTTTTTGGAAGCGGTTTGGCGGTGATTTGCTGGAAGCCGGTGTGCGTGCGGCGGGGGTTCCCGTGCCGCGGCCGCGCAGGTGCCGGGAGCGGGCGGGCGCTGATTGAGGGAAGCAGATGGCAGCGCTCGGTGGCCGCCGGCCAGCGGAGCAGGTGCTGGTCACGTGGCCGCGGGTTGCCGGGGCGACGCCAGCGCTCTCGGCGTGCGGATGAAAAGGCGAAGGGGGCCCCGCTTCAGCTGCGGCTTTTTGTGCCATTGGTGGCAGCCAGAGCGGAAACAAGCGCCGGCGGGGAGGGAGGGGAGCCCGCCGGGCTCCGAGCGACTGAGGGAGGGAGGGAGGGAGGGAGGGAGGGATGGAGGGAGGGACGCGCGCTGCCCGGCCCCGCCGCCTCTCGGGGCTCGCCCTCTGCCCGCGCTCCTCCCGCCGTGCCAAACTCTGCCCCCGCTGTGCCCGCGCTCTTTGCGCCGTGTCGAACTCTTCCCCCCATATCCCCTTTCTTTTTTAATTCTGTTTTTAAATTGTCACACTTTAAGGTAGGCTTTTTTGAGCTGTGTCGTGTCCTGTTAATTTCACAGGATTGTTAGGGTTGGAAGGCACTTCTGGAGGTCATCTTATCCAAGACCCCTGCCAAGTAAAGGTCAGCTAGAGCAGGTGACACGAGAAGGTGTCCAGGTGGATTTTGAATGTCTTCAGAGGACGAGACTCCACAACCTCCCTGGGCAGCCTGTTCCAGTGCTCTGCCACCCTCAATGTAAAGAAGTTCTTCCTCATGTTGAGGTGGAACTTCTGTTTTCGTTTCTGGCCATTGCTCCTTCTCCTGTCACTGTGCACCACTGAAGAGAGTCTGGTGCCATCCTCTTGATACCTACTAATGAGATACTGAAATGCAGAATTGTTAGGAATAGAAGCCACCTCTGTAGATGATCTAGTTTCAGTCTTCTCTTTAAATAAGCTCAGCTCCCACAGTCTCTCCTCTTAAGAAAGATGCTCCAGACCAGTAATCATCACTGTGCCCCTCTTCTGTATCCTATTCACCAGCTCCTTGTCTTTGTTTCACTGAGGAGTCCAGAACTGGACACAGTACTCCAGATATGGTCTCAGTAGGGATAAGTAGAGACAATTTTGCAATAATACAAATCCATGTTCAAAACTCAGTCTTTTCATGTGTAAATTTTGTTTTTATTTTTTTAAATTTGGAAATCAGTGCTAGTTTATGCATAGGCTGCAAGGAGAAAATAATGCTGTAGCTGAGTTGTCAGAGTCCTGAAGAGACGTGTGACTGTATTGGAAAATTTTAAATTACAGCTCCAAAATGTTGGTGGGCTAATGTGCTGATCAAAATGAACAGACTTAAAGCTGATGTTTAAATGAGAAATTACAAATATGAGGATCATGAAGAAAAAACAAACTACGGGCAGTTTCCCAGGCATGAAAGTAAAGTGATGAGAACATAGAAGCCACATAAAAGTGTCTTATATAGTGCTTGGTGACCTGTGCTTGCCATGTGTCAGGTACCAGCACACAGCTCTGCTCTGCTGTCAGCCATCTCAGCAACTTCCCGTAGCAAGCCACTCACATTGGGAATGGGCTGCTGGGAGCTGACCACAAAAATCTAGTAAAAATCTGCCTCAGACTCAAAGGCTAGATGTGCTTTAAAATACTACCTTCTACCATCGATTTTTGTTGCAATTTAAAAATTTCCCCCCGTCGTGCTGCAGATCATCTCAGTTTGTGATTTGGTGGCAGTGTATTTAAAGCTGTATTTTAATACATGTGTCTTCACCCATTTCCAAGCCACTGAGTGCATCTGGAGACAGTCCCAGCTCTTCAGGTGATGAACGTTTTCATGGGGAAGGAAGGGAAGAACAACCCTCCAGATATCATTGTCAGTGGGTGTAGCTTTCAGGTATTGTGTAGATGCTGAGATGCTAGTATGGTGTTTTTTCCTCCTGTACAAGCTGCAGTTGCATGTATTGAAGCTGTTTGGGTGCCCTCAGCACTGACACGAAAGTGCATTTCCTGCTTGGAAATAGCAGGGATTGTAGAAGAAGATGGATTCAGTCCTTTGTTTTGATAACACTTGCTCTGGTTCTGCTTACCTGGGCTGCATGGTTAATACAAGACAAGCACACGTGTAATCCTGTTTCTCTTCTCATGTGTCAGCTTGTCCAAACACTGCTTTCAGAAAGTGCAGGTTCGGAGGAGAGCAGCTCTTCCTTTCCCATCTCATTTTAAGTTTCTTGTTGAGTACACATCGAGTGTCGCTGTCTAAGGTCTTGAAGGAAAGAAGCGAAGGTGTCTGTTGTTAAGGCCTGTGTAGTGATGGCCCATGCATCACTGATTTTGCAGTTACTTTGAAATACTCAAGAAAGGCAGTTGAAAATAATGAAGTCACTCAAAACAAACATCTCATGGATCAGCTGTTTTTTCAGCACCTCTTGCTTATATTTTTCTACAAATACTGATTAAAAATACCTCTGTTTCAGTAGCAAGAAGCAAGATTCTGAAGCCAGTGCTGCGAAGAAAAAGGTTAACAAGGGAAAGGAAGGTTCTGAAAACTCAGATTTGGAAAAAACTCCACCACCATCACCTCATCCTGAAGATGAAGATGATCCAGGGGTTCAGGTAATGCTATTGTTGAAGTTCATTGTGGGCTTTGACGACTTAGAAGCGTAAAACAATAGTTCTTGTGGTCTTCATTACAGAGATACAGGTATTTGGATAATTTCTGTATTGTTTACAAATAAGGTGGGAAATGAAAATCACCGTGGTGAATATTTTACAAAAACAAGTATTTTTCATCATAATTTTGCTTTACAGTCTTGTTGATTGCAGATATGTGTGTGGTGCAGCTGAGTTTTCACACATTCTCTTTGATTGCTGTTGCAGTTATGATGCTGAATGTTCTGTTCTCTAGACTTAATGCACTATTACAAAGTCTTGCTTATAAACTTGGTGTTTATTCTTGCATTGGGTTTGCAAACCTTCTGAAACCAAGAATGAGACATAACAGAGCAGAGTATTGGAAACATGCATGACAAGCACTTGTAGCTACACTGCTTTAGTGGATGAAGGGCTTTTTTTGCAGGGTTCACATTAATTAATTTCTCTTGACCACTGCACACCTATCACCTTCTGTCCAAACTTTGTTTCAGATAAAGCAAATCTGAAAATAACAGTAGCACAAGTTCTGTGTGCTCTGTCATTTGACATGTTAAGAAGTGGTCAGTTCCTAGCTTGCTTCTGCAGGCAGTGTTTAGAGTGGGCACTGAAAATAAGAATCCCCTCATGAAGAGGCACGGGCAAATTGTGGTGGGGAAAGTATGAGACTCCTATGTAGTCATACCAGTGTACATGAAATCCACTGCATTTGTCCTTTGCACGTCAGGTTGTGGATGGGTTGCTTCTGGTTATGAGAGATGTTCAGACCAATGATCAATTGGGAATGGTCAAAGTAGCCTGGTGAAGACTTTGGCAAACAATTGTTCTACAAAAGCATGGTTTATGCCCTTCCTTCCACTATTTTCAAGAAGAATATAGTAAATAATGAAATGTGAGTGATCTAGTATATTCTAGTTAAAAACAAAAGCAGCAGTATGAGAGTGTGTTCTTCCTGACTCCTTCAGACTGTGTATTCTGAACTAGAGAAGTTAAGTTAAACCATGCAGTTGTTGGCGTGTTTGAAGAATTAAGTTTTCTGTTCTGTGCTGCAAATCTTTGCCAGCCTGATTGATGACACTGGCAAAAGATGAAGAAACTTCAGGGCTTCGGATGGGATTTTTTGGGTTAGCTTGTAGGTGATTATATTCCATTTACAGTTCAACATTTCTGCATGGTTTGCTTGTTTTCAAAAAAACTTCTGTTTTGTCAAACACAATTGGGTGATAAACGTTATGTTTGATTTTTAAATTTTTTTCAAATTTTTTTTTGTAAATAGAAGTGCTGGGGCATGTGCATCACTTTTAAATTAAATGTAGCAAAGTATTTCAGGAAATTTTCTGTTTTCTTAGTACTATCTTGCACTGTGCATGCTATAATGCACTTTGCATGAACTTAGGAAAGCGTTCCAACCATGTTTCCTGGAACAGCTACAGTTAATAAACTTGTTATGTATTTCTCAACTGAAATTGATGTTACTCAGTTGTCTAAGACACAGTTGCATTCTTAGTGTTAAATCCTGAGCCTTCTGTAAAGATATTATGTAGTAATGCACAGTGATGTATTGCTTTCTTTAAAGAGCAGAAATATTTGTGTGTTATGCAGGTTTTTTATATTCCTTTATCAAACCAATTATTCTCCTTGCTACCTGTAGATCAGTTAATGAGTTAAAGATAATCTGGTGCAGGTAAATACATGCAGTTTCTGTCAACAGTGTATAACAATTGCAAAACCACATATGAATGTAAGAGGAAACAGGAAGTTCATCAAGTCAAAAAATATCAAATTAAGGCTACCATTATGTTTTAGGTATTCTTTCTGTTAGGGAAATGGAAGAAAAGATTTTTGGTACCAAAAATAATGGTAAGACTTGCCTACAGAGTGAGAAGAAAATTGGTATTTTCCCATCAGTGATCATGTAAATCAAGATGCAAATTTGTCAAGTGTCACTACTTTGAAGTATAAAAATACTGTTTTCTGGAAACCCCCATAAGTTACTGCATTAAAGGTAGAAGTCACATCACCATTATTTAAAGGGGGTGATATAAGCTTAACTTTTGCTCAAAATTTTCATTTTCAGTTAAATAAATAATTTCTACTTTTGTGAAGTGTGCTAAGTATTTATGCTTTAAAAAGAATGATTAGCTATCAAAAAGTAAATATTTGGCTTTGTCTATGTATATTGAGAGACTCAGGTGTGTAAGTCTGTTAAACAAGCTACATAAATATTTGCATGTATCAGTGAAGATGTGCAGTGGCTGAGACAGATGTAAAATATAAAAAGTGTAAAATACATAAATAAGTAGTGTATCAAGTCATTAAGGTGGGGGGTTTCTTAACATTTGATAGTCAACATAATTTTAATGTATACATTACTCCATTAAGATATTTGAAGCTCAGTTGACAGTTTTGTTCAGCAACATATGCTTACAGCTTTTCAAATATATAACCTGATGCAGACTATCTGGGAAGTTGAATTTTATTGTTCTAAAAACAATACCCAGCAGTGAACATCAAGTTGCAAATTCTGTCAAATGCACGCCTCTGTATTTTACAGGTTGTTTTGTTGCAATACTGCTGAAGTTTTATTTCATCCTGGTGGTGAGGCTATGGGAGCACAGAAATCATGTTTTCAATTTGGGGTGGTTCAAGTTTTCCATTCTCCTCTATTAGTTTGGGGTCTTTTCCCATGCTGTGCTGCAGGATGCCTTTCTGAACAGTGCTGGGTCAATGAAGTGAGGAAATTGTATTTCATTGTGTTTCCCCTACAAGATAATCCTGGTACAACTGGATGGATGGGGAGAGGAAGAAAGTGTGTTGTCACTGCTTAGCAACACAGTGGGCCATGCTGTGGAAAGGTGGTGTTTGGCTCCTGCATTGGCCATCTGTCAAAGTTTGTTACGGATATGAATGGAGAGGTGCAGCTTCTTGGGTTTTAATTGCTTTCTGAGATAGGCTTCCTAATTTTTTAAGGTTGCTTTAGTAATGTTAAAAAAAGTGGAAAAAAATGCCCTCTACTTTCCAACTTGGAACAAGCATAAAGTCAATTTTTATTTGTGGTTGGTTTTTTGTTTCATTTTAGGTTTCTGTTGTTTTTTTGCTTACAGAATTTAAGAATGGCTAACAGGCAGGAATTCAGAATAGTAGTGCCCTGAGTCCCCTCTTTCTGCCAGGGTGTTTTAGAAATTATAGCATTTACTGCACACTAATGTATTTGAGACACACCAAGACATTTTCTTGGTTATTCTGCTTCTCATCAGTTTTGTTTCTCATGAAAAAATGAATGCTTTCCATTCAGAAACGACGCTCCAGCAGGCAGGTGAAGAGGAAGCGTTATACTGAAGACCTGGAGTTCAAGATTTCAGATGAGGAGGCTGATGATGCTGATGCTGCTGGAAGAGACTCTCCTTCAAATACTTCTCAGTCAGAGCAACAGGTCAGATATGAGCAGGCTGTAAAGTTGGCCATAACTGCAGCATTCAGAGATCAAATATGGGCCCTTTTCCTGAATGGTATTCATATGTGATTGATAGAATATGCCAGAAGGCATTAGTTTTTACATTCTTAAAGAATATCTCAACTCATGGCTTTGTTTGCAAGCTGATGATATACAGCTTGAAAGTTCAAGCTGAGTTCTTTGAAATTTGTGGTCCCTAGCTAAAGGAAACCTAAACTGTACTGCTAGAAATCTAGAATGTACTTCTGTGAATGCAGTGGCCTGGCTTCTGTGACTTTAATAAACCACTCAAGCTTGTCCCCTGCTGCTAGGCACCATAAGAACTCCTTTATGAAATTACTGCCTTGTAGTACCCAGCAGGGTACACTTTATTCTCTGTGCAATGTAAATGATGGATAAAATAGTTTGAATAAGATGAGGGGTAATACTGTAGGAATGACTGTTGTAACAATCTCATTGTTTTGTAGTGCTTTTTCAAAGAACTACTTCATTTAACTGATGACCTATTGGAGAATATACCCATGTTCTTTGGTATTTCATTTGGCAATTTGTTAAGCCTTGTGAAATATTGTATGTGATCTCCATTGTTAATTGTGTCTTATCAGAAGGACAGTTGGGATGGTTTGCCTCCCGTTGTAATAGTGAATTAACGTAATAGAGAATTGAAGGCAGTTTTGAGAGCGATCGTGTCGACACCTGCACTGCCAACTAGAGCTTCTGAACATCATCTGCTGTTTAGACTGTATGGTGCTGAAAGCATGTATTATTTTAGGACAGAGGAACTGCTCCTGTTATATCTGTTTATCTGTGCACATCAGCCTTCTTAACTGAGAGAGCTGGAGTTGCACTAAGTCTTAAAAATGGGCTTAAACAAGTATCCTTCAATCGTTTCTTATGGTATTAAATCTCTTTGAATCCTCAAAGTTCTTATGCTGGGGGGAAAATGTCCTCTTGGTATTAAGCTTCTGTTACAAAAAATAATTTTCAAGTTTTTCTAATAAAGGAAGTCTTTAACAAAGATGCACTCCCGTAACTCTTGTATGCTATTTATGATGTAGGAATCTGCTGATGCTGAAGGTCCTATTGTGGAGAAAATCATGAGTAGCCGTTTAGTCAAGAAAAAGGTAAAACAAATCCCCTTTCCTTCGTATTTTAAATAGGCTAAGCATATTTCTGCTGAAGCCCTTACTGAGTTCTTAAAATGCCTCGGATATTCCCGATTAAAAAACTGTTCTGTTGAACAGAGGAAGTACCCTGAAAGTGTATTCAGATGGTATGCAATGTGTTTTTCAATAGACATACACAAAACAGATTGTGTAATCTTTTACTCATTTCTTGCTTTTTTTGGATGAAAAATTTGATTTTTGCAAATATGCATGCTTGAGTGAAATCTGTGGTGCTCTTCACTTCAGAGTGATATTCCATAGGAGTTTGAGGAATGAGAGAACTCAAAAACCCTTGCCCATAATTTTTGCATCTTTTGATGGCAGTTGTGCTTAGCAGCTGAAACAAATTTACGTGTGACCAAGTATGATGTATACACAGGTGATGAATATCTTCCTTGTCACTGTGCTAAGATGGTGAAAGAAATACACAAGTTCCATGTGGTTCCCTTATAATTCTGCCCTGCCTCGTAGTTAAGTTCTTATTTTGCTTACAGATTTTTCTAATCTGTTTCTCAACTTGATTGGCCTTTGCGCTTCCAAAGTATTAGAACTCTGAGAAGGAAGTAGAAAAGAACTTATTCCAAAAAGGGCATGATTATATTTATAGACTCTTTTGTGGAGCTAATTCTCTGACTTGTACTACAGTTGTACAGAAAACTGTCTGACTTAGATCGATACAGTATCATGTTGATTTTGTTAACCAGCAGTTCATCTTTGCCTCAGTCTTAATTTTCAAATTGGAGAAAGGAAATTTGCCTTTATCAGTGGAATTTTTTTTCAATGTTCTTGTGGTTTGGGGTTTGGTTTTGGGTTTTTGTTTGGTTTTCTTGGACAGGGTGGGGTATGTGTGTTCAATAACTGTCCTAACATCATTAACAATTTTGTAAACCTACATTCATTTAATGTCATGAGTTCCTGTGATTCAATCTGACCTGTTTATGCATCTTACAGCTTAAGCTTCTAAGGCTTTTTAAAGTGTTTTTTCTCTTAGATTTTTTTTTTTTTTTTTTTTTTGAGTCTAGAGCTGTATTTTGTGTTTCAAATCATGGGCTTATTTTTCAGATAAACTCGAGGCAATATAAAGTGAGTATTTACTTGTCCTGATGGTCTTCTAGGCAGGAGAGGAGGATGTGGTCCTTTCATAAATGTCTTTACAGGGGAAGCTGTTTGTCACCAATTATTCTTCCCTTCTTCCTCTCCCCTGCAAACAAAGGTGTGATTACTCATGGGGAGTGGGTATTTTGCTGCAGTTTGTGGGAAGTAGTTGGTCTGCTGCCTACATGTCTTTGATTGCAAGCTCTGCTGGAGGCAAGGTCTATTTTGAGCTTTTTCTTTAATGTTTTTTATGGATTGTATTTGCAGGTTTGAGGGGTGTCTCTTCTTTCCCTGCTCTTCTCCCCAACCCTCTTCTCCAAATTAAAAAAAAAAAAAAAAGGATTTCAGGATGTTAATATTTAACATCTGAAGTATCCAACTGGGCTTTTATTAAAGGTCTTTTACACTCTTACTAACGTCATCAAAACCCTGGTTGTTAGATTACTAATCAAAGTAAAATTGCTGTGATCAGGACCAGTGCATAAAATAAACACGAGGAGAGGCTTCACTAGGAAACCTTTCAGTGGATTAGGTTGTAACAAAGATGTTGCATTCAAGTAAAGGACATTAGATAATGAGTACGCTTTTGGAGCAGTATTCTTATCATGAAATCATGCTGGTTTTCTGAGAAATAGCCTTAGTCTAGCTCTGGAGTTACCAGATAGGATGCAGCACTCTACGTGCAGCCATTTTTGAAACGTACAGAGTAAAAGGTAGAGCTGAGATCCTGTTTGAAGTAGAAAAAGATGGTGTTTTTCGCAGTTCCTCCTAATGTGGAATATTGAATTCCCTTGCATACTCTTTCTTCTTGCAGAAAGCAGGAAGTATGTGTATCACTCTCTTTCCAAACCTGATGAGTTTGGATGTTGAAATTTTTCATTCAGTCCCCTTTGAATTCCTGCTTCTTAACTTTGAAAAGGAGTAGCTAGAACTGATGATGCTATCCAGCAGAAATAGCACATATTTTGGAAAGATAGGGAGTTTGTAGAACCCTGTACCTGCATGTTAAGCATGTGAATGTCTCTTTTTGCCTACTAGTACATGCAAGAATTAGAACTAATTGGAGTGTGTATGATACCTACATCTCTTCCTCTAATCAGTTTACAATTTTGGGCTGTGTATCAATTGAAATGGTTGGGTTTTGTGTGTTGCTTTGCATCTGTTACTAATGAGTTCTCTCTGCTGTTTTTCTGGTAGTTGATAGTTGTGGTGGTTTGGGGTTTTTTCATGGCTTGTTTTTTTCTTAGGTTTTGTTGGTTGGTTGGTTTGTTGGTTGTTTTTTTGGATTTTTTTCCCTTTTTTTGTCTCTACACCTGAGTGGCTTATGCAACATTTTTGCATTAGCAGTGTTACTGTATCGCCTCTGTGGCAATGGCATGCAAGATTATGTGCTTTTAAGTATTTGTTTGAATGAAGGGGTCATTTATTTCTTCAATTATCTGCAGAGACTGTGAATCAGATCCTGGCCACACCTGGAAATGATAATTTGAAGTGTCCTGCATTCCCCAAGTCTGCCATGTGTTATTTTAGGATGTCTGTGTAATCAGTTTGGGGAGAATTTTGCATAAATGTTCTATCTCACCTTTTTGCCTGGTTAATATATGTGTACAGGTAGTGAGGAGTGCCCAGTGACATCAGAGGCATAAGCTGCTGTCTCATATACCCTAAAGTTGTTAACTTCTGCTTAGTGCTGACAGTTTGAATTTGATTAAGTTTTTGGAGGAGGGCATAAGTGCTAAATGGCAGACTAAGATTTTAAAAATATTTTTTCTGAAGTACTTTTTGCTTAGGTGAATCTTCGATGCACTCTCATGGAACATCTAATAACATAGACCAGTTATTACCTATTAGGCAATACAAAATTGTGTTTTACTCATGAGAGTTACGGGATTGATCAAGATATGCATTGTAAATTATTGTTATTAAGTTGGCAGCTGACAGAAAATATGTTTGACTGAAATGCTACTGAGGGGAGTGAAGTTGGTTCATATGAAACCTCTATGTAAAGGTGTTTAATGATGTTGTCATTGCAATACTGATGGATCTCAAAGGATTCTGGTTTAAGAGTAATCAAAGAGACTTGGCTGTAATACATTTTAGATAATAAAAGAAGTTAATGTCTTAAAATTAGGGTTGACTTCTTAAAGACTAATTTTGCCTCAGGGCAGTGAATAGGTTCCAATAATGTGATCTCCTGCTTCTTTTTTCAATGCAGTTTTGATCTCTAAATATTAATATCATCTTGAGACACTCTTTTGAATTTTTTTGTTTTAAAAAGAATCTTGATGATCTTCAGATTCCTTCCCTTTGACAGAGTCTTTGTGACTGTCAGAGAATTTCTCCCCTGTGTTTGGGTTTAGAGGATGGTTTGGAGAGCTTATCTTCTTTGATGGAAGATTCAAGATCAAGAAGTAGCACCAGTAATCCTCTTCATTTCGTTAGGGAGAAATAGGCAGAATCTGGTATTGTTTCTCTCTCTAGGAAGGAATACAAACAGACTCTACTGGAGTGATGTAAATGCTAAACTGAAACTCCCTTGCTACTCAGGAAGTAAAGGAATACTGTGTGAATCAGGGACTGGGAATGCATGAACTTCACTGTGCTAGAACACAGTTTAATGCAGCTGCTGCTGTTGTTCTTTAATTGCAGCGCTGTGGAGGTGAAATCTAGCCAGCAACTAAAAATGACAATTCAAGTTTCAGAGTAGTCCCTCTTGTGTGTGTGTGTGTATTTTAAATATATAGAGAAAAATACAGAAGTTGTTGATTTCTACAGCAGTCAACAGTTTTGCCTGTTTAATGCTGCATATACAGTATTTATTACAGATTATGTTGTCCCTGATGAAATGTTTGAACCAGAAAATGCTGCTCTGTTTAAAATTTTCCTAAAGTTCATTAATAAAAACAAACAGTTAATGTTGTGACATAATCTGAATTCTAAATGTGTGCCTGGTGCACTGTCCTTAGTTTGTCCTATGGCTGGGTTAAGGAGTAATTCAACAAAGTATTACATGCCATATGTTATGCAATACTTTGGCACCAGGGATAAGTTAAGGGTAGCTCAACTCTTAGCACTGAATGCCCTTGGTTTTGCTGGTTTATGTCACAACTTTAACCTCGCTTTTAATGTAGTTTTTGGGTGTTAATTTAATTTGGCTGCTCTGTATGTGAGACATCTTGCCTGAGTGAATTTAATTGCACCATTGAGTAAAACTAAAGCCATGAACACTGATGCACTACAATTCTAGCAGAGGTATAAGGTTTAGTTTTATATGGCTTCTTGTTTGGAGTTATTAACTATATGGAGGAATAAACCCCCTTTAAAACTCCTTTTTAAAACATTACAAAACCCACAATGTAAAGTTGCCATGAGCCAGCCAAAAATAATACATATGGCATTCAGAAGTGCAGTTGCTAATTGGCTGCTGCCTGAGAAAATGGTACACTTGGCTTCTGCTTAACACTGTGGGTTTGGCAGAAAGCCAGATTTGGGGTGAGGTTGTGAATGAAGCTGCATGTGGTTAGGGAGGAGTTCAAATGATTCATGTCTTGGAAGTTGTAGTAAGCAGTGCAGTATGTACTTGGGTAAGCAGCTGGAGGAAACTCCTCACCCATGTCCTCCCCCACAAAACTTTTCCCACACCTCCACTTGTGTCTCTGTGTGGGGACCATAGTCCATATCTCAGATAGCTTTTAAATTGTTTACTACGTTGGGCTGTTTAGAGATTTAATTCACGTTTCAACATTTCTTTTCTTTTAGATGGAGAACGGAGAGGAAGTAGAAGTAGAGGAATTCTATGTAAAGTACAAAAACTTGTAAGTAAAATTATGGGTTTGATTGTTATCCTTAAGTTCGTATAACTTCCAAATAGCATTCAAAACTGGTTTTGTAACTGATACAAATTATTATCAAACTTTAAACATATCTAATGTTTAATCTGAAACAGTGACAGATAAACGGGGGAATACCTTACATTGGTGGTACAGAGGTTGACAGTGTTGTTTTAATTTGTGTTCTCTCCAAAATTAAATCCGTAGGTAAAATTGTTTTGTTATTAAATACTTGGACTCATTATGCATGCAGGCTCATGAGCCCACACCTGTGTTGTGTAGGTCTAACTGTAACTGTAGAGTGTGTGCAAACTACTCAAAAATAACCCTTGATGTTGTATCAAAAACAAGATTTATGTTGAACAAAATGTCTAAGATAACAAACAAATGAGATGGCTCTCAGTATTCCGGCAGATTGTTACCCCTCCATGAGAGGAATGTAATCGTGGTGAGAGCAGCATGTTGTTTCATTTCTGGACTCTGAAACTGCAATGCAATCAGTATTTAAAATAAAACACTTCATAGGTGGATAAGCTCACTTTTCTTGTAGAAAAATAGCACACCTCGTGTATTTTTACCAAATTTTCTTCCTGAGAGACAGAAATATGCTTTAAGGGCACTTAGGGCAGCTAACTGCATGTAGCTGACTTCACTGTAAATATGCTGTCATTTTTGTATCCTTTGCACTATATTGTTTATTGTATAATGTTTAATTGCTTAATTGGGATTTGCTTAGTTCTGTTACATAGACATAATTTTTGTGTTAACTGCTGTCTTAGCACTAGAGCTTTTGACAGTCTAAATTTATGGAGTGGGACAAGTCACTTTGGTAGAGATACTGTTTTGTCTTCTATGTTTTTACTGTAGAACTGCATTTACAAGGGGGTTTTCTTTTCTCTCTGTCAGTCTTGAAAGACTCACAAGTAATTTTGAGTTACAGTGGTGTTCTCACAAAAAAAATTATATAGGATGGTAGTACTTAAAATATTTATGTCCTTTGATTAACTTATGAAAATCCTACTCTTTGCTGGAATATGATGTTAAATAGTGACTTTACTATAAGTGTCTTGTATAGTAATTATGTTTTAAGTATGCCCAATAAAAATCATCCTAGTTTTGTGCCAAACTAAGTATAGAGGGTATTATTCAAATTTTGAGTTTCTATTTCCTGACAAGTTTCTCTATTAGTAAGTATAATTTGAATAAAGATGATTGGTTAATAACCTGTATGGTAAGAAAGATAGTGTCAAGTTTTCCAAGCATAGCACCACACTGTGCTGAAAAAATCTAGTTATACTAGTGGAATAAATCAGGAGTGCAATGGAAGCAGAGTTTCGAGTAAGATTTTTCTGTTTCATCTTCCAGTTCTTACCTTCACTGTCAGTGGGCATCTGTGGAAGAGCTGGACAAAGACAAGAGAATTCAGCAGAAGATTAAGCGGTTTAAGGCAAAACAGGGCCAGAATAAATTCCTTTCAGAAGTACGGATTTTTTTGTTTGTTTGTTTCTTTTGGGTGTTTTAGGAATATTCTTAGGAATTCTTGTTCTGTAGGCAAGAATTGCAGGACCCAAAATATTATTGCCTCTGAATAACTCTGTGATATATCAGTAGCACCTATTCTGGTATAAAGCACAAAGCATTCTGGATCCAAATCTTGCAAGTTTATGAAAGTCATCTATCCTGACTATATGCTTTTTCCTATAGTTTTGGTTGTTTTTTTTTTCCTTGAAGTGTGTGGCTAGTTATTAGCCTTGTAAGCCTGACTGAATCAGTACCATGTCTTTTTTTTCAGAAGCTGATTATGCCAGAAGAAATGCATGCTTTTTTCCTATGTTATGGACTGCTGCTCACTAGGGATTCA
>JAYDZK010000113.1:115381090-115429623 GCA_034509185.1 Euphonia xanthogaster
TCAAAGCTTTTTATCATCAATTTAATTTCACTTAGAGCCATAAGCAGTAATGTAGCAGGGGTCCTGTCAATAAAAGACCAGATCTGCTGATTTGTGTCTCTGAAAGAGTACCTTTTAGAAAAATGCTGTCTTTTAAGAAAAAAAATTGTCTTAATGAGCTACTGTGTTTATTTATTTATATTTATTTTCACTATATTATTCAAGCTGAAACAAGAAACCTGTTGCAAATTGAAAACTTCCACTTGTTCTAAGTAAAGATACCTGGAATTGTTTCCATTTTCTCTTTTTAATATGTTTCCAAGTGGATCACAAGTTACTGTAAATACTTGGAATTTGTTGTTGTTTCAGAAAAAGCTTTTAAAATATACAGTCTTTAGTCCTTTTGGCTGTCTCTTTGGTTGAAGTGGCTCTTAAAACTATAAAATGAAATGGCATGCATTAGTATGGAAGAGAATCCTGTAAGTTGTTTAAGGCATAGGAATGAACCTGACAAATTGTGATTTTTAGAGAAACTGTGTATGCATGCATTGTGTTTTTTCTGCTTTTGAAATAATAATCTTTAAATCTTGCTTGTAAAGCGTTAGACAATTCCTGTAGTTAAAATAATCCAAAGGCACTTAGTGTACAAGGCTCTAATTTCTTTATTGCAAGCTGTAGTTTTCAAGAATGCTAAATGCATTGCATGCCATAAGCCTTTTCGATTGCTCATTAGTGAATTGTAATTTCACACTTCATTTAAAATATTCTTAAACATTCTCTCACAGTAAAAGGTTTCACACAGTAATTAAGAGGCCCAGTTAACAAAGTCTGAGAAGTCTGATTCCCTCACGGGGAATGATCTTGCTGAATTGTAGCATTTCAATTAACATGTTGAAGTTTGCCAAATATAAATTCTGTGTCACCGTGACCCAAAATATTATTGCCTTGTGAAATATATAATCATTTTTCCTCTCAGGAAGGGCTGATAGAGATATCTTTTATATTTTTGCCTCTCTCCTTGAACAGATTGATGATGAGCTTTTTAATCCAGATTATGTGGAAGTTGATCGAATCATGGATTTTTCACGTAGCACAGATGATAATGGAGAGGTAAACAAAACTTTGTTTAGTGCATGTCTAGTCATACAGACATTGTGTTTAGAATTTGTTGTTTAGAAATATATTAATTAGAATATATTAAACATTTACAGAAACTACCACGATGTATGTGTGTAAAAAATAGGAACGTGTTTAAGAAAACATTGGCTAATGTAGCAGTTTCTCTTAAATAAAGGGGGTTAATTGAGAATTCCAAACTTTTTTTATAAGTTACCTATTTTTTAAAAAAGCACAAACAACCAACCAAAAGGCAACAACAACATAGTGATATTTAATATTGTAGGAATATGATGTTCATGCATGTAATGCAGAATTTAAATGAAAATTGCAAGAAAGAGTCTTAGCTAAATGTCATAATGGTTTAGGCTACTTGTTACAGGAGTCCTGAACTCACTGTTTCTTCATTTTTAACAAAAACTTGTTCTATAAAGAAGATGATTTTGTCTTCCAGGAGATTTCTTTTTGGTCCTGGGAGAATAGGAAGCTTCACTGGCACTGTCACTGTTTCCATGTTGCTCTGTCAGTGAATGGTGATGGTTGACTTGTCTATTGTGAAGTTTCTGATGACACTGATAAAACAGTCGATTTTTAAATATGTAGTAAAGCGTAGAATTGTAAGGGCTGAAATGGGAATATTGTTTTGCTTCTAAATTTTAGTCTAACCTTACTGATTTCAAATGTGTTATGCTCACTTTGGTGGGAAGTCTGCATTCTCCAGGTTCTTGTCTTACTTGGTTAGGTTGTCAAGGTGTCAGCCTGCTGTTTGCTTATCCTTCTGGATGAGTCAGGCATTCAGGTCTGATCAAGCTTTTTCAATTTCATCTAGCCTGCAGATCTGTAAGAAAGGGTACACTTTTATTCTTTCTGTATTGTGAGATAATGTAATTTTTGTCTTAACAAAGCCTGTCACGCATTATCTGGTGAAGTGGTGTTCACTTCCTTATGAAGACAGCACTTGGGAGCTCAAGCAAGACATCGACCAAGCCAAGATCGAAGAATTTGAGAAACTGATGTCTAGGGAGCCAGAAATGGAGCGTGTGGTAAGAATTGGCTCTATATAGAGGATTTTATTTGAAAATAGTAAAGTAATGTGGTCTTTTAGAAACCACTAATGGGATTTGCTGTATTTGAAACAGGAGCGACCTCCTGCTGATGACTGGAAGAAATCGGAGAGTTCCAGGGAGTATAAAAACAATAACAAACTCAGGGAATACCAGTTGGAGGGAGTAAACTGGCTTCTTTTCAATTGGTACAACACGTACGTAAAACAAAGCTTACTGCTGAATCCTGCTTTGGAAAAGCTTTTATAGCTTATTTAAAATAGCAGCCTTTTAAAGTAACTTGCTAAAGTGAGATTTTAGTATCATTTACGTGGCTCATTTTTTGCTGCAGCAGTCATATACAAACTAATTTGAGGTGGAACATGAATGTTTCAGATAGATTCTTGTGGCAAGCGCTTTGGGTTCATGCATGCCCCTGCTGCTCCTTCCTCCCCCTTGTGAACTTGAGAGGTAGATAGAAGGGATGTATCCATGCTGACTGCATCACAAATCATAACATTTATTTAAAATGCAAAATGTTATGATGCCTTTTCATTCTAGAAATATCTGGTTTATTAGATTATTGCCTACTGATTTTCTATGTTTTAAGTTGGGAATAAATCATTCAGCCTGTTTTTATTCTTGTTTTCAGACGAAACTGCATTTTAGCAGATGAAATGGGGTTGGGAAAGACTATCCAGTCCATTACGTTTCTCTATGAGATATATTTGAAAGGAATCCATGGTCCTTTCTTGGTTATTGCACCATTGTCCACAATTCCCAACTGGGAAAGGGAGTTCCGCACCTGGACAGAGTTGAATGTGGTTGTGTATCATGGGAGTCAAGCGAGTCGGCGGACCATTCAGTTGTATGAAATGTATTTCAAAGATCCACAGGTAAAAGCTCTTCACTTTTCTTTTTCTCTTTTTTTTTGTATATGCTTTACAGTTGTTTATTAATTTAAGCATCAGTTAGTTTTTCAGTACTGGTATTTTAGGTTTCAGTTAGAAATACAGATACATGTATTTAGAATGCTTTTTAATAATGGCCAGTATCGCTCTGGGAATAAAGGGGCACCATGAAATGGTGCAACTTTTGTTTAGAGTTTCATTCTTTCATGCAAGGTTTTTGTTGTTTTGTGTTTCTGAGGGGAGCTGGCAAAAGACATTCTTAATGGAGAAACTCCTTTAAGTGAAACTAAGCTTAAAAATCAGTCTTTAACTACCATTCCAGGAAAGATCTGCTTGCAGAAATTAAACTTATCAATGCCTCTTTATCAAATTTTGTAAGTCAGATATATTTTGAATGTGTGTTACTGCGCTTAGGTTGAATAAGTTGTGAGTGAAGGAAAGCAGAAATTACTAGGGGTAGAAACAGAAAATTATTTTGAAAACAGAAGCTAAGAGGAGCAGCAGATCCCTACTCCTAAGTGCATGGCTTTTCCCAAAGTAAACAGAATTAAGGGAAATAAAATGTGCATACATTGAATGTTATTACAGAACAATAAAATCAGCCTCATGTAAGAGAGAAAACGTGTAGAAGTTCAACCTGTAGAGTCCTATTTTCAACTGAGCTTTAAAAGTGATAGTGGTGAATTCATACATTTAGATTTTCTTTAAAGCATTTTATTTTACACCACTGGACGTTTTGATTAATAAACTAGAAGGATATAAAATCAATGTGGCACACATTAAGTGGATTTAAAACTGGCTAGCTGATATTTCTTAATGTAATTGTTAATGAGAAGTGATTTGCATTTCCAGCATAGTTCTTCAGGGGCTGGTTCATGTCCATGAGCTATATAACTTACCAATGACCTGAAAGAAAACATAAAATCATTACTGAGGAAGTTTTCAAATGACACAAACATGTGGAGAGTGGTAAATGATTAAGACAGTTCATGGATACAGAGTAAGCTGTATTACTTAATAAATTGGATCCAATCTAGCAGTACTCAGAATAGCTAAATACAGGGCTGTCTGTGGACAAGGAATGAAGATGATTCTTACCACAGGGAGAGCTCAGCTCTGGGAAGGCTGTAAGACAAAAGCAGATCTTTTTTTGTCATGGCGTATGACCAGGTAAACCACTGTGACACAGTGGTTAAAAGGGCCAGTGTGTAGTGCAAGTGCATGGGAGAAAGCAAATCTTGATATTAAAGATGAGAAAAGCATTCTTTTTGTCAGTGATGTGATGAGTGGTCCAGTTCTGCTTAGTTCTCACTTCATGTCCTCAAAGTGTGTTGAAAAACCAGAGTCTTAGAGCAAAGCTATGAGAGAGATTGCAAGATAGAAAATATGGTTTTACAGGTAAAAAACTGATTAAAAACTGTTTTGAAGGTGATGACTGTGGCACAACTTGACATGCCATTAGGGCAAACAGAAAGAATTATGTATTTAAACATAGTAGAAAAACACATAGTAATTTATATTAGTTGAAGTTACAGCTGTGTGGTCTATAAAATGACTGTTTTCTCAGCAATTTATCAAAGAAACTTTTAAATAAAAATCATATCTGTGTTTGTTGAAGATTTATTTGAGTAACAGTTGCTTTATTGAGGTCTGGTGGGCCAGAGAAGCTGTGTATGTCCCAGTCCACAGCAGGAGTGCTGGAGCTAGATGATCTTTAAGGTCTCAATCCAGGCCATTCTATTAATCTCTAATATTCTTTATGATAATTCTCACATTTAGCTTCTTACCTAGATGTATAATACACAAATGAAGGGGGATTGAAATCAGTTTTTCTGATTTTAAAATAATTTCTTAGCAGACATTGATATTTTATACAATTTAAAAATTTGGGCTTATACAAATGCTGTCTCTGCTGAATTGTTTCCTGTGTTAAAAATCATATTTGTTTGCTATTTGAGTGGTGCTTGTTCTCAGCATGTTCTTCCCTTTAGCAGTTACTTAGCATGAAGCCTGAAGGAATGTTATTTGAAAAATCCCACTTACTGTGCAGATTGTTAGTTATTTTGGCAATGTTGTTTCATTGATTTAAAGGTAACTAAAGGGATCTGCAGCAAGATGCAGCAGAAAGTTTTGTTCCCCCATTGCCATATTCTTAATTCTTGCCGTGAGCATGGCAGTCATTTTACCCCATAGTGAGTAATGAAAAAGCACTCATGGCACAGAAAAATGAATGATTTTCTGCTGGCTTTGCTCCCTGAACTGTCTTAAGAGTTGAATCAGACAATTACTGCATTTAGGGATAAAGGAGAAATGGAAAAAACTCATCCTTTTGGTGGCAGCTAGCTTAAATGTGTCTCAAAATCACCTTCTGTGTTCCATTCTTTGTGTCAGCTGTGAAACACATGGTAGAAACCAAAAACAGGGAAAAAAGTCTCTTCATGTTCTGAAAATAAGAGTCCCCATGTAGTAGTCACTCTATCATTCTCCAAAGTACCATCACTAGGAATAGGATGGGAGACAAAAAGGGAGCGAAAGAAGACATGATTTAGCAGCATAATTTCTAGTTCCCTTGCCAGACACATCAACCCGGACATCAGGCATCTTTGGCTTTTTAGGTCTTAATATGAAAAGAGGCTTCTCGATCTGAGCCGTTTCTCAGAAAGACAATTGAACATTGAGAGTGTGTGAGCAGCTTTTGAAGGGCAGTAGCAGCAGAGAACGTGCTTAAGAAGCACCTACCCCATCTGCAGTAATGTGATATTTCAGGGTCAGCCCCAGTTACCAGAGTCAAGTTGTTGTGAAATGCTAAAGAGTAGTCAATAATAAAATAAGTTTCTGCAGTGGTGTGACTTCAACAGGAAGGACGTGGTGTTATCGAGACATTCTGCTGTGAGCTTCACACAGAGAAGCTTGTTCTGGTGTTCTTGAGCAATGTAACTGAAAGGTCTTCCTAGGGGACCTTCCCTGGTTGGAATATCAAACAAACCGTGTGCTTTTTCTGTATTGTCCCACCTCTGAGAAGGAGCTCTGCTTTAAGATTACAAAACCTATATGTGCCAAATACAGCTAATGACAGAGACTCAGAAAAGAGCTGACTTGGTTTGTGGTGGTAATTTACTTGGCTCATGGAAAGGTTACAGCATTTCAGTTTGCTGGCTTTCAAAGCTGCCCACTTAGTGTATCTTTATCTGCTGTTTGTTAAGTAACAGCTTTTTTCACCCCTAACAAGATAAATATTTCTGGACTATGCCATGAGAAAGCATTGTTGAGCAGGTCATTACTCTCTCTGAAATGTTCTTGATTTGAGTAGGCAGATTTAATGCTGAGTTCAGGATATTAGGTTTTCAATCATTTCATTGGGTCAGTAGCCACTTCTGATCCCCATGATTTGGAGAGGATTATAGGCAGGTCACTTATAAAAGGATTCAGTCTTGTACAGGTCTAAGGGAAGAAATGGTCACCTTACTGTAAAATATGTGTTTCTTTTGTAATGTGTTCAATATACACCCCATGACAGAGTCCTTTGAAAATGTGGAATAGCTTTGAGCTTGTGTAATGCTCATCCTTATAGAGACAGTTTTTCTGCACAGACACAGTGACACTGGAGGTACCAAATTACATTTTTCTTTGAACAGCATTGGCAAGAAGCATAGCATAATGTCAGAAAGATGCTCATTTCATGCTCCTGAATAAAGTTTATTTAGGGTTTTTTTTTTTTAAACAGTCTTTATATCAGTGCTGAAAATGAGACTGAACTAAAGAACCAGTGAATATGGTGTTGGGCATCAGGTTAATTGTCCTGTTGGACTTTGCTTAACACAGACTTACAAAAATATTATGGACTTGTATGCAGATACACATTCTGCATTTAAAAGCTCAGATATTTGCTTCTGCCAAAGCTGTTCACTAGAGCTGTTGTAGATTCCGCATGCCTAGAAGTGTTCAAGGCCAGATGGAACAGAGCTTTAAGCAACCTGGTCTAGTGGAAGGCATCCCTGCTCATGGCAGGGGTGTCGGAACTAGATGGTCTTCAAGGTCCCTTCCAACCCAAGCCGTTCTATGAACTGTCAGTGTTTTGAATCCTGAGTGTCTACTGGGGGAAAAAAAAAGCTAAGTCAGCACGATATTCAAATAGTCATAAAAAGAAAACCTTAATGCACTTTTGCTGTATTTGGATTGTTTGGGAGGACCTTCATGTACTTTCAATTCAAGTAAACAGAGAATTCTCTTGATGAAGTCTGAAAACCTTATTTCAATATGGCAGCAATACATTAATGCTTCGAGGCATTAGTATAATCCATATGAATTACAACTGAAATACTTGTATAACTTCTTGGTAATCAATGTGCAGTGATTCTGTGGGCCTACTTACAGGATTAAAAACAACTATCATGAAGCCAGTAGCAAGCTTACAGAATTGTATTTCCCCATTTAGTCAGGAACAATGACTTAATTTGCTTTAAATGTCTTGTCCGTTGTACTGTTTTGTATTTTTAAAAAATAAAATTTGAAGGTGAAACAAATTGCTTCCTTTCTTTGCCGGGGATTTTATTTTTAACATTTGCTGCCCTTTTTAGGGTCGTGTGATAAAGGGGTCCTACAAGTTCCATGCCATTATCACAACATTTGAAATGATCTTGACTGACTGCCCAGAGCTGCGTAACATTCCATGGCGTTGCGTGGTCATTGATGAGGCCCACAGGCTGAAAAACAGGAACTGTAAGCTTTTGGAAGGACTCAAGATGATGGATCTGGTCAGTGTGAATCTCTCTTATCTTTGAGTCTTCTGTAGTTTTATTACTTCTGATTTACGGTTTAATCAAAAAGTAAAATAAAAGGGTTTTTTCTCATGTAAATCATCAGGTGTTAAGAATAAGAGAATGCAGATGGGAAAGTATAAAATACCTGGAAGCATATGCATACCTTCAGTTTTGGAGTGCTGATATTTAATAAGATTTTTCATTGATTTAGATGTAGAATAATGTGGATTCTCCTAAGACAATAAAAATAAATTTATTCTTTCCCTGCCTTTATGTGAGTTAATCCATAGTCACTTCCTCACGCAGACATTTATTTAAAAGTGTAATGTGGTCAGGTGGCCCAATTTGGCCATGAGGGTTAAACTGCTCTGCATTAATATCGGCTCTAATGTTAATTTGTTGTGTGGCAATTAGGATATTCTTTCGTATTGACTAAGGAAGGGCAAGTGAGTTGGTTTCTGATGCTTGCATAAGTATGTATTATGTTATGTGTACAAAACAGGTGCATTAAACTCATAAAGAAAAATAAGACAATGTGAAGATATTTACCATTTAAAAGACACAATAATTACTTTGTTTTAGGCAGAATATTCTTTTGAAATGTGAGAACAATGCAGTCATGCTAATCTAAACTCTAATTCGGTTTTTAAAAATGCTGTGTACCTTTTGTTTTTCTTACTGTGGTTGCTGTTAGAGGAAAGCAAAGTTTATAGTCTTACAGACTACAGATAGAAATATGGGACTTTTCACGTTAGTTGTTGTTACACTGCTAAATTTATGTTTGGCTCTGGGCTAGTTGCTGAACCTGTCTGGGCTCCTTTTCTAAAGCATTATGCTACTTTTGTCTCTGCCACTCTCGTGCTCTTTAGCATGTAGTAGGAAGGTAGAACTCTGCTTCAGGTTTCCTGTTAGATCCTGTGTTGATCTCCTGGCCTGAGGAGATCAGTGCACTGAGGTCATTTGGAGGTGTGGTAAATAAATGAATTTTTACTGGAAATGATTGGTTAGGTTCAACTGTTACTTTGCCATCTAAAGCTCATTGTACTTGTGAAAGGGATGGGATTGTGGACCACTAAAATCTGTTCTTGTATCTTGGAGGACTTTTGAAGCTGCTTAAGTAGTGAAGTGTTTTTCTGGGCTATCACTGAAGGAACACCTTAGTACCAGTTAGAAATGTCCTGAGAACAGTGCTATGTAAGTAGCTGGGGAGGGGAAAGGAAGCAAAGGTGAGACAGACATATGGTGACAAGGGGAAAGAATTTTGTGGATTTTTCCATTGGAAAATAAAGTGGTGGATTCCTAGGCAACTGTTTATTAACCTTTCAGGAGCATAAAGTGCTGCTTACCGGAACCCCTTTGCAAAACACAGTAGAAGAGCTGTTTAGCTTGCTTCACTTCTTGGAACCAGGTCGCTTTCCATCAGAAACCACATTCATGCAAGAATTTGGGGATCTTAAAACTGAAGAGCAGGTAAACTTATCTTGCACACTTACTTTTCTATTTAGTTATTGAGAATTTATCCATTTTATTGTATATGAACTTCATTATTTGCTTTTTAAAATAATACCTATTTTTTTCCTGGAATACCATGGTGGGTTTATCCTTTTCATTTATTTTTTCTTTGTTTATTTTCATTTAGTTGAGGGGTTCTTGCTTTTGGTCAAAAGTAATTCTGCCTTTTCACTGTTCTGGGGTTTTTTTGGGTTTTTTTTAGTCCTTTGTCCGTTGGCCTTGCAGAAACAGGAAGACATTCCCTTTATTAAAATGTAGTGTTTAAAAATAGAGGTGGGGTGTCTTGTAATGGTTTCTGGATGAAAATACTTCTATGAGAATTAACTTGTCAGTTGACATTCTTCCTTAAGCATCAGAGTGAAGGGACTCTCCCTGTAACTTCTGTGGAATTAATATCTGAGAGTTTTCTCTGTGACTTATGTGCAAACAGGAAGATACTAGAAATCCAGTTTAATAAGAGGTAACCAAATGGATAGAGGTGTTTTTTTTAACTCAGAAATAGATTTCTTGAGCTGTCCAAGAGAAGAAATGCATAAATCAATTCAGAATGGAAGACCCTAGGTGCAACATGTTTTCTATCTCAAATGTAAAATGTTTCTTTGTATGTATCAAAATGTTTTAAAAGGCCAAACCACCTTAATATTAGGAGTTAACTGAAGCATGGCATCTTAATTTGGCCCTTTGCTTCCTGTGGTAATAACTGCATGTATTTTTGTATGTAACTTTGTTGGCTTTGTCTGAAAATGCAATTTTTGATATCTTTCAACTTTTGACCGCTTGAATGTGTTGACTTTCTTTGAGAACAACTCTTTCACACATCGTAGTCTAAAATTACAAAATAGCTCTTCCTCTAGGCCCTGGCCTCCTGGCAAAATAGGATATGTTTCCATAGGTTATTCATGCTATTACATGTCAGTCAGAATGGACACTGACCTGACTGAAAGTGAGCGAGCTCTGATGCAGAAGCCATATAGTCCTGTTAATGAAGTGTTTGAACTGGAGCTAATATATCCTGACTCTCAACCTAGCTTTTGTATGGCCAAGTCAAAATGACTGAAAGCTTTTGAATCCATACATGGAACTATTACTAAAATAATGCCAATGGCAGATCAGAATTAGATTGGTTCAACAAGTTCAGGAGAACTTCTTTATCTGTTGACATTCAGATGTTTTGGAATTGGGTTTAAGTGGTGGGACAGGTTATGTGTTAGTGGCTTGGGGTTTCCTCTCCATTCCTTGCAGTTGTATTCCATGTATTTTCTCAATTGTTCATCCCTCTCTGCTAATTACCTTTTCTGTTCTGGAGTTGGCTTATTACTAAGGGAATTATGTAAATTCAGGTGAAAGTGTCATTTGTTCATATTTCTGCTGTGCGGCTCTGCATCAGGGGATGATGACCAATTTTAGGGTGAATTATTAGCTCTTCAGCACTGAGATGGTTTGTACTTTGAAGCATGGCCTAAAACAATCTAAATGCCAGGTGTTTTGGGTTTTTTTTTAATATGGAATACATTTGAGCTTTTTGTGTAAGAGACTTTACAAAAACTTAAACTTAGCCTTTTTTTATTAGGAAAACTGACATTTTCTTCTTTGCCCCTCCTACCCTTTAGGATGTGTCTTAATGAATATTCCACAAAACCTGGGGAAACTAAAAATTATCAGTGTCATAAGTGGTAACAGAAATACAATATTTTCATTTTTAGACCAGTCCTAAATAGTTTTCTACTTCAGTGGATGTCAAAACTAGGGAAATAAGAAAATAATTAGAAGCAGATACCAAAAGTGGGAAAATAGCCTTAAATACTGATTAGTAATTAGAAGTGAACTGCAAAAGTTATCTTAAAAGTGGCAGTTTTGCTAATTTAACAAAGGGTTACTCTGCATGATTTGTGTGCAGTACTGTCTGTGTCTAGAAGGACAGTTCTGAGTGTGATCTATTTAATAACAGACATCACTAAACAGAAGGGCTTCACACCAAAAATAGACTTTAGAAATGTGTATGTCACTGAGTTAACAAGGAGAACTTGCTGCTGAATCACTGAAGAAAGATTTTTTTACAATGCTCTCTGCTTGGCATTTGAGGTAGAAAACAAGGTTTTTAGAATTAAGAAACTTGAAAAATTAATATTTGATTTCTAACAGTTTTAATTCAGTTATTTTACTAAACATCTGTTTTCCAGGTGCAAAAACTGCAAGCTATTTTGAAGCCGATGATGCTGAGACGTCTCAAGGAGGATGTAGAAAAGAACCTGGCCCCCAAAGAGGAAACCATCATTGAAGTTGAGCTGACAAATATTCAGAAGAAATACTATCGTGCTATTCTTGAAAAGAATTTCACATTTCTTTCCAAGGGCGGAGGTCAGGCAAATGTACCTAATCTTTTAAACACTATGATGGAACTAAGAAAATGCTGCAATCATCCATACCTTATTAATGGTAGGCTGCCTACTTTTCTCCTCATTTGAAAAATGGTTAGGAAAATGTTCACTAGGTATAAATTCTATTTTAGTCTGTCTTTTTATTTATTCATTTATTTTAAGTAGAAAAGTGAGATAACCTTTAAGATTCTCACACGTATGGATATCTGGAGCCAGGACAGTGCTGCTGTTGCAGCTGCTTTTTTCTGTGCTGCTTTTTTTCTAAGGCTTCCTTACAGACTTAGCCCTGACTGAATTAATGTTGGTATGATAAAGTTTTCCTTTCTGTTAGTTGTGAAAAACAAGATTTCAGTTATCATGCAGGTTGTTGGATGCTAGCGTGAATATGATAATTTTTTCTTCGCTTATAGTTAGCTGCTACTTACTTTCTTGCTGTTGGACATCATAAGGTAGTAACTTCAATTTTCTGAATAAAAATTGTGGAGTAAGAAATCATGATCAATCCTGCTTTTATGACCACCTGTTGTCAGTTACTTTTCTTAATTTGACTAGTAAGAGAAAGATTAGGATGAATGTCATACTAGACTTCAGTGGCTTTTTCTGTGTGATAGTATTGGGTTTAGATCAGGATTATTGTTGGCAAGTAGTATGGAATCATAAAATATCTTAAGTTGAAAGGGAGCCGTAGGGATTATCAAGTCCAACTCTCTGCTCCTCAGAGAACTACCTAAAACTAAATCATATCACTTAGGGACCAGATGGTCCTTGAACTCTGCTTGTGGTGCCATGACCACTTCCCTGGGGAGGCTGTTACAGTGACCAACCCTGTGATGAGCCAGCCAGCTCTGTCTGAAGTATGCTAAACTTGTGTGTGCCGGTCAGTTCTTCCCTTTGAGGGTGTAACACAAGCCCCCATACAGGGTTGCATTCTACTAGTTTCTTGTTTCCCAGCTTCTGTTTCTTACTAGGTATGATTTATGGTTGGTTTATGCTGGTTATAGGCTTCATGATGAAAGACTGTTTTGTTCCAGAGCCATATGTGTTTTCAGGTTTTTTATTGTATGACTTCCATATTGCAGTACTTAAGTTTTTTTTTTCCTTGACATTTTTTGTTTAAATTGGGGGGGGGGGGATGCTTAAACTGATTCATGAAATTCCATCTAATTACATTTCATTCCCAAGTAATTATTCCAAAGACATAATATTGGCTTACTCCAAAGTACTTCAGCTTGTCCATGCTGGTGGCTGTTGAGCTTCTAAACTCATATGACATGCAGCATAGTAAAGTAGCTGTGTGGTTCTGGTGCAAGGTTTGTTGGGGCTTTTTACTTGATTTTTTTGCTTAAGTTGGTCCATTGTGTAACTGAGTTCATCAGAATAGTTTAGGCTGTTCAGGTTATGGGTGTCTGTCTGAATTGATCTTTCTTGGCTTTCAGCTAGTTTTTAACCTTGCTATTATTTTTCCTTAATTCATGTTTGTTGAAAGAAAAAAAAAGAGTATTTTCCTGCTACTTTATTTTGTCAAATAGAGTTTATGAGCAGTGATTGCAGCCTTGCCTACAGCAATGGTTTTCTTTTTCCTTAGAAGTCTTGTATCATTTAATATAATTAAGAGACTGATAAAATTCAGGTGTTAGTTTGGAAAACCTCAAATATTTTTTTATTACTGTATCTTAATATTAATGAAGGGAGGTGGGTTTGTCTCTTGAATGCATTTGCTTTTATCAAACATTTTTGTGATGTTTGGAACCTTCTGGACTTGCTTGGTATCATTCAGCAACATGTCAGGTGGGTCAAGCCTTCAGATTTGACAGGAAAAAGAAATCCTGATGTGTTAGTGTGGAGATGGAACTAAACAAATACATCCTTTGTAGTTCTAGGACAGAAAATACTCCTACGTGCTGTTGTCATCTGAGCCCAAGGTTTTATTTTGCTGATTGATATTTAACAACTTTGTAGTTAGTGTAATGGCACAAGTTTATTTTATTTCTGCTCAGAGTTTTTGCAGTGCGAGTACTTAAGGTTGCCTGGTATTCTCCTGATGAATGATTTCTTGCAGTAACAAGTTCTGTTTTCTAAGCTTAACTGCTTTTATAAAAGTGTCTCTGAATCCTCATTTTCTTCCCAGTTTGTGGGGTTTGTGAGCAAGCATTTTTATTTGAACATTTGAATCTGTTTTGTTTTGTGTAAGAATTGCAAACAAATCTTCTATATAACATCAGTTAAGGCAATATGATGGAAGTAGTATGGTGAATGTAAAGTGGGGGTTTTGTTTCTTTCTTGGTTGATAGATGTGTTCTGCTGAGACTAGGAGTAGGCTTCTAGAAGTAGTTAACAGCATGTTGGGTATTCTCCAGTCAGCTTGGGTAAAGCATTGTCTGTCATTTTTCTTGGGGCTGGACTCCTTGTTTTCTCCATAGCAACCGTTCTCAAGTATTTATACATCATTCCTCTCTCTCTCTCCAAGAACCAGCAGTGGGGAACACCTCTATAGTTACACATCTTAGTGTTGACCACCAGAAAGGCTCCTTACTCTGTTGTGCCCTCTTGAGCCCTGGAAGCCTCTCCTAATGAAGAGTAGAAGTGGAGGTTTCCCTGATTGACCAATCCCACATTCAAATACCTTCCTTTCATCCCCTGCTAAATATCAGCTAGAATAGGAAGTAATTTTACAGACTAGCAAGTACTGCATCAAGTAACTTTTGGGTAACAGGCTGCCCAATGGACCTGACGTAATTGTAATTGAAGTAGAAATTAAAAAAAAAAAAAGGTTGGTCTTCTACAGGATTTAGCTAGGACAGAGTTATTGAAAGAACAGATTTTTTTGAGTTATCTGTATTGGATTTGGGTCTTGGTGAGACCAAGCTCTGATACTATAAATTCATCATTCATGTGGGTTTGTTGTGGTGTGGTTTGCTTTTGCAGATGCTGTTCTTGCATATTGGGTTGCTTCACAGTAGTGAAACTTAAATCTGCATATCACAGTTGAGTCAGGAATAATTGCTGTAACCTGGAAAGATGACTGAAATTACTGTATAGGAACTGCTTGACAGCCTGCTGTATCCTGGAATTGCCAAAGTTCAGTACAGAATCAGAGATGTACTGCCCAAAAATTCTGCCCGTTTTACAGAGACGGGCAGTGATATGATTGAAGGGAACTTTGAGTGTCTGCTTACACTCATTTCATTTGGGCTTACTTTACTTATGTGCAAACCATTAGGATGATCCAGGGAGTCCAGATCAGGAAAATCCAGGGACGTAAAATTATCGTGAAATGCGGTCACATCTTGAGTCCGTGGGGTTCTGTAAAAGCGAGCGGTGCGAGCACACGGAGCAGCACGGAGCTGTCAGGCAGCCTGCCCCGGGTGGGATCTGCTGCAGGCACCGCGTTACAGCAGGCACTGAACCAGCCATCGCTCAGGGAGGGCGCGTTCCGTGTTTGTTTACAGGCATCTCCTTAGAGCTGGGATTTGAGACAGGGATGCTCAGCAGAAGCCTGGCAGTAAGCTGTTCTTCCCCCTCCCCCAACCCTTCCATCTTGCCTTGTGCTATTCAAAAGCAGTATTGGAGCTCAATATAAGACAAACTAGAAATATTTTATAAATGGCATTTTGTTGCAAAAAAAAAAAAAAGGCAGAGGGGAAAAAAAGATGGCTCAAAAAAGGGGCTTCTTTGGAAGTAAAATAAGCTTAGAACAAAGATTCCTAAGACATTTTACATGCCAAGATTGGCAATCCAATAGTTCTTGGAATTGCCCACTTTGTAGAAGTGACATAAAAATGGAATAAAGGCATAGGAGAGGTTGAAGAGAAAGCTTGAACTTGGTCTGTAGTCTTCCAATAGTGAGCAGAACAAGAAAATAGTTGCTGCTATGCATATCATTCATAGGCGAAGTGAGTAGCAAGAGAACTTTTGACTAATGCTGGAAGGAATAAATACGTTGGCTAGCTTCATCAAATGGAACCAAAAAAATACATTCAGTGAGAAAAAACTAAATAGAAGGTAAAATAATAATTTCATAGCTGCTTCTCCGTTTTTTGTTTGGATTTTTATTTTAAAATTAATAATGAAAGGAGCAGGTTCAGGTCATGTGGCTGTTTAAGGATGATTTTACAAGCAGTATTAATTTTGTGTCCCTTGTATTTTCCTGTAGAAACAAGACATTGTTTTCTTTCATGTTACATTTTTAAAAGGAAAAAAAAACCCATTTTATCAGTTGAAATGTTTAATTTTTTTCACCTTTTTTCATTTTTTTTTCATTGTATTGTGTGTGTCAATATTTCTGTGGATTTATTTAGGAAAGAGTTTAGTATTGCTCAAAAGAGAGAAAAAAAAAGAATGAATTCTCAGAGCTATTTTTTATTTGTGCTGTATTTGTGTAGATGTTTGCTTCAAATTTAAGCTTAATATTTTTTATAAATGTTTATTTTTTTATAAATGTTTGTTCACACAGTGCTTAAAACATTCCTGCAGTTTCTATAGGGTATTGAAGGCGAGCTCATTGTTTATTAATAAAACCCTTTGCAGTGTTCATGTATTGCTGTCCAATCTTTGCAGGTGCTGAAGAGAAAATTTTGGAAGAGTTTAAAGAAACACACAATGCCGACTCTCCAGATTTTCAGCTCCAGGCAATGATCCAGGCTGCTGGCAAGCTCGTACTGATTGACAAGCTGCTGCCAAAACTGAAGGCTGGTGGCCACAGGGTGCTTATCTTTTCCCAGATGGTGCGCTGCTTGGACATACTGGAAGACTACCTCATTCAAAGACGGTGAGAGCAACAATATAATACAATTATAAATAAACTGTGCCTTCCTCAGTGACCACTGCGTTCAACCTGTGAGTAATCCATATAGAAAGGGAAGAAATTAAAACAGTGTTTTCTGTAGTGATCTGACTTACAGGAAAGAGCAAACCTGGAGGTTGCAAGCACTGAGCCCTTTCTTTTGAGTGAATACAAAATGACCTCATATGGAGAGCTTTAAACCTCTCTGTTAAATGTTTTGGTGGCTCTAGAGTTTTTTAGTTCAGGCCTAAATTTTTGTGGAATCCTTGGAGTGAAAGTCTGTTCTTTACCAAAGAAAGAGACAAAGTAGTATGTCTTTTCTAGTAAAGTTACTCTCTTAGTTTGTTGTAGTTCTTCTAACTCCATAGAAGCACATTTGTCTTTTTGTTTCTAATGGCATATTCTTTTAGAGAAGCAGTGCCATTGCAGTAGAGCAGTCCCTATAATGCATCTCTTTTTCAGGTACCCATACGAACGAATTGATGGTCGAGTGAGAGGCAACTTGCGCCAGGCAGCTATTGACAGGTTTTCAAGACCTGATTCTGATAGGTTTGTTTTCCTGCTGTGTACAAGGGCAGGAGGTTTGGGCATTAATCTTACTGCTGCTGATACCTGCATAATTTTTGATTCAGACTGGAATCCCCAAAATGACCTCCAGGTAATATTACAAGAGATTATTTTATTGAAAATTTTTCTTTGCCTTTTTACTGTGAAATTATCTGTTGTTGCTCTCTTGAAAGCATAACCAATATTATTTATGTTGAAAAAAATAAACTTTTAAAGTAGGTTCTCTGTATTGGTTATTTCAAATTCTTTTTTCTTCCATTTGTAACCTGTAACTGAATATCTGCCTTTGTTTCTTCAGGCTCAAGCACGATGTCACAGAATAGGGCAGAGCAAATCAGTGAAAATTTACAGGTTGATAACAAGGAATTCTTATGAAAGGGAAATGTTTGACAAAGCTAGCCTGAAGCTGGGCCTTGATAAGGCTGTGCTACAGTCTATGAGTGGAAGAGAAAATGCCACAAATGGGGTAAGGAATAGTTTTTTAAGGTGCATTATCAACAAATGCTATGAATGTGTTATACTTTGCTTGCCTGTTTGTGTTTTAGCTGGAGAACAGTGGTTTTCAGATGGAGTGTGGCTGATAGTTTAGTCGGGTTAAATAAGGGCATTGGCTACATGAACTGGCACAGCCTATCTAATGGCTCACTTATTGCCAAAAGAGGGCAAGTGGAGTCATGTTCCTTCAATCCTGATCCATTCTCATCATTCCACCCTTTACATTATGTTGATCCTGGCACTTTATGGAGTTCTAGTTAGCTTTTGCTGGTGTAGCCTTTTTGCTTTGGGACTTACTTTGCTGTAGCTTTTTTGTCAGGTTAGTAAATTAAATCTGCTCCCGGGAGGAGTTTAGCAGTCATCAAAGCTAAAGGGATTCAGTGACAATGAATTATTAAGTCATTTAAACCACTCACATAACTTCACCCGAGAATTTTGTTATTTGTATTCTTCTTTAAAAGGTGATTTCAGCATGAATGTTCAATTGACCACCACCACTGTATCGTAGAGTTTCAGTTCTTAAAATGCCAAATATGAGGACAATCCATCTGATTGTGCTGTCAGATGAACACATTGGCTGGTGTCAAAAAAAACCCAAAACTGTAACCCCTCTTATGTGTTACAGGTGCAACAGCTGTCTAAAAAAGAAATAGAAGATCTTCTTCGAAAGGGAGCATATGGTGCTCTGATGGATGAGGAAGATGAAGGGTCTAAGTTTTGTGAAGAGGATATCGATCAGATTCTCTTAAGGCGAACACACACAATTACTATTGAATCTGAAGGAAAAGGCTCAACATTTGCAAAGGTATGCATTGACATTCAGAGGAAAATTAATAAAACGTGACCAGAATAGATGGAAGTATATTCAATTGCCTTCTATGTCAATTTATTTTTTTTTGTGTACTTGTCTTCTTTTTTTCTTTCTTGATGCTACCTCTTCCTAAGTATTATATTTGCTAGTGAAAAACCGGTATTCTTTGTAGCATGCAGTTAAGAAACCAATCCACTTGCTTTTACTTTTACTAGGCTAGTTTTGTTGCATCTGGGAACAGGACAGATATTTCTTTGGATGACCCTAATTTCTGGCAGAAGTGGGCAAAGAAAGCTGAGCTGGATATCGATGCTCTAAACGGAAGGGTAAGCTTTATAATTCTTTCTAGTACAATTAAATTGAAGATTTTCTCCTCCCCCTCCACCCCCTCCTAAATTTATACATTTTCCCTATCATTTTAGAACAACCTAGTTATTGATACACCAAGAGTAAGGAAGCAAACCAGACTCTACAGTGCAGTCAAAGAGGACGAGCTGATGGAGTTTTCAGACCTGGAAAGTGATTCTGAGGAAAAGCCTAGCACAAAGCCCCGTAGGCCTCAGGACAAATCACAAGGTTATGCAAGAAGTGAATGTTTCAGGGTGGAGAAGAACTTGTTGGTTTATGGGTAAGATATGCAAATAGGATATACTAATTGCAGCTAAAGATCTGAAAATAAATTACATATAGTAAATAACTCATCCTTCTCTCGGACACATTCGCATACTATCATACTGTGTAAGGCTTATACATGCCAGTCAGATTTGGTTTTGGTTACTATATATATAAACTGCACTTAAATGTGTTACTTAGTTTAAAGTATCTGAGTGTGTCACAGATGGCTATGAGCTCACTGGTAAGATAAGTGGTTTTGTGATGACAGAATATTTGTTTCTGGTTTCTCAGTGTAAAGAATTCTTGAGTTAATGAGTTTCAACCTCTCTTTTCTAAGCGTTGAAGAGAGTAATAGTGTATTCGTAAAGAACAAAGTGGTTTTGAAATCAACAGTCAATCTAGACTTTGTCACCACTTAAATTCAGATACTTGATATTTTCCCCATTGAGTGTGCTAATTTGAATTTTATCTCTTTGCAAGCAGGTAGCTATATCTGACTTCTAACATGGTGGCCTTCAGAATGACTGTCTTTATTTTAGAAATTTAATAAAATTTAGTGTGCAACAGTTGCTAGTAATAGGTTTCGGGTTCAAAATAGGAATTGTTCCTCAAATCCCATGATTGTAGGAATTAGTTGAGTTTCCTATTTGTAGCTTACTGGGACCTTTAGAGTTAAACATATGTACTTTATTAATTTGAGTGTAGTTCAATTGCAGCTTTACGAGCAGTGAACTTATTGCCTGTTCTGTAAAATAAACATTCTTAACTCTTTGGTGCTGGAAGTTGGATTCCCTGACATAACCTGCAAATGCAAAATGCATTAGCGCTAACACAGGAGGTCCCAAGTTGCTTGATACCAGGAGTTAAATTGAAAGTCACAAATTAAAATACCAGTACCCTGGCTGTTGTAGTGAACATATTTTTCTTGTAGCTGGGGTCGGTGGACTGACATCCTCTCACATGGGCGCTATAAACGTCAGCTAACAGAGCAAGATGTGGAAACCATCTGCCGGACTATCCTGGTGTATTGTCTTAATCATTACAAAGGGGATGAAAATATCAAAAGTTTCATCTGGGATCTGATCACTCCAACTGCAGATGGGCAAACTCGAGCTTTGGTTAATCATTCCGGTATGTCTACCACAATCAAATAATGATGCTAGTAAATAGGGAAGAATTGCTTCAGTCGTGCTATGTATTTGGTTTAAACTATAGCCATTCTGACATGTCGTAGGATCTTGTCAGATTTTATGAGTAAGGTGGGCTTTGACTCGGTCTGTACTTAAAGGGGAAGTCTTCCTCAGACACTTTGTAAAATGCAGTGCTCTTTCCTTTAAATCGGTTTTAAACAAATATTCCAGCATTATTTTTTGCTGGCACCTACTGCTGAATTTAATCTCTTTTGAATTGACATTAATCAGAAAGCTTGTTTCCTTACAGTCATTTAGATTCATGAGAGTTTTTACAAGAAATATTTATATAACACCATTTTCTGGCTAGCACTCTGAATTTTTGAAATCTTCACACCTAAATTTGCATGAAAGTTTTGGTTGATTTTGTTACTTGCAATTTTCTGTACTGAGTCATGTTGCTGTTCAGTTTTTGGTGGTTGTGGTGCCCTCAAAGTAATGAATACTTAGCTTTAAACGTATGTTTGTAATGTTGTTTGGGGTGAGAGTTTTTCTATTCTGATTGTGTAAGAAATATTGGGGGTTTTCTAGGTCTGTCTGCACCAGTGCCCAGAGGGAGGAAAGGGAAGAAAGTAAAAGCCCAGAGTTCACAGCCAATGCTGCAAGATGCTGATTGGCTCACAACCTGTAATCCAGATGTATTATTTCAAGAAGACAGCTATAGGAAACATCTTAAACATCACTGTAATAAGTAAGTACTAATAAATGTTTCATTAAGAGGTTTGGGGTTTTTTTTTAACTACATGCTTTTGAAAAGTCCACAACTTTGGATATATTGATAGAACACAGGGACATTCAATAGGATGTAAAGGCTAGTATTACTTTTTAATTTGGGGATAATCATCTTAACAGATATCTGGACACTTCTGTAAGCTCTTTGTGACAGATCAGCACAGTTCTGAAGAAAATTATGCTCTTCTTATTAAATAAGAATGGAATCAGATAAGGTTGTTTTTTTACCATAGAAAGTAAAGACTATAGTCCTACCCTAAGTCTATTTCACTTGACAGTTGGCTGTCTTTAAACAAAAGCTGTTTGTTTCTTACCTTCTTGTGGAGGCTGATATTTAAAATTCTGTTCCATAGATGTTAAACTCATGCCCAGTTCCTAGTTTCAGGAGTTTAATGTAGTAGTTTGCCTATATGTGGGAATATCTTTTCTCTTCATTCTTTCTCTCCCTTCCTCTCTTGCTCTCCTCAGACAATATTTATGGATATAAATATATATAAATTATCTATATAAATAGGCAATAATATAATATGTAATAAGTATACAGAATATTCTTTCTCCTTTGAGATGAAATTTCTTACCAAACTCTTTTACCTGAATTGATTTGTCCTGACTTGATTTTTGAAATTCTGAACATGTTACTAAACCAAAAGCTTTTGGGGATAAAGGTCACTGTATATAATGTTTTATTGTTTTATGAATGTCCCTTAAGAGCCTTCCTTACATATTTTCTGGCTTTTGTTTTATAATATCTTATTTTTGTGTCAGCTTTCTTTGATGCCATCTCAGTTTTGCTTACTGTATTCTCCATATAGACACTGAACCTTGTCCCAGAAATACCTTGGCTTAGAGCTGGGTTGATTGCTTTTGGGATTTTGGGATGTTTATCTTTGTGTTTAAATTTCTACTCTTCATTGTATATATATCATGCAGTTGTAATGCAGTGTTACTTAAAGGTCATCATTACTTTTGTGGTTTGAATATGTATTGCATCTCATTAATGCTGTTTAGTGGAAAGATACTATTGATTTGAAAAGTACCTGTGGGCTGTCAATAGGGGGTGTGATGTGAAGGAGGAAAGGCATTTAAGGGGTTTATTAGCTCATTTCCAGATGCTAACCAAGCCTAATTCTTAGCTGATGACAACAGATACTCATAGAATTACATTAGTGAGTGCACTTCCAAATAAACTGCTTTCTGATTTTTTTGAACTGTTACTCAGGTCTGTTATTACATTTCACTTGCTCTTAAAGTAATAAAATTCTTTCCTGTAACATTATTTTAATCTCTCAGGTAACATGTCTTCATTACTTGCCATATCAGTTTGCAGATCTGACTTAATTTTTTAAATACTGCTTCTTTAATAATACAATAGAACAATTACAAGGACTGGGAAGACTGGTAAATATGCAAGAATGTTTTCAGTTGCTATCTTTTTCCTTCACTTCCCAGATTCACCAGGACTAAATGAATTGTAGAAGCCACATGTTTTTAGCACAGGTAAAATCAAACAGAGGTGGAGCCAGTTAATAATCTGAGTAATTTCCTTGAAAAGGTACCAGTTGAAGTTGGCTTTTTAAGAATTGGTGTCCTTTCCTTAAGTACCGTGTATGCTGGTTTAATGCATAGGACTCCTGGAAGGTGCAAAGAGCCTCTGGCTTTTGGTTTATCTTGGGTTTTATTTCATGCTTCTCCTCTTTGGCTTGATGTAACAGCTGTTATTGCTTAATACTAAGATGATAGAGACCCTCAACAGCTTATTTACATAGCCACACAGGGAGCAGGGACACCTTACTGGTCCCAGTTACTGTGCATACAGAAAGAAGCATGTCTGACATGTTTTGAATTGCAGACATGACCTTCATTCACATCCCTGCTCTTCCGAGGTTTGATTGAATAACACGTGTGAAACCGGGTATTGCTCTAGTTGCATCTGATCTCTAACAAGGACCTCTTAAAACTGGTGGTGGTCTAAATTTTTCATGCAAGTGGGTGATCATATTACTGCTTCCCTGGTCACCCTTGCTGTTCAGGAGCAGCAGTAATTCAACAGTTGTTGTGATGAATTTGGGTACAGTGAGAGGGCAGGTGGAGTAATCTCCATCTTAGCTGGTACTGGTTTTACTTCATGAACTAGGCAGCAGGGGGTGCCCTGAATTGGGTAAACATAGGAGAGCAGGATTATTTTCAGGTAGATACTTTTTCTGCAGAAATGACCTCTTTTCTAGTCTCCTTGAAAAGCCAGTCTGCCATTCTCTCTCCTGCCAGCTTTGAGTGTGACCACAACACCTGACAGCACTTCCAGAAACTACTGCAGTATTGCAGAAATGGGGAAAAATAAACTTGGCAACGAACATTTTTCACTTCCTTGTAACAGTTAGGTTGTGCGTAGGTAAAATTTAATAGCAGTTTGAACTATAAAGAGTAAAAATAGTTAATATCTCCCAAGGGAAATGGGGGATTATTTTTCCCCCCCGTTCTCAGAAGCAAAAAGTTGTATAATCTGAAAAACCTGACATTCCATATTGAGGGTTTATTGTAAGGTAGTAAAACCAGATTTTATATCTCGTTTATTCCTGCAACTTCTGATGTGCTTCCAAAAATGGTATTAAGGCAGCAGCTGAGGAAATTTTATGAGATAATGAAGCAGAACAGTTACTGAAAGCCATCTGCTCAGTTGTTTACAAACTTGCTTCAATACTTCAGAGGCAGTGGTAGAGTACGTGTCTAAACTTCACAAGCTGCACTAGGTAGAACTAAATGAAATGCGCCGGGGCCGGGCTGAGCTGGGTCCCTCTCTGTGCAGTGTAAGCAGTTGCCAGGCAGGCCTGTTGGAAGCCAGCAGAAAGCACCACACAGAGGTGATTATGTGCCACCATCTGTCACGCTTCAAGCCTACCATACAGCATGGCTAATCAGCCTTGGCAGGATGATGGATGAACAGCAGCAGCTGCCAAAAGCCACTGTTGGCAAACAGTCCTGAAGTTAAGAACTTTTTCCCCCCTCTGCCTTCCTCTCCAGGGTCCTGCTGCGTGTCCGCATGCTCTACTATCTACGACAAGAAGTTATAGGGGACCAAGCAGACAAGATCTTAGAGGGTGCTGACTCAAGGTTAGTGCAAGTGCAGGTTTATTTTTTGCTTTATGACTCTGGCTTTTGTAAAGTACACATACTATAATAATGCAGCGTTTAAAGGTGGTCACACTTTCTCTTATATGTCTGTTCTCAAGCAACTGTATTATTTTATGAAGTGCAGTGGGTCATTTTCCTGGGGGAGGAAACGATGCGGGAAGTGACAGAAGTGGATTTGCAGCTCTGCTAATATTGAGGGATTATTCTATCTCAATTTAAAAAAATTAAAAAATACTAAGACCTTAAATGAATCATATTTAGATAACCATTTGACTCCCAAAATAGCCTAATGTTTGTGTGTGGGGGGGGGGGAGCAGTATTTTTGTCGGTTTTTTGGTTGATTAATTATTTTTTGTTGTTTGTTTGTTTAACCATCCTAATTATTTTTAAGGGTATTTCAATTTCTGCATTGGGTTTTGGGGTGATTTTCCAGCTCAAAATTTATATTTACAGAACAGCATAAAACACTTGGGGTTTTTTAGGATGGTTTGTTTTGTTTTGTTTTAAATCTTTGTCGAGTAACATCTTTGAGAATGTGTATAATGCTGTCTTCACAGTGAAGTAGATATATGGATACCTGAGCCATTCCATGCCGAAGTTCCTGCAGACTGGTGGGATAAGGAGGCAGATAAATCCCTTTTAATTGGAGTATTTAAACACGGTAAGTGGCGTCTCACTCTCAACAAAACTCAGTTGTAAAGCTTTCAGTGTGTAGGACTGTTCAGTCATAATATTAACAAGTATTGTTCCAAAGAACTGTTGGCTTATATCTCCCTTTTTTCTTGCCTGCATTAAAAGCCTAATATGAGCTGTAAATATCAGATGCTGTTTTTAAATGTTTGCAGAACATTTGAGAAGAAAACATTACTTTCTTGGCTGTAAATAAAACAAAGCCATATTTGTTTAAATAATAGCCAAATAGTAAGATAGATCTCCATAAACTTTGCTTCCAGCACTGCTTCACTTGCTAACTCTGCCAACCAGTGTCAAAGTGGACGGTGGGCTTAACCTCTGCTATTAATCTGTACAAGTGCCTCCTGGGCTTTGTTCCAAGCAATATTTCACAAATGTCAGTGTTGAGAACTCCCGGCTC
This sequence comes from Euphonia xanthogaster, assembly GCA_034509185.1. Taxonomy (NCBI): domain Eukaryota; kingdom Metazoa; phylum Chordata; class Aves; order Passeriformes; family Fringillidae; genus Euphonia; species Euphonia xanthogaster. The sequence goes on from JAYDZK010000113.1 coordinate 115,406,205, forward strand.
CCTTGAGTGGGATGCAGCCTTGTTAACTTTGAAAGGCTGGGGATGCAGAGCTGGCATGATATATACAGTGAGCGATTCCTGATTATAATCCCAATTCTCTGGAGGTCGCAGAGGTATTCTCAGCAGCCCAGCCTGACTAAAGGGGAGAATGATGGCTTATAAAACCTTTCATGATTACAGTTTGGCTTGAGGCTCTACAGCAGTTAGGAGCAGTGTGTTGTAGTACAAATCCTAATTGAATTGTGCTGTTCTGCCTATGTACAGCAGCTCTGTGTTGTGGGCTCAGCTGAGGCAAGTCTAGTCTAAAAATCATTTTCCTGCAGTGCACTGTTGGGATCTGCCATTTTCCATCTAGTCAACTTGGGCAGTAAAAAAGCAAACAGCAGTTTGAAAACCATAGAGGGAACAGTGTCATCTTACTGACATGCATCATCCTAAACCTAATAAGACAGGTTCGTTGGCCTTACGTATAACCCATGTATGCAGCATTTTTGCAGCCTATATTGAGGGTTCCAGCAGGGCTGGAGCTATTGAAAATACGTGTGTGTGTGTGTGTGTGTGTGTCTGTGTCTGCACTCCTGTTTGCATCTGCGTGTTTCCACTGGCGAGTATTGAATGTCAAGAACCACTGTGAAAGTCATGAAGGAAACTTAAAGAAGTTTTTCACTTGTGAAAGATTTTTACTTTACTTTATAACAACATGAAATTTGATGCTTTGTTCACTGTCTTATGTGTGTTAATGTTATTGATGCCAAAATGTTTCTGTGCTGTTGGAATTCATCAACAGGAACAATTTTTTAATATTAATGAAATGTTTCCAGCATGGCGATAGCGCCTTTGTTTTATTTAATAATAAATTAATGAATCCAGAAAATTGTACTGCTATTGCCTAGACCTGTTCTATTCACAGCTGGTCATAGCTTTTGAAAAGGCATTTGTCTCCCACTCTGCACACAGGTTATGAGAAGTACAATTCTATGAGAGCTGATCCAGCACTGTGCTTTCTGGAACGGGTTGGCATGCCTGATGCAAAGGCCATAGCTGCTGAACAGAGAGGGACAGACATGTTAGCAGATGGCGGTGATGGGTAAGGAGGACATGAAAAAATTAATAAACTTTATCAGCATTGTATATGTTGGCATGGGTTCATATGTCATATTATACTTACATGTTGCCTGAGGATATGAAGTGATCATATGATGTACAAAGTACATAGATTTGTTTACACAGTTGAGCATGAAATACAAATGTATGTAACTTGGTACACCATACCGATGGCTTTTGTAGCTTTTTTGCTTTTGTCCAGAAAACTAGCCCCCTCTCAAAACCAGTATTTTTCTTGAGAATATTTTTAAAATATTTTATAGGGGTGAATTTGACAGAGAGGATGAAGATCCAGAATATAAGCCAACCAGAACTCCCTTCAAGGATGAAATTGATGTAAGAACTCCCAATTTTCTGTAATTACAAATATGTACAATTACAACTGATTCTCCATATTTATTTTAATGTGTGTTTTTTAAGTTGGAGAGCTACTGGATAAACACTCCTTACAAAGATTGTTTGCTGCTGTGTTTGAGAGATGACATATTTTTCTTCTCAAATTATGACATATGGTCAAACTGAAAACTAAAATAACTTGTTTTCTCCCCAAGGAATTTGCAAACTCACCTCCAGAAGACAAAGAAGAGTCCATAGAATTACACCCAAGTAAGTCTAGAACAAAAAAATTTAAAAAGCAAAAAGGGATTGTTTAGTGAAAGGTGGACTGTTTACATTACCATATGAGGGGATAGGAGATGTTTTGGGACAATACCAGGGAAAGCTTTTTGCTGCCAAATCTCTTCATGCTTCACATTTTTCAAAACAATTGCATACTGTCTTTGAATAATCCACATTACGGTTCTCTGGATTTCTAATTACATAGTAGAAACCGTGATGATAAAGACCGGATGTTTCATAATGCAGCCGTTGATGGTTTTGCCGATATAATCTTGGAAGTTGCAAATACGTTGTTTCCTCAGTATGGAGGAAAATTGCCAAGTTTAAGTGAGAATGATAAAGTGGGAAATGATAAGCATAGGTGTTTCCTCAGAGGCAGAATGATCTTCTTAGTAATGTATTTAAAGATGCATTGCATTAATTTAAATACTTGCAGTGTTCATAATATGTTTGCATTCATAACATGGAATCATAGTGTTTGATGGTTATCTCTAAATGCTTCACAAGCATTTCTGAGTTCTTAGAGTTGGATGGTTTTATTCTATTTTCCATCTCTTACCAATAGTTATCCTGTTTCTAATTCATTATGCACCAGTATTAGAGGCACATGTTCTTATCTGATAAAACAGGAATCCAGTTATAGCCATAGAAACTTTGAAATGTGTGGTGTTGGTTTTGCAGTGCAAATAGTTCTCTGTTCTCTAGGCAAGCACAGTGAAAGCAATGCTGAGTTAGGGCAGCTCTACTGGCCCAACACTTCAACCCTGACTACCCGTCTGCGTCGCCTCATTACTGCCTATCAGCGCAGCTATAAAAGGCAACAAATGAGGCAAGAGGCACTAATGAAGACTGACCGCAGGAGACGTCGGCCTCGAGAAGAAGTGAGGGCACTGGAGGCAGAAAGGGAAGCCATAATAACTGAGAAACGACAAAAGTGAGTTTTCTGGTGATAATCTTTCTTTAAATCTTATTTAAGCTTGTGTGTCACCCATACAGCTCTTTAGTTTTGAAAGAATAAACTAAGGGGCTTTTAGGGCTTCTAAAAGTGTTCGGAATCTTATCTATCCAGTGGTCTCACTTCTCTTGCTTCTTCCTTGACTAGATGGACAAGAAGAGAAGAAGCCGATTTTTATCGTGTGGTGTCTACTTTTGGAGTTATTTTTGATCCTGTTAAACATCAGTTTGAGTGGAATCAATTCAGAGCATTTGCCAGGCTTGACAAAAAGTCCGATGAAAGCTTGGAAAAGTACTTTAATGGCTTTGTGAATATGTGTAGACGAGTGTGCCGAATGCCAGTCAAACCAGATGATGGTAAGTTTAAACTGACTCTGGAAATCAACATGAATGTTGTGAGACCATGGGACTGTTGAAGCTTCATGCCCAGGTGTAATGATTTTGAAATGGGTGTGCATTCAATCCATGTTAAACAGCACAACTTGGTGTCCTTGCAGAACCTCCTGATCTTTCCACACTGATTGAGCCGATCACAGAGGAGCGTGCTTCTAGAACTTTATATCGCATCGAGCTGCTGCGCAAGATCCGCGAACAGGTTCTCCATCACCCGCAGCTGGGGGAGAGGCTAAAGCTTTGCCAGCCAAGTCTGGACCTGCCAGAGTGGTGGGAGTGTGGTAAACATGACAAAGACTTACTGATTGGTGCTGCTAAACATGGAGTCAGTAGGACAGATTATCACATTCTGAATGATCCTGAGCTCTCTTTCCTTGAGGCTCACAAAAACTTTGCTCAAAACAGAGGGACGGGTAATGCAAATACTGTCGCTTCTATAAACCCTCTGGGCGCTGGCTGCAGTCAAACACCCCCAGTTGTTCCATCCACACCAGTACAAGAAGAAAAGACTACAGAACCTACAGAGTCTAAAGTTGAAGGGTCTGAAAATCCAGCAGCCAAAGAAAAGTCTGAAATCAAAGAGGAGACAGATACTACAGATAAGGACACTAAACCAGACTGTGATGCTGAGGCTGAGCCTGGCTCTGTTAAATGTGAATTGAAAGACATAGAAATGAGTACAGATGTAGATCCAAAATCTATTTCCGAGAAAGGTTCAGAAGAAGATGAAGAGGAGAAACTGGAAGATGATGATAAATCAGAAGAATCCTCCCAACCTGAAGGTAATCAGATCAGTTCTGTGTGCTTAGCACAAGCCCCACAGCTGTTGTAGCTCATGCCAGCTGGTAAGTGGCACACAGGGTGCCATTATGGAGTATGGGATGGTGCATGTAGCAGTTCTTCTGCCCTTCCATGTATCAGGTGGCTAAATAAGCTTTCATAAGAACCATCCAGCATCAGCAGGGTATTCCCCCACAAGGGATGATTTCCGGGAAAGCTCACTGAGTCAATAAGCATGGTCTCTGTGCCAAATGTGGAGGGCTGGGGCTCTGCTGTAGTAATTACTGAACAAAAGCCCGAGTTAGAAATGTTGTGTCAAGCCTGGTTGCCTTAGTTTATCTAGCTGGGTAGACACTGGATGTTAATGCCTGGTCACGATTGTTATTCAGCAGGAGCAGTTTCTCAGGGTAAGAATTTTGATGAAGAAAGCAATGCCTCTATGAGTACCGCAAGGGATGAAACGCGCGATGGATTCTACATGGAAGACGGGGATCCCTCTGTGGTTCAGCTGCTTCATGAGAGAACATTTGCCTTCTCATTCTGGCCTAAGGTTGGTTAGGGGTAGAAAGACATGTGTCTCTTTTAATTTCAGTAAAATATGGGAAATGTGCTTGAAAAGGAACAGTGAGCTTTGTGTGGTTCTGCACTTCCAGCGGGCAAGAGACCTTTTTCTGTGAATGATTTGCGGGATGGCACTTTTTTCTTTAAGCTCATACAAACTAGCAGTGGAAATGAAAGAAATTGCTCTTTTTTTTTTGTTTGTTTGTTTTGTTTTTTGTAAAATAGTGTAATTTAGTAAAACAATGCTGCTGGCACGCATGAACTCTTCATAGGGTCCATGACTTTTTGTCAGCAGAGTCCCACCTCTTGCACCACTGTACAATTTTGAATTAGGAATTTTTCCTGCAGAGCAATCTGCAGAAACTTCAAAAAAATCACCTTTTTATTTTGGGGTGAGGAGATTGTAGGGAAGAGTTTTGGTGACCTACATGATCTAAGGCATTATGTAATATTGGCAGATGTAATTGTATTAAGGTATCCTGCAAACATAAGCAGCAGTTTTAGGTAGAATAAAGCTGTATCTTATTTTGGAAACAGTGCAGAAAATTATCTAATATAAAATGCTTTTAAAAATACAAAACTATAACCTTGTAATAAAGCCATACTTAATTTAGTACTCTCCTTTGCTGTAAGGGGAGAGAGAAAAATAAAGTAGTAATAGTCTTAAGCTTACTAATCACCATAACAGAGCCATCTGGTTGGGGCAGGGAGGGGGAAGGGGGTAGCAGGGCAAGAGGACCTTGCTCTTAATAGGCTTATTTCTGGGGAAAGCAAGCAGTCTGTTGCAGCTGCAGAGATTTGCTAGTGGCTTTTGCACTGTTTTGCTTTTCAGGAAGCTAACTGATGCTCATATTCCCTAACCAGCAGTATTTCTTAGAGTCCCAAAGTTTCTACTACTTCAGACAGGCTAGTCTGGAATGTGCTTGAATTCTGAAATGGAAAAAAATCAAATAATGCTCATCTTCTCTGCTTTCAGCAAGTATTTTGGAAACATGGGCTAAAATCTTATTCCAGTCATAGTGTGAAAGTAGAACAGAAAATCCTTCATCTGTATAGGTTCAGCATAAGTAGACTAATAAACATAATTAGAGATTTTTAGTGTACACGCTTCAGTGAAATTTGAAGTGATAATGGGCGTGGAATGAAAATTGACATTCATTAGATGTCCCTAGGTTGGTGCCCGTTTCATAATGTTGAACTTTATTAATAGTGACGCTAATGAGGATCCACTTCCTAGGACAGAATTGCAGATCCAGCCTCTTGGATCTTGAGAACTGCAGCTTTAAGATACTGATTGCAGATGTGTTTATTTTCCCTCCCTAACTTTTGAAGTTTCTAACTACTGAAGTTTTGTAAAACAACAGTGAGTTTCTATTAAATTTTTCAATTAGTGCATTGTCATGCAGAAAACTTTGTCTTTTCTCTTTCCCCTGACAATATAAATGCAGCTTTTAAAACCTATTATTCTACAAAATTGTGTTAGCATCTTTCAAGGTGATCAGTTTATTCCTAACATGCAAGAATAGTTGTTTCTGAATGCCTTCCTTAAGCTATGGAAACTGGACCGTGTCATAAGACTCATTTGAGTTTAAAAGGTGACGTTTACACTGAGGGTTCATTACATTCTTTTCCTTTATGCAGGACCGAGTAATGATTAACCGATTAGACAACATCTGTGAGGCAGTGCTGAAAGGGAAGTGGCCAGTAAATAGGCGCCAGATGTTTGATTTCCAGGGGCTCATACCTGGGTACACTCCAACAGCTGTGGACAGCCCTCTACAGAAAAGGAGCTTTGCAGAGCTCTCCATGGTTGGTCAAGCCAGCGTCAGTGGCAGCGAAGATCTCACTGCTTCTCCTCAGTTATCAAAGGCAAGGCTACAGCATTCTCTTTTTTACATACAACATTTTATCTTGCATGAGCTTCTCTTGCATAATAGAAAATAAACCAGCATGAATAAAATAGGAAAAGCATAAAAGTGTTTCTTTGAATAAAATGAAGGCTTTGTTTTCAGAGTTATATGTTTGTGGTTTTATTTTTAACTCAGCATAGCAAACAGAGCTTTGCTAATGTTTGGAAATGCTTGGTTTTTTATTAGGAAGATGCACTCAATTTATCAGTTCCACGTCAGAGGAGGAGGAGACGAAGAAAGATTGAAATTGAGGCTGAGAGAGCTGCCAAGAGGAGAAATCTTATGGAAATGGTTGCCCAGTTACGTGAGTCTCAGGTGGTCTCAGAAAATGGACAAGAAAAGGTTGTAGATTTATCAAAGGCCTCACGAGAGGCAACAAGTTCTACCTCAAATTTTTCATTTGTTACTTCAAAGTTTATCTTGCCTAATGTCTCCACACCTGTGTCTGATGCCTTTAAAACTCAAATGGAGCTGCTGCAAGCAGGTCTTTCACGCACACCCACGAGGCATCTACTAAATGGCTCTTTAATAGATGGAGAACCACCCATGAAGAGGAGGAGAGGAAGGAGGAAAAATGTAGAAGGGCTTGATCTGTTATTTATGAGCAACAAACGGACATCATTGACTGTAGTAAGACCACAACCTTTTTCCTTTTATCTCATATTTGTTCTTCTGTCTGTGGTACTTCCTGAATGTGTTTCGAGTCTTATTATGCTCTTCCTAATAGAAACAGTTTTTGCCCAACCAGGTTTTTCTTTGTTTAGAGCTGTTAATTCTTTTTGAACCAAACAAAATGTGCACATCAAGATTTTACTCTGAGTTTTAGGTAGCTTGTACTTTCAAAATTTTTACAAAATATATTTCTAACAATATACATTTTGAGGCTTGAGGATGTCTTTCTTGCTTGGAGAACATGTACCGGAAATGCTAAAAAGCTGCTTTGCCTTTAGCACTATGTTCTTTATTGTTCAAGGATGTAAAATTTTCAAAATTCCCTGATGCAATGATACTACTTTATGTAGTATGAGTATTTAACCCCATTAACTCTTGTGTATGCAAAATCTTGAATATTTCACTTCAGTCAGTCCCTGAAATTATTTCTCCAGGTGTTTCTGTGAAGACTAATAGAGATGTGATTGTTTTCAGGAGGATGCAGAAGTGACCAAAGCTTTTGAAGAAGACATGGAAGCCCTACCAGCAAGGAACATTCCATCTCCTGGTCAATTAGACCCAGACACTCGCATCCCTGTAATCAATCTAGAGGATGGGACCAGGCTGGTGGGAGAGGATGCCCCGAAAAACAAGGATCTAGTTGAATGGCTTAAGTTGCATCCTACTTACACTGTAGATATGCCAAGTTATGTACCAGTAAGTATCTGATTCTAAAAGTGTTGTTCTATTATATGAATACAAAAGTTAGTTTTATGGATGTCAGACTGAATTCCCTCACATTGAGCATAGTCATTTGATTTTGTAGCTTGCATTTCAACAGAAGTTTTCTCTTTATCCACCATTCCTATTTTATCCACACCCAAGTAACGCTGGGGTGTTTGATTTGCTTTTCCTTTCTTAACATTTGTATGTAACAGCATGTTAGAACTACATTTGTCAAGTTCTGCAGAATTTCTTCATCCGATGCAAAAAAAATTTCTTTTCCTGTAATCTGAGAGTAAAGTAATGGATCCTTTCTTAAAATTGTTATGAGAAGAGGTGTCATGATTGGTGATTTTTGTCAAGAAATTAAATGAAAAGCAATAAATTTCTCTTCTTTCTAGAAGAGTGCAGATGTGCTGTTTTCCCCATTTCAGAAGCCGAAACAAAAACGACACAGATGTCGAAACCCTAATAAACTGGATATAAACACCTTGACAGGAGAAGAAAGGGTACCTGTTGTAAATAAACGAAATGGAAAGAAGGTAAAAACTAAGTTACTTCAGTCAAGGTCTTTAATAATGTCTTTGCATGTGGAAAGCAGGTTTTCTACTCCAAGCTTTCTCTTTAAAAGTTTAATAATTTGATATCAGCAGTTTTTCTTACTGGACTGTGCCACCTGGTTCCTTTAATTCCTTCTTTGCTCTTCTGTTGCATTCATATTAATCACCTGAGTGAATAACTCTCATTTTTGAACCTATATAGCACATTTTGTTCTTAGATACAAAATTTATTACCAGACCTGCCTAAGCTGCAGTACTTTACTGTGTTTTTAAAACATGATTTTGTCAATTGAGGTATCACAAGCTGGTTTCCAAGTCTTTTTTCACAGTGAACTGAAAGTCTTTGCTGTTGTCCTTCAGAGATAAAATAGAAAGAAGATAGAAAATGCCCATATAAGTAGTTGGTTGGTTTTGTTGGTGGATTTTTGTTAAAGTCATAACCTTGTCTTTTGCATTAGATGGGTGGAGCTATGGCCCCTCCAATGAAGGACTTGCCAAGATGGCTGGAAGAAAATCCTGAGTTTGCTGTTGCTCCAGATTGGACTGACATTGTTAAACAGTCTGTAAGTGAAACTCTCATCCATGCATCACTGCTTGTTATAGCACAGAAAAGTTGAAGCCTGTGTAAATTTATTATTAAGTCTTTATCTCATAGCTGATTTTTAGAAAATCATGGTGTCTGTGTAGGAGTTACCCAGCTCGATGGGAGTGGTGATAGAAGGCTGCTGCAGAATGGGATTGAAATACATTCAAAAAATCAGCTATAGTTAAGGCAGCCTTCAGCATTTGTTTTGCATTTTTTTTCCTATAAGTAGCAATCCTTAAAAAGCACAGGTATTTGCACATTAGGAACTACTAAGAAAATATTTGTCATATTCATAACAGAAATAACTTCATTGTCTCAGTAACAGGCAAGATCAACAGAATAGGTTTTCTCTCTTTTATTTTACAGCACTTGTTTGAAAAGAAAGGATAAAATTCTGCAAGTACTCAATTTAATAGAATATTACTATTCTGAAATTGAGTACGAATTATGAAGATACAAACTTGTAACTGCAACATATCAGGGTGGGGTTTTTTAATGAAGTTACAGAGTTTTCAGCATGTATTATTTTACTGTTGTATTTTCATATTAAAAAAATCTGTGATCTTGATTCCGTAAGCTTTCTTTACTTGTTCTACTGCCATTCACTGTAGTACTAAGCTAGTCACCATTTGCCAGGGTGGAAAAACAAACCACTTTTGGAGTATGCTGAAATCCCTTCTGTTTCTTCTATCATTATCAGCTAACTGCTGAAAGCTAAAAAAGCCAATTGAGGATAAAGCTTGTTTTTTCACCTTCTCTTTTTAGGGTTTTGTTCCAGAGTCCATGTTTGACCGTCTTCTCACTGGGCCTGTTGTGAGGGAGGAAGGAGCAAGCAGAAGAGGAAGAAGGCCAAAAAGTGAAATTGCCAAAGCAGCTGCAGCAGCTGCTGCTGTAGCATCAACTTCGGGAATCAACCCACTACTAATGAACAGTCTGTTTGCTGGAATGGACCTCACAAGCCTCCAGAACCTACAGAACCTGCAGTCTCTCCAGCTCGCAGGCCTCATGGGCTTTCCACCAGGGCTAGCAACAGCTGCTGCTGCTGGAGGGGACGCTAAAAATCCGGCTGCCATGTTGCCTCTGATGTTGCCAGGGATGGCAGGACTGCCCAATATGTTTGGACTAAGCGGATTGTTGAATAACCCAATCACGGCTACTACTGGAAATGCCACTACTGCTTCCGGTCAAGGAGAGACTGAGGATGGCGCTTCAAAAGCTGAAGAGAAGAAAAATGAGAATGAAGAGGAGAACAAAGACTCTGAGAAAAGCACAGACACTGTTTCTGCTACTGACTCTGCGAATGGATCTGTCAGTGCTGCTACTGCGGCGACTACCGCCACTGCCACCACTACCACCACCACCAACACTGGATTGCCCACAAACCCTCTGGCCTTCAATCCTTTCCTGCTGTCTACCATGGCTCCTGGCCTCTTCTATCCATCTATGTTTCTACCTCCAGGACTGGGAGGATTGACTCTGCCCGGTTTCCCAGCACTAGCAGGACTTCAGAACGCAGTGGGCTCCAATGAAGAGAAGGCTACTGACAAAACTGAAGGAGCTGCCTTTAAAGATGAAGAAAATCTCGAAGGCAGTGATGCAGAGGAAAGTCTTGATAAAACTGCAGATTCCTCCGTTTTAGAAGATGAAATAGCACAGGGTGAAGAATTAGACTCACTTGATGGGGGGGAAGAAATAGAAAACAATGAAAACGATGAATAACCAGTACCAGTTACAGTTGAAGTGTTTTAAACTTTTGACAAGTGGTAGTCCTACTGTTTACACTCACAGTTAATGTCCATACTTAGTTTTTATAAGCTGTTCTGTAACATAGTGTAGCAAAAAAAAAAAAAAAAGTTCAAGTCATGTTATACAGATGTGTCAAAAGGTATCTTGGTCATTAAGTATTGTGCAGTGCATTATTTATTATCCCTAGGAGAGATGAAATTTGAGAGGTGATCATGTCTTTTTAAGGAAATGGACATAATGCTCTGCTTTTTTTTTCTTTTGGTACCATTGGTATTATGAATTAAGCAGCAATTTGTAATCAAGTGGCACTAATAGAAGGAAGTGCTGCTTAAAGGAAGGATGAAGTTATATATTTAATTTTTTTTCTTTTTTTCTTTTTTTTTCCTTTTTTTTTTATTTTCTTATTTTGCTGTGAAGGTCAAGATGAAATTTACCATACATATCGTACTCACGCTTCATTTTGACTGTATGGGAGTTCACCCGCTCACATGCGCGCACACACCCACACACACACTCTCTCTCTGACAATCTTCATGATAGTGTGAATGTCTCTGTCTTGAGACGCAGCAATAATAAGGCAGCTGTTGAATGTGAAGAGTACCTTTTGGAAATTAACCCGCGGAGAAGGTTCTTACAGGATAAAGCTACAGTTTAATCGTCTCGTGATCTTGTAATGCACTGGTATAAACAAAAAAGAAAAAAATCAGGTACCTTTTTTAAATTAAAGGACTTTGTTACTTTAGCCACAAAGCTAAACAGCATTACCTCAACTCTAAACTAGCCTTGAAGTTTACAGACATGACTTTGTAAATGTATTGTTTTTCTTTGTTGTGATGTCTTTTTATTTTTTTTTCTTTGGAAACTGCTATCATGTAAGATAAGATGTAAATTGCTGCCAACTGTAGTAATGATGCTTTTAATAAAAGTGACCCATGATATGCAGAGATGTAATTATAGAATGTAGTGGTTAGGGACAACCAGACTGGTGTTCACTTTCTGTATTTGTATTTGTGGCTTTTTTATAGCATTTTCCTGCTATATTCTTTATAGATTAGTGGCTGTAAATGCTGAACTGATCGTCTTCAGGGGACTAGGCAGGAAGAGAAACCTTGAATTGCCTTCATATTTTCCACTCTAAGTAACTCTACAGAAATGCACGCTAAAATCGCTACTTTACTCCTTCAAAGGGGCATGAGAGACTGAGAATACTTTAAATGTGTTCAGCATGTGATAATGTGGTACACTAAAGAACAAAAGGGCAAAAGAAAAATGAGGTTTTAATAGGCACAATATCTAGGTCATTTATCCTTGGTTAATGGGTAGAAAAACACAATGCTGTAGTGACAGCAAGGGATACAAAGGCTCTGTGGTATCCTGTAGACCAGAGCTTGTGATGCCAGAAACCACTGTGTCAAACAACCTACATGAAACTAAAACTGACCCACTTTTTGTAAAAACCAATGTCTCTTCTGGAGAGCTACCGATTTGTACCCTTTTGTGACCTTTTGATATTCGAGATAATGTACCATTTGAGAACTTCTGTTTTCATGGTGTTGTCACCTTGACACACACATACACAACAAGCTCCAGAGTGAGGATAAAAGGTTAGATTTTCAGTGGAGTACATGAAAAATTAGCTATTTCAGTAGCCAGCTGTGGGTGGACCCCTGTCTTTAGGACTAATATTATCTGTGCTTTTGGAATGCTGGAGAGCTGCAAACCTCACTCTTATGTACACTGTGAATTTACACGAGAGCTCAAACGGGCAAGTAGTGCAAGGCTGAAATTTGGTCCCAAGGGAGATATATAAAAAGGGGTGAACTTGGCTTGAAAAGGATATTTCATGGAAGATGAAAGTAGATGAGAAATGAAGGCTTAGGAAGTGATTTTTGTGTGAATGAATCACAGGCACACACTGTTGAAATGAATAGATGTCAGGATGTCTTGTACTGCCACTTAAATAGATCATAGGGAGTTAATGAAGGTCAGGAAGGATTCCCCCTGCATGGACATCACTGAATGGTTGATGAGGTGTGTTATTCCTGCCTCTTTCTAAAACATCACATGTAGACCACAGCAAAAAGTGAGAGGCTGAAAGCAAAGGCACATTGACTTGGACAGGTGTGTTACATACTCTGTTGAATTCATTTGAGCTGTTTTTAAAGTTGTTATTAAATGCCTTGTCTTACTTTTTTTTCTACATATAAAATTCCCACTGTAAGAGTTTGTATGTGCTTCCCATTGTGTGTATTCCACACATGGTACCAAATAGCAGGGTTTTTTTCAGTTCACTTTTATAATTTCCAGAAGACATTTACGGAGACTAATGATATCCCTTGGGAGAACCCTTTTTAATTGGCAAGACTAGGAATTATATTGTTAAATGCCGTACTTAGTCCCTTTCTCTGTCAAAATAGGGAAGTTCTGGTAACTTCTGTTTTTGCCTATAGGTTTTTGACGTGGAAACATCCAACTCGTGATGTAGGGTGTCTAAACGACAAATGAGTGAATCTTATCCCTAGTACAAGCATCTTCCACGATGGCATTACTCATCTGCCTTTCCTGCTCCAAGGAAAAAAAAAAAAAAAAAAAGCAAAATTGGAGAACTGTTGGAACAGAACAAATGCCATGGGCGTGGGAGAGCCTCCATGCTCTGTGCTTCCCAAACAGCCTTGCTTCCTACAAGCCAAACAGACCCTTCACTTGTTGGAAAGGTGGTGACATTTGATTTTTGGAAGGGATATGGGCCCCTGGTATGAAAAATGAAGTGGGGGGATTGCCATCTAATGTCCGAGAAATGTATTACATGAAAATATGAAGGTTTTTCTTTGATTTGACAGAGTTTTTACATGTTAATTATTGCAAAGATTCTTACGGAGTTTTAAAAGTGTGTCTAAATGAATAAAAGCTTACGTGAGTAAGATGCATAGATCAGAAACTATTCTGCACTTGATTCACATTTGGAGTACCCTTTCTGTCTCTCATGATGAGGAGCCTTTAGTTTGCCACCAACCATTTTTTGCTGGACCTCCTAATGGCTGTGGAAATGTTAATGGGATTATCAAGGAATATAAATTACTTTCTGTGTTGCTTTCAAAAAGAAAGTACCTGTGTCGAAGTACAGCAGTGGTTTGCATGCTAACATAGCCTGTTCTGTGTGTGTGGTGTGCTACCCTGCCAAGGGTAAGGACCAAACAGCAACAAATCTGCTCAGGCTACTACAGACACGATTTTTAATAAGGGAGCTATAAAGGAGAACTAGATCAAGTGTGAGTCTTGAAAACTGTTGCTGATGAAATAGTGGACAAATTCCTAAACTAGTCCCAGGTTTTTTCAGTCAGCTTCAGTCTCTTGTATTGATGTCAAATATCCAAGTGTATTGCTTATTGGAATTGCACACTTCTATTGAGGACCTTTGCCACTGAGCACTTCCTCATTTGAGAAGGGCTTAAGATGGAGGGGAGGGAGGGGTATGCAATTGTGTTTTCTGTATTACGCTCCCATTGACTTTTGTGAACAAAACTGCTTGGGACATTTAAGACTTCTGTTGCTTCTGCACCTCACACTTCCGCTGCCTCTGAATCCTTAACATCAGGGCTGGGATCAGGAAGTGTCAGGATATGTGAGGGCCCTCAGACCTGCTGCCTCCACACTGTTTTCTGGGCACCTGAAAGGTGCCAGCCCATGAATGTTTCTGACTCCTCAGTGAGAAAGAGTGCTGACTACAGCTTCTGCTTCTGTGCTGTGCAAATAACGTCTTGTACCCTTTTGCCTTCAAGTGATGCCTTGCAGAGACCTGGAGATGGCTTCTTACATGGATAGGTGATGTTTTAGGCATCTAGTCTAATTAGTAGCTTGAGTCAGCTGTTCTGAGGAGAATGTGTGAAGGAAGTTCAGTTGTATGATTGACAGTTGTTATGATCAAGCTTTGATGGGACTTACGAAGACCTCTCTTGGAATGCAGGGTAAATGTCCCAGCTCAGTCTGCATGCAGTTTTAGATAATACATTTGATGCAAAAGAGCAAACACTAGTATAAGGAACTATAGTGTAAAATACATATTTTCTAGAAGGAGATAAATCCACGTCACTGGATGTTTTTATTTTTCCAGGTCCTATGAATTGCTAACAGCACTGGTAAAACCATCAAAACTTAATCATTTGAGCTATTTCTGTTGCAGTAGGTTAGTGCAGGTAGTTTCCAATCTGTTACTTGTCCTCCCTCAGTCTTTGCTTAAGAAATTTAGATATTAGTGATAGCTGGAAGTCAGAGACTTCATTAAATCCTGGTAATTGTAGTTACATTAGAAACAAAACCCCATCCCTCCATTTAGAAAGTTTGCTTGGAGTATGCTGATGCAAATACTGTTAACTGGGGTCTCACCACAGGAAGTGTTTTCTTCTTTTAGTTCCAGCTTTTTATACATGTTCCTTATTAACCTAAGGGGCAATATGGAGATGTTAACCATGGATTCATCAATCTTCTGGGCTGTTGCACCCACCCATGAACTGAATGGCAGGCAAACTGTAAGCTTTAAAGTGTCTGGTGATGGTGCACAGCTCCATGGGCAAAGAGCGGTCAACTCTGATACCACAGCTTTACAGCTCTCCTCTTCCAGGATGATGTATTGGCCTTCCAGTTCTCGGGAACTGCCAGGAACCTGTGGGCTTTGCAGGCAAAGGAGTTGGGAGCAGCAGCGCCATGGTCTCCTCCTCCCACAGGGTTTCTGCTATTGTTGGGCCTGGGGAAGGATTTGCATATCTGTGAGTACAGAGCTGATGTTCCCTCCCTCCGCTCAGAGGCCCTGCAAGGAAACTCCGTGATCCTTCCCTTTTTTTTTTCCCCATCTTCCCCCCTTCCTCCACCCTTCTAAGGGCTAGTAGAAAATAAGAGACGGCCATTGTATTTCACTGCAGCAGCATTGTTCTGCACCAGACAAAGATAGCATATTTTTCTGAACCATAGTTTCTGCTCTTTCAGCCATGGCTGGCTACTGATGAGCAGCTGTGCAGACTCTGAATAGCCTAAGGCATTTCCTAAAACCATTAAAAAATATGAATTTTCCCCAAACATGTGCCAAACCCCTCCCAAAAATATGTGGCAGGAGGAGGACAGCAAAGTCTTTGCTCTTTGTCCAGAATATATTTTGCTAAAATGAAATTTTCAAGGCATGTCTGCTTTCAGAGAAAGCGTAGTCGTTCTCTCAAACATATCAGGTGATTCTGGGAGGAGTTACTTGAGTCCTGTTTAGAAGAATATTTTATAAGAAAAAAAAAAAAAGATTTTTTAATATTAAGGATTTTTTGTGAAGGAAAGAGCTGAAACTGAAGGGTTTAAACTAAGCTATATTATTTTGCTTTATGAGCCAGACAGGTGCTGGTAATAAATAGCTGAAGAAAATGTTAAAAATCAGTCCTGTTCCTCAATTGCCATGTGTGTGACATTTCTGAAATATCATTTTGGGCTGTCACTGTAAGGACATGCTTTTTCTTCCCAGTTGTCTTCAAGTTCTTCTCAACCAGACTGGCCATCTTCTGCTGTCTCAGTCTGCAGCAGGCTTGCCATCTGCTATATGGCTAATCAATTCACAAAGGTGCTGCTGGGCAGTGGAGACTCCCTGTCCTCTGCCAATATTTTCTGGAAGTTGTCAAACATAGCTGAATTTGTTCTCAGCTGTCACAATCATCGCATTGATTCCAGCTTGTAGCACTCTAGTGACCAGTGGGGTATGCGCTTTGTTTTGCAAGCAGCATTTGCTCTTTTGTGCCTGTTTGATTAGGCTGGAGCTATCGCTGGAGTCTGAGGGAGCGTCTCTCGGGCTGCAGGTAAAAGCTGCCCTCTGACTGTTTTACCTTGCCCGCTCCCAAGTTTGAAAGGTGAACCCGTGGGCGAATCTGCAGACCAGGACTCCAGATTCAATTTCTAATTCTGTCTGCTTCCCTGAGGCGGTTGCTTTAATTGCGGTTTCCAATCTTCCGAATGGAGAATGACACTTGCCTTGTTCACAGAGATGTTGTGAGGCTAATGTTAGCAACAATCATGCAGCACTCAAACCACCCTGATTAGGACTGCCTGGGTAGAGCTCCAGCTCATCCTTGAACATGACAGTCTTCATTACATCTTGGGCTGTCCTAGTACGGCCCCCCTCAATCAGTGGCTGCCACAGTACGATGGCAAACCTGCTACCCGGCTGTGAGGTACCAAATCTGCTGCCTTCTCTCTGTCTCCCACTTCCATGGAAAACTGTGTGCCAAGCTGTGGGTCTCACTTCTTATTATCCCATTGAGTGCCCACTGTCAAGGCAGGGCCGTGGCTATTGCTTTCGCTGCACAACTTGCTACCACTTGACCTTGGGGCTGCTTTTTGTTCTGACTGCATAGTACATCACAGAAATGGGAACATAAATCAGTATGCTGAGTTCTTCAGGATGGCGATAGTTCAGGTTTCTTTTATATTCCTTTGGTCATCCCTGGATATGATGGTGCAGCCGCTTCATCTGACTAATACAGCTAGTGAAGCTGCAGGTTTAGGCTAAGAGGCAAGATTTGCATCATTACAGCTCTGTGCTCTCCTCAAAGGGCTTCTGCTGCACATGTTGCTCTGCTGGTAGGGTAGATTGCTAAAACTTTAGTATACTCTTAAGCTAACAGCTTCTCTTCCTGGTCATGCAGGTGTGCTGAAAAGCCCTCCCTTAGTGCTCCTTTGGCTTTGCTTAGAGCTGACTCAGTAAGGGAGCTTTTGGATACATTGAGGACAGGCAGAGAGAAGATAATATTCCTGTATTTTCCATCCTTGTCCACTTTCTATCAGATAGCAAGAAGTGGTTAGATGAGGCTTCCAGTGTCTACTGGTCTTCTAGCAGAAATTGGTAGTTTTAAAAAGGCTTAAATTCTAGCTTTCCAAGTACCAGTTTCTGCCAAGGAGCACCTGTCATTGGCTCTATACAGCTGCACTGAAAAGGATCATTCAGGAAAAGAAAAAAATATCTGCTCGCTTTAACACTCAGTGTTTGAATTGAGCAAGCTTTTCATTGCTCTATTAGTTTCCCTTGCCATGTGAAATACTGCCATGATTTCTTGCCTACTGTATACTTATATTTAATCCAAAGGAAAACAGCAATTTTCTAGAAACCATGAGAGGAAAGCTCCAAAATATCTTTCAGCCTGTTTTCAGTACATGCTGCTAAATACCTCATGTTTGTCAGTTCTTCTTGGCACCCTTCCTGTGTAACAGTCTCCAATGATTTTGGATCGGCTTCTCTGCTGCTGATGGCTAGTAGGGATCACACCATTCAGTAACAGCACTCCAATGTGTGCAGCATTTCACCACAATCATTTCAGAGGTGGCTGCTTTTAACCTGGATTTGGACTGAGATTTGCAAAACTGTTTCTATCAGTGAATTTCATTGTAAACAAGTTAAAGGATGATTGGGCTTCCTTGCACACCATTTAATGAAGTCTTCCTTAAGCAGTTGTGAGTTCACATGCCAAGAGAGTCTTAACAAAATTGGAACAAATTATGCTTCTCTGCCATGTGCTTCACTTATTCCTCATGGAGAGGTGGCTTTTTAGATCTCTTCTTAGGCCTCATGCCTCTGGTGACCCAAGCAACATTTGCGTGCAGTGGTATCAGGTTTTCTTGTTGAGCCTTTACTGTTTGCACTACAGAAATAATCTGCAAGCAATTGTGGAGCTGGTTTTTATGCTTGTCTTCACTCTTTCTGAGAGGTAAGGGAGAATATGTTGTGAGCAGGCAAAAGCAAATTAAATCTGCACAGATCTCTTTGATGACCAATGTGCAATAAGGTTGCACGCAAATGTCTTTGTGTCTGCTGCTTGCAGTAAACAAAAATTGTCACAGGCGAAATCAGAACCAGGAGTTCAAGGAGGAACGTAGAGATTTCTGTGGTTTTTCTGCCAGGTTTAAGGTGGCAGTGATGTCCCTAGGGTGCAAGGTGAAGACTGAAGGTATCTGTGGCTGATGTAGTACAAGAGTCCTTGGTGGAGCTCTGCAGGTATTGGTGAACTTTGTTAGTAGAGGCTACAGCAAGGGCAGGGAGAGTCTCCCTCAACTGACACTGTTATCTTGAGCAAAATGCATGGGAAGGGCTGGTACAAAGTGGCTCTCGCACCATCCCATCCTAGGCAGCGTTTCTGGCTGAGCAGCTGCAGGAGGGAGGGGAGCCACATGTGATAAAATCCTCTCATAACCTTATGGAAAAGAATGGTTTCTTCTGCAAGATGATAAACTGATGGTATGATTCAGGAGCAAAATGCAGGGCCTCTCTCATGATTCCCGTCACCTGCCAACAACCACTCAAGTCTAAACACAAACAGTTAGAGCCGCTCTGTAAAATGTGTGTAGGATGGGAACATGTGGCACAGGCTTCTCAGTGCTCACTAGATGGGTGCTGGGTAGCTTTAAATCACTGAGCACATTTTTAACTGACACAGGCTGTGTTTATGCACATGGCTGTTGGGAAGATGGAAAAGGTGAGGATGCCATCCCAAAAACCAAAATGTCACCGGATGACCTGCTACCTCTGGACTACCTCCCCATGTTCTTGAGTTCCTGGCCATCAGATTTTGTGGCTTTTAAAGGTTTATTTTCAGGTTCTGGCTTTATATCTGTTTTATGTTATGTTTATTCCCTTTGGTTCTATTACTGGCTTAAAATTCTACAATTCATGTGCTTGCTGGCACCAAACCTCAGGTGAATCAACCTCTACCATCCCCACAGCTAAAATGCCAACGGCAGCTGCTGAAATCCCAGTAGTGATAAATGTAACACCAAGTATTGCAGGGGAAAAAATCTTTAATCCTCTCAATATTTTTGCAGGTGTAAGTCCTTATCCTCATAGAAATAAAGGCATAAAAGTAAAAATGAAAATGTCATCCTGAAGTACACGCAAACTGACCACTCTGAATTTATTTAGGAATTACATTTAAATTTTAGAAATCACCAAGCTCCACACAAGTAATTCAAGAAGATATAAATGGCTGCATTATAATGAGCAGACACCTATTTTAAGTATGATCTATGTTTTAAAGAAAATTCATTACAATAAGTCTTACAATACCAAGCTCTTCAATGAATTTTTCATGTCTGCATAGCAAGATATATATAAAATGATCGTAATCGTACACCTTTGGGGCAATGCTGAGCACCAGCTGTTTCACTGATGATTTATAGGTTGCCATGTTCAAGGTTAATAATCAGGAGAAACAGGTTATAGTATGCAATGTATTTATGTCAGGTTAGAAGTTCAGCAGTGAGGATATAATGTTAGGGTGATATGTGCAGTTTTAATTAGCTATATGCCAGTATTCTGGAAAATCAAATGCAGCCACTTTCCAAAGGTAAAACACATGTGAAAAGTTACCGAGGCTAATTTTTATTTTCAATTCGGCATGGCAGTCACAAAACACGACCCTGTGCAGCAGCTCCAGCCACTGGCAGGAGCATTGCTGGTGGCCATAGTTATTTTCTCCCTGGATCCACCTACATCCACATGTCCTCCTTCAAGAGGACCCTTGTAACTGTGATTGCCAGGATCTGCTCTTCTATGCAAGATGTCTTTTTTGTTTAAAGGCTTGAAGTCACCATTTGATGCCATGGGCCTTTTTAAAGTTGCTGAGTAGTTACCCCTTGGTATACCAAGGGAACTGGAGCTTCCTGACACAAGCCAAAGGTGCAAGTTCTTCTGCTGAGGCCTGGGGAGCTGTAGCTGCTTGCAGACACCAGAGTCCCTGAGCAGGGCCTCAGAGAATTGCCACTGCAGTGCACTGCTTTGCAAAAACCTTTACTTCTTCCATTCAGTTTTCCTGAGCTCCCTTGAAGCTGACTGCTCATGCCCGGGAAGTCAGCAGCTTTCTCCACATTCTGCCGGGATTTATATTCACAACAGGGAGCTCCAAATAAGATGAGGAATGGGGCTAATTCATTTCAGAGAGATGTCTTTAAATCTTACCAGATGCACTAATAGCAGACTTTGGATGAAAACAGTTGATCCATCCCATCTTTGCATTTTCAGCTGGGTGAACACACCCATCTGGGCATGAGAGGAGGCGTGCTGGTGCTAGGGTCAGCTCAAGCTTCATGCCCACAAGTTGCCGTGTCCACCTCTTCCTCCAGGACTGATCTGTGGCTTACTGGGATTTGAGTTTTGGACTACTGTGGGCCTTCAGTAAGGATTTCCTTGGTGCTGAATGTTATGTGCAGCAACACCCCTCACCCACAGACCCCAAATGCATGCTTTGGCTGTTTGAAGTCACGCATCCAAGATCTGTCTCTGCTCCCTGCTGTGCATTAATGTATGCAAAACAACCTGTTGAACTTATAATAACAAATGCAGCCCGGCCTCTAAACAAATGGCAAGAGGCACCCCAGCATAATAAAATCACCAGAGAGAGGGCAAGGAATAGGACACAGATGAGATTTCATTCTCATAAATTGCTTCTCTATTACACTTGGAGTATATTCACAATAGGGAACTCCAAATAAGATGAGAAAAGGGGCTAATTCATTTCACAAGGATGGCTTTAAATCTCAGCCTATATCCAAGCTAGAAAATTAATTATGGCTATGATGAATGAAAGGAGAAGTTATATCAGTAATGAACATCACCATATCATGCTTTCTTAGCCCAATAAAATTTTCTTTAACTAAGCAATGGCATTCATAAATGTCAGCAAAGCAAAACATGAAGATAATAGGATATGTTGACCTGAGTGTAGGCAGTGGTGCCTATGGGCACAGGAAAAGCTGTTCGAGCCCTTATGTGTTTGTGTGTGACTTTAAAAGGGCCAGGCTCTCTTGGGCATTTCACAGAGCAGCTGACAAAGAAGGAGAGAAAAAGACAATACAAATGGGTGATATAAACATTTTATTGAAAGTTGCAGAAGATGGCAGAGGGAGCTGGAAACCCAGGGTGAAAATTTGACCATATTGAAGGTAGTAGTAAAACTAATCCTGACTATGGATTCTGGCCTTACAGCATCCAGGTCCTAAACAAAATAACCTAAACCATCCTATTAAGCTATTAGACTGCATACCTGGAGTTATTATTGAAGGGCTTGTGCTCAACCATTTTGTTTCACTACTATGTCAAAGTGTATTGGCCTCTCATTGGCCTGGCAGGGGCCTTTGGAGATTTAACCAACCAAATGTCCTAAAAGAGGGCCAACCACCCTTCATGCTCTTCTGCTCATATTCACTTAACCAGTTCTTAAAGACCTCGAGAGACAGAGATCCCACAAACCATGCTGTGCTTCCCTTGCATCTTACCTTACTCGCCTTGCTGTAGTTTTTGCTTTTTGTGTTGCTCTTGTTCTCTGTGAACATGGAGAACCAAACAATCCCTTTTTTTTGGCAACAGCACTTTCTAGTTTGGAAATCAGCTGTGCTTCCCTTCAGTCTATTGTCCTCAGAATGATCCATGATTGGGCCAGTCTCTCTCTACAGGTGGTCCCTACCAGACTTCTCCCTTAGTCAGTCTTCAGGCACATCCTGGCACTGGGCCCATGTTTGGGCTAGGACAGTTCATGTAGCCAGGTTGCTTCATCTGGGGCTTCAGCTCTTCCCATTCACACCTCCTGTTAACCAGCTCTCCTCTTTTGCCATGATGTCCTGTCATTTTGTGTTCACCTTGTGATCCCGTTTCCCAGAATGTCCTCTCAGTGGCCCCCTGGCTGGTCACACCTCCATGTCTTATTTCTGCCTGATTCCAGTCTTGCTCTGCTTCTCACCAGATTGCATGGATGTCTCTCCACTGCATTATTTTGAATGAAGACCTTTTTCAAACATGAACATTGCTGTTGAAAGTATTTTAAGCATCTCCCTGAAGGCGTGGTCTCTGTTCCTTGCTGAATGCTGTTTGTGCCAGGTCCTGGGAGAGACCTTGAAGAATCTGCTTTTAACTATAAGCTAAATCCTTTCATACAGTTTCCAATTTGATTTTCCGTCATGTTGCAGGACTTCGAGTTAGAGTGTGCTTCCCCAATTTGCTTAGGAGGATGTTTGTAAGACTCTGTCAAAAGCCTTGCTAACCTCAAGTATATCCACAGAGCCTATTACTTTACCACACAAGGAAATTAATTTGATTGGAGGCAATATGTTCTTAACAAACCCGTCTTGGCTGAATCTCATCTCCTTGTTCTCATCTGTGTGCCTACAAACAGTTTTTTTATTTTCCTGAGGAATGAAATTAAGCTGACAGTGGTTTATAATCCCCAGCCCTCCTTCCCCTCACCCTTCCCCCTCTGGCCCATGCATCCTCTTCCTTTCTCCAGCCACACTACAGCCTCTGTGTGTGTTGCTGCTGTGGTAGGCTTGGGCCTTCTGCTGAAATTTCCTTCCATGCCTTCCTGTCCTCTTTTTTGTTGTTGTTGTTGGGTTTTTTTGTTTGGTTTGTTTTTTTTGTTTTTTTTTTTAATTCCTCTGGTGCAGTAACCCTCCCTCCCCATCCAAACCCCTCACTCCAGCACTCCCACAGGGGATGGAAAGCTGCTGTTTTCCCTCACATGTCATGACATTTGACCACTTCACCCTCAGCCAAACAGCGAGCGGCTTGCTGCTTAATTTCAGGATCCAAAATACAATTGCTTTTTAAACTCCCTATGGACTCTTTCCAGGCTACTGCACAAATTAAGCCTGTCTCTACTCCTTTCCCCACCACTTCCTTTCCTTACAGAACAGAAGCCTCTTCCTTCTTTTTAAACTTTTATATAGTGCCATAAATTTATGTGGAGATTTACAGACACTGGATAAGACCCCCGGCTGCCCACAGGACTTTGGCTGCTTGGCTCCAGTGAGAGGGTCCCCTCCACAGGACT
>JAYDZK010000113.1:115429723-115442333 GCA_034509185.1 Euphonia xanthogaster
CCCCCCGCCTTTTCCAGTGGCAGAGCAGATGCCAAATGGGAACAAAGCATCTCTCTCTTGCCAGAGTCTCTTCGGCAAATGGTGCCTCCCCATCAGAAATGGTTACAGCTTCCTGCTTTTCTACGCGGGTCGGAGATGCACAGGGATCAGTGCGTCTCCTACGTGGCTCTGTGGTCCCCTGGTTTGAGCCCAAAGCAGAGCGGGAGCTGCAGTTTCGTTTCCTTTACATGCTAATGAGCTCAGCTGCTCTGGCAGCAGCAAAGCCGGGCGGGGGGGCTCAGCTGCGAGCTGCATGCGGCCCCAAAAACTGGCAGCGGCATCTCCAAAAGGACAGAGAGAAGCCCGGGATGCAAACCAGCCCTCCCCTGCTCAGTCTCTGGGAGCTGAAACCCACCTCTGTAGCAGGAAGGGTGATGCCACTCTGCAGGAGTGGTTCCCGGAGGGCGGAGAGCATCCAGCGTCCTTTCCCCTCTGCTGACTGGAGAGGTTTCACGAAGCGTGGCCCTGGGAACCACTGTCGCTGTGGTGGAGGGCCAAGAGCAGTTGTTCGAAGCTCAGCCCCCAGCCATGCAGATGAGTTCAGTTCTCACATATGTTTTATTTGGAAGTCTACATCAACAATTTTATCTTTGGTTCTAACTACACCTGCTAACCAAGTCGAGCTTCATGTGGTTTTGTCCCTTATGCCAGCAGCCATTTCTCTGCTGCCTCACTCAGCATCCAGAGGTGCTGGTTTCTGCAATGGAAATAAAACTGTGAAGACTTTCTGGTTAAGAGGCCTCTGCAAATATTATTTACTGTGAACATTATAGCAAAGCCCCACACACGGTTAGTACTGAGTGAAAAGAAACTGCTGATATGGCCCTGCTTTGGTAACCTAATGTTACTTCCCTAAATGCTTATAGAAATATGAGCATTGAATATTCACAGTATCGTAGACTTCAGCTTCTACACCAGTCTGGTTATTTCATCAGAGCTAAAGTAACTGGACTGCAAATCTTGTCTAGTGAGTTAACAAATCTTCACAAAGCAGAAGTCACAGGGGATATCCACTGTTTTGATGTTTTAATAATTTTTGTCTTTGAATAAAATACTCTGCTTCTCTAGTGTACTACAAAACCATCTTTGTGTAGGTACTTTGTATGCTGTGCCATTCACAGCACCAGCTTAGCTCCACAGCTCTCTTATTAGGTGCTACATGCTTATTTAAAACAAAATCAAAACCAACACCACCAAGTTGTGTGGGGACAGACCCCCCTCCCCCCCCAACCCCCAGGTGGGCACAGCCATGTTGTGGGGTGCAGTGGCCACAGGAGGTGCTGTACTTGTGCCGTGCATGAGGCAGCTGCCCCAGCTACGCTGTGTGAACCTGAACTTTGGTGTGAACCTGAACTTCTGCATTTCCTGCCTTTGTGTTGTTTTGTTTTGCTCCATTGTTGGCTGGCCCGGCCTCCCCCCTCCCCTCGCCAGCGGATGCACCCTGAATTCGGCGTCTTCCTATTCTCAGAATCCCTCCCTGATTTTCTCCTCTTTAGGCTGTGAACAAACTTTTGTGCCTTTTCCATGTTTTGCTTGATTTTTCCAGCAGCTGAGTCAGCATCTCCTTTTCCCTGCGAGGCAGCAGCCCTTTAAAGCTGCTGTTATCTCACAAGCGTGCCATTTGCTGCAACCACCACCTAGAGCAGCTGAGATAAGTGAGGCAGTGGAGGGAGTAACCATCTCCTCACAGCCCATGAATGCTTCCAGTCAGGCTGGGAAATAATAGAAATATTTATTCTCTGGAAATCTTCCCGCAGCTGCTCTTGCTCCCTCTTTGTTTCACCCAGTGCTGCCTATCTCAGTGGCAAACTAAGATGAAACGGGGAAAGGCCTGAGCCTGGAGCAAAGTCCAGGTTTTCTCCTCATTATGGGATTTTTACTGAGCACTGGAGTGGGCAGAGACCAGCTTTCCTCCCCTCTCCTTCATGACAGCCTCAGCCTCCAGTACTGACTGAGTGGCCTGGAGAGAAATGAGGCAGTGGTACCAAAACCTCCTTGGTGAGTGTCCTGTGCAACCAGCTCCAGGTCCTATGGGGCAGTGGACGAGCCAACGCTGGCAGCTGGGCACCGTGTTGGGAGCAAGGGCAGCCCTCACTTTCCTTGTAAGGCCACTAAGCTCCAATTGTCACCATTTCCTCCAAAGGATACAATGGAGAAGAAGCCCTGGCACAGGCACTGGGGAAAGGTTTCATGGTAAAGAAGACAGCACTGGCATGCCACCCAGCAGAGGTTTGGCCAGGCTGGCTGAGACAAGAGCTAATGGAAGGAGCAGTGAGGGCCAGGCTGCTGCGTCTACCCAGAGGTGTATGAGCCTATGCAAAAAGGGGTTGAGATCCAGGGGAAACACACAGACATTCAGTACTTAGAGACCTTTCAGCATCGCTTTTAACGTCTCCGGGTGTAACCCTCAGGGTAGAAACTGAAATTGCAGCTTAGCTGGAAAAATCACGCAGCTCGTGTTATAAACACCCACTAGACTTGTGAGCTCCTACCAAGGAATATCCTTCCTTGGCATCCCTAATGAGCCAATGCTCACATGAAATGGAAAACTAGTTTAATCTGCTCATCTCTCTGGAAATACCTGTCATGCAGCCATTTTCTGCAATGGGGAGGCAACTGCTTTCTGATGAAAGCTCCTGTTCTGGGAGGTGTGTGGTTGTAGGGGAATCTGCCATTTTTCTGCCTGACCAGCAACTTCGCCATCAGCTGTTTGTGATTAACCTTTTTCTTCTTTCTCTCTTTGCAAACCAGCTGAAGATCAAAGGCTCAAAGCTGGAGCACCAGGTTTATCTCAATATGCTGTGACTGAGCCGTAGTTTTTGACAGGCTGGAAGTGGCTGCACAGGGTCTGGGCAACAGTGGCTCCCTGTTCTGGTTTTGTAGCTCTTTCTGTAAGGGATAAGTGGGGAGCAGTCAGGGGTGTGCTGAGAGGCCAGATACTATGGCTTGCTAATGATATTTCTGGGGGTTTAACTTTATGCTCTGTATTTCTCAGCCACAGCAGACTGGAAGCGCTATCAGAGAAAAGTCTCATGCTGATGTCTTTGTATAAATACATGTTTATTGTTGTACTGAAAAGTGCAGGGAATTACTATGAGATAGAGCTGTTCTTCCTGTGGTCTGTATCAACTGAAGGATGGCCAAATTCAGCCCCATGACTTTTTGCTGCTGCCTACGTGCCTGCTTGTGTCCTGCTCTGCTCTAGCCCATGCAGTCCCCCACTGTGGTGCGGTCCCCAGTGTGCATTTTTTTGGGTTCATTCCTGCCCTGCAGGCTGCTGGAAGAGACGGGCTGAGCTGTGCACAGCCTCCACAGGGCTCCAGCTCCCTGTGGAGGCTGTGCGGGACCTGTGAAAAGCCATCTGTGCCTCGGGACCCCTTTGTCCATCTCATCCAGATGCTTTTGCCCAATGTATCAGGTGGAAGTGGCTGGATCTTGCCCAATTTTTAATTACCAGCACACTGATTGAAATGGTGGCAGCGCCGGCTACCTGGAGTCAGTAGGAATTGACTCCTGTCATGTGGTGGGTATAATCTGCTCTCACTGTGACCCTGCTGTGGGACCGATGCCAGGAGACCAAGAGCAGAAACCGGATTTTCAGAGGCATTGAAAGCCCACAGCTTCTGGTGGAGGAGCAGAGAGCAATGAATCCTCTGTGACACTGTGAATATTGGGCCACGGTCCCTGGCCAGCCCTCCTGTGTGTGGGACTGCTATGAGATAGCATTGTGGCATGCCATACTGTGTTCTCAAATAAAGAGAGGAAGGAAAAGGATTTTAAGTAAACAAGAACAGAGCAGTTCACAGAGCTGACCGCCACTGCCAGGCAGCCTCGTCAATAACTTGCATACTTGCCTCAGACTGCAGATTATTTCAATGTCAGCACAGATGCCATTTCTGGAAACTCCCTGCAGACCAAGGACATCAGAGGAGCCATTTTATTGTACTTGATGGGTGAGTGCAGGAGGCAGAGGTTAATAAGACTGGTATTATGCACAGAGTATGCAGAATAAACGAGGCATCATGAAAAGTTTGAGTGAAAAACGTTTCATTTTTTCCGTGCATGCTGAAGAAAAAAACCCCATAGTTTCCTCCAATTCCTGTTTTAAATACACGTTTGTGATTTTTGCAGCTGCTAACGTGTGTTATGCAGTGCTGTAAGGTTCTCCTGAGCATAAGACTTCTCACCTAATATGCACATACTTAACCGCCTCTGAAACTCATTTATCCACACCAGCTACTTCCAGACTCCCTGGCATAAAACAGTTTTGCACCAAAGCTGTGTTTGTATTCTCATATGTGACAACACCACATGAGGTGTTTTGGTGTTATTTTGTAAAGTCTCTCTTTTCCTACGCATGAGCCACATTTGTCTGTGGGTGTAAGGAAGCCTTCCCACTCCCTCTGGCTTTAGAGACAGATCTGAGAAAAGCAAGAGCTGCATTTTGGAATACTGTGGAAGTTTAGAAAAGGACAATATTTTTCTATGTACTCTAAAAAATACTTGAGATCACATAGAATTTGGGATCACATTTGGGGATACTCTCCCCAGAAGTCACAGTGAGTTTTGTGGCTGTGGAAGTTTCCCAAAACCCCCCTGTGTGCACAACTCAGGTGGCGTGCTGCTTTCAGGGCTCCTGGTGAGTGCCCTGACACTCACATGCCCAAAACCCTGGGAGGCACACACGCTGTTGAACATGCCAGAGGGCTGCCAGCACCACTCCTCTTTGTAAAGGTGACCTTTACATCACGGGCAAACCTCCCTGCACATCAGGCTGTGAAGAAGGCACATCTGTCGTTCCCAAATAATTCTCAAGCAAGTCTTCCTAAACCTTTCTGGGAGAATTACAGACAGAAGGAAAGGAAAAAGGTTTGCTCTTGCTAACCTTGGACTCTTTGCAACACTGCAAAGGCAAAGCTCAGGGGGATGCTGGGAAGGGAAGGGTCTCAGGTCATAAATCATCACATAGGTCTGGAGTGCTGAACAGGGACCCCAGCACAGCAAAGGTGAAGGTGCAAGCCCCTGGTGATGACCTGGGGATGGGATGAGATGGGGTGGGATGGGATGGCCTGATAGTCAAGCAGGTGGCTGACTGAGGTCAGTTCTCTGAGCAGGAAGCACCAGTTTGTGATGTGAGAGAAGGGAAGAGGGTGCCAGGATGTCCCAGATCTAACAACTCCTGGCCGCATTCACAGCAGCCACGAGTGCTTACAAAGACAAAATACTAATGTATGTGCTGGCTGAGTGCTCAGGCTCAGTGAATGCTGAGAAAGCAAAGGGGCTTCAGCTATTTTGAAGACAACAAATCCAGACAAAAGATGCAGCAAAGCCGACTGTAACAGCATATGCCACAAAAAGTTAGCTCCTCGTCCTTTGTAGGCAGGATGGGCTGCAGCTGCAGCATAGGGGGAGCGAGGGGGGCTGAGCAGGAGTGCAGCTGCTCCCGTCACGTGGAGAGAGCCCACTCGGCACCTCCTGGGGAAGGCTCAGGAAAGAGGAGGGAGGGAGAGAGGGAGGGAAGGAGGGAGGGAGGGGACTGGCCCCAGGATCTGTGATACTGCTGCTGACGGGAAGCAGATATGTCGGGTGAGGGACAGCAAGCACCAGGCTGTACATCAAGGTGTTCCTGTGCAAATTGCCACCCGAGTAAAAAAATAATTGGGAGCCTTGAAGGTGATGAAGTTGATGCTGGCTGTATGGAGATTTGGAAAGACTCTTGTGCTGTCCTCCAGGAGTCCTAAAGTGGTTTTTGTTCATTTGGAAAATTCAACACTTTATTAAGGCTGTTGATTTACCACCAGTTGAGCTGGAAGAATAATGGATGGATAAACCAGGATTTTTTTATTTATTTATTTTTTTACCCCAGATGCTTAATAAACTTATTTCCAAACATTCAAGCATATATATTACAAATTAAAATGGTATGTTTGGGAACCAGCAGGTGAATCTGGATGGAAAATCCTCCGTATTACATCCTCGAAGCTATTTTGCAGATTTTACAGATTATCCATCAGGGTTCAACACGCAGCAGTGCTACAGGACAGGAGTGATATTCTTGAAGAATTTAAGCACATAAAGTTAATGATGTGAGAACAGGTGTTCACTGCTGTAGTTGATGGGGAGGAGTTTGGTATGGCATCTATATAAGGACAATATGAGCAGTGAGAGATTAAAATGCATATGGGTAGCAACCAAGAGACAGAATACCAAATAGCAGAGATGCCATGTGTGAGCCATGGGGTGACTCTGAAAAGGGTTAAAAAAGATGCTGCTGCAAAGGTTAGAGCTGTAACTCAAATGCAGAGTTAAAAAAAAATAGATTAAAATCAAGCAATGGATGCTGCCAGGTGCCTGAATGCTCATATATTACCTGAATGAAAGAAAACGGCTGCAGCACAAAGCAGATGGAATCAAGTTGATGCCACGGCAGCCCTGGCACCATCCAGCCAAAACCCTTGTGACCACAACGGTCCCCTTGCTGGGAATGACCCCTCTGACCTATCAGTGGGTATTGCTGAGAGGATCGTAGCACCAAATGGCAGCTTCCTAGCATGGGGATTGCGATTAATAGTGGATTTGAGCACTCAAGTTAATGCAATTTCCATTACTGGACCTTTTTATCGTTCCCTGTAAGTTTCTCAAATTAATTCTAGGTTTTCTTGCTCGAGCTCTCCTCATGAGCGACTTGTTGTTTGAAGGGGTGGGGGAGGGGAAGAAAAGCAGGAATGCAACCAGAAATCCAGCCCTCTTTTTGATTCTTACACAGAGGGGTTTAACCAAATGCAACAATTTGACCTGAATATTTCAAATGAAACCAAACAGATTTTGTTCAACCATAGCACATCCTAATGAATCCCTGTGGAACAATCCAAATTCCAAGAAAACTGAAGTAATTCTTTCTGTATAGACATGGCAGTACCAGATTAATGGGCTGGGGTGTGGTTACCATATAACTGTGAACATATTGAGCTCCTGAGCACCTTTCTAATTTTTTTCCTCCTCATCTCTTTCTCCTGGGCTGCCTCCGAGCATGATTTCAAACTCCACTGAAATACATAAGCTTAAGCTCTACTGAAAAGTCCAGGGCAAATGGACTGGAGGATACAAAACCTCTTAATAGCACAGGAGAAAACACTTTCTGTGAATACAGATAAAGGAACTAAAGAGGGGATAAGGACCTCAGGCTGCTGGAATCTAATGTCCTTTTCTGTCACTGTTGGCTCTTAATAACTGGTATTTATCAAATGTTGCTTTGTCATATTATTAGTTGAATTTGCTAATAGGGAGGCTGATGCTTATAACCTGTCTTGCCAGCACAGGACTGGGATGAGAACGTCAATTTGAGTTTGCCTTAAAAAAATGGAAGTAAAAACAATGGGCAAAAGCATTGGGTGGAAGGAGAACTGATGCTGTTGAGAAGTTGAGATCAGAGACACAGGGAGAAGAGCATCTTGAACCTGCTGCCTAACAGGACTGCAGCATCTCAGAAAAGTGTGTTTCTCCCCAAGGAACACTACCTATTTTTAATGTACCAGAGCCTACCTACAGCTCCAGCCTGTGCAGCCTGGTGTCAAACAAAGCCCAGAAGTACACATTGCCTGGAGCACAACAGGATGTGATGATAGGCAGAGAAATCTGCAGAAAACACAAAAGATCAAGCCAAATCCTGCAACTTGCTGTTCATTTTAGCTGAGAGATTAAAATACCAGCAGAAAAGAAAGAGATGGAGCAGATGCAGCATCTCCATGGGGCTTCTTCTTGCAGCCGCTTTCCTGTCCCCGTCTTGTGCTTTCTCATCCTCTGGAGTGGCACGGCAGTCCCAGTTACTAAAAAGGCACACACAGCACCACAGCATGCCAGAGAGGCTGCCCGTGGGGGGCAGCGGAAGGATGGATGCAACCCGAGGCAATTCAGAGACACACTTGTGTCTTCTCTGGAGGACATGGGACTGCCCCACTTTGGGGCAAGGAGCCATCTGCTCTTCAGTGCAAACTCCCAGCTTCCTGATGCAAGGTGACACCCAGGCTTTTTCTGCAGAGGCAGAGGGGATGTTCCATGCAGGCTGGGACACCCAGGCTGGGTAGTGAGCCATGGAGGAGGGAGAGGTTTGGAGGCACTCCATCCTCTGCTGGCCTCACTGCACTCCTCCCACTTCCATGGTGCCTGACCTATGATTTCATAGGGACACTTGGCTGCATCCTGATGAACTCACAGTTATTGTCATCATGTGGACAATTACTTTCCCCTGCAATGACAACTCCTTCTGCTTTGGGGGAGAGAGCCAGGTGGGCTGGGGCATCCATCACTGTGTCTTACATCAATTTAACAACAACAACAAAGAAAAAAGGTTTCACTGTACTGGGAAAAAAGGCTCAGCAACATAGGAAATAAGTAAAAGTTAATTTTACTCCAAGAAAGAAAATTTCATTTTCTTTTGCCTTGTAAAGTCCGTAAACATAAATAATTTCCAAAGCGAAACATAATTTTAAAACATAGAATTGAGTTTTCTTCATTTTGAAAAGTGTAGATACTTTCATTTGAAAACTCCAAATTAAATGCTGGTGATTTTTTTGGTTTTATTTATTTGTCAAAGCTATCCCCCTAAAATATGATGAAATTGGCGAATAGCTCCAACTGACTTTGAAACAAAGCTGTCCCACCATTAACCAAGAGCATAACTTTGGTCCTTCGGCATGCAGGAAGCTTTTATTTCCATTCATCACTCCCTAATGTGCATTAAAAATTGCACATAAGATATAATTATTGAGCTGTGTAATCCTTGCATAGTGGGAAAAAGAAGAATGATGAAGTGTATCTGCCAGGCTCAATGCACATCAGTCACCGGCTTCCTGGGCAAATTCCTTTCCCAGCTGTAGTCAACAGCAAAACTCTCAGCAGCATCGGGAGTTTAAGGTGTTTGTTTAATTTTGTAATGTTTTTCCCACATGTCCTTTAAAAGCACCACTTTTTAACCTGAAAATTTAGATCCACTGTGGGGAAAAAAATACCCCAAAAAATCAACCAGAGCACTCTGAAGCTCCTCAGGTAGCAAAAGTACTTTGGAGTCTGCCGGGCTGTGTTCTGACGCTGCTGTGGCGTGGGGCCACAGGTGCTGTGATGCCGAGCCACCAACAGCAGCATGACACACGCGTGTGACATCCCCACACACCTGTGTGACACGCCCACACGTGTGTGCACTCTCACACACACACACATGCACATGTACACCCCCTGCCTCTCCCAAAACACACGCACACAACAAAGGAGCCTTGTGTGCCCTCTCCAGCCTCCCTGCATTGTGCTGTCCCCACCATGCAGCTTCCATGTGAAACTCCAATATCTCTTAAAATAATTCTGCTATAGCA
Source organism: Euphonia xanthogaster (assembly GCA_034509185.1). Lineage (NCBI taxonomy): Eukaryota > Metazoa > Chordata > Aves > Passeriformes > Fringillidae > Euphonia > Euphonia xanthogaster. Next base: position 115,439,128 of record JAYDZK010000113.1, read on the forward strand.
TCTTAAATTCCAGCTCAATTATTTGCTTGTCTGCCTGTACAATGGCTATCCTCTTATCGATTATGTTTTTCTCTCTCACTCATTTCCCCTCTTTTTCCTTTTTTTGGGGGGAGGTGTACTAGCATTGGAAGATGCTAATTAACCCTTTGCATAACAGGGTTCTTGGCTCCCACCATCACCTGGTGAAGTTGGGACTGTGAGGAGGAGGGGAGGGAAGTGAAGGAGATGACACAACAAACACCAGTCCGTAGCAGCCGGTTCCAGACACAACATCTGCAGAATGAGGCCATTTTTCTGTAACTCTAATCTCATAATTCATTGTTTGTGTGGTGTTGGTTACCGTAGCTGAAAGGGGGGATAACAGCAGGTCAATTTGGCAAAGAAGCACATTTGAATCTTCAATGAGGGACTAGCCCACCTTCTGATGAGCTGCTGAACCACAGCCAGAAACAGAGAAAAAAAGCAGGAATGTGGCTTAGAAGGAGAGAGAAGACCCCTTAAAATTATATAAACCTGCTAGAAAGACTTATTTCTTTGAATCTCTGGGGGCAGCACGCATTTGGCGAGCACCAGGATGATGAGACAGCCTTTTCCTTGCCACTGCTGCTCTTTGGCCTTCCGTGAGAGTGGGCTGCTGGATCAGCTCCTGTGGCCAGGGACTTGCCAGCAGTACCGCAGCACTGTCTTATGTAAAAGGAAAAAAAAAAAAAATCTTTTTTTTTTTTTTTTCTTCCCATTACGTATAAGGATGCTCGAGCCCAGTGCGGGCGGTTGTGTGAGAGGTGTTGGTTAATGTTAGTGGCTGATTACTAAACTTCTTGTTTCGAACCACAAAACCCTAACATGTCAGTCTAAATTAGCTAACAGCAAGGGAGTGTCCTTCTCGGTTTGCAGGCCACAGCACATCTGCTCTTTGAAGAAAGAGAATGAGCAAAATAGGGTTGGGTGGTTGTTGGTGTTTTTCTTTTTTTTTTGCCTCCCCTCAGCCTCCCATTTGTGCTTGTGCTCATAAATATCCTGATGAGAGAGGCTGCCTCTGTGGTTGGCGTGTGGAAAGGGGGGAAGGAGGGTGGATAAAGAGCGATTCTCCACCCGCGTGGGGGACACCCTTCCTCCTCTCTCCTCCCCGCCACCTCCTCTTCCTTCCCCTCCCCTCGCTATTTGACCTTGAGTTCGTTCTCTGCTCCCGTTCCCCTCCTCCCCCTGCCCGCTTGCATCTGGTATCCGAGACAGGCTGGTGCAGCTGGGGGGCTGAAAATCGCCCTCCCCACAACCCATAACCCCTGCTGCTCTGGGAAGACCGTGCACTGGATGCTCCCCATGTGCCCCCACACCGCCCCTGGGAGCCGGGGCTGGGGGTCAGGACAGAGCCCCTCGGCTCCCCAGCATGGCTGTCCTGCACTGCAGCGCTGCCACTCTTCTCCCCTTATCCGGTTGTCTTTTCCAGCAGTGTATTGGGGAACAATGGGCAGCCTTGTGCTGGCCCAGGCTGCTCGTCCCCGTCCTTGCAGCTGGCGCGTCCACCGGTGCTAAGCTCCAGTGAGCAGGATCAGCTGAAAGCCTCATTCCCCTTCACCCTCTTCAAGGGCTTGCCGATCCGCTGGGGCTGCTATCGGTTACACGAAACATTTGGTTTGCAATGGCCTGTTTGTGCTGGAAGGCAGAGGGCTCTTCCAGCAGTGGGCAGCGATCCTGGGCAGAAAAAGCTCGCCCTGTGTTAGTTTACAACAGTTTCACCCACACAGAAAAGTACAATGGAGACAGATCGTGCACAGTGACAGGCTGCCGGCGGCTCCAGGGGATCCATAATTTATGATGTTTTTCTTACCGATCCGGTTTTGGATTTCACAAGCAGGCCCGTTTCCTTCCCATTTGTTGCTTCCTTCCGTCCTCCTTTGGCGAAACTGAACCCGGGGCTCAAAAGGAGCGACTGTGGCAGCAGCCACCCGGCTCTCCTGTGCGGCCGTGTTTGCACGGGGCAGGTGGGGGTGCCCTGGCCTCATCTCGCTGCCCTGTATTTGTTACAGAGAAAGGTGAGTGCCCTGACACACCTCACTGCAGCTCTGCTTCCCAACAAACAGTGGCAGCCCACGCAGTGATGCCCCTATCCGTATTCAAGTTCACCAGGTCGTCTGGTAAAAGCAAGACTGCCAGGATGCCCAGCAATTGGCTGGGTAATTAAAGGTAAAGAGGTTAATAATGGCTTTTCAGGATTGTTCTTACTCAAATGAATAAGAATGAAAACTTAATCTGATCTACCATCCATAATCTAGCTGTTTCTCTCTTGCCAGGAATAGATGCACCAGGGCAAGTTGAGGGCAGTCAGATGCCACCTCTGCAGCAAGCACGATTGTCACCAGTCACATCCAGACACAGAGATGCAGAGCTATGGGTCTGTCCCTGGGCCAAGCCTGAGCCCCTCCTCTGGGGAACACTGCAACTTCACATCTGGAGCTGGATTTTTTGGCTGAAGCCCATCCCCACCACAAGCTCCCGGTCCTGTCTGCTCTGTGGCCACGCTCCCAACCTACCCACACCTGCCCAGAAGGCCAGCAGCACAGGGATGGCAAAAGGACTGGTGCTGATGTCCCACTGTCCCCGCCCCACCCACGCACAGGCTGGCAGTGAGGGTGTGGGGTGCGTGCCCCGGCCCCACGCCACGGCTGCCTGCCCTGCTGCAGATGGCTGGGTCATCCGGTGGCTTGGGAATGACCAAGTAAGGTTAAAACCACAGTCACTGTGGTTACCGGCACTGTGATTAGTCACACAGTGAGTGATCCAATTATAGCAACCCCTCCCCCGCAGCACCCCCCACCTCATCTGTGCAAAAGGAAAAGCCCAGGCCTCCCTTAACTCGATTTCAAGGGAAAGGAGCTGAAGTTGGACAGGGAGAAGCAGGAGGCCGGGGGAAGTGCCAGTGAGGTGTTGATTTCCAAGCCCACCATGGATTACAGGGATAAGAAGCCCTGCTTGCCCCTGTGCCGGGGCACTGTTGGATGTGACACAGCTTTGGGGGCGGTGGGGATCCTGCAGCCCAGGGGATGTCAGAGGGTGCAAACCGCTGTGGTCACCATGTGGCCTTGACAGTTTGGTCCATCTCCTGCCAGTGCCATTTGCTGAACCTGGGGCTGCTGTACTGTTGCTTCCCACCTGGAACACAGCAGCTCTGCTCCCTCTCCCTCTCCCTCTCCCTCTCCCTCTCCCTC
>JAYDZK010000113.1:115448074-115513064 GCA_034509185.1 Euphonia xanthogaster
GGTTTTTTTTTTTCTTTTTTTTTTTTTTTTTTTTTTTTTTTTTTTATTTCAGTGGTTTCAAGTTTATTAAGAGTATCAAAATATCAGGGGTTTTATTTAAAGCCTCAGGTCCTGGAATCTTGCAAATGCACAGGGCTTGCTGCTTTTGGTGCAAGAATAAACAGAGCAAGAATGAGTTTCTTCTTTCTATAGCCACAAAGACGTGCCAGAACACTAAATACCCCTCAGTCACCCAAAATGTCAGCAAAGAGAAAGCCAATCTGTTACACTGGGGTGTATTTAAAAACACGTCCTCCTCCTCCTTTCAGCCTCTCCTTTCAGGGGGCTCTGAACAGCAGACTCATCATTTCTGCATAGTGACACCGTTTGACCCATTTTTGGATTGGGATGAGCAGCTGGCCATAAGCTGCAAGGAGGAGGCCATGGTGCAGTAAGATGTCCTTGGAGCAGTGCTGTGATGTCCCTGGAACAGGGAGGAGATGACCATGGGGCAGGGAGGAGGTGACCATGTCCGGGAGCAGTGCAAAGGCAGGAGTTGCTCCCTGGGCATGCAGGAAGGAAAAGACCCCCACTCCTAATGGATTCCTTCAGATAAAAGAGCCTCAGCTACCTTTTTTTCCCTGTAATGGCCCCTGAGGCTAATGTCTTAGAGAGGAAACAAAAGGATTGCTTTACATCACACAAGTGGGGCAGGAGGGAAGTGGGGAAAGAAGCACTTGAGTGCTGCATCCCTGCCAGGGCTCCTGCAGCAGGATGGAGGCCGGGGGGAGGGGTGCAGCTGGCCCTAACTTAGGCTTTGCTGTCTGGCCTCTTAGTATTAAACCCTTTATTAACCCCTTCTCTGCTGCTTTAGTGCCCATGTGCTCCACAGGGCCCTGCTGTCCTGGGCCATTGAAACAAGTGCGAGCACCAAGGCAGGCCACCTAAGTGGGCTCTGTGGGCACAGCCAGCAATGAAGATGTATCGAGTGCAGTGGCTAAACCAGTGAGAAACAGCTATAATAATACTGAAAAACACAAAGGAATTCTGCAGTAATGCCTTAAAAACGACGGCAAGGGATAAGCACGAGGGAGCTTGAAGAGCAGAACTCAGCGGCAGGAAAGAGGCTTCCTACGGAAGAGGGGTGTTGGGCGAGCGCTAAACCAACCCGGGTAGCGTGCAGCTTCCAGCAGCTCCAGCTGTGCTGCTCGTCCTTTGTCTGCTCTCTCCTCTGGCAGCTTTCCAAGGGAGGGCAGAGCAGGTGTGACAGCCACTGAGGGAGTCCCAGCAGCAGCTAAACCAGGGGGTCAGCCGGCAGCTGCGGCTGCAGGCAGAAGCTGGATGGAGATGCAGCAGGTTCACTCCTCTAATAGGGATGCTGCTGCTCGTGTTGCCCGTTGTGACTGGCTCCATCATGAGAGCCATTGTGTCCCTCTGTTCCGTGGCCATTGACTTTTTAAACCACCCACTCTGGCAGCTGAAATTTTCCATGCTCAGTCCCTGCACAGCACCTTCTGTGCATTTGCATTTGGCAGGGTGCTGTGTAGGAGAGACTGCTGTAGGCAGAATAAACTGTCAAATGAAGTAAAAGAGGCATCTTTGATTAGCAGCTAATAGAAAAAATTCAACTCTTGGACCATCACCATCCTTGCCACAATGGATCTGAATGATGTTCTGTTAGTGCCCCGTTTTTGACCATGCCCTACACCAGTTTCTTTGCAGGAAGATACACGGAAGAGACCCAGTCAGCATCTCCTCCTAGAGCATCCCTCTCACCCTGAGGATCCCAGCTCTGTCACAAGTGTTACCTCCTTATACCTGTCCTAAAATAATTTTTCAAATCTTTTGTGCTTGGATTTAACATGTTTAAAGAAGAATATGTAATGTTTGATACTTGTCCTGACAGTTTCCATTGATAATAAATGTTTTGCTTGGCTGAATATGACCCAGCTGAATAAAAGACTGTGGCTTACTGACATGGGGTCCTAAGACTTTCAGCCTTGTAGGGCAGGTCTTTCCCCTCTGCAACATTACAAAGCTTGTAATCCTCCAGCCCATACACTGGCTTCTCTCAGGAAAGCTTATGAATGAGGATCTCATCCTGCCACTGAAACCTATAAGAAATGCAGATAAAGTGAAAAATAATTAAAAATTAATAAAGAAAACAAATCAAACCCTATTCCATTTAACAGTAGGGCCAAGGGAGAATACTGGGCACTGAAAATGGCATATCCCCAAGGAGCAAGTACCATCTCTTCAAAGGCACAGTTCTCCCAGAAGCAATAGGAGCAGCATCTGTGCATATAGCTTTTAAGTTTGTAATTTGTCTGTAATTTCTCTGCAATCACCAATATTCTGTGGGGCTTCTAGGGTGGTTTTTTAGTGTGTGTTTTCTTTTCCATTGCAAAGACCCAGCTCTCTCTCTGAAAGCCCATATGCTCCTGTCCTGTTTGACTTTAGCATGCGGGAAATGGCCTCTGTCCAATTAGCAGCATGGGAATTAGCACTGCTCAAAATTTGCTACTCCCCACTGTATTCCCCTCTGAGACTGCTGAACTTCAGTGCTCGATTTTCTCTCTTTCTCTCTTTTTTAAACAGCATCACAAAGATTGAGTGCATAGCAAACTATTAGAAAAGCATTGTTAATACTGAAGTCACAAGGTGCAGCTGTTCAATTCTTTATAATGGTAACACAGAGGCATTTCAGGTGAGTTGTGTTTTCAAGGTATTTCTTTCTTTGCTGACTTAGTATATATCATTTATCTTGTAAATATTACTAATGTTGGCCAGTCTTGTACCTCATCATGAACTCATAACATTTGGTACTTTACTTAAGCCCAAGCCTCTGGAGTCTCATGAATAACAGAAAAATCTCAGTTTTAGCATTGACACCTTTGTAAAAAAACATAAAACATCATCAAAGTGCAAACAGACAATGAAAAGTAATTAAATAACCACAATTCTATACACACACTTACATACATGAACATATACATTTATACCAAAATATTTTTTTCTAAACTCTATTTTTGTAAAGCCAACTCTATGATGCTTTAATGAGGGAGAGGAGAAAGCAACACTCTTTGTATGTTTGGGATTGACATTTCTGTACGAATACCATGTGTCATTAAAAAGGAGAAATTCATCTGACATAACATAATTACAATACCTCATTTTTAACATCCCGTGCTTGAGCTTTTACCAGTGCGACTTTAATGTGATATGTTTCTGTGGCAGTGCATATTTACTGTATAAAAGAGATAGCAACTGCTCTTTTGTGATGAATGCAAAGCATGGAAAGGAAACTTTTTATTTAGGCTGCTGGACACAGACCAAAGCTGCAGTTTTTCCTAGCTGTCTAGCTCCCAGACTGGCTCTCACAGTAGGTGCCTAGTGTCACTGTAATGGCTTTCTTGAAGTCCTGGCCTGGATTAGGCAGTTATAGATCAGAGTGAGATTCTGACTGAATTACACATGGCTTACCTTCTTTTCAAAGCAATTAAAAAAAGATTCTTTAAAACACACTTTTTACAAGTTGTATTGGAAAGCACATCTCCTGAGCAAGGGAGTAAGTGCCTGCTGTGTCTTTTGCCATTCACCCACAATCACAGTCAAAATTAAACATCACTATTGTCATTATTCAACTTGTGTGAAGCAAGGAGGCCAGGCCCCAACTGGACTGGATATTCTACAAAACTATCTCCAGGTGCATGGCCTAATATGGAAGCTGTAAACCACAGTAGCTAGAAGAAACTGAAGGGAAGGCTGAAAAAGCATCTGTTTATTAGGGGCAGGGGGAGGGGATTGAGCTTCCCTCTCCTCAGTCAGGAACCTGTTGAAGGTATATCAGATGGTATTTAGGAATACCCATATACTTCTTTCCCATATTCAGTGGGCCAGAAATGTGTGATGCCACAGAATCACATAGAATAGGCTTCATATAGAATCATAGAATGGTTTGGGTTTTTTTTTAAAGATTGCCTAGTTTGAATGACCCTGACAAGAGCCTTCTGCTCGACCAGGTTTCTCAAGGCCCCATCCAACCTGGCCTTCAACACTTCCAGGGCTGGGGCATGCACAACTTCTCTGGACACCCATGTCCAGTGTTTCACCACCCTTACAGTGAAGAATTTTTTTCCTAATATCAAATCTAAACCTGCCCTCTGTCAGTTTAAAGCCATTCCCCCCTGTCCTATTGCCAAATTCCAATAACTGGTTCTCTTTCATCTTTAGATGGAAGTTGGGCAGGGCCTCCACAGACACAAAACAAGGAAGGCAAACCCGGACGCAGCAATAATTCCAAAACGTCTTTTTGACATTTGAGCTGGACACAAAGGGGAAATACTTTGCCAAAATAGGGGAAAGCTCATCATCAAACAAACTTGCATGGAACTGCATTGCAAGAGGCTCACACAGCTCTCTTGAGATTAGCACAACCTGTCTGTAAGGTACAACTGGTGTTGAACGGGGAGGAATTTGGCAGCAAGAGAACACAAGGCAGTGTGGCTTGTCTTGATAACAAAAGTAAATAGATGTTATTCGTGGCAGTCTGGAGGCAGCCCAGAGTCCCATTTTCCCATGATGAGGAACTGTTCCACTATGGTTTAGTGGTGGGAAAATAAATAAGAGAGCCCTAAGAAAGAATCTGGACGGAAGTGCTGTGACACAGAACTGAAAGAAACAGTGGCCTTTGGAATAAAACATTGTGCCTCAATTTTCAAGAAATAGATTTTTTTTTAGCTGGAGAAGAAACTGACTTATTTTGATAAGCTGTTTAGCCAAACTAAGACAATGGGGAGGTACTATCCAAATTATTTGTAGAATCTCTGGCAGTGTATGGCTTCACCATAGTGTTTGACACCAAATAATTCTTTAGTCAGTGTATTGCATCCCACCTGTATTGGAGTTTGAGCTGAAAATCTACCCTAGAAGTGAGAACCCATTCCAGTCATATCCTTTCCTAAGAACACCTTGTCATGTTTGCTAAGGTCTGCACAGAGACAACCTCATACTGTCCCAGGAATTAGCTATTATTACACTGTGGAGATAATTAGACATTTTTGTAAAAGGATTTTCTTCAAATCTAAAGCTTACTTATGGGTCTTAGTCCCTCAAATGTGCACCTGATTCCACTGTAAGGAGTCTGTTGTCATTCACCCTTCTCCTCTGAAAGAACCATAACCTAGGTGGACACAAGGGCCATCTGCAGGTGCCCAGGATGCTCCTGTGAGCTGTGTGACAGGAGGTGATGCTGTTGCTCAGGTGTGGCAGCAGTGAGGATGGTGGGTGGCCCAGCATGCCGGGGGTGGGTATGTCCTCCCTGGCGCAAGGGCGCTGGGGGCAGGATCACTCTGCCGGCTCCCTTCGGGTGGGTGGCTCAGCATCAGCCCTGATTACTGACTCCTGTGGGGGCGTGGGGTCCTCCCTTAATTAGCCATGGCCTGTGGTCATTGACAGGCTCTCGGCCATTTAATGAAAATATGTGTTCTAACAGTGACCTTGATCTAACCAGGAGGTGCCAATCACATCAAGAATGACTGTCATAACAATCATCGCTGGCACATCGGGGACCTCAGGACCAGCAAAAAGACAGGCAGCGCTTATTCACAGCCTCCGAGGCTTCATCCTGCAGCAGGTTAGAGGAGCCCAGAGCAAGGGAATTTAGACTTTCCACCATGTGCTTGCATCCTGATCTGAGGAATTAGCTCTTCTGTGGGGTATTAACCCGCGGTAACTGCACAAACGTCTTCTCTATGGCTCCTCCGCTCGCACTGACTCTGTCCTCCAGCAGCCTCAGCTGGCTGTGCCCAAGCTCCCCTGCAGGTTTGCCCCCACCACAGCACCCCAGGGCACTGCACTGGGATGCCCCAACTCTGGGGGTCCTGTGAAGAATTCCTGCTCCCTCTCCCCAAAACCCCTTCTTTGTTCTGCGCCTTCATTCCCTATTCATGTGATCACCTCGGTGCAATGCTGTCTCTCTCCTTCCCTGACTCTGCAGGAATCAGCGGTGGCTTCCCTCTCCATCTGCTGCTGCAGAAGGCTCCTGGGCTGCGTTCTGCCCTTCCCCCAGTATTTGTAGGTCTCTCCCTCCCTCCTCACCCTCTCTCCCCCTTCACCCCCTACAAAAGTCCTCAAGAGTCAGCTGTCACTTGTTTTTATTTTCTCCTGGCTCCTGTAGCACGGTCACATCTGACTTGCCTGCGCTATTCCTCCGTGGCTGGGGGAAAACGTGGCCAACTTTTGCCTGGTGTCAGTTTAGCAGCCTGGGCCGCCTCCTCCTCCTCCTCCCTCGGGGCCGTAGGAGCCGTTGCCGCACTGTCTCCTCTCCTTTCTCATCATGGCTGGGCTGCAGCTGGCGTGACTGGTTTGAGAAAATCTGGGGCCCCCCGCGAAGCTGCTCAATTGAGTTTGCCTCCTCCTCCCTCCCCCTGCCCCTGCAAGGCTCGGGAGGGTCTGCGAGACTTTTCCCCCCTTCCCCCTCCCTTTGGCAGGCAGGAAGGCCAGTCCAAGCCAGAGATGAAGGCAGGAAAGCTGTTGATGGTGGTGGATGGGGAACTCATGGCAATTGTGGGGAGCAAGGGCTGAGATCCCCACATGGCTGCATTTTGGGACTCAGAACAAAGCACCAGTGGCTCCTCTAGCATGCCAAGGGCAAGTGGACATCCCTGGTGTAGGGCTCCGTCATGCCCCAGCCATCCCGTGGCACTATCCCCACACTGCCCAGCCAGGGACCACTGGGGTCCCACAGTCCTTAATGAATTGACCCTTTCCTGCTTTCCTACTTATCCCTTTACGATTGCCCTGGGGTATGGTTCATTTTACTCCCTTCTTTAATGAGTCAAAGGGGTCCAGTTGGAGCCTTTCCAAGACTTCGCTTCCTGCATTTCTTTACCCTTTCTACAAGCTTAATGAATATGCCACCAAAAAGCTCATTAGATGTAATGTCAGTTCTATTTCTGGTGCTCCCTCTTGGAGAAACTGTGTCCTGTGCTGGCAGGGAGATGAACCCAGTGAGAGCCACAAATAAATACCAAACTCCTCCCGTCCCTTTCTTTTCTGTCCTTCCCATTTTCACACTTAAACCGGAACAAGGGAAGATTCATGGCCCCTCCTAACTTTTCCTTGTGCTGTACATTTATCCAAGACTATCTTCCCTCTTGTCCCCATGATCTAAAACCAGTAGTCTGGACTTCTTGCTCCCTGTCACTGCCCTGGCTGCTGCTGTGGCTTTGGTGTGTGGCAGGGAGGTGAAAAGCTGCGTGGAGGAAGTGGAGCCTTTAGAGAATGATGCAAACCCCAGTGCTTCTGGGAAGCAATCAGCCCTGTTTATTACAGGTGAATCAGAGTTCCATGACTGGTGAATCACTGGAGTATTTGACATGTCAGAGCAGTGGAAAAATGATTCACTGAAGGTTTGCTCTCCAGAGAATAGATTTTTTTTTCCCCCTACCAAGGAAATTTGGGACTGCTTCAGGGTTTGTTTGGGTCCCCTCCTTGCTTCCAGAGAAACAGGCATTCTGTTACCATTTTCAAAGGCAGACAGATATAATGGAGAGCAGGGAGAAGAGAAATTTAAAGATGCAGTTAGATGGTTCGGAGCAGTTCCCTCCTGCTGCCTGTTCTTGACTGATGCTTGTTATGTATATGTGGGTCTGCCTGCCGGTAGTCACCAGGAAGGCAGAAGTAGCAGAAGGAAGAGGACATGGTTACCTTGCAGTATTTCTGCTAGAAAGCTGTAAAATGCATTCTACTTACCTTGCAAGCCCCTTGAACCCTTCCAACAGTTATAGGAGAAAGTTCTTCTGCTTTTCTATTTCACTTTCTACAGATGTATTTTTCAATGTAATGTTATTTTGTCAGCTGTGTTAATATCATCCGGTGGGGAGATCTATTTTGGGAGTGAGGATTCTCAGCTCTGGGACTTGTAAAATATATTATGGCTTTTGATGCACCAGGGACAGTAATAACCTCTTAATAAAATCCTATTTATGTTGGAATTTGAACAAGGTGTTAGAGTGATTTGAAGGGTACGAAATCAGAAGTATGCCAAGATTAGTGGCCTCCTATTGGTCTTAATCTTGTTCCATTACCATTTTCAAAGATATATTAATAGCTTCAATTTTTAATTTGAATTTTTCTTTCCTGTAAGGTATCGTTAAGTTGAAAGGTGCAAATGAATGACACTGGTAAATTGGTCTGCTGAATGTCTTTGCGTAGTATCAGAGGGTCAGCTGTTTCCAAGTTGCTTCCCCATGTGGCTATCAGTTATAGAGTAGATTGGGTCCTGTATCTCCAGGGTTATGGAGAAAGCAACAGTAGCTGTAAGGCCCCTTAAACTTTCTTGGTTTTCTCTTCCTGTTTCAGAGCTGGAACAACCCCCATTTACTTACTTTTCTGTCCTTTCTTTAGTGCATGTCTCAGGAGACAGCGGTGTGCTGTCCTGGCAGGGCTCCTTGGTGTGAGTGCAGGTCACAGGGTGTGTCCCTGGTTTGCAGAATGAGGCTGCCCAGCATGAGCATGTGCAGACAGAAGTGCTGGCTAATAGGCCTTCACAAAGTGCCTGCTCTAAAAATGGTGCTACCTAGATACTAATGACTGTTTATTTTTGTATTAGTATTATTTCATTCTAATTAATAACGTGAAAAGCTTCTTGCACAATTAAAATGATGAAGTAATAATATAGAAGTTGGGAATCTCTAGCGCTAAGGGACAAAGGGAAGCAGCAATTAATGGACCTATCTTTAGCTCTTTGGCCCTTTACAAGGACAACAGAGAGCTATTTAATATGGGGGCTGGGAAAGTTCTGTTAAAAAAAAAATTTAGGAGAATACTTGTGCTCCAAGTTTAGTTCTCCCTAACATCTAGTCACTTCTGAAATAGAAGTGTAGTTTTTAGCATTTGAAGATGAAACTGTCTTATATCCCTTAACCTCGTCTCATCTGAGGCAGATAGATATTCTACCAGGAAGCCCCACAAGAGATTAGCACTACTGATATACTCACCCCATAGCTACTACTTCTTATTTGTCTAGGAGCATGCTGTGTCTGGCAGCTGGTAAGAAAATAAATAAATAAACCCCAGGAATCAAATTCCTGAGGAATCTGGTCATTTCAAGGTTCCTCTATACATTCACAGGTTTTAAAGGCCAGAAGGGACAATTATATTCTGACCTCTGGTGCAACATAATCCACTGAATTTCTCCTAGTGTCGCCAGCACTCAGCCATATGAAATGAGTTTGTGCTCTTTAAAATCCTCTCCTCAGCTCTGGTATCATCTCTCAAACAATCCCTTCTTACCCCTTATACTCTCCTGTTCAGTACTGTGTGTGTGGATGAGGGTGTTTTCAGGTCTTCAAACAGTAGCAGCCCCAGAGCAGGAGTATTCTATGTTAAAGCAGCACAGTTCAATCCCTTTAACCCGTGCTCACTGTTTCTCCTCTGTGCCTTTGCACAGCATTTCAGCCTGGCTCCCAGAGGTGGGGACAGCCTTTACAGATGTGTCACAGATAGCTCCTCTCTGGGTCCCCTCCATGGTGAGGTTTTAGGGCAATTTTTCCCCAGCAGGGAGGATGGGTGGTATCTCTTCTAAGTGGCTGGAGAGGAGTGGCACTGCAGCTGAGGGCTGGCTGGCTGGCTGGCTGGAGCCACTCTTAATACAGCCTTGGAAGGGGAGAGTTCATGTCTTTTTGTTTTATTTATTTCTGTGACAGCTGAGCTCAAGGGCTGGCCTGCCTCTCACAGGGATAGTGGTAGCCAGTGGCTAACCTTGTTCATGCATCTGTGTGGGACTGGGAGCACACTGATGATGGGGAACCGTGAGGCCTCCTCTGCACCTGAAGTGGGCAGAGCTGAAACCCTGCAACAGAGAAAGAACAGTTTCTTAGCAGATGAAAAGGCTGGGAAGGAAATCTGGGCCAAAATCCCTGGCCTGGGTAGAGCAGGGGCAGAATGCCCCTAGCCTTTAGTCAGAGCGGTACTCCCAGTACACCTGGGCAGAAGAGATGACTGATTCCTGTAATGAACCTGAGTAACTTGTGTGTCAGAGGATTATTGCCTCCCCAGCAGGGTGGTCAAAGCCTGGCAGCTGTCTGCAGCCTGGCAGAAGCTTTGCTTGCCTTCTGTTAGTGAAAGGAGGGCTGGAACCCCAACACATTTCTGAGGTGGGCAACTGGCAGTGACTGCTCACTGCCCCTGTGCTTGCCATGGCAGCAGCATTGCATTTACCTTGGTGCAGATGAGGTCTGGGTCTGCCTCCCTATTTATTGATGTCAAACCAGTACTCTCACTTTCAGTTCTCTTATGATGAATCTTGCTTCATATATTTATCGAGAAAGTCTGAACTGATATTATCTCTGTATCCTCAAATGCTGGTAATGAAACCCCTATCCTGCACAGTGATTCTTCATCAGCAAGAATGACTTTTTTTGCTGTGCTTTACATCTGCCCTAAATTGTGTAGGTTTTTTAGAAAGCAGTGTAGTTAGGCAAGAAATTTACCCCTCTACCACTTTGAGTGTGCCAGAGCTCCTGTTGCTTTACCTGACATCTTCAAACATGCATTGCCTCTGAGGTGGAGCTGAACAATCACACAGGGCTGCTTTTCCTTATTTTGGTCAGTTTATTTACTTAGCTGTTCATCCAGGGCAGATGTCGAGCTATTCTAGCTGGGCAGCAAAACCTGAAGGATTAGGCTGAGAAGCAAATAAAAGAACCTCAACTGTATTATTTTTTAAAAAAATCTCATGATCTGTTAAGCATGTCTCCCTGTCTGCCAAGGGCCTGACTGGTGCTTCTGGACTGATTGGTTGGAAGTACTGCCATTTCCAACAGTTTTCAGCCTTCCCATAGGAGCGATGATGTGGTTTATATATTTCAGTCTTGCTCTTCACTCTGCTGTTGTCTTTAAAATGGCTGAAAGTCCTGAGTGTAAGGAGTAGGTGTTTCTAAAAAATCCCTTTGTGTGGTACTGTCTTTTCTACAGCCATGATTCGCTTACCATTATAAACAATGTGATAACTTAATTCCAATGGGCTGCTTTAATGTGCAATAAAATATAAATTTAGGCAGCATGTAAAATAAGCTTTTCCTGCCATATGACAGAAACCACAACTGTCTGGCATGGACACACAAGCCAGAACCTGAAAGGAAGCAAAGCACAAAGCCAGACATGATCTTTGATCATATGTTGTTTAAAATTAACAGCACAGATCATACCCACACTTAAATAACACATCTGTCTGGGGGCTAGATAGTAACACACAATATGCTTTTTTAATTCATTATGCATTTGAATCTCTCCCAAGTAACAGGTGGTTTTCTGACAACGAAGCCTGCCAAAAAAGGCTTGAGAAAGGTCTGGCTGATGGTTATCCTGGGAGGTGAGGTAGCCTGGGTTCCTGGATAGCAACAAGCCCTGGCTCTCTTAACTGTTTTCCTGCTGGTTCTCCATCAGTTTTTGCCATAATTAATGCCCTGCCTGCCTTACAGCACCTGTATTCAGGCCTTTAGAGGGGAAGTTGTGTCCCGAGGCAGAGCAGCAGAGGTTTGGGTCTGTGCCCTGGGGCTGAGGATCTGTTCCACATGGGCAGTGCTGGGGTGCCATCCTGGCTGCCAAGCAGGTTCAAAGGGTGGATCTGGTCTGACCAAACACATGGCTTCCTCTGGGGATGGGTCCAAGCTAATGACCTTAGAGACCCTTTATGGCACCTTTGAAGGGCAGTTCATCCTGGGCTATAACCATTTCTGAGATGGCTGTGCCCGCAGGATGCCTGCCTGTCTCCCAAACTGTGAGGGAGAATGACAAGCTTGGATGGTAAAATTTACGCTGCAAGCAGGGGTCAGAGAAGTGAATCCCACCTGAGCTGCTCACACACTGGTCTGGGAGAGCACAAGCCTTGATGAGGCTGTGTGTTGCCTTTTAAACCCGTGCACATCTGAAAGGTGCGGGTGGCATGCAGACAAGGGCCTGGGGTCTGTCATGGCAGGCATGCCCTCTGCAATCGGCTGTTCACAGGTTCCTTTGAAGCAGAGGGAAGTTCTGACTCTACCAGGCTTGGTGTTCACTGAACAGTGACCAACACCCAGTCTGAGAGAGGGGTGTGAAAAACCTGATGCATTTTGCTTTTCCCTACAAAAGGGGAAAGTCATCTGTAGCAGATGATCCAGCTACAGCATGAGGCAAAGAAATGATTAACTGTGCCTCATTATGCATGACAGCAACTGCTAGAGCTTATGAAGTTAGCCACACCTTCTAAAAATCTAGCTGTGGTGTCTGGAGTCCAGGACATGTCCCACTGCACAGTTCCTTGGGGCTGTGATGCAGGTTTGCTGGTGCAGAGCCTGATGGCTCTCCAAGCTGGGATGGATGGGAATATGATGTGGCCCCACTTCTCCCCTGGCTTTTTTGAATCCCTTTTGGGTGGACTTTAGGAGATCTGTCTGTCCCTCTGGCATCTTGTGAGCTCAGAGGAGAGGGAAGATTCCTGACCTCAGCCCTTGCAAAGTGAGGTGAGCTCAGCTCCAGCAGTAATGGATTTGTGTCCCTTCATATACTCCAGTTATAACAGGAATTCGTTTTGACCTGTTCCTTGTGTAAGCAGCTGCTCTGGGAGGTAGGGGAAAGAGAGAGATTACTTCCTCCAGGGTTTGCACATAGTAGTTCCCATTTTTGGCAAAATAAACTCACCAGACGGTGATGGAAAGCCCTTCCCTCTAGCCAGGAGCTCCTTGATCCTCACACCCCCAGGGTAGAGGGAAACAGCTTCCTTTGGGTGCTTGGTACAGGCATGCTGTACTTACCAGGAGTGCTTGGTTAGACCTTCTCCAGACTGGACAGAGCAGGGGACCTGAGGTTTGTAACCTGGGAATGGAACAGGAGATGTTCATCCTAGCTGCTTTCCTGCATCTAGTGACATGTTAGTCCTCAGGGTCCTTCTGGGTCACTTGTCACATGCAGTTTGGGTCGAGGTCTGCCCAGAACAGACTTCCAGATCAGTGACTGCCACTGCTGAGAGGAAGTTTGTTAAAACAAACTTCTCAAACGCAGTTTTTGTGGTTAAGTAGAGTCCATGGAGACACAGGTAGTTACTGGGAGGTGTGGTATGATTTGATCCCAGCTGCTGTGTCAGTCACAAGGAGGCTTTGAGAACTCCTGGCACTGAGCAGGGTGCAGGTGAGCTCTGAGCTTAGGGAATTGACAAGCCTGTGTCCTGCTCTCTTTTCCTTCAGAATTCCTCCTTCTCCTCATGCATTCATCACACAGGTCTGCTTTGCCTACCACCCAGGTAGGAAACAGCACTGGGAATACTTAACACAGAAGAGCTAGTAGGGTTCCTTGGCTAGCAAAGGACTGTAAATGGCAATGATTCCAGACTCGGAAGACAAGGTGTTGGGTTTGGGAGCTTTGGCTTTAGCTTTTTGCCGGCAGGGTGAGCAGAGGCCTACAGATCCTCTGACACGTACACTTGTAGGTGGAAGAGGGTTGCAGCCATCAACACTGCCTAACCACAAAAATAATTTTTCATGCTGTTTGCAAATTAGGGGACTTTCTAGGAACATCACCTGTGCAAAGTGCACTCACACAAAATGGCAGTGCTTGCACACCAAACCATTGGGGATTGCCAGGGCAGCTCCCCACACTGCTACCCTGCAGCACCTCTGCCCCATCTCTCTCTGCACCAGCTGTGCAAGGGAAGGAGGGATTTCCCCCAGGTCTATCGCCCGCAGCCACAGGAGGAAGTCGTTCCGAAGAGATGCAGCTCCTCACCAGGGCGTGAGAAGGCACACGCGTTCCGAAACCCTGGTGTGGGAAGACAAAGAGCCGTGTGAATGGTGAAGCTGGCTGCAGGGGCGCCGGGGGAGCAGGGTCTCCTGTCAGAGGGCTGGAAGCCGAGCGTGTTTGTGAGCAGTGTGTGGCACAGGCGTGGCAGGCACCTGGCAGCTCTCGCTGGGGCGCGAAGGCCCCTCGGGCCGGGGGCTCCCCGGGGCTGCTGCTGGCCACCAGCTTGGCATCGGTAGAGCGCAGCTGTCAGCTCTCCTCCGGGGGGACCGTGCTGCGTGTTTACATGAGGAATCATATGGTAGCCTCTTCTAGCTGGTGGGCAACTCGCGGGGTTACCTCATCTGCAGTGGAATTACCTCATCGGTGTGAAATGCAGTGCAGTGCATTTCACACCAATGAGGCAGCAGCAAAGCAGGCTGCTCTGGGGCATGGCTCCCTCGGCAGCAGGCTGCAGAGCAGTGACCACTCAGGAAAGAAACTTGAAATCTGCTGGGATTGCTTTGCGGCATGAGTGGGTAGCCATGCACGCACCCTTTGGATCCCTGTAAGAAGTCAGCTGTGCTGACCCACCCAATGCCCAGCTGCCATGTAAAGTCCTGGTGCAGGGAGCAGCAACCAGGATGTTATTCTCCACCATAGGTTAAGACTGGGAGAGTGGAGTCTTTGGCATCCTCTGGCTTAAGCATGTTTCTTGACCCGGATTGTCCTGCTTCACCTCTTTAAAATCAAACCAACCAATTATTACATGTACAAATAAAAAATGCATGTGATGCCCAGGAATATATAATAAATTATTGGTGCCATAAGCGGAGGAGTTTATTGGCCCCTGTCAAGCTATTCACAATGTAAAGGACATACTGACCTAGAATGATCTCTTTCTTCCAATCAGCATTTACACTGTAACAGGAGGAGAGCCAGTCAGTATTTGTGCATTGGTAAGCTTAACCCTTCAGGCTACCCATGCAGATATTTACTTTAGGATTTTGTGTACAATTCCAGCCCTGGCAGGCCATTTTTATTTCTAATAAACCCTTCTCTTAATCGAGGAATCTGTGAGCTGGAGGCCACCACTTCTGTGAACAAACATATTTTAAATTCCTTAGAGCATGTGTGTATGCACATATATATTTGTGTGTCTGTGTGTATTTTTCTTTTCTCCCAGGCTATTTATCATGTCCAGTTGGACACATTGTGTGAGCACAGCTGCTCTTATCTGGCACAGGGTAGGATATTAAAGGGGAGATTAAGATTACCATTTTGCTTTATTTCATTTCTCAGAGCTTGATCTGCATAGCCAGTTCTTGTGTCTGTGTGTGTGTGTGTGTGTGTGTGAGTGCAGAATAATAGTTGTGAGCAGGGTTCGCACACGGTGTCTCCAGGCAGTAGGTAAGGCACATCTGGAGTTTACAGCTCCTGGAGATAGTTGCTCGAATCCCAGGAGCGTGGGTTTGGGCTGGGAATGGGGGGCTGGTATCCATGGTGAGGCTCCCTATCTCACAGTACCAGGTGTGTGCATGTGAAGTAAGTTCTTGGAAAGACCATTCTCAGGGGGCAAAGAGAGAAACCGGAGAGCGAGGTAATTAGGAACTACCTTGCACAACTGAACCGGCTCATTAGGGATGAGTAAGGGAAGGACAGTGCTCTGAGCAGGTGATATGTGCAGAGGTTTCACACAGCCTGCCACTGGCCCTGCTCTATTTCTTTTTCCATTTACCTCCCTTTCCCTTTTCCTCTCCTTTTCTTTTTCTTTTCCTCTTTCTATTTTCTCCTCCCCTCTTTCCTTTCTCTTCTCCATTTCTCTCTCTCTTTATGCATAAGGGTGGAAAATGGAGCTTCTGAAATAATTCCAGATGGGTCCGTTTGACAGCATCAGTGCTAGTTGTTCTCTAAACTGAAACAAGATCCATATTTGGGTCAATATAGATTTGTGTGTGGGGAAGTATTCCCTTTTATTTCTTTGTCAACTCAGTGTGGCAGTGCTGCTAAAAAAACCACATGCTCTGAAGGCTACTAGTTACTAAAACAAACCCTTTTGCCTGCTCTTTGTGCACTTCATCCATTTCCATACATAGAGTGTGGCTGATCTTACACTGTTTGACCCTTGCACATCGAGGAATGTGGCCATTGTACTTCTGGAAATTTGGAGCCTCCTGAATCCCAGCTTCCCATCATCCCTCAGAGCAAGAGAAGCATGGTGCTGCCTTAAGCTCCCAGCAAAAATTGGGTGAATATGGCTCATAATCCAAGCTTAAGTGGATTTATGGGGTGAAGAGGCAATCCTCCTTCTGTTCTGTGTTTCACAGTGCTGTTTGGAAAGGAAACTGATGCATGATTGTATTAAACCTTCCTTCTGCTCCAAGCCCTAAATCATGCTGGAAAACAACGTGTCCTTGTGGGGTGCTGAGCATTGGTCCTTGTGAAACGCTAGGCACCATATAAAAATCTGATACAGGAACAGACTGGGAAAGGCTTTCCATAACTAAACTTCCTATTTAAGTAACGTTTACTAGTGTGTGTCTCTTCAGCTTTGCCACTGTCCTCCAGCCAAGCAGGGTTACGTCTCCGTGTGCTAGGGTGGGCTTGAACCTTCTTTTTGCAGGAAGAATTTTGAATTCAAGGAATTAGGAGAGGAAGCTGCAATTCTCTCATGCAGGTGAAATTAGAGAAAGATATGACTCATTGGTGGGGCAAATTGAGCCTGCCAGCTGGGCTTCATTCAGCTGAAAAATATGCCCCTGTGGCTGCAAAGAAGCCAACCAGAACTAACCAGAGGGGTGCAAATCTTCAAGTCAAACTGCAAACTGGGAACAACAAAGCAAATCATTCAGGTAGAAGGCATGCAAAATGCAATTGGTTCTCTTGCGCTTTACCTTGAATGGATTAAATCTGGCACTCGATGTGCGAACCCACAAGCGTTTGAACGGTAGTAAGCTGGCATAAGGCTGGCTATAATTAGAAGTGATATCTGCTCAGAATTAAAGTGCCAAATGTGCCTTCAGGTGTGTTCATTCTCCATCTTGCTTTTTAGTCCAGGCCTGACATATTTGGGATTCTTGCCACAGGAACAGTACCAAATGACTCACTCACAGTGGTAGCCATGTGCTGAAGACTGCATCCTACAGAATCAGTGGGCTTGCAGTTCAACATAAAAGGCAAAACCTCAGGAGACTGACATATGGTCACTTGGTTCAAATAAGCTCCTTCAAACTTGAAAATTTCTCCAAATTTTTATCTTCTTTCTGCCATTTTTACAGTTGTGGCTTTTCTTGGCTGATTCCTACCTTATTTGATTCTTCTCTGTCCTGTCATTCTTCTGCCTCCTTTTAGCCTCTGTGTCCTTGGGCAGTCGCCATTCTCAAATTCCTCCTTTTAATTGCAGGCACCACAAGCTCTCTGTTTATCCTTGACTCCCCGACAGCATGAGAGGTTTTATAGCCCCTCTGGAGGCTCAGCTGTAAAGAGTGGAATGCTCTCTGCTAATTTCCTACTCATTCTCTCTTGGTTGCTGGTGTAATAGGGGACAGATCTGCAAAACCACCTAGAGGCAGGAGAGGTGAGCTCCGCAGAGCCTGTCTGCTAGATATTCTGGTGGAGTCCTCAGCCCAACAGCACAGCTGGGCAGCCAGCAACAGGATAAGAAGGACAGGTATTGATGGAGCAAGTGTAGGAAGGAGAATAATATCTCCTGCCTCAAGGAGAGGCTTATTTTTCATTATGCAGAAAAACCCAAGGATGTCAGGCTGGTATTGGCTGTACCCTGAAATCATGTGAAGCGGTTGGTATTGCAGGCACTCAGACCAGGATCTTAAAAATTGTTCCTGGATCCAATACTATCAACAAAATCCATCCACGCTAACATTCACTCTGCACTCCAAGGTGGCCAGCCTGACTTTAAAGTGTTAGACAAATGAAAATGTGGTTTCTTCCATTTTGTAAGTCCAGGCATCTTTTAACACCTGTTGGTCTGTTAGAAACCATTTTTTGTGTTTTGTAGCATCTTATGTTGTGTTTGGCATGTCAGGAACAGAAAAGACCTGCTCTTCACACAATTCCCTTCAGATCAGATTGATAATATGTATTGAATGATGTTGCTTAAATCAATGCAAATTGATTGAGGGCCTCAGAGCATCTGGAAGATAACAGGAGAGGAGAGACCAATATCCTGAAGGGATATTCGTGGCCATTTTTAAAGTGCTGCACAGCTTCTGCCCAAAAGGAAAAACTTGCAGGTCATTTTGAGAGGAGGGCATGCTTTGGATTGAAATTGAGAGCCTGTGTGAGATAGGTAATGATGCTCCCTGAGTACTGTTATCCCTCTTATTTCTTATAACTCCTCTAACTGCTAATAAATTACTATAACCATCGAATTATGGTCAGCAGGGAGTCTTAAAGAAAAAAATTGGTTGTCTTAATGAGGAAGGGGGGAGCAGAGAAAAGGAGGGAGAGATTTTAATGGAGAAAACAAACATCATCAAGACACAGGGGTGTTTATTTTGCATCTGGATTGTACGCAAAAACAGGGAACTTGAAGAGCAAAGCTGCTGCTGAATTTCTGTCCATCTCCCCCATCCTGCTCAGAGTCAGAGGCAGCTCTCATAGCTGTCTTTGTGATAAAGCTTACAAGCAAATTGGACAGGGTGTCAGGCTGGCTATGAAATATGACAAATTAACAGCCGAGGCTGCTACTGCCCTGGTTGCAGACACTTCATTTAGAAGTTATCATGTAACTGGATGCTTTCTGTAATTTGTGATGATACTGATTGTGATAAATTGCAAGATTCAGGTAAAAAATTCAGCCCATTCCTGAAACTGAATATTAAGGGAAGAAACGGTTGTCAATATTGTGCCACTTAACTTCAGGCTCCCCAAATGAGAAAAGATCTCACAATAACAATAAAATTCTCAGTCACTGAGCAATGTAATTATATTAAGCTAATTACATTACAATTAGCAAATCTTTAATTTATTTTTAATGCACTGATTAAACTTTATGTGGTAATCATAAAGCTTTCTGAATGGCAATCCTTTTGGGGAAGCATTGACACCAGCCAGGGGTCACTGGTTGATGTTAGAGTATTTCCTGAAGTAATAAATAATTGAAGTTTTATCTAGCTTGGAAAAGTTTCCATACAAATGTTTCAGGCATATAATTTATTCCCTTCCTTCCCTTTACCTTGATGGCTGATAAGTGGAAAAATTAATGCTCCACATTCCAGTCCACTCTGTTGGTCCCATGCATTTTCATTGGATTGTTTGTTTGTTTTTTAAAGCTGGCAGCTGTCTCAAAGGACCCAAAGAAGCCCTTATCAGGTGGTTCTCAAGTGGTTTATCAGAGATTCCTCCTCTTTTCAGTAAGACTCCCTGTAAGCAAAGGCTGGGGAATGTGCCTCTGTATAAATTCTCCATCCCAGGTGTAGCACCATCTTGCACCAAACAAAGGAGGAAAATTAGGCATGATAAAACTAACTGGAATGAAATTAGGGACTGGAGTGTTAAGCTCCCTGAAATTCATGTTCAGATCCTGTATGGCCTTGGAGGCACTTTGGCCATGCAAGTCCTTCAGACTTTGCCATTAAAGTTCCTAAGGCATCTAATGCCATTTTGGAGCATGCCTAACTGTGCTTCTGCCTTGACCAGGCTGGGCAGCAGGGTACTTATCTTAGTTGGATTAGAAATGATGAACAGTGTGTTCATCCACTTATCTTGTTGCAGGGCTCAGTCTCACAAGGACACTTCGTATCTGCCTGCTGTGCTCTGCCAGATCTGATCCTTCTTTGGCCATTAGGCCAAAGGTTTTTTCTTTCTTCTCATGTTTAGTCTACTTTAGCTAACAAATATATATATATGTATGTATTTCCTATGAGGCATGGCTATTTTGTAAAGAAGAGAAGCGTGGTTTTTCCACCCTGAATGCCTTACCAATAGAGAGACTGAGAGCTCTCCACACAGAGAAGGAAATCTCATCAGGCAGAAGAGGGGGCAAAGCACTTTGGGTGGGACTATTCAACTGCTGCAAAAGATGGAGGATTTCAGCATCATGGTTTTTTTTTTTTTCTGAACACCCTCTGAGGCACTGCTCAGTTCTGCAGGAAAGAGACATCTTTCTGAAAGGGGCATCCAAAATGAGAAAACACACAGAGTAAAATAACTAAGCTCTGGAGAGGAGAGGGACTTTGGCTCTACTCCTATCCCACATCCTCAGGGTTTTCCCAGAGGTAAGCTATGATGGCTCCTTGTTCAGTCCAACGCTTTTAAAGTGAAGTCATGGAGCTCTGTGGACCAGGGCCAAATGCTGCTATCTCAAAAATTCTATGCCCCAGCTGCACATTTTCCTTGTCTTCTGGAGGAGGCAAAGGAGGAGGGTGAAGGGGGTACAAAAACCAGCCCATCCTCAAGCCCTGCCTGTCCTGAACAGCAGATTCCTGGCCAAATGGGAACCAGGCACCATGCTGGGAGGGTACTGTCTCATCCCTAAGGAGAAAACTGGGCTTTTTGCCCTGTGTCAGCATTACTGATGTAAAGCACCTACCCAGATTCTGGGATGTGAGCTATTATCTCTGCAGGGCTCTCTGCTGCTCGGAGTAGATGTATCTGCTTCCCTGCCGTTAGCTCCAGGCTCTCTCGTATGGCAGGCACCAAGGCACACACAGAGACACGTGTTGTAGCTCCTTTTTTGGATCTGGTCCTTGGTGCTTAGGGACCAGATGTAATTTGTTCATGCACCCTGAGCTCTGCAGGTGACTCAGGAGCGTGGGACTGGCCTCTACCTACATTCAGCATTAGTGATAGGCAGCCATTCCCTGCAGACAAATTGGCATGTCACTGCCACACTAAATACACCGAAAGGAAATGGCTGAACTGGAGGAGCTGAAAACAGAGTATACTTAGAACTGAGAATATTTGGGGCCAATTTTCATGCTCCAAATTTTGCAAAATTGCCCTGTCAGCTCAGAATAATTATAAAAAAAATAATTGAAAAATGTGTTATTTTACATCTTACAAGTAAACAAGAGCAATGGCTCAGCACTGTGTATGGAGTGGCCTGCAGTCCTTGTTTTTGTTTGTGTGGGACCTTGAGCAACTGCTGTGTTTATTTTTTCCTGATAATCTCTCTAATAACATGGAAAAAGAAGGCACAGACTGTGCCTTTTTTTTTTTTAATCCTTTTTTTTTTTTCTTTTTGGTGAGAATTGAAATAATTCATGTTTCTCCTCCGTGGAATGAATTTCCCAACCATAATAGTGCACGTTGAGTGTATCTGGAAAGGATGCTGCCTTGTTCGATGAACTGAATTGTGCACACAGTTGGAGGCTCTGACAGTGCCAGCATCAGTGAATGCAAGTTGCATAAAAAAGAGGCAGCATCATTCATGACACTAATGAACAGTCCTTCCTCGTCCATCAGAGAAATCTTTCCCAGGGATAACGATTCTCCTAGCATTTTCTTAGCCATAAAAGAAGAGATTGTGCTGGGTCTTTGGTTCTGTAGGAAACTATCAGGAGGATTCTAAGGCTGGGAACAGAAATCAATGTTTCTGTGATACTGTATTGGCTAAATACTTAGACCAGAGGAAAAAGATTTTGTTTTGACTGCACAGTGAACTTCTTGTTTTGCTTTGCTGCTACAAGATTGTGAAAATAGAAGGAAATTTAAGAGGACATATTTGATTCCAAGCAAGTCTGCCAGCAAGTTCTCGTCATTGAGGTGTGGTGTACCTGGCTCACTCATGTAGTCCTACAGCTTTAAGTAACTGTAACTTCATTGATGTCAGTGGAATCTCGGGAGTAAAAGGGGAAAATTGGTGTGACACAACAGTGATTCAGCTTTAATGTATTCCCTCATTCTTCTCCAGGTATTTATTATCATTTAAGAGACATCTACTTTAAATCTTTCTTATTACTTGAAAAAAGTCTCCTAAGATATGAACAAAACCAATAGCAGAAGGGTCTCTGGGGATCTAATCTACAAAATGACAATTAGACAAGATCTAAAACTAGGGGCTTGATCGTAACAGCAATTGAGGGTATTATAATTTCTTTAAATTACTGAAGAAAAAGCTAAAGTATAGATGAAGTTTTGTCAGAAAAATACAATTTGTCTTGCATGACTTTATGAGAGTTGTTGAATAAATATGGCCTGTACCTATTTATTCATCAGCATGTATTGCATCACTTCTAGGAAGTCCTGTCAGTGAAAACCTTCTACTGTAAGCTAGACTGCAACCCACAATTCCAGCTATTTTTTTTTTCTTTTAATCTGCCCCTTAAATATTTTGCACCTTGCTCCCTGCCTTTCTGTGCAAACCAAAGTAATACTTAATAGGCTTCTCCGTACACTCTGTAATGCTCTGATTTTCCAGTGCTTTATGAGCGACTCCAGTGGTGGGAAGTTAGATCCCGGTCCATGTTGTTTTGTGGGTGATCATACCAGTTTTAATGGCCTGTGTGTTTGTTTTATGTTTTAAATGCATGTGCAATGCCTTTGGGGGCAAGAAACTCATACAGATAGCGCAGTCTAGGAGATTGTGTTCATGTTCATGATGGCAACCATAATGACTGGGATTATAGCAGAAAAAGAGTTTGAAGCTTGCCTTCGGGTTAGAGAGGAAAAATCAAAACTTATACTGTTGACCACATTTAGGGACCCTTTATCTGGCTTTCTCCACTTCCCCAAGACGTGCTAGCATCTGACAATGCTGCTTCAATACTTTTATCCATCTGACAGAGGTGGATTTAAGTTTTAAAAAAATCTACATGACTGAACAGTTTGATACAGGCCATTTAAAAAAGTATATTTTAGGACTGACTATGATTAGGTTACAGGCTGCTTTTCTTTAAAGTAAATTTGTCACGTACTCTGCATTTGTATCAGGCATGAGGCTTTTGTCACTGGGGAAAATCACTTTAAAGAACCAGACCAAATCCCTCACATTGGTGAAGTATCTGTAATTCCTGATCTCCCTCGCATGACTGATTTCTGCAGGAGTGATGCTTTTGTGATCCATGCATTAGCAATAACCAGCTACAGCTACAGTAATTAAACAGTTTAAATCTACCATCCTATATAGATCCACTTTGATTGCTTGCTTTTTTACTGTTCTTGTTACTGGACTTCAGAAATTAACACTTTGGTGGATGCTGGGAAAGGCAGCTTTCCCCTCTTCCTGCCATAAAATGAACCTCATTAGAAAACAAGTAATTTATTGGCACTGAGTTTGCATTAATACCGTAATGATATCTCTACTTTCAATCACTGCAAATTGCAAAGTGTGATGTCAATTCAAGCAGAGTTGTTATTTTGTACTCTAGTGTCTCAGGAAGTTTTCATTAGTTCATTGGATTTAACAGACTTAGAGAGCTTCTTTGAGAGAAAAGTATGAAGCATGTATGAAGTATGAAAAATATAGAGACAAAAGTATGCCTTCATTGTCTGACCAGTAAAGACAATTGCTACTTCTGGACGAATATGGACTTGTGACATGGGACCTTTCTTTTGATTTTCCGTGACTGATCTGTCCTGTCAGAAGCCAAACTGAAAATTATTGTTGCTCCTTTACAGGTGTGGCAGATTTGCAGATCATCTTCACCTCTAGAGGAGAAATGAAGCGCTCAGTCTCCACTATGTTTGTTTACAAAAGACACAGGTCTTATCTTTCTGAGTCATTCACAGGAATGTGAAAGCTTAAAACTCACTTTTTTTCTTTGTTCCCAAATCCTGAGCTTTTCACCTGGGAAACCCTTCTAGGTCAAAGCTCCTCCTCTGAGACCATATGACCTTTAAAGGTGGGCTTGAACCTTTTTTATGCAGCTGCTCTGCAATACAAATGAACCTCAAAGCTTTAGCAGCCAGACAAAGAAGAGGTCTTTAACCCACACAGTCTCTGTAAGGGGGGTCATTTATGCTTAAATGACCCCTAATGGGCAAGTGATGAGTACTGTTCAGCACAACAATATTAATGGGCAGGCAGGAGCACAGAGCAAGGGGTAAGATGGATGCTTGCATGTTTCCATACCTTACAAAGCAAAAAGGGGTGGGCAAACTTACCTACTCCTTTCCCAAAGGACAGCCAACAGCATCTGACTATTTCAAAAGCAATGCTGCTTTTGTCAATTTATTTCAATGAAATGAAAAGATTTCTAAATTCATGTTTAATTAGATAAGTTTAGATTTATTTGGATTGTATAGCTTGGCTGATATGAAGGTGAGGAGAAGTAGAAAATTTACTTTATTTCCAATGATCTGATGTCCATTTCCATGGAAACAGAAATGGAAGCAGGAACCAAACATAAGCAGTCACAGCCCTGGTTAATTGCCCATGGCTGCTTTCTGTTTCCACTTCTATAGTGCTGAACTCTATGTTTTCTACTGACCCCGTTACTACATAACAATGTGTGTGAGAGGGACTGATGAGGGAAGACTGGGCACAAGAAAGGTGAAGAGAGGAAAGATCTGAGGCAGATCCAGGCTCTCCAGGATGACCAGTAAAGAAATCTCCTTTATGATTTCTTTTATTTGACTGGAAGAAAAATGAGGAGTAACATCAGCAAAAGTAATTTTAATTAAGTTATTGCTAAGAACTTGGTGCTGTAACAGCACTTAATGACAACCAATGTAAATCTGGAGTTGCTCCATGGAAGTTGATGGCAGTTTAACAGGAATTAGAAACAGACACTGTCCTTTAGTGAAAAAGGGAAAAAAAATTAATAGAATATTAACAGAGAGCAAAAAAAATTATTAATAGAAAGCATGTAATAGAAACTGTGGCTCCTGGGGCAGTGACCAAACTAGTATAAGGAGTCAGATATTCTCAATTTGGCATGCTCTGATATGTCTACAATGCAACAGACTTCTAGAGGTAGGCCACCTTATTCAATGATAAAATTAAAATTGAGAATGGAAAACAAACCACAAGCAAATCTATCTCCAGGCTTAAAAACTGTTTTATTTGTTCATTAAAGTAATTAAACACCTCTGAACTCTCAAATTTGGCCTAAAACCAGGAGCAGAATATAGCATGAGAAACAATACTCCCTGTTCTTGTTATTTCTAAAACCAGATTCTCCAGCAGGAAGAAATGATCCCCAGAGGTTTGGCTTCATGGAAACCCAACCAGATCTTAGGCCTTTTGAGGTTTGCTCATCTCTTGTAATCATGCTGGCATCTGTCCTGTAACAGATTTCTTGCTGATACAGAACAGCTCATTCTAGCCTAGCTGAGCTATAAACTAACCAAAGACTGCTGTTTGGAAGGGTTTAAAGAAGATTGGGTCAAAAAAGAAGTTGGATGAGGTTTTGTGGGCAAAATACTGAAAATAATCTAGCATGCATTTCAATATGGAAAATAAAGGTGGAAACAGGAGGGGGTGGGGGGAAAAAAAGACATAAGGTCCTTAGGCTTTGAGACAAGGTAAGCTCAAAGCACAGCAGCTTCTTCTCCAAGTCTTATATCCCACAACTCTTGAGTGACAATCGGCAACACTCTGATGGCCACATGAGTGCTCCTCGTGCTGGTCTCCCTTTCTGCAATGCCCTTCTGTGTAGACACCACCTTCCTTGGCATGTTAAACTCTGATCTGCTAACTTTGCCCGCCAAAACAGTGGCTAAGTGTTGGCACAAACTTCCCAGGGAAGTGGTGGAATCCCCAAAAATGTTTAAGAGGTGACTGGACATGGCACTTAGTGCTTTAGTTTAGTTGACATGGTGCTGTTCGGTCAAAGGTTAGACTCTATGATCTTGAAAGTCTTTTCCAACCTTAATGATTCTATAATTCCGTGGGAATATCACAACAGCAAGCATCAAGCATCAAAAGAACAACAGTCAGAGAAGTTCAAACCTTTACAAACACTGTTCCATCAGGATGCACTGTGGTATTGAAATGCACTGGAATTTTCTTCCTCAAATAAATCTTCCTCTTCATTTTAACCCTGCCTAGGATATCATGGAAAGGGAGTGGTGATTTTAAACTGGAAAATTTGTTCATAGCTTTTGGAAGAGCTTCCCTGATTGTCTAAATGTGTATTGCTTGATATATTGAGCGAGAATTGTTTCAGGTGCATAGAGTCAAAAGATCAGGTGTAAGTGGTGAGGGATGTCTGACTGCAGCTGGAGTGTGGACAGGACAGATGGCTGTCGAGGAAGGAGGTGGAAACCTGGGGAATTCTAATGATGAGAAGCTCTGGGCTGCAGAAAAACTAAGGTTCCTGGGAAATTTAACAATCAGCCGCCATGCAGCCAGTGCAGGATATTCTCACACATATAAATGCATTTCAAGGTATGGCATAGCCTTACAATCTGTGTGAATTTAAAAGTTGGGACAAAAATGTCCACTCCAAAGCACTGCATGTATTTTGAAATCACACTGAGTAGAGTCTGACGGAGGAAGAGAAAAGAACACTGGTTTAGCTGTTCCATTGTTTCCCAAATCTCCAGCTTCAAATCATTAATTAGCTCTGGCTAGAAGTCTGTATTTATAGAAAAGAAAATAATTTTGAAAGACACAGATCTCTGTGAGCCAGCAATCTCAATCTCTATTTCTTGCACCTTTTATTACCATGCTGTCCTGGTGGTAGTTTATCACTCCTTTGGACAAATGTAAAAGGCTGTTCGTGGCATAAGATATGGGAAAGTCAGACTCAGTGTGTAAATAACTGTGTTCTGTGCTAAACTTTGCAGCAGAGAAATATCAGTTGCATATGGTTTCTGCAGATTTTAACTACCCACATACTAGTGGTGACCCTAAGGAGGTCGCAGTAAAGATGGGCTCTGAACAAGTTATGGTAGTCACAATTCCCATCTAGGCTGAGATGGAGATATGGATTGTGCTCTGTGCAGCACATGCTCCCTGCATCTGACACTTTGTCAGATACAGTCAACCCTTTTTTTGCCTATGTCTTTGCTCAGCAGACACATGCACAGATCAGCACTCCAGAGCAAAGGCAAGGGATGCCTTCACTGCAATCAGACGTCTGTTGCACTTCAAGTGTCAAGCCCCACGGCTGAAGCTTTGGGGTTGTATTATGCCTAGAACAGATTGGACTTCACTGCCTATGCAGTCCTTCCTCACATTTGGTGTGGCTATTGCAGATGACAGTCAGCATAGTCACAATCACTGCTTCACTCTCACATGCTCACATGCTGATAAATATGCAAATCCCGAGGTGTTTTATTAAAAAAGGAAAAAGGACTACCAAACATTAGAGCTTTCCGTGGGAAATTGTATGTAGCATCTGGTAATTGATGAAGAAAGCCCAGCAAGATCTGTAATCTGATTGAGTTTCTGTGAATGACACACAAAAAACCCCCCCAGACATGCATGGAGGTTTCTTGTTTGTGGGAAGATACAACCTAGAGGTTTACTTGACTTTGTACATACTCATCAGATATTAGAGTCCTAAAATACCTTGTCTCTTAGTGGCCAAGCAGTTAAGATGTTATTGAACTTTAGACTGCAATACTCAAACAAAAAATAAGAGGCCATATTGAATGAGTCTGTTTTTTTCACTTTTTCACAGTAGATGCTTCAGCTTTGTTCTGTCATATTAAAGGACAGGAAGACTTCCAGAGCAGCAGAGCTCCCAAAACAGGAGAGTGACTTGATTTCAAAGTGAAGAGCAGGTAGCTGCCAGTACAAGAGCGTGCAGGTTAATTGGGTATCCTGACCCAGGCAAAACTCAAAAGAGAGAGCAGTACAATTCTTTCATTTTGTACATGAAAAATTGCTGTTTGTGTTGCACAGAGTTCAGTTTAATCAGCCCTGTGAGCCACTCTCGTATCATGAAGTGGATCACCCCTTCCCAGGAAGGAGGAGGAGAACTATAGAGGAGACCCAGGAGAATTAAAAGATGGTAACTTTAAAAAAAAGTGAAGTTAGTGATTTTGAAAGGCACCAGATTAGCAGCACAGGAAATGGCCTCCTTTATTTAATCATACCTAAGTGCTTTGAGATAGATTCTTATTCCTTTTATCTTGATGAGTAGCACATCTCCACGATGGGCACAGCATCTGCTGGGGCAGCTGTGCAGGAGAGATAGGGGTCAAGCCTTAGGTAAAGCCATGCAGGCCTGTCAGCAGCAGGAAGCGGATAAGCACAGCGTTGTTCCTCTGCCACCGTTTCCCCTATCTACACATCTGGAGGTCAGCCTAGGGGAAAAAAGCTGCAAAGGAAAAAAGGTGTTTTATGTGGTGTGCTGTAGCAGATTTGCAGATGAAGAGCTAAAATAAACTGAGATTTAGTGCTAACTAAACACTTTGAGATGAGCACTGATGGGTCTTCCTTTGGATTAGGCAGTTTCAGAGGACTGTGAAAAATAGATATATGTGGTTCCATAAATATGGCCCATGCTGTACCCTGTCCACTTGCTCTCTTTGTAGATGTCTTGTGGACAGTCTGAGACCAAGTGCCTACCTGATATTTGAATCTCAGCATCCTTTGGAGGACGTGCTCCAGCCATGCCCAGACGTGTGCCTACAGACTTGTAGTCTGAAGATATGGTGGGAACTCAGGCTGGCACTCAAAATCACTCAGTAGGATCACTGGGATCTGCAGTCAGAGCCTGTAACTTTGGATATATTTCTGGTAGAGTTAGGTGGTACTGGCATACTCTAGGTGGGATCATTAGCATTTGATCCTGTATCAAAAACCACTGTTAATACACAGAGAAGAGCTCAGAAGTGGTGCCAGAGTGAAGGTCAGAGTGGTGTCACCACTGTGATACTCAGACTGAAAGAAACTTAGATGGGTATTGGACAGCTGGAAATTACCTGCATTCTTCAATCCCTTGGAGCTAAGTTCAGGGACAGTGCACACCTCTTGATTCCACTGGAGTAAAGATGTTTTCCATTAATAGAGTTGTTTGGTTTTTTTTTCTCTTTTTTTCTTTTTTTTTTTCCACAGCTGGGCGAGCATAAGAAAAGAGGGAATAACAGTGGGGGATAATAAGTGAGCTGGAGTCCTAGGCTTGTTTTACCATGTCAGGAATATAGGAACACATTTCTATGTACAGTAAATATTCAATGCCAATGCTTTATCTCCCAGGAGTGGTTAATGGTTCTTACCTACACATTTTCTTCAAAGGATCTTGCTAATGGATTTTCTTTTGGCAGAAGCTGCTCTACATTTGGAAATGCATTCATTTGTTCCTTCTCTCTTTCCACCTTGCCTTGTCAGTGTCCCTGTGAACTGCCTCCAGCCTCTGTTCCTGGAGCAGGTCAGAACTTGTCCCTCTCACCTCTCCTCTCACCTCTCCTCCCCCAGGAAGCTTGAGGAGCAGCTGTAAACATGCTGCTGCTTTTCAGGTCTGTAGGAGAGTGGATCTTTTCTGTGTCTGTACTCAAGTGTGGATTTCACTAAACAGCAGCAGCCCTGGGCTGTATGTGTCTGTGTAGTTAGTAAAGAATAAAGAAAGGGTATGTGTTTGGAAACTTGCTTAGTTTCCTCACCGTTGATGACTATTGGTGGCATTGAAACAAAAACTGGAGGCTGTCCCATCTGCTCTTTGTACCGAATGCCAGATTTGTCAGTTCTTGACTGAGAGACAAGAAAACGAGAAAGAACAGAGTATATTGGAGGCAGGTCAAATGATTGTATGCAAAAACCCCTGCTATTTGGCCCTCTCATAAACAAAAATATTGTTACAAAATTCCCAGCAGTGACAAGTACCCATCTAAGAAGGCATGGCATTCAGATCACATAAATATGCACATCTCTCTGCATCCTATTAGCTGTTGCTAATTCTTTCTCAGCCTATGGGGCTAATGACTACGTCCAGATCAGTAAAATCTTAGTTCCTTGTTGGCATATTTCCTTTATTACAAGTGCTTCAATTCCTGTGGGTATCAAAATTATTCCAACACCCTATTACTAGATCTTATGCCAGCCTAATATATGTGAATTTGCCTTATGGACTTAGTCTGCAGCCTCATTAGCTCTGAGTCAAGTCAGTCTTTTCTCAGATAAGACATCAGCTATACAGGAAACTCTCAGTGCCACATGTTGCAGAACTGGTTTAGTGGCTCGAACATAAAAGTACATGGGAAATCTTTTCCTTGATAAGGACTTTAATCACAGCTGCATCACTAAGATTTTGCCACTAATTTTTTACGACCTTTGTAGTCAGAGAACTTTGGCCCAGGAACTATGTTATGAAATTAGATACAAATTTCCTGGAGGTGGGAGATAGAGAAATGGCCTGAAAAGAATTCTGATCTCAAACATCAGCAGGATGACACTTCACAGAGTTGTGATTGATTTATATTACGAGAGACCGTTTCCATGAAGGCTTCACAATCAGACCTGGATGACATCTACTGGGAGAATCCAAATGGTCCTTCATCTTCAAGAGCCTGAAAAAAATGCAGAGTCCTCCTGAAGAGGCAATTCATAAGTAGTAAATACTAACTTTTATATACTGAGGCAACAGTGGGAAGGGTCCAGAACAGATTTGTTTGTTTCCAAGAATAAGATCTTCTGCTCCAAGGAGGTTCAGGTCCAGGATTTTTATCAGATTGTTTTTCTCCTTCTGAGCCCTGTATTGTGCCTTTCCAGTAGCTCCCCTGATTCCCAGGGTAATCTGAAAGATCAAAAAGAGACAAAGACATGATCATTCTCCAGCTCTGTACTGGCCCAAGATGGTTTTGGCTGACAGACTTAGTACAGATGGCCATCAGCTCTGATCCAGCTCCTGGACTGCCTGGACCTGATCTCCCAGTCCTGCAGCCAGATACTCTGTGCAGACCTAGAGTCACTGCACCTGATGACACTGCTGTTGCTTGGCTGAGTAGCATTTGGAGATACAGATCCCTACATCTGTAGGGATCCTGACACAATGTAGAAAAACATGGGAGGAAATATATTCATCTAAGTGGAGAAAGTTTTCCTTACAGGCAGTATAAAAATTGACCAATATGACCTTGCTACCAAAGTTATTTCTCTCTATTTAAAACAATCTGCCTTTGTTCATCTTGGTTTCAACTGATTTGCATATTCCACCTGCTTTTTTAGTTATTCTTGGTCTTTTCTGAGCACCCTTGCCCAGTGGCTAGAGACAACATTTTGGTTTTGCATCCAGAATTAACATTCCCCAGACTTCTGAAATATCTCCTAGAATATTTCTTATATCACTTGTTTGTTACCTCACTTTGAAATCCATCTTTCTAGCAGCTATTGTCTAAACCACAAAGCTGAACTCGACTCTCTCTTCTAGACTTTGTCAATAAACTTTTATCTTGTAAATTATTCATAAAGTCAGGTATGGCACCAAAAGAAAAGAACCACATAAAAGAATGACAGCATCACACTAGTGTCAGCTGACTGGTGATATTCTTTCTTCCAAGATTAACTTAATTTTCCTTTCTTTAGAAATGAACCCAAATCCAAGGTTTGGCTAGAAAACTATCCACTGCCACTCCCAAACACAATTTTTATGATTTCAGTCTATGTTCTTTGACTGAAGCTTAACCAGAACCTGGTTATTTGGTGTTCTGTCCAATGATGACTCCTGTAATATTTGCTATTTTAGTACAGATGGTGCACCTTTCGGAGCCTCCTAAGGTTGTGTTTGTTTCTGCACTTTGTATGCTAGGAACTCTCACAAATCTAGAGTTTCCACTTCATTCAGTTAGAATCATTTTCCTAGTGCTTACAGAAGTCCTGAAACAGCTTCTGAGAATATTATTTCTTTAATTTTTACTCAATCATATTTCAAAAGATCCAGGCCTTATACCGGTATAGAAATTACACTGAACTGTAGAAAAAACACTTAGGAATTGTGAACCAGCTCAGCCTCTGCACTTTTGATTTGATTTCTGTGGAGCCACACCAGAACTGACCCAGTCAGAAGTTTTGGCCCTGACTAAGTCTTCAAGTGACACTTAGTTCTTACACCACTGTTTCATAGGAAAAGACCATTTCAATCCCTTTACTTTGGTTTATGGTTGCAACTTTCTTGCTCTTGACTCTGCAAAATTTGGCTTTGTATGTTGAGAATGATGTCTCCAAACAGGAGCGCAAGCTTCAGCTGATGCTTTTGTATAAAAAATGTTTCTGCTCTGGTTTCATTAATGGGAGTTGCTGAATAGCTAGTTTGGGTTGCCAGCCATACTCTGTCAGCTACTAATAAAGGTGAATTTCATGAAGGATATGAGGGTTTTTTCTGGCAATGGCACTCTGCTCAGTATAAATGAAACTCTTCTGTTCACCAACAGGATTTCCATTGAATCATTTTCCCGTTGAAGGCTAAATATTGGAATGGGTGAAATTTGGAAATGAAGTGGGTGATTCTTTCAATTTATTGCAAATGAGCCATTACTCATTCAGTGTAATTTGTCAGTGCTCCCAACCAGTAGGAGCGGCTACTTAAGATTGGTCTCATTGCAGTGTTTAAAACAGGACATAATAGATTTGCCTGTGTCGCCGTGGTGAAATCTTCCCCAGACTCCCGTTTCCAGAGGGGGAACTGCACGGCAGCCGTGGAGCTTGGCTGGGCTGTCAACTGAGGTCCAGTTCTTGAATAAAGATGGCAGAATTTCACGAAGAGGGAAGTGGGGAGGAGGTCTGTGTGATTTTATTGAATGTTATGACACATAAATGCTGGAATACCAAAGAGCTTGTTACAGCTTAGAAAATCCCCTCTGCTTGCAACTCCATTTGCACTCCAGCGCTATTCCAGTGCATGGCCTATAAAACAGATTGCTAACAAAAAGGTTATTCAGAGGGTTTCTTTCAATAAACCCAAAGGTAACAAGTATCCACTGAGCAGATGTCATGAGACTGAGCTGCACTCTGGAAAACTGCCGCAATATTTAAAAATAATGCTTTCTTATTAACCTAAGTACAATACTAAAAGTCTTTTAAAATAAAACTTTCCAGATGGCACCTGCATCAGAGATGCTAATAGGATGAATGCCAGTAAGCCCACTAATACTGGAAATGCTCTTAAGAAACAACTGCAACTGATTCTACTGGCACAAACAAATAAAAAACTAATTTATGTATTCCTGCAGCTGCATCTCCAGCCAAAGCAGAGGCAGGAGTCAGGACCAATTCACAACTGACTAATGTGGCCCCATTCATTGCAAATTTCTAGCATTTAAGTGTAATTAAGGTTTATTGTTTGCTAACTTGCAGGTCAGAAGAGGGACTGCAATATGGATAACTTTTTGTCGACTAGTGAAATGCTTGTTAGAAGGAATTGTCAATCCTTCCAAGAAGAACACAACAGAAATAAATAACAGAGTTATTCTCATTTCATCTGACTGTTGTGATCCCAGCAGGAATGCAATAGCACTGGGCAGTAGGGAAACCAACTGCACGTGGTGCTGTAGAGTACATGGCAGCACAGGATATGGTAGGCACACTGCAAATGCTGGTTGGTCTTGCTCCAAGCCAGGGTTACCTCCCACCATGAGTTCTACGCCCTTGTTTCTCTGGCTCTTGATCCCTATAGAGGAATGCAGAAGACAGTACAGTACCCTTCATCTCTTGCTAGTGTGGCTGGGTGAACAGGGGAAGTGATCCACCACAGTTTGACATCCTAGAGAGGGGGTGAAAAAGGGGTCAGGTACTACTACAGCTTGGCTGCAAAGATGAAAAGGTCATGCAGAAGAATGTGACTTAGACCATCACTGGTCTTTGATTTGTATCAGCAGCAGGTTTAATTCATTCTTAAGTTGGTGAGACTATACCTTAGGTGGTGACTGGGACCTGAACAGAGTTGGGGCCAGAATCAGGAACAGGAAGGGTTAATATCTTTAGGATTTGCAAGGGACTTTGGTTATTACAGACAGCATAAGTTGAAGCTCAAAGCCTGGTTGATGAAAAGTAGCCATGGAATATGAAAAATCACATTCTCCTCCTGAGAACAATATTTTATGTTTCTGTGTTTCTTACAACTAAGAATTTTCAAGCACTTTTTTGCATTAATAGCTTGAACTTTCTGACACAACTGTGAATTACCTGCATGTGACTGTCACTTCTCGACAGAGAGGTAAATGGAGGTACAGAAGGTACTGGATTGAATTCCCTTTTTTAAGTGCATCTTAAGCAGTTATTATTATCTGTGCAAAGAGGAGGGAAATGTTATCATGTTGGTTTTTCAGACTGCATAGCACATGGAGATGTGGAGGCATGGAGATGTAATGAAGGAGTTTTGGTGCAAGGAATGAAGCTGGTTTGTCTCACATATCACAGGAACAGCGGAGTAAAGCTGCAAGCAAAGCTTAGCTTTCTTTTGCTTCTGCTGCCAAGCTTGATCACTTGGGTAGGACTGAGTTGAGTCTTCTGTAGTCATTTACATCCCTGCCAAGAAAACTCTACCAAATCAGCGTTTGTGTACTTCCATTCTCTTAATCCTACTCATTCTTTCTTTCACCTCAAGTCTGTTCACAAACTGAGCCCAAACTGCTGAGGAGGGACACGGGACAGGGATAAAGAAAGCTGTGCAGATCCACTTAATTTACCCAGCAGTGCCAGCATTGTAAACAAAACTGGCTGTCATACATCCTGGCACCAAAGGATGGAGCAGGAACATATCAGAATATAATCACTTTAGGTAACTTCAGCGAATAATGAAGGGCTGACCAATACCAGGAGCCTCTTCTACAGCTCATTTACTGTGTGAGCCGGTTCTGAGACATGCTCAGTAGACAAGAATGCACATCAAATGTTTTGATCTATGGAAGAACATTTTTCCTAATATTTTTTCAAAGATTTTTTTTCTCAACTTTGTAATGTGACTCTGAAGACGGTCATGCCATATTTTGAAAGGAGACACTTTGTGTGTGGTTTTTAAGACCTTTTTTGAAGGGGGCCGAAGGGTTGCATATTTTTTAGCTCCAAAACCCAGATGTTCTTCAACAGAGAAAAATAGAATAACATACATTAATAGCTTGGAAAACAATGGCAATATTTAATTAACCTTTAGAAATGGCTAATCTGTGAATCTGCACGTGTCAGCTCATCTTTAGAACAGAGTGACTGTGTGTGCCTTTGCCAAAATCAACATGCTTGTTCGGTGGATTTCTTCCACTGGGGATTCACATGAAGAACAAAAAAAGAAAAAAAAAAAAAAAAAAGAAAAAATAATTTTTTTTCAGCTGTTTGACTTGAAGCATTCATGTGATCCAGATGACCTCGTCGGGGTTGATGTAGCCTGGTGTGCCACAGATCCAAGATCTGCATGTTCAAGGCTTGGCTCTTAGCCGTTAGTTGGACCAGGCAGTCTGCGGGTCTTGTGGGACCATTAAAAGCTTTAGTTTAGCAGTGGGGCCGTTACCTCTTCATCACTGACTTTCTCTCTCTCTCTCCTCCCCCCTTTATCTTGGCTGCTATCAATGCTTCTCTTCGGCAGATCCTCTACCTGCCAAATCCTCTCCTTTTTAAATCCTTTAAGTAGGAATACACATCACGGGAGAAAAAAAGGGCCCTTGAACTTCTGGCTCTTTTCAGAGCCCGCCACTTCCCATTTCCCTCCTGTCCCATTTCCCATCTGACAGGAGTCCCACGCTAAAATGGGATGGGCTATATGCCTCCTCCAGCTGGCTCCAAGGGCTGCAAGGTGCAGGCAGCTCGCAGAGTTTCTCAGCATGCAGGAGAGGTATTTGAAGCATAAGGCTCGTGGTGCATACAGGAGGAGTGGCAAGTACACCAGAAGGTGAAGAGATGGCTGGAAGCAACACTAATGCCCCTCCATCTGGAAAGATGAGTGCTGTTTAGTACGTCTGGAAAGCATTATTTCTGCAAATAGCTCAACCTCTTTCAGCTTAGAGGCAGGGATCCCAGCCTGCTGCCAAGCTTAGATCTCCCTGATGGCAATGTGGTAGGGGAGATGGTGAACAAGTGTACTAATGGCATAAAGCAGGAAAAAACAGCATCCAATACATCAGCTTAAGGTACATCAGGCATCTGCCCTTCTCCCAGAAGGCTGCCTGCGACTTCAAATTGCATTAAGACACGCTTGTGTTTTATATCACAGGATCAACCCATATGATAAAAGTTTAATTGTGTGGGTGTGAAGGGGAATTTAGAAGTCACTCAACTGACTGTTCCCAGTGATTTATCTTCACAAGGGAGATATGGGAAAGCATAAACTCAAGCCTACTGGTGTCCCTGGATTTTTGTTTGAATTGTAGCTCTGCAAAGATCTAGCTTTACATGAAGCTCATCTGAAAACACTGAGGTGTGCTGTTTCATGCTGTTTCAGAACAAATGCCTGACCCAAGCTTGATTTAAATTCAGAGACCAGAGGGGATCTTTCAGCAAATCTCCTCAGGCCTTTTGTTTTGTAGCAAAATAAAAATCATTTAATAGGACTAGTCTCTAAATATTTTTGAATGGCTAGAGACCCAGGTGCAAGTTCCAATTTAATACTTGCTTAGCTTTTAACCATATTAAGTCAACAGGCTAAGCACCTATCAGAAATGTACTTCTCATGTGAATTTCAAGCAGGACAATTTCCAAACTCCTTTTCATCAGTGTACAGCCTGTTTCCTAATAATATATATTCATGATCAATGTGGGATGCTGTGCGTGGTAATGAACAAGTTGTAATGCAGCTGATGTGTGAGGGTCTTGTGTGTATTCTCGTGGGTCGCTGTTGACCAGCCATCTGATATGTGCCAAGTTGGGATGAGATACGTGGTGGGTGTGCAGAGCTCAAGGAGGATTTTTGGAAAATGTTACTTTGGTTTATATACAGCAGATTTTTAACTTGTCCTTTTGTTTCTTTTCCTCCTGAAATTCAATAGATGTTCTCATTTGAAAAGATAAAATTTAAAATGTATTTTAAAACTTTTTTGAATTGGACTCCAGATCCTGAAATACATTTTTGGAAAAGCAGGCTATTCTCAGACTTTAAAATAAAGGCACAAACCCTACTTTTTTCAGCAGTCCAGGAGAATTTTGTCACAGTTCGGATGGGTTTGTACATCTTTTCACAGATTTGTGGTTGTTTGCCTCAAAATTTTCTTTACAGTGCTTCTTTCCACATCTTCTGTTCTGAATGTCATTCTATTCTAAAATATTTGTTGAATTTTGTCCAACTTGAAGGACTCCCTGTAGCTCCTGTGCTTAAGTATATGGAAGATTTCACAGGCCAGGGCTGACATTTGTTTTGTTTTTAAAGGCTACAAAATGAGTTTAAAAATTGTCTGTGGTGATTTAAGATAACTATGTATGCAAACTTGTGTATTCACTGGTAGTGTATTGTAGCTCTTAATGTAAGAAATCAAAATGCAAGGAATGAATTTTTAACAGTAGCAACAAAATAAACTCACTAAGCCAATTTTCCTTGCTTTAAAAAAGGACTTTACTTTTTCTTGTGACATTCTCTAGTGTTATCCACAGTTTTCATCAACATTGTTTCAAAGCTATTTGCTTGTCTTTTTTTTCTTGGCTAAAAAGTAAAGATGTCCATAAGGATTTGGTTTTTCCTCAGCTTTCTAAATTTCTTTTTTTTTTTTTTAACTGCACAAAGTAAGAAGTTTGCAAGCATTCTGGTAAAATATGATAGAAAATTTCCAATAATAAGGAAAAATGAGTGATGCATTTTGTGAAGAACTGGTTTTGGATAAAAAGGCTTCTTTTCAAGTGAAAAGGCATGTCGTGCAAAAAATTCAATTAGTTCTAGTTTCAAGATCCCTATGGGCCATATCCTGAATAGTTATTGAGACAAAGCTCCCATTGAAGTCATTGGGCATACTTCCTGATTAAAGCCTTCAGGACTAGGTCAACTGGGAGTTTTGCCTGAGTAAGCACTTCAGGATTTGAGTGTAAACACAGCCATTGGGGAATAAATGGGTTAATACAGCAGCCTAATACATTCTCTGCATTTGTAAGCTCTGCTTTACACGAGGGACATGGGTCCCTCTTCCTCCTCATGGGGATGGCAGACATTTTATTTTATAGTGCACTTTGCTTCATGTCATCGAAGCGGTGTGGTCAGGTCTGGCAGTGTTTTTCCGCTGCCCTCCGAGAACGAGCCCCCCATGTCAGTGCAAAGGCCAAACCAAACCACTTTTTTAATACAGTACCCAGGGAGGAATTCCCCTGCCCCCTCCTAGCCAAGCCCGTTCCCTCATCCAGGCTGAGTTAGTCATGTCTGACTTCTCCTATTCACATTATGGCTACCCTTGTTGCTTTTTGGGTTTTGTTTTGCTTCCTTACTGTTGTTGTTTTTCAGCCAAAGCTGTCATTTATCATGAGAACAAGAGCAGCCATGTGTTGATTTTTCTGGATTCCTTTTGGACAGTGTCCCAGTGCTAATGAAGGCCCTTCCAAAGTGCTAAAGAGCTGGTGCCAAAATCAGTTACAGTGAAAACAATAGGGGAGTGGTGCACAGACAGCACATCTAGTGTGTGTGTGCGTGCATGCGTGTGTGAGTGGAGGGAGCACTTACAATTGTGATTTTGGTCCCCCTCCCTTAAGGATAATAAATTTGACTGAACTAAGGGGCTCAGATTCACATTTGCTCAGAGTCTGGGGCACATTAGAAATAAAAGCCACTGGAAAAATAGGTGGTAGATGTTCACACATTATGTCCTGGCTGGTCTGGATAATAGCACAAAAATCAATGTTGTACGTCAGCTGTGACAATGATGATGAAGCTTCTGTGAGAGTTATAGGACCTTGAAATTCAGGGCTTTATCTCTGCCTGTGGGCCATTTATCTAAAAACTTTTTTTTTTTTTTAAGGGCTCCTGAAAATGCTTTTTTTTTTTTTTTTTTTTCTTTTATGCTCTTTTAAAAACAGAACTATTCTACGTCGTGGACTTTATAAGCTGCTGCACTGACTGTGCATGGTAGGTCTTACAACACCGAGCAGCAGTCACAGCATTCTATGCTGTGAATTTGCAGGGTGGTGACGGGAACACACTTTTCCACGAAGGCGAGTGAAACAGATAGAGGAACACGGAGAAGGTGCGCGAATCTCAGCAGTCACCCTGCGGAGCTGCCGTCCAAACATGAATTCCAGGCTAAAGACAGGCAGTCACCGTGCGGGTGCTGAGACTTCTGAGTGTTTTCGCCTCGTGGGAAGCGCACAGTCACTGCTTTTTCCTGTTATTATTCATCCCGGCGGATTTATGTATTTTATGAATCAAAGGACCGGGCAGTTTTGCAGCTCCCCCCTTCCCCCCAGCGCGTTCCCCAGCCCGGTTTCTGGCCTTGTGCTCCATCTGCCGGCTGCCGCCCCGCTTTCTGCCCGGACCGGCGGGCCTGGGGTGCGGGCACAGGGCGAGGGAGCCCGCCTGGCCCCGCTCCGGGCCATCCGCTGCCACCGGCACCGCGGCACCGCCGCTCCGGAGCTGCCCCGCGGCCGCCGAGGGCTCCGCCGAGCACACGGCAGACAAAAACATGCGCTGGAGAGTCCATACACAGACACACACACAGACACATATACACACACATATATGTATATTCATATCCTTTGCACCTGATGGGGATCCAGCCACTTGTGCGGTGCTCCTCCTAACCCTAACCCATTCTTCTTTATTAAACCCAAAATGATTTAATCAAACTGATGTTTACCCAACATAGCCAGGAAGCAATATTTTCATTAGCAGGTGCCAATCTTTCTTGTGTGCATTTCAGTTGTGAGCAAGCCAGTTAATGTTTAGAGGCAGATGCTGGAGGTTTGGAAAGACCTTTCTGTGATAGTACCCACCAATGCTGCTGTTTGAGTTTTATTCCAAAATATATAAATATACAAGAATTAGACTAAATAATCTCTGTAGTTTGGACAAAGCTGGTAGGTGATTGAATCTAAGGATCAGTTTAATTTACCTCTGCCACCTACACATATATACGTGGTTCATGAAATAAAAAATGATCTCTGACTAATTCACATTTTTTAAGATTCCTCATTTTTCATATATTGTTACTGTAACTACGTAGGTGATTTTTAATGTTTTTTGTCTGCATAGAGACTACCTCCTGCAAGATTCGGTAGACTCCATGGATTGTTAGGCCAGAAGGGCTGTTGTGTTCATCTGCTCTGACCTCCTGCATAGCACCAGGGATACGATTTCACACTGTGATTTCTTCATCTATGCAAGCAATTTATTTGCAGCCCAGCTAAGTTGAAGCTTATAGAAAGGTAGTCCAAAGCTACACAGGCACACAGCTCTATGTAGCATTCCTAACAACCTATCTGGACTTTAAATTTCCTTTCAAACACAGCACTCCATTAAAAGTTTCCACCCATGCTTTGCCAAGCCATACCAGAAGAGTTGCTTATCCTCCTTTGACAGCATGAAGCTATTTTAGATGTAACATTTATGCACATAGATGTTTCAGGAGAGGTCTAATTTATCAGCTATCTCTTCTTCTTTCACCCTCTTATTCAGGCATTTCAACAGAGCAACAGATGGTCCTTGCGGGCCATTTGCTGTGATTGGAATTGTAGTGTCCCAAAGAAGGGCCACTTTCTTATCACTAAAAGTGAGTCTAAGTTTCCTTACCCAGTAAGAATTTCAAATGATGCCTCAATTTGCCTTGCTGCTAAAGAAAACATGTTTCCCAACAGTTGAAGGGTGAAATCTGCAAACTTTAAAATTCATTTCTCACCATATGGGCTATCATACCCTTATAATGAGAAAGAATGGAGATTTTGAGGAGTCCTTATTTTTGTCTTTGTACCCTTGGGTCCTGAATTTGGTAAGTCTAAAATAGTAATTTATTTGGAAGTAACTCATCTTCTCATTATTTATTGATATCATTGTCACATTTAAACATTTGTAAGGACTAGTTTTAACTGTATACTCTATCTTAGCACCTTATTAGCACAGTCATTGCGTTAGCCTGTGTTTTATCTTAACACAAAAAAATTTCTCTTTTTCCTTCTTACATAAAAATATTCTTTAAAAGATTTTGTTTTAATTATCACCTTGAATTTTGCAAACAACTCCATTTATAGACTAACATAAAATATTTGTAAAGGTCTGGATAAAGCTTGTAATTGTGTATGAAGTTCTTTAGCCCAGCTGTTGCAGACATGATATAGTTCCGCATGGCTACAGAGCGTTGTCACAGGCCTGTAGTCCTAAATCTGTGTGGTTTGCTTTGCTGATCACCTGTATCCAGGGACCTCCATGCCCAAAGGTACTTTGAAGCTTGGGCTTTAAGTCATGTTGTGGGCATTCCTAACTCTTAGGAATGAGAGTCAGGCACCTTGATCCTTCCAGTTAGTATTGGAAGACTAGAAAGAAACCAATATATAGGTTTGTATTTTTGGTTTGTTTTTTTTTTTTTTTTTTTGCTAGCTGATCAGCTGAAGTGAATTCTAGGGTATGGGTGTCCTTGGCCAGGTGACCACTGCCACTTGGATGCAGAGCCACGTTTTGAGCTGGATGCATGGATGACATTCAC
Source organism: Euphonia xanthogaster (assembly GCA_034509185.1). Classification (NCBI taxonomy): domain Eukaryota; kingdom Metazoa; phylum Chordata; class Aves; order Passeriformes; family Fringillidae; genus Euphonia; species Euphonia xanthogaster. The sequence goes on from JAYDZK010000113.1 coordinate 115,489,190, forward strand.
AGAATCACAGAATCGAGTTTGGAAGAAACCTTTAAGATTATCCAGTCTATCTGTAACCCTGTACTACCACTGTAAAGAGTTACATTGTGTATGCTTTCCTTATGTACAGCTTTACAGCCCACAGACTTCAAATCATCCAGCCTCTTGACTCTGGAGATTAACTTTGTGTCACAGGCCTGTTCATGCCTGTCTTCTATGAGACATACAAGTTCACAAACCAAGCGAAGGGATGATTCAAGCCTGTGATCTCAACCCTTATTTATACCAGGACTTAAAGGTAAAGGGTTGCATTGTGTGAAGTCAGATTACAAAAGGGCAGCAGATTTTTCTCTCCCTGTACAGGAAAGAAGACAGGAGAAGAAGGATTCTGTTTTCTCCCATGCTAGAATATTAAATATAGCTTAATAGTATTTCTTTAATTTCTCAGCAGATTTATGCAGAGCTCAATGTAGCCAAGTCCATGAATAAGGTAAAATAAACCAGGAGATTTCAGACGGAAAAGACAAGAGATGAGATCTCAGAGGGGAATAAGTTGATTTAGCCAGGCTGGAAGTGCTAATTGAGATAGTCTGGACTGTGGAGGTAAACCCTGTAATTTTGAACTACATTCTCAAGGTGAACTCATACAGTAAACCTTTGCTCTTTTATGTCATATCATCTTGGGGAAATCCTAGCCCAGGTGAGATGACAGACTTGCTTATCTAGTGCAGAAGAATTAGATGCCTGAGAATAGAAAATACAGAAATTAGCATGCTGAACAGGAAGCTACAGGTGTGAATCTGTGGAAAATGCCAATAGATTTTGCCTAATCTTAACCTGGAAGTTTTCTGATTTCCCTATGTGCTCAGAAGTGTTTGTTCTGTGTAGATGGTCACCCTTCTATTAGACGTGTCTGTGCATTCCACTTAGGAGTCATTTATGGAGAATTATGAAAAGCTAGGTGTGCTGAAGACTGTGACTATGACTATCTTTGCTGGTGCCCATCTTTTACATAATTTCCTACCACGAGGGCATGGCAAGAAAGTTATCATCACTTTTATGAGGACTGAGGATTAGAAGGACATAATAAACACCATGGCATACCTGGTGTGACAGCATTTTCCAGTTTTCTTGTCTTTCTTTCAAAGTTGGATCACTGTGTGCACTAAGGTGATTGAGATCTAAGGCCCCTAATGACACAGACTGAAGGATCTACTGTTACTTCAGGGCACCCTGACTGCTGTGGACTGAGTCAGGACATAAGGAGCAACACTCTATCCTTCCGAGAAGCCTGCCAGTAACTGTGAGGATGTTATTGAGGAGACAAATCCAGGTTCTCCACAGAGAACCACGAGGTCAAGTCAGGAAGTCAGGAAGTCAAGAGGTGACATAAAGGAGTGTCGGGTTGATATAAGAAAAACCTTTTCCCCCATTATGAGAGCCAAGCAGTGGTCACTCAGAGGCTGTAATCTCCATCTTTGGAGGGTCTCAAAACCAGAATGATCAAGGCCATGGCCAATCTGTTCTGATCTCATAGCTGAGATGAGAGACTTCCTGAGGTCCCTTACTGAGTCATCCTCTGCTCCTGTGTATATATAACTGGGGTTTCTTTCTGGAATTCCCTAACACTGAGTCTCAATGCCAGGAGAAAACCCTACTGTTCTTGTGCTGCAGGCTTGGGATAGGTTGTCTTGTCACAGTTTGGTGGATGGGGTTTTTACCTGAGACATGGGGTTTTTGCCTCTGAGGCTGAAGAGAGCCTAAACACAAGTCTTTTACGCCCAGAATAGTGAAAACAGTACAGGACAGGTGGCAGCCACATCATTTTGTTGTAGTACAGTTCCATATAATATAGCTGTGGTATAAGATAGCCGCACCCATGACCATCCTGAGTGAAGATCCTAAATAGCTCCTGACTATGCTAGCATAGGGGGTGGCCACTCCTCACTACCCAGAACTCATGGCTGCAGGTCCTCTCTGGGGTTAGTGCCTGCCCTTTTCTGCCAAAACCTGAAGCTGTTGCCTCACTTGCACCTCAGATGTCATGAACTGGAACAGTCATTCAGCCTAAAGGTATGCCAGGAGGATCATGTAGCAGCTAGTCAGAATGTAGCCCTGGCTCTCATCTGAATGTAAGTGAAATGCAAAGTATAATGTCTTTGACAGGACTGACTGCAGTGGTGAGGGATCATAACTTAGGGTTTCATCTGGGGAAATGGGATGGAATTCTTCAAAACAATGTGAGACAATATTTATACTTTTCTGTATGACAATTAAGGTACTAAATATGAAGCCTAGAGATGGTGAGGAACTCTGCTATTTTCTCTTCCACCTTTGCTGCACAAAGCCCTTGTGTGACCGTACTCTGGGCATGGCAGACCAGCTTAGGGAGGCAGGACAGGGGCTTTTCTGAGGGGGTACCTTAGGTGGCTCATGTGTAAGGGAGCTGGGGTAAATGGGGTAAACTTGTAAATGTGAAGGCCATGTAGGTAGTGGACCTTGGTGCTGAGCTAGGTCATCATGTCCTCTGAGTGAATCTGGGCTCCTGCTCTTTTTTATTCAAAACAATTCGCCTGTGGAGTCAAATTGCTGAAAACCAATACACTGGAATACACGGATGTTGCTACCTCATTTCCCTTCTTTCAATGCCCCTATATGTGCTGCTTGAGTGATATGGGAGGGATTAAACATTTTTCCAGGCAAGACATCTATAGAACATAGAAGGTTGATGGGGAGGGAAGGATAGCAATATAATTTATCAAAAGCTCTTAGAAGCAACAGCCTTAGCTTTCTGCTATCATGGAGTACAGCTGAAAATAGCAGGTAATGGGACCTGTGTCCCTTTAAGAATTCTTGAGGTTACTAATGGATATAGGTCATGGTGACAGCCTTAAATAAACCTTCAGTAATAAACAAATCATTTTGAGTTTTCATAAGATTACCATCACTCTGAGGCTGCTCCAGTAGGGCTAAGAATGCGTGAAGGAAATGAGCATGATAGATCATATACATCATACTGTCATACCCCAAGAAAAGGACAAAAAAATCTTTCAAGGAGGCTCACACTGTATTCCTGATAAAAGCTGTTACGAGTGTGCATTAATATTAATCCTCTATTTTACAATAAACTATTCACTGCCTTTACACAAAATGCAACATTGCATCAGAGGAAAATGGAAACAAAACTTGTGAAAAAAGAACTCAGCAGGCATAAGTATACTGTTCCCAGGGTTTGGAAATTGAAGAACCAAGAGGGCTACAAGGAATAATGATGTATCCAAAATCATTGTAGGAATAATTTGGAAGCCTATACGAAGCAGAAATTCCATATCTCATTGTATCCTGCAGTACATTCTTTATGTATTGCAGCTTCACTTTGGTTTTAGTTATTTACATTTAATTTAAATAGAGTTCATAGTTCGTAGCTATTCTAAAATGCTTCCAGTTTGATAGCTTTTGTGCTTTCTCATGTTGAAGGACGAGGTGCGTTTGAACAGAAATATTGCTTGTTCTTATTTGATGCTTCTGTAAATCTTACTGTAATCAATATTTGTACTTGGTGTTCTTACTACAGCATTGAGAAAACTAAACTGGACTTCAACTGAATCAAGATATGATTGAAATAAGATTTCCTATTTTAGTAATAAAGCCTGCTCTAAATTGAGTGTCACTTCATTATTCACATAAGATCCATTCTGGAATACGAATATCTCATGGATTGTTTTTAAACCTTTGATACATCCTTATACATTCTTCCACCTCCAAAAAGGACCATAAGAGAGTGAAAAGAGATTCTGGTGTACAGTGGCTGAGTAATAGGATTCATTACTGAAGAAAAAAATTAGTTGAGGTATCTTTATGGATAATGACCTGCCAATGATTGTAAATACAAGGTGACATCTTTAAAGATAAGGACATTCACAAATCGATTAGACAAATTGGCTAAGGAAGGCCATACAGATATATAGCTATGTTGGGACTAAAGTATCCTGCTGTATGGAACGTATAGATGATTGCAAATATTGTAATGTCTTCTTCCTTGTGTCCATAAATAATAATAATCATAATAAACATGCTCCTGCTGACAGCCTAAGCATCCCAGTAATGTGAATTAATTGTTAGCATTTTGCTTTAGAGGTACATTAATTAAGGTTGAATCATATGGCAATCCTTGAAAAAGTACTGTACATGTGACATCTAAATTAATGACAAATTAATTCATCACAAGCAGGGTAATTACAATGAATATCTAATGAATTAATGATGATAGATCACTTATGATTCATGCATATATATTTATATATATACACACACATACACACACACATGCACTCACACACCAAAGATAGCAGATTTGCTTCCTGCTGAATGGAAAAGTGAGGTCTGTGATTTTTAGCTCTGGATGAGAACTCCTACTGGTTTTCAGTGAGATTAGCACTGTATTATACCTACTGCTGGGCAAAATGGAGGCAGAAAAACTAGCTGAAATAACATCCAGGTACGGGTGGTGAGTCACTGTCAGAAAGCTGTGATCCGTGCTTCCTCTGCAATAAAATAGAGAGAGAGAGAAGAAGAGACATAATTTTGATGCTGTTTCAAAGCCACTCTGGTTGGACTTGGGACACTTTATTGAAGCTATGCAGATGGGATGTGGAAGCTGGGCACCTAAATAGTGCTTGTTCTCTAGCAGCAGAGGTCTGGCTGGTGACTGGCTGGTGAGCCAGGAGCCTCTTTTCAGTAGCAATCTCCCTGAGTTCTCCCAATAGCTTAGAGTTCTCTTGTCATTAGTTCAGCAGCCTCTAAATGTTGCTACTACTTCCAAGTGAAGATGTTTTTGGTTTTAGAAATGCTAAGAGATAGCATACACAGCCATGAACAAAGACCTGAAAGAGCTGAGTTCATTCTTATCTTCCAGGTCACAGACAGTTTACTTTCCCAACATTTAAATTTCTTTTCCCTCTGGCATCTGACCCACCTCTCATCTCTTCTTATAAAATCTAATCTAGACTTTTTCTTCCTCAACAACTTCTATCTACCTTTGACTTCAAACCTTGTGAAAGTGCACATGACTTCCCTTGAATCTTCCATCCATTAGTCTGCTATGGGGCTGAAATGAGACACCTTCATTAACCAACAAGGTGTTGGTCAAGGTCAATATGACCTTTTCTGGCTGCTGTCATGGCTTCTTGCTATTTTCTTCTTCCTCAGTCTGTGACTACCAAGTCACCAATGATAACTCAAACAATCAATTTCTCATTGATTATTTTCACCTCAGATATCATTGACTGTGCTTCCCTCCTTCTCAGCCTCTCATTTATGACTAATCATTCAGGGATTCTTTGTTATTTTTGCTCTGTCTGTAGCCTGTTCTTTTTCCATTGCCTGGTAATCCCTTGGCAACCCATTCCCCTGTCCTTGCTGATAGCTCTCATGGCCGTCTCCTCGTCCTTGACCCACTGCCTGCCCATTCTGATTCTAGTCTTCCCCCATTGCTCTGACATCACTGTGATCTACTTATTAACTCAAACTCAGCTTTATATCAACTGTATTCGAATTATTTATTTTGTTTTCCTTCCTTCTCCATTACCAGTATGAACTGCAAGAGTAACTCAACAGGACTCTCACCAGATGGTTATGATAGTGCCCAGACTCTGGAGGCCCAAAGGCCTTATCCAACTGCAACTAAGCCCTGGGCTAAACCTTGCTCCTGGCTTTGAGGATTTACCCTGCATTTCAGAAGCAAACCTCATGCCTGACACAAGGAGGGAATCCTCAGTTAAATAGTCTAGCTCTGGTACTTTCTCTGCCCAGTTCTCAGTAGTTGTTCTATCTCCTTGTATCCCACTAGAGGAATACAGTTTTCATCAGGTTTCCTTTTTGTTTCTTCAAGGACTCAATGCAAAAATTTCCCTGTGTATGCATACACACATAGAGCTTGCTAGACAGTCTAAAATTTGACTCATCTTTTTAAATAATATAAGAGGCATGGGAGTCTAGGGAAAGTTAATAAAGTAAAAACACAGTGCCTCCATGCCTTTCCACTACCTGGATTCCCTCCTCATTCTGGATGCAGTCTTTGAGCTCCTTTCAGAGCCATTTAAGAAGGGCTCTGAAATGTAGAAAATGTAATGGCTCTGAAATGTAAGAATGTAGAAAATACTTTCTCTGCAACACTGAATTGTTGTTTAAACCAAAAGTTTCATTTAACTCACTTTAGTATAGTTGGTCTGGCCAATAAAAAAGATCTTCCTATTACAAAAGCTTATCTTTTTTTCTGTTCCCTACTTTAAACCCTGTCTTGTTGCCATCTCAGTGTCTCCATTGTGTGTATGTGTGTGTGCTCTAATACCTGATTCCTTTGTTTTGCCACTGACTCTTCTTGCCTTTCTACTTCACCTGCAGACTAGCTGGAGTAGAGTGCTTCTCCTTGCTTCGGCTGACCCCCTTGGCATTGTCTCTTTAGAGTAGAGACATGAGGATCTCTATTATAGCTAGTCTGGGAAAGACATACTTATGGCCTTGTGAGTGAATACACAGTGGCATTCAATGATACAATAGTTTTCATAGGAACGATTTCATCATATCGAGCACAACTGAATTTACACTTGCAATCTTTGACCCATTTTTCGTCTCTTTTCTTTCATTCCCTCCCATTGATATACTTGGCTGATGCTCAGCAGAAAAGACTGTGCAGTAACCTAATTCTTTCTCCTCCTTTCCAGTTTTCATGTGATGCCTTTGCACAGTGGTACAGGCTGGGACCCCCTCGTCCCTCAAATCAGTACTCCTTATTCAGCTGCAATCTGGGCAAAAATGTATTTACCATCTGGCAAATTATCATCCTGGCCTACCACACCCACATAAAAAAGGGAAGGGAGCTCAAAAGGTCATCGGACCCATCACTTGCTCCAGGGCAGGATCAGCCACATCTACAGCATTCCCAACAGATGTTTATCTAACTTGTCCTTAAAACCTTCAAACACAGGAGATTTTCCAAGCTCCTCATGCAGTGCTCAATACTCCTTGCAAATTCTTAATGATCCTCTGTGTCCTCAGCTCTTCAGTTACAACCTCTCACATTCCCCCATTAAATTCAACCTGCTTATCTGCTCCTTCAAAGGCTCTGCACAGCTCTGGCTCCATCTGTCCCTGGTTCTTTATGAGTGTGTCTTCGCAGGGTGTCTGGATGCCTTTGCCCTCTTACTGATTAGCTATTTAGGCTGCATATCTCTCCTCACTTACATTTTGCACCCACCCATCTTCCTATCTCCATCTGTCTGGCGTCCCTTTGCCCAAAAATTGCTTCATCAGGCTTTCATTTTCACTTTTAGGAACTTTCCCCTTAAACTCTTTTCTTTTGTGAATAAGCAGTCTCTTGTCCACTTCAAATTGTGGTTTTTGAAGGACATCCCCCTCCTCCCCCCGCCGCCCCATCCCAGCCCAGGAGTTCCCATTCAGCCTGCCACCCTGTGCAGCCAGCCAAGTGGAGGGTTTTGTTTGCCTTCATTAGGCTGTAAACTCATTTTGGGTGGGGCTGTTTTCTGCCCTTTGTTCTCTGCTGTGTTGAATGTGCTGACAGCGCTGAACTCTCGATTATTAATAGCACAAACAAGGCTTAAAAAAGGATGGATCAAAGGGAGGAGGAAGGGAAGGCACAGGGAATATGAGGTTTTGTTTAAAGCAGTAAGGAAGCTTCAGGATAAATGTATCCTGTTGGGATGTGTTGAACACCTGTTAGGAAGAGGTTATGGATGAGATTGTTGAACAATCTGAATGAAGGCAGCCTCTGCATCTCCTTAACAGGCTCAGAAAAAAAATCCATTCAGTGTAACAAGTCAACACTGGGCAGAAATTAATTTAAGGAGAGGTGCACAGTCGGTAAATGAGTGAAACTTGGAAAGCCGGGAAGAGGCAAATAGAAGGCAGGAAAAGCATCACTGACCCTTTACCACAGGGTTTCCCTGGGTCTGGACATTCAAGCTTGTTTGCATGTGCCCACCCTGCTATACTTCTCTCGAGCTCTACACATTTAGTGATGTCACAAAGTACTGCCACCGTACTTTGGCTTCTGAAAAGCTAAAGCACACCTTTGAACTCTTTCATACTATGGTTCTAATGGTGACTGCCTGTTCCTCTGTGGGGAACTGCTGAGAAAATGCAGACAGGGCTGACCCTACCGGAGGCAAACCTCATCCCATCATTGCCTTCAGCAGACCCAATGATTATGAGATAGGGAGCCCAAAGCTGGTGTGAGGCTGGGAATGGTAAGATAACATGGGACAAGGTATAGAACTTTCTGATGATGTTCAGAGGGTGATCTCACACACTGATGAGGGGATCATACAGACCACTTGGGAACCTCTCACTTCAGCTATGAGGGTTCCAGAGTCCTTATGCACCAGTCACTGATAGCAGAACAGAAGCACAAGGACAAAATGTCTCAAAAAGGCCTGTCCTATGGATCTAGGAGGGCCAGGAGCTCCAAGAAACTGTGCAAGGAATTCAGCACTAGGACAGTTCAGACCTGATACCTTCAGGAAGTCCTCAGGTAAATTTCCATCATTGTCTGCAATGTATACCAAGTTCCAAATCTGTTTCTGTCTGGACTATCATTGTCAAACCAGATGTCAGTGGTAGGGTAATAGAAGAGCTCAAGGTCTATTATTTCTGCTTTTTCCACTAAAGTCATGCTTACCACTGAAGAAATAAGAATTGTGCTGGGAACATCAGTGTCAGGAATAGCTTCATTGTCTGTGAGTGAGATTTGAAAGTTATGAAAATACTACTTGGCCATTATCCAGTCTTTGGACAGCCACCAACATCCATGTGAGAAGTGCCCATTACAGAAAGTGGTGTAAAATCTTCTGGAGTTAACCTTTCTGGTCATGAGGATCAGTGTTATCCCACAGTAACACAAATAGCAATGGAATGTCTGCCTTCCTGCTGTTCAAGTGGCCAGTGACCACATTTTCTGTTGGTTTCTAAAGATGGACTTGGATGAACAAGCACCTGGAAAAAAGTGGTTGCAGTCACCTCAGTGTCCAGGGAGTGTGCACCTGTGTGGGTGAGATGTGCTGCCTGTGCACTTCCACCCCAGTGTCTCTAATGTTATTTGAACTGTTATGGTGTGCAGTGCACGGCATGACGTGGATCAAGAAAGCATGGGGGGAGTCTCCTTCAGGAAGAGGAGGATTTAGATGGTTCACAGGCCTGACAGAGGCAATTTGAGACTTCACCTGTCATCACAGAGGCAGCAAAGGGGTTGCTTGGTAAGGGAAAAAAGCAATTTGGGAAAGTGCTGTAGTATACATATCAATCTGTCTATACACTATTATTATTATTATGAGAATTTATTAAAAGTTTTCATTTAAATTTCCTGCCTTTTTATTTTGGTGAAGAATCACATCATCAGTAGATTGTGAAACTGGGTGGGTTTGTACAAAGACATCCCTGCCATTTTCATATCGGGAGGGCAACTGTTAATAGGAGCAAAAGGTCCCATGGGCAAGGACAAGTGGCAGGCAAGTCCTCCAGACTCCAGCACCTGTGAGAGCACGAGGCACTGGTGAGCAGGTGTCACCTGGCCACACTCACTTCCCTTGCAGGAGTTCACTGACTCACCAGTCCAGGCAAAAGCCCCCAGTCCTTGCTTTGCCTACAACACATGATAAAAGCAAACCAGAATTGAAGGACTGTTTTCCCACCCAGAGCAGAATATTTGAAAGATGCTTTTCCAAATGAATCTCTTTGTTTGGGATAACTAAAATTACATTTCAGATGTTGATTTTGTTTTACTGGTCAGAATTTTCACTTCAGTATTTTTTAGAAAATGATTTTTTCATCTCAGTTTTTTTTTTTTTTTTTTTAGGAAAAAACCTATCTTGATTTTTTTTTTTGCTTGAAAATATTTTGCTTTGAAATAAGCTTCAATTTGATAGCTAAAAATATACTAAGAAATTATTTGTAGTTTCAAATGGTTCATATGATTCAAAATGAGTTACTTTCTTTAAGTTTTTTAGATAGAAAAAAAAAAAAGAGATTATTTAAAATAATACCATGCACCCCTCTGGTCAGAACTTAAAGTGTACTAACAAGATTTTACTTACACCCACACTGCCAAGTAGCTATATTAGTACTAATGTTAATGTGAAGGTTTAATTTATATCACCATTTCAATAACCAAGCCCATATTCAGGGCACAGATGCATCTGAGTAAGAGACTTCTGTACCTTTATAAGAAGAGTTTAAAGACAATCTGGCTCACAGGCTAAGAGAAAAGATGGTATGTTCCCAAAAGGCTGGTGAGGGAGGAAGTGCACAGCAGAGAGGAATTGGAGGAGAAAGAGATGGAGAGGGAGGGAGGGAGGGAGGGAGGGAGAGGGAGGATGTGTGCATTAGGGAAATTGCCAATAGGGTGGTTGGAAAAAGATTAATTACAGCAGTAGCAGCATAGGAAAGACAAAAGAACTGCCTGATGGGCTTCTAAGGTGAATTCATGAAAAAGAATGAGATCAAATACCAAGTTCTTTAAAGCACAGTGGTGGCAGTCTGTGTTACTCAACTGACATCAGTGGTATTACTCCGGGTTTACACCACTTTCAGTGAGAGGAATTTATTTCCAATTCTCTGACTTGTACTTAATATGTTGCAATCTTTAGTCAGATACCCAGCTGGGTCTGAGGTTGCTCTTTGTAAAATGGTGCAATTCTCTCAGTTGATAACAGCTGAGAATCAACTTCTGAAAAGGCTGAGATTGTTTTAGTGACATTTGCTCCTTATTTAATTTCATCCTATTGAAAGACAGATGCCTCCCTGGTTCTAGTGAATTATCTTTGAGGCTTTGTTCATACCTGCTGAACACTCCCCTGTAGTTTCCCAGGCATGTGTTCCTAGAGAACTCTGTGGAATTGTTGAAGCCTGGTGTAATCATCAGAATGGGAAGTACCCTGATCTGTAAGCCATATGCCAAGTGGGTTTCCTGCAGTTAAAAGAAATAGGAGCTCAAAGTTCAGAGAATGGCTGCTCTTCTAATTAATGGTATCTGTGACGTTGCACTGCACCTCCAAATTACATATATGCCTACAGTGGACCAGAGCATCCATCCTTCCTTCACACAGCTGATTAATGATTCTTTTGAACACGCACTAGAAGCTTGAATAATTTAATTTCCTGATGATAATTTTCTTTATCAGTGAGGGAGTGCTGCTTGTCCAGGGCAGAACCTAGTAAGAGAGGAGGCTGGATTGCAGGTGGCTGCTTACAGCACCCACACACATCACAGAAGTCCAGAAGGACACCCTACGTGGTACTGCAGCAACCATGGAAAATGGCTTTCAGCAGAGCCCACACCCACCTTCTAGGGACGTGCTGGGATGGAGGTGGGAAGGAAAGGGACAACAAAGAAGCTGATGTTGGCTCTGGCTTTACAAACATGAAGAGAGATAAGGATTGCTATGCCTCTGTTTTGGGTCACTGCCAAGCATAGAGCAGGAACAGCATGCTTTGAACACCCACCACCCCTCCACACTGAACCTCCCAAAGGGAACAGGTTATTTAAGCTCCAGGACATTGCCCTGGATGCCATCTCACCTTCAAAGAACACGTCTTCAGGTTGTATCTCCTGAAGAGTGTATGCAATGTTTTCAGACCACTCATTTTTCCTGGGGCTTATGTTTTCTGTAAGTTTCCAGCCTCTCTGTAAGTCTGAATTTTCTCTGCATGCACATAACTTTGCTTGAAGTCCACCAGAGGCGAAACCCTGTTCTCAGACAGCCTCAGGCATGTGCATGGGTATCTGCAGGAGGTCAGAGTGAGGATCCAGTTCTGCCCAAAGGGGCTGATGATAAGTCAGAGGCTGAAAGATGAGGCCTTTTCTCTTTATTCCTTAGGACACAAAGAGTTATTTATTTAAAAGATTGACTTAGCTTTATTGTAATTAGTTTCACAATGGGTGCCTGGATGTTCCATTCCCAACCAGGGACCTCTTGTTCTAGGCACTAATCTTGCCACTGTGACCTTTGGTTCATTTAATACCTGGGTGTATCTGCTGATGTTCCTTTCTTTTTTTTTCTTTCTTTTTTTTTTTTTTTACAAGATAAATTTACATTTCAGAGTCCATTCACATGTGCTAACCTAGTTATGAGCCAGTTTCACTCTTCATGAACTTCCTGCCTAGAGGCATTTTTTGTAAATTGCTGTAATATGATAACTGGAAATCCTTTTGCTATCTCGAAACAGGAAATAAACATCCTGTTGTGAGAAGAGAATTAGAATTATGCATGATGCTTCTTTTGTAATTTACTCAATCTTGATAACATATATTATGTAGGAGAAACTTCTAGGGCATTAAAGCAAAGATGACCAGCCATAAATCAAACTCAAGGAGAGAGTATGCTGAATCCCTGTTGAATATCACTTAGATCAGTCTTGTTCAGCTTGAGTGTTGGTAATCTTTTGCCTTTGAGACTGATGAGGAATTAGCGAGATCAGAAAATATTTAGAAATTCAACTGATCTTCTGGGTCTCCATTTTGTTGATTTTCATATGAAGGCTCAAATAATTTGTACTTTCTGTCACCTACTGCTTTATATTTGGAAGATGATTCCTAAATGTCAGAAATGTCATCCTGCAGAGCATACCTAAGGTAGTCTTTCGTGAGCTGGAGATTGCCTTTTCAACAGTGGGGAGCAAATTCCTGGGTTTCTGATGTCTTGAGGTATGTATTCTGCTTGTCATCCTTATATTCCCCAGTCAATATAAATAAACTTCCCCTTCTCAGTCTTCCCAAATCTGCATTTGTTATTCTCTGTTGGAACTATTGATACATAACTTTTCTCTTAAGGGGATATTTTCCCTTTGTTTTCTACTTAATTCAGGGTTTTTTTTTCCCTTTCTTTTTAATGGCATATGTTAAGGTACTGCTGGAAGTCTTACTAAGATGTTCTTATTTTAGGTGTCAATAGAGATTTAAAAGAATTGTTTCTTGTTTTACACATCTTACATTTCACGTTTGTGAAGAATTTAATGCAAAAAGGGAAAGAGCTAGTCACACTACTGTAATTTCTGAAGTGTCTTGATGATGATTTGTGACCGAGGAATGTTATGGTATCTCTCAGTTAAGTTACATCAGAGAAATTAGACTATTGTCAATGTTTGGATTTCTACTGTCATTACTGAAATCTTTGGACCAAAACATTATGGCAAATATTCTTTGCATAATATTCCTTTATGAGTGATGCTGCCCAATTATTTTTGAAACTGCAGTCCTTTACTGTACTAATCATAATATTATGAGAGAAATAATTCCAGTTTGGCATACATTTATAAACACTGTTGAAATGTTTAAGTGGTTACAACAGCTGTAGGACTGAATTTTTGGACCCTTTCTTTCTATGCATGTGTTGTGTTTTTCTGGTTTGGGTAGTTTATTAGAAGTAATTTTCAGATGAATGAGAAATAAGTGCAAGACAGCAAGACAGTGAACTTATGCAAGTCTTATTTGGACCTGGAGAAGGGATAATTGGTCTGCCTTTATTCAGATGCTGCTAGTCAAACTGGATTAGAGCTGTTTAAACTTGGGGTTTTTTGAACTTTGGTAGGGTCCTTCAGATGAGCCCTATGGTTTATCTTAAAATAGATTAATCTGCTCTTTTTAATTCACACCCCCCCCTCCCCCCCCCCCATTCTAAGAATACAGTTTAAGTATTTTATTCAGGCACATTTTCTGAGAAGTGGCTGGTGGTTAAAGAATACTTCTGTGAGTCAGATGTAGGGGGCTCTAATCCAACATCTGCTTTTGAGTCATCCAGCTTCATCTATCCTGATGGGTGCAGGCAACCCCACCTCTTCTCCACCCACACACCAAGGTAGCCATGTGTGGGCCAGCACTGAAGCTGCTGCGTTCCTGTGGTGCCAAACCCAAACAACTATATCCCTCTCCTTAGCGTGCTTATTGCAAGTTTGTAACCAAGGCTCTGGTTGCACAAGCTGCACACTGAACTGCTCATCTCTCCAAAACCTGCAAGCCACGTCCCACATAGCTCACGAGGCAGGAGCTCTGGGAATGCTTCACAGGAGGGAAGAAACAACGACTCATCGCCCTACTCTGTTACCAAAGGGAACAGGTCTGGGCATTCGTCTGGTTCCCAAGGCAACCAAGCAATATTGACTTTATCCTCCTTTGATGATCTGGTTATTGCCACAGCTGGGAACTCAGATTACTCGGAAGTCCCCTTGGCTGTAGGGTCTTGTTGCTGATCATGAGTGCAAAACACACTTGAACTGATCAAGAACCACAGCTGTGCCACTTTGAGATTATTACCTTGGACTTGTGCCTACAGGGCTCCTGGACTGGAGTTGATTCCTGTCCATCAGAAGACAAGCAAAGCAGATGTACAACTGTCAGCATCTGTAGGCCCCTCAGCTCTAAAATTAGGCAAGCTACCAACCTTTTCCTTCCAGCACTTGCCTATAAATGAGGTTTCCTACACATTGGGAAGCTGTGATTCCTAATTTTTGCTTCCTTAATTTGTGCTTTACCATATTCTTCATTCATTTTCAGAAATGACTGCAACTTCAACATCCTGGCACCTTTTAAACTGGTTAAGTAAGAAATGCATCTGCCTTGAAGAGTTTTCTGATAAGGCCCCGGCTTTGCATCTTGATACGAGTGGGCATGCCCTAACACCTCTCTGGAACGTCAGACTTGTTCTTCCTTCCATGTATTTGCCATTTGAAACAACAAAGTATTGTCAGCCGAAGTTGGTTTTGCTCTTTGTCTAAGTTCATAAAAGAACACTCCCTTTAAGTTCAGTGGGGTTGAGGTTTCTTTTGTACACTTGTGAGCCTCCAACGAGTTTCTGCAGCTTGGTTATTGTTCCTAATGCTACTCTAGAAGTGTAAATTGGTTTTGATATTTTATTTTATTACAAATGGTATTGACTTGCTTTGAATTTATTAGTTGCAGCTACTTACACAACAGCCATTTTCATTTCCACAGTAAGCTTGCTCTAGGACTTGCTTTTGCAGTGTGGAAGGTGGTGAGGTCAGTCACACTGTGGAAATTCCCATAGTTCTTCCTGGGTCTGGATAGGCCAAAAGTGGAGTTTTCTCTATTCCTCTGAACTTTTCTGAATTAGTGCTATTTCTTTTTCACTTTTGCATTCTTTCTGCAGTTGTTGGAACCTCATCACTTCAGTTTCTCACTTCTCTTGCTAGCAGGATGTGATGTCACACATTGCACCTCAGCTTTTGTAGCTTTAGCACTGCAGGTACTAGTGGGACCAAGTGCTGGTTTCTTTCCACGGAAGCATAGAGCAATCTCAGTCCTTCAGGGAGACGATTATGCAAAAAAATCAGTCTTATTTAATGAAAATAATTCGTGATGCATCTCAGTGATGTGAATGGTGACTTGAAAGGAGCAACACAGTTTGGTTCCAGTGTATTGTCTGGTCCATATATGCCATAGGTAAAGATTATTAAAGTACTTACATAGTAAGGGCATTAAGGGATCTACCCAAAGTCCAACACAAAATTTGCTACCTCCCTCTAGAAAATTCCCTTTTTCTCCTAACTCACAACTAACTGTAATACTCATTTTGTCTCAAATACTGGATTGAGAAAAAAAATGTCATCTATCTTATTTTCCAGTGAAGTGCTTAAAAAATAAGGCATGTCTACGTAAGCATTGCTGCTCATTATCATGTAAGATCAAAGCTCCTCATCTGCATGGCACATGCCCTGCATTGTAGGAAGCTGTTCGAGGTCCATTGCTCACTTAGAAGAATCCTGAGATTTTGCAAGAGGAGAGTATGTGCCTTCTCAATGGAAACATAAAGAGGATCTGCTGCTGTTGGTTCCAAAACATTACTACGTGTGTCAGCAGTACGTGCTTGACGTTTTAGGAAGAGCCCAGTTTCACTTCATTTCTTCCTGTAATGTCAGAAAATTCTTCAACAGCATTAATCAGCTGAAGTTTTGGATCACAGGCTAAATACTGATTCATTCACTTAAGAAAATGATGGTTCATTCCAAGAATGCAAGGAAATGGAGACTTGGATACAATAGACTTGTGTCTGAGGCCAAGTTTCAAAAGGGTTTAGATGAAGAAAGGCAAAGACAGGTCCTTTATCCTCCTTTCACTTTAATGGACACAAACACATCCATGTTGCCTTCCAAAGGGTCAGTTTCATAAAACAAAGAACTGCTATGAGTCCCTAGAGCAGGGGAGTAAATGTGTAAACATGAAAATGAGAAAGGGACCGTATACCAAGCACCAGAAAACTTGGTAGGGAAAAAAATACAAGACAAGTAGAAAAGCTTAAACAGAAGAAAAGGAAATTTTACAGGATTTCAGGCATAAAACCTGTCCTAGATATGGTATTAATCATTTATTAGCTGGTAGAATTCTCAATAATGCAGAAAGGACAGAGGTGCTCAATCAATACTTCTGTTCGGTATTTGGGGAAAAGCCAGATGATTCAGGACAGAATGATGATGAAATGCTTTTCATTCTAGCAGTAACTAAGGGAATGTGTTAAACAGCAGATATTAAAGTTAGATACATTAAAATTAGTAGGTCTGGATAATTTACATCCAAGATTTTAAGATCGATAGTCTAGGAGCACTACAGACCATTAATTTTGATTTTTAACAAGCCATGGAGCATTGGGGATGTTCCAGAGGACTACAAGAAAGCTAATGTTGTACCAATATTTAAAAAAGGTAAATGCAGTGACCTGAGTAATTATAGGCCTGTCAGCTTGCCTTCGATCCCAGGCAAAATAATGGAATGGCTGATAGGGACCTTGAGTAAAAAGGAATTTAAAAAAAGGTGATATAATTAAAGACAATCAGGATGGTTCTCGTCAAACTATCTTGATATAATTTAAAATCAGATTTCAAATGGGGTGATTTAATTCACGGTTTTGATATGTAAGTGATTTAGTCTTCTGCAATGTGTTTGTGTGGCTTGACATTTTGATTATTCAAATAGAGGCTGTCTCTGCAAACTGTGGTTTAAGAGAGAAGTTAGGAGGAGTTAGGCATCTGAATCTACAATGGCAGTCCTGAAAGCTCAGCTTGGTGGCTGCCCATGACTACCTTAATTTCCTTGATTTTCAGCTGGAGAAGTTTCCAAGGCAACTGAGGTTCTGCTTTTGTGCACTCCCAGAAGACACCTCAATCCTGACAAGGTTGAGTGGTTCAGTACCAATGTCATAACTATACATTTGTCTATCTGTTTCCCATACAGAGCTTGATCCAAGGAGTGTGCTTATGGCACACTTCAAGGATCAGTCTGTGCACAAAATGCAAAAGCAGATGCAGCCTTTCTTTAACATATGACCACAGGAAAAGGTCTTTTATTCAATTACACAGTGGTTAGAGCTTGTCCAGGTTAGAAAAATTCAAAATAGAATTTTTTTCTCTCTTGAAAATATTTCAAATCTACTTATCTCACTGGATGTCACCAGTTATCAGTGTATAGTGATGATGGAGAAAGGAGGGGATGAATACACATTAACAGAAGCAGGAATTGCAGCTGAAGTCAAGTTACAATCACAATTGGGCTCTCATCATGAAGTGCAATAATCTCAAGTATAAATTCTGCAAAGAAATGCTATGTCAGGAAGAGTGAGGAACACCATGTAACTGCTCCAATATTATCCTAAGGGTGCAAATAGGGATAATAAGTTTATCCAAGGTCTGTGTACAAGAAAGACAATACAGACCTCTTCAGAGGCCATTTTATCCTATTTCAGTAGAGTGATCAAAGATCTTTGCCATGAATTCCTGTATTCAGGTTCTTCCACCACTGAGGCAGTTAGGTTGGGTTACAGGCATGGTGAAAGTTAGGGAAAATAAGTCCTACCATGAGTACATACACATTGATTAGAGAGAGACCTTGAATTCACCACGGATAACAGCTACTAGGTCAAAGGATCTTTCTAGTAGTGGGAAAAGAGTCTAGGCAAAACAAAGCAAGTAATAAAGCACCAGTTTTTATCAGTGAAGCTTTCTGATAGCTGTTTATAAAAGATTACACTGGATTTCAGGATTTTTTCTTTTTTTATATTACAGACACACACACATACATACATACATACATATATATTTCTCCTAAAGTCTGTTCCTTTGTCAATCTCAGCTCCTGAAAGAGGAATTAATTCTGGGAGCTCCCAGGACTTGTCTTGTATAAGGGGTTGTGACCAGA
Organism: Euphonia xanthogaster; assembly: GCA_034509185.1. Taxonomy (NCBI): domain Eukaryota; kingdom Metazoa; phylum Chordata; class Aves; order Passeriformes; family Fringillidae; genus Euphonia; species Euphonia xanthogaster. Next base: position 115,507,380 of record JAYDZK010000113.1, read on the forward strand.
TGATCACTCTGGTTCCCTCTGGTCTTAAAAGATCCAGCAAAAAGCACTGAGGACAAACAAACTGAAAACCCAAGCCCATGCAGTAAGAAGCTTTCCCTGCCCAGAAAAGCAGATAATCTAAATAGACAAGACAGACTGGGGTGACAAAAAGGATGTGTTATCTCTGTTTCACAGATGGGAAACAGAGGCACAGAGAGATTAAGTGATTTACACAAGGTTTGTGTCAGAGCCAGGAATGGGAGCCAGATCTCCTGAATTCTGTGTCACTACCTTAACAACAAGACCATCTTTTCTCTCTCTTGCCATAGCCTTGAGAGGGAAGGGCCTGTGCTGCCACACACAAAATTGCACCATTGCTTACAGGGTAATCTAATAAAATGCTATACATGTAGCATACATCTGGTGTTCTGATTTCTCCTCTTCTGTCAGACTGACTCCTCTTTCTTTCCTTCCTTCATCTTTCCTTTTATCCTCCCTTTCCTTTGTTTTCACTGCCTCATGCAAAGGACATTGGTGTCAATTACAGTAGAAGAAAGCCCCACTGTCTCAGAAATGGCATATTCAGACCACCTAGCCTTTGAATGTAGTCAGAAACACACCAGCTGTACCTGGGCACATGAGTTCTTGGACTGATGTTGCAAATGTGAAGAGAATTAAAATTAGAAAAAGGCATTTTGAGGTTTGCCTATTTTATGATGACCAAATCTGGGTAGATTTTCAAGGGTGTCAGGAATTACCTCAATGGGGTCTGCTTAGCAGAGTTGGCTAGGTTCAATTATGCCTAAATCCTTAAATCTTTCCCTTCTGTATCTTCTCATTTCACACATGGTTCTGGCCACTGTTTTCTAAGCCCCTTTGGGCAAAAACATTTAACATTAGATGCAGACAGCAGGATCCTGAGATGGGACAGCACCTTGCACAAAACCTATAAATACCCGGCCTGTTTCTATGGCAGCTCTGAGAGTGCCAGTTCTATGAAATTCCTTGAAAAAGGTCGTCTTCCAGAGCCTCAAAATCTGGCAACTTTGCAAGATGCAGATAGAAAAGCATATAATAATGTTGTTCATATGCAGAACAGAAGAATATCTGAGAGGGTGTCAAAACACTCCCAGTGGGGTTACAGATAGAGAGGGTCAGCCGTGGCTGGCTAGGGGAGGACAGTTTGCCCAGGGCCCTGTGTTTTGAGAGGTTAGAGAGGGCTCTGGCTAATTGCCTAATGATACACAAGAGGTCGTGACCTCCACCTTTGCCCCGGGCCCCCTGGAACGGCTGCTATTGCTTGTTCCTGCACTGCAGCCACCTCCACAGCACAGGGGACAATGCCCAGCCAACGGTGGTGCTCAGCATTTTATTTTGGGCAGGCAGACAAAGGCCGTGCCTGGCAACCAAAATTCCCGTGGAGCAGGGTGGAGGCAGTGGGACAGAACCTTACACGTGTGCATGGCAAAGGTGACCTTGCTGACAGACGTAGCTTTGGGCTTTGCCACATCATAAAAAGTTCTGGTCAAAACTCAGAGAACCTGAACCTCTTTCCAGCTAGCTGCTCCCTGGGAATAGGTTCCCAGAATCAGGTTATCCTCCTATTAAGGGAGGCATAAAGGATAGTGCTGTGAGAATTACAATGCCTTTTTATGGAAAGATCAATGGCATGTCCTCAGCTAGAATGCTGTTTTTAGGTAAGGGTATCTTCACCTCATAAAAGATTATATGGCTGACATATTTTTACGTCCAGAGAAGAGTAACAAAACCTGTGATGAAGAGGTATGGAAACACTTTGAGATGAAGATATGGACAATTGAGTAGTGGAAGGTGGCAAGAAATGGATGTCACTGCAGTATATAAAATAACAGATGGTACCAAGGGGTCATGTGGTCACTCCTGTGTACCTTCCTTTGTAATAAATATCACAGAGAGATCCAGAAATAAAAGCAACAGGTTTAAATCTAAACCAGCAAATGCTTTTTTAAGACAGTGTCTCTGCCATGGCCTTGAGAAAATACTGAGGTAAAAAGCTCAGTAGGATTAACAGATGTTAGACATTGCAATCAATACTGCCTACATCTGCAGTTAAACTATCCAGGGTAAAAGTCAATCTACGAACTCATAATTTAATGTAATAATATTTTAATAACTCAGATCGCTGCTTCAGGGCTTGTGACAGTGAGTACTTCACCCTTGCAGTGAAACTGGACTGCTGAACATGTTTTTGGATGGGCATTTGTCCTTTGCAGGAGGGGTTCTTCTGCATGTGTTCCTGGTGAGCAGAAGAGGCAGGATTTCAGGGTGCAGGAGAGGCAGGATTTCAGGGGAGTGGGAGAGGCAGGATTTCAGGGGAACGGGAGAGGCAGGATTTCAGGGGAGCAGAACAGGCAGGATTTCAGGGGAGCAGGAGAGGCAGGATTTCAGGGGAGCAGAACAGGCAGGATTTCAGGCGAGCTGGACCTCTGATCTGATCTTCTCTGGCACCTGACTCTGGCTGGGGCTGCTGAGACACGGCTGGCCAGGCTCCCCTGCTGGCCAACGGGGCTGAGCTCCCAGAGCCCTTCCCGGGGCTGGTCCCTTTGGCATCGCTCTCTGCCAAACTTGGGTTTGTAAAACGCAGGCTCAGCTTGGCAGCCAAGAGCACAGCGTGTTCAGGCAGCTTTGAGGTTTCACCCAAATCCCCTGCCCTTCCCTGGAAGACACCACCTGTGTTAAATTCACCCTAGGCAGGAAATGGAAGAACAAATCAGGCCTAATTAAAAAAAAAAAAAATTAAAAATCCTTAAAACAAACTGTGTAGTCTTTTCTGCACACCATCTGCATAGTAGCAGGGGCGATGTGCTTGATTCATACTGTGATTTGAATGGAAGCGAGAGTAAATTGAAGGCTGATATATATCAGTGCTGAGGGCAGGATTTAGACAAGTGAACAGTTGTTCCTATAGCAAAAACAGAGAATGTTGTCAAGTTTGTTCCCTAACCAAGGATTCAATCAAACACTCACCAGAACCCAGCTAAATCTTCACAACCTTTATTGCTTCCTGTACACTCACTTAAATCTTGCCTAACCCCTTCCCGTCCCAGCGCTGGTTTCCTTCTTCCTCCCAAGGGTGGTACTAGTGTCTGCCCACTAAACCATGTCAGCAGGTGAAATTTGTAGATGGGCTATGGCAAGTTATTTATCATTATTTTTGTAATTTCCATCCTCACTGCCCAGTAAATGCAATAAACTTCTGAACACTTCAGGTATGAAATCCACTGCCATATCGAAAAGATTGTTTTTCCTTCTGGTATGTGAACGGGGCATTTCACTGCCTCATGGTACTGCTGCAGGCACTTCAAAGTAGTTTGAAATAATTGGTATTTTTTAAGAGGAAAAACACCACAAACAGAGTTAGAACTTTTATAAGTTTTGCAAATAGATTGCTCCCCTTAATGATTCTCTTTCTTAAGTGAAGTAGCTACAGTCACAAGGAGGAGTTGTAATGAAAATTTCCAATGGAAATTGTTGCCATTTGGAGACCACAGGGAGCTTGTGCCATCCATGACCAACTGTGGATCTCCTGGAAGTGAAGCTGATATAAACACATGATGTGACAATTATGATGCAAGGCTTCCTCGTGCTTGGCCTCTTCATCCTCATGTCTTCCACATGCATTTTCCTATTGCTCCCTTCTTTCTAGTAAGCAGCAAACACAGATATGTTAGAAGATGTTTCTTAGAAAGGGAAGGAAGCATCCATTCAGAAAGATTTTGCTGCATTCTCTCATCAGCAATACAGAATTGAAGGTGCAGAGGGTAGGTTTTTGCTGTTCCCAAGTTTGCCAGAGCCTTGTGTGGGGAAGGGAGCAGGACCACATCTTTTGGGGGCTACTCCATGGACTACTAGCAAGGCTGCCCTTGGGCTGCCAGGCAATGTCACAGCTGGGAGATTGGCAGCTTGGAAAGTCCACACCCTCAGAGAACTCCACTTCCTGCTCTCTCTGCTCTCCTCTGGAGTGGATAATAGGAGCTGATGCCTGGGGTGTGACAGGAAAGCTTGATGCATTTTTATATATAAGATCCTACTAATGAAAAAATAAATCTGGGGGGAAAATTGCCCTCTGAGAGTAATACAAGGAATTTATTGGGGAATTATGTGGGATGTATATTTAGTGGCAACAATATACCAGGTGGCAACAATAATTTTCCCTATTTGTCATTTTTAATTTTTAGTGGTAGCTTCTCACTGGCAGAAAGAGAGGGAAAGTAGACAATATCCCAGGTGTTACATACAGAAGAGGGGCAGCTTCAGAGAGTTTACTCTTATTCCATTGACAAGGTAGACTGGAGGAACTGGCCCCAGTTCTCAGATTGTGCAAGAGATAAATACGTTGGGTGAGCTTTTCTTCAGACACTTTCAGCCAAACACTGTTTCAGCTGAGGAGTCTGAGAGTGAAAAGCATAAATGTGTTCATACAAATACAAGTCAGGGTGTGCCCATAAAAAATCCTAGTGTGCTGATTCACTGAATGGACATTGGAAAAATCAAACAGCAGGGCTATTCAACCTGTACGAGTTCAATCCTTCTTCAGCATAGCCAAATTTTTATCTTTGGGTGCTTCTTTCTTTTGATAAATCCAGTGTGGCTTGAATATTCAGTGCTGGTTTGTGCCCTCTATTCCAGAGAATGCCATATGTTACTGAGGATACCAGAGCTTTCAGTTTAAGCCAGACCCACTGTGCCTGCTCACAGATGTGCAGGGTGCTGGAGACGGTGTGGGAGTACACACACACTCACTGACTGTCCTCAAATTACCAGTGAAAGGAGATTGCAAGGATGTTGAACAAATTTGCTCAAGGAGCCAGCTGTCTACCCTCCTCTAAACATGAAAGTTAAAAGTTCTCAACAAACAAACTATTCTGGGCTTTTGATTAATTTCCTTCTGTGCTTCAATCTCTTCCAAACTTTCCATTCTCCTGTCTTAAAGTCATACAGTGCAGCAGTGCACAGGAATAGTAAAATTTATCCTCTCAGTAACTGCTTAAATCTAATCCTCTAAACTCCTTGATTCAGGGTAGTTTAAATTGTTGTAAATATCTTTGAGGTGGATTATGCTGCTTAATTGCCACTAAGGGAATAATAATGTTATGTGTATGTGCATACATATTATAATGTACATAGACACTGGCAGAAAATCCTTCTAGCAAAGAACATATTAAGTAATAGTTTAAACTACTCAGGATTTGGGAAAGCCTGTTAAGGGGATTAGAAACTAAATCCAAAACTGGACAAGAGGTAAAGGCAAAAATTTTCACAGATGACAATGGTAGTAACACACTATTTTCTCTCTTTGTGTATGTTTTCTTTAAACATGGTCTGCACCACTGAATGAGAGTACATGATCTTTTCTAGTAAGTCAGCCTCAGCTATGTAAAAGCTACTTGTTTGAGGAAGCATAGACACTACTCTCACAAGAAGATGGACATAGAATCTGCATCAATAACATTTCTTTCTTTGGGAAGAAATAGTTTCTATCAACCTGAAAAAAGCTGCATAAGTAAATAGCTAAAAATAGCTTTCTACACGTGCATAATCCTGCTGAGTTTCTGGTGACCAATGCACTTGTGCAGATGCCTGGACAACTGAGGCCAAAGGCTTTGTTCTGTAAATGTAAAGTCAAATATAAACTTTTTAAAGAAAGTATCTGTGACAATAACTGTT
>JAYDZK010000113.1:115513150-115526187 GCA_034509185.1 Euphonia xanthogaster
GGATCTTGGTTCTCATGAACATGTATGTCATTGTGAGTGCCTTCACTTCATTTTTACTCTTCTTCTGCTCTGTCCTGCACACAAAATACTGCAAATTAATTTTTTCTGGAAGCTGCTCTGCTTGTCTGTGCTGACCCTGACATAAACTGGGATCTACCACTTCCAGAAAGCCAGTCCAAAGTATTGTAAGGAACTGATCTTCAAAGAATTTACTGAAAAGGTTAATGACTGAATAAAAACACACCTAGTGAATGAAAGAAGTCAGATAGAAAGAAAGTAATCCCAATACTGAATGCTTCAAAATGGCAAGAAAACGCAATAGCAGTGACCCTGTGAGGGCAAATGGTTGCCCAAAATTCATTCACTGCATGGAAGCAAGGGGATCATTGCACCTGTAAGTTTGAATATGAGCATGGATTGAGTTTCAGAGGAAACATGCCTTGGAGCATTGTCTGTCTTTAATCATCTTAAATAAAGCTACTTTATTATGAACAAAGCAATTGGGTATACTTAAATGATTGTCCTCTTTCCGGGCACGCTAGATCAGCTTTTTAGCCTAGAGTTTATATTCTGTGATTAAACCAGTTTGATTTTGTTCTGTGGTCAGAAGAAGAATCTCCTCTCTGGAAGACAAAATAGTCATTCTTCTTATTACCCTTTGCCTATTCTTTGGCTCATCTGCCCGAGGTACCATTTTTGATTCAATGCTCATTAAATGTCTTAATTTATAAAACAGCATGTGGAAATATCTAGGGAACATTCACATCACCGAAATCTCTTTAGCATTCTTGTTTTACATTTCTTACCTATTCTTTAGGCTCCAGGTCCTCTTTCTTTCCAGTGCTTGTATAGCACCTTGGAAAAAGGTTTTGATCCATGGTCGGTTCTCCTTGGATCTGGCCAGATCTTGGATTCATACCTGTGTGGTGTGAAGCCAGCACAGCCACATTTGGAGGCATGTCTGGTCATGAGTGTGCTAAGGTCAAGGTCAGATGTGGTCTTGTGTGACCTGTGAATGCAGCAGTGTGCTCTGTGGTCCTGCTGCTCCTTGTGTACAGGCATGGGGGTGAAAGGAACAATTTTTAATGCAGTAAACAAGGTTAGTTTTTAAACAGCTGGAGATGGAAGCAAATATCCCTCTGTAGAGCCAAAAGTCCATGTTGCACAGTACAATCTGTTTAGTCTGCAAAGTATATTTTGGGTTATGTTCCTTTCTATATAGTTACAGTTTTTAATGTCCTATGCATTAATTCATCAAAGTATGCCTAGACACAGCTGGGAAGTAGCTTGATAAATATGGATCTGCATGTACTTGAGACTAGGTCTAATAAAGGACATGGTGACTGGCAAGGAAGGGGAGGCAGTTGCCCATGTCCAAGAAGGAGTCAGGAGTCCAGGCCAGGCTCTTGGGTTCAATGTCATCCCTGCAAACTATCCCTGTAGAAGAGTTTTACACTTTCCTGTAGGGAAAGGCAAGAGGCAAGGGTTACAGGACAGAAACTGGACCTGTTTCTCTATCATTTGTTTGCACTTAGTGATAAAATGCAAATAATTTGAATACTTTGTACTTTTTATGGGAAAGGGATTTTTTCATTGATTTCTGCCAGCCTCCAGCCTTGGCTGTGCATGAGGCTTTTGAAGGAAGAGACATTTAGTTTAGTTCTTTCATCATTACGATATGTTCTATTGATCCCTTCCCCCTGCCGTGTTTGCTAATTTCCTGGCATACATAAAGGATGTTCTGGTTTTTGTAACAAAATTTAGCAGCTCTACCCATTCCAGAAACAGGAAACTGAGGCACAGGACTGGGAACTGGCCGGTCATCAGAACTGGAAGACAAATCCAGCAATCACTATGTGCCATCTTCTGGCCCACTGTTGATTTTGGCAGACATTGAAACTGTGCCCTAGGTTTAGTCACCTTCAATGGTGAGCAGCTTTTCAGTTGCTGGCAAGCAGGCTGGGTCCTCAGCAGAGCTGCTGGCAGCAGTCCATGGTTCTTCCATTTTCTTTTTTCCAGGTCATCTTTGCTTGTTTTGCTTTTCATCTCCTTTTCATGGAGAGCATGATTTCAGAGGTGATATGATTCCTCTACCTGGGTAGTCAGAAATGATGGCTGTGATCATGCTTATTTACAAGGAAAAGGGATAGGAAGGAGGAAGACCAAGAACATGATCCAAAATTCCAATCTTTGAGATAGGTATGAAGAGGAACAAATTTATAAACTAGATTCTTTCTGGACAGTGGGAAAATGAGATGAAAAGGGAGAGAAGCAAAACCAATAAAAACCACTCTAGTACCTGTCATGGACATACTGCAGTGGCTTTCAGGCACATCAGTAGGACTCATATAAGATCTAGAAGAAATCACAACATGTTGTAAGCTTTTCTCTTTGCTAAATAAAATGTAAGTAAAGAATCTCCTCAAAGAACAGAATTGAATTTAAGTCATACATATATCAGAATACTGCCCCCAAAGAAACTGGCAGATTCTTTTGTTAGCATACTTTTGTGGTATGCCTGAAAGAAACAGTAGCTGATGTGAGGGTTCTTGAACAGCCCATCCTGGTGCTGGGAGACATGTGGCTATATAGAAGGCAAGTGCACACCAATTCACAACCACAGCATAGATAGAGTGCTTCTTCAGCTTGTGTTTTGGAGGTGGAAGGAGGGAAAAAAATTGTGAAAGAAAATGAGTAAAAAGGGAATAAATACTCTCCAGAGTAATATACCAGATAGAAAAAAACTATTAACAACAACTAACCTGAATATGAGTTGAGGTGGGATAGTCTGTGCCCACGCAGGGAAAGCAGAAAAGCTGGCCCATGGAGTCAGAGCAGGGACTGGAGTGCTGAAAGGTTATCGAGATATTTTCAAAGGATTGGGATGTTTTCCAGACATATTTCACCTTGAAGCAGAGATTTGGCCGGGATGGCCCCTGTGTAACCGCGGCACTAAGGGCGAAGGGGGAGCAGCAGCCACTACCCTGCATGGAGAGAGGCGGTGTCAGTGCTGCAGGTGCCGTGCCCCCTCCAGGTGCTGACCTGGGGGCCACCCTCAGCACTGGCAAATGCTGCCTTTGCCTCAGCCTGGCGACCTCTTCCGAGTACGACAAACTGCTCATTACCGAGTGCCTGTAAGGAAAGGCACGTTAACCCACCTTGGCAGGAGCAAAAATAGCCTCAGCGCTTGGTGCCAGAGATAAATATTGGCGAATGCTATTGGATAAAGAAAGCAACCACCTCACTACGTCTTGGACACCAGCAGGTAGCTGCAGATGGTGGAATATGCTGTTTTGGATCAAACCTGCAGTGGAAGAATACTTCTGCTGCCAACAAGATGCGCTAACAGGACTCTCAGGGATCAGAGGTGTGGATGATGGCATTCTGCAGTAGAGCTGCAGAGACACTGAAACGGAAACTGCCATAGATCACACTCTTGTTTGTTTGCTATGATGAACCAAGAAAATAAAAGTCATAGTAAAATGCTAATAATTGTCCTATCCTCAGTAATAATAACATTGCAGCAGACTGTAGCATCCGACCCTGGACACTTAGAGCATGTCAACATTCACTGCAAGAGCAGGAGCAGTGAAGCACTGGCTAAACCTGCCAGTCAGGGCTCATGAGCACTTGTGGGGCTTGGGGAAATAGGAAACGATGCTGTGGGTGGTGAGAATGGGCTGTATTCCCAGGAGCCTGGAGCAAAACTGGGAGGGTCAAGCCCTCTTTAACTGACCCATTTTAGTATGGGTCAGGTGGAGGACACACTGGACTACTAGGTGCCACCAAAGTTAAAAAGTAGCTCATATTGGCAGCTGTATAGTTTCAAATCCAAAATATACATCTACTTTCAGGAAGGTGTTTTTACTTTACTTTGGAGTGAAGCACAGTCATACCAGGCCTTCAGTCACATTGGGTTTTACCCCATCACAGACAGACAGCTGGGAAAGCTATTAAAATTCCCAGCTGTGGCTTTAAGAAGGTTCAAGGAGCAAACAAAACACATAGCAAGCCAGCCTTGAACTCTGAAGGAACTCTGTCTCAAGTATCAGCCCCTATAACACTCAATGTCAAGATGCCTCTCTATGGCGTTGCCTATGGCTAGCAGTACAGGATAAAGGATTGGAGGAGAAAGAAAAGATGTGCAGGAAGGATATTGCCTACCACAACAAAGACCTTCCCCGCTGGTGTTCAGAGAGGCAGTTACCGGCAAAACTTTTTCCTTGAGACATGCGAGGCACGGGAAGGCAAACGGCACGGATCAGGCCGCAAAATTCCCAGTTTGGGAAAGATGGTGGTGCATAGGCTTCTCTATTGCTGATGCCAAAAATTTGTCAAGTTTTACAAATAGATTGGATTCAGTTCCATGTACATTCTACTGAAACCTGATTAGACAAATGCTGAAAGTATACAGGTTTTTGAGTGATCAGCTTCAGTGCCAAGGCATAATTCCCCTTCCCACCTTGCCTTCTCCCAGCAAGTAAAATATATTTCTAGGTGGAGGTGTTAGGCACAATTCTCATGAATGGACTTCAGAGGAATATACTGGCAAGCTAAATCTAAGAGCAAGCCTAGGGAGTGAGGTTTAAATTTCCACCGGAACTTGGGAGATCAGTGACTCACTAGGGGGCCAAAAGAAAGCCTTTGTACCCCTCTAACCCTTCATTTCCCCATCTGGAGAAGAACTGCTGCAATATTTGCTGCAGTAAAATGTGCTACTTGCAACTGGGTATTATCGTTGCCTGAAACGAATGTGACAAATGGAATGCTGTGTGACAAACAGCTTCCTCGTCCCCGAGCTGGGAGCACAAGGGTGGGATTGTGTGGGAACTGTGAGAACGCAGCACATGACCAGAATCGTGTATGGGCGGCAGCAGGATAAGCAGGGGAAGGAGAAAGCCTGAATGTTGTCCTGTCTCAGAGTTCTCTCTCCTGCTTGAACACCAAATAATAAGGTCAGCTGTGATTTTAAACAACTCAGAGAGCAATTCCTAATCTTTTTCCATCTGGACTTCCATTTCCTGGATACCTCACGTAATGCTATGCTTTCTTTGGATCAAAAGTCTCATCAGGATGACTCTGTTTCCATTTCTGTGAGACAATAATAGGGACAACGCTCAGGTAGCCAGGCTAAATGATCTGCATTTTTTGTTCGTCACAGGAAGTGTGCCAGCTGCTGGCATGATGCAAGCTCTCTGAGGCCATGCACGCAGTGAGATGCTGTGCCAGTTGTCTGGATGGCTCTGCTTTTCCCAAGGGAATGAGTCACTGACGCAATTACTGCTCCACCCCTGGTATTGGTTTCTAATATCTTACCCTGGCAGGAGGTCAGGAATCCAGCAGGACCCAGATTTGGGTCCAGGCTCCTGTTGTTTCCTTTCCTTTATGGCAGTAATGGATTTCCTGCACTTCCCTCCCTTTCCTCTACTATTTCTTCATAGATATGACCATTACATAGCTTGGAGAAAATGGATTACCAGGCAATGCTTGTCATTGCCACCACTCTGCCACCCATTTGCCTGTTTGCAGAACCAGACTCATTGTGCAGAGGTTTTGAATTGCTGTATTTGTTTTAGCAATTTTGTGCGAGGCCATGGTGTTTCAAAGCCATGGCAGGCTGGTGAGCTGTTGTGCCTGTCTTCTACATTTCCCCATCTGCAGCAAATCACTGAGAGAGACTTCTGGGTGTTTCTTGCAACCTCTGGATGGGGTGAGTCAGCATTCCCTTGAAGGCTCCATCACAACCATTGTCATTTCCTCCCCCTCAACATGGCGTGTGGCCAGAGGCACCTGCAGAGCCAGGGGAGTGGAGTTACAAGTGGGTGCACCTCCCTGATCTGAAGCAAGCATTTTGGTGAAGGCATCTGTGCCAGTGCCACCCACAGTGTGCAGCCAGCAGGGAAGGGAGTGATGGAGGGCCTCATTAGACAGGCTGGTACTTGTGGCAGGCAAGTGCTGGCTGAGAGCATCGCTCTGCTCCTCTAGGGCTAACAGGCATGCTCTGCCCATTGCTCCACAGGAGCACCCTGAGACAGGAGCTGCTGTTCAGATGGATGCCTTTGAAAAATGAATAGGATCAAAAGTATGTGGGGGGTTGCTATTTCATCAGCAGTGCTCGTAAAGCTTTCTGAGAAGTATGAACATTTCCTGCCTCTAGCAAGACTCTTATTTCCCACCACACTACGCTTGACCCCAGCTCCCACTAGCCTCTTCCCTGCTACTGCTGTCCTTCCCCAAACCTTTTCCTGCACTCTTCCCAGCCCCTCTTGTTGGATAATGCCAATCCTCTGTCCTGCACCAACCCTCCAAATCAGACTGTTGATGCCACAAAGTGATGATACATCCCCTCTTCCCACGTGATAGCTGGTGCCCCTTATCTGCTGCTCTTGGGGAATGCAAGTAGCTCCATTGCATGGAAGGGTGGGAGGGGGTTATGGACCCTCAGTCTCTCAGGCAAGAGATGCTTCAATGTTTTCATCTTCTTTCTCCGCTAATTCAGGTTGAACCACTCTCTATTGCTACTGCTTATCCCCATTTCACAAACCTGATTTAAGAGATCTCTTTTCCTTTGTGCGAGGCCACAGCTTCTCCCACATAAAGCCCACCCAAATTACTTTAGTTTTTGCTTCTTCGTTTTCTGTTTTGCCTTACGTTGCTCAGATAATTTGATATTCAGGAAGGGAATGATACATTTTTAAGAGTGATAGCAAATTTTTCAGGAATCTCTGTATAAGCATCACACATCCCTGGAAAGCTGTAATTACATATGTTGCTAATTCAAATTAAAAAAAAAAACAAACCTGAACAAATTTACATGGGAGAGTAGGCTTAGTTTAAATAAATTGTATTTCTATATACAGCCAAGGAAATTTATATCTTTAAAAATCTAACAATGTTATTTGCAACAGCTGGTTTGGTTTCTGAAGCTGCTAAGAGTAGAGAGACAAGTCTCTGGGACAGTGATTTTATACTTCAGAATACTAGTAATCAGTTTGTCCTTGCTTAACTTCTTCTATGCCATGCCCCAGTTCACATTTGGAGCTATATTTTATCTCCAAGTTCCTATTATTTCTTACAGGTTAGCACAACATATGACCTATGACACTGCAGCCGTAAAGAAAGTAGGCACATGTGATTTTTCCTTCAGTTTTCATATCTCAGTGCTCTGGCCATTTAATTTAGTTCCCCAGGTGCTGACAGCTGGTAATGCTCTTAACTGCTCTCCCCTGTTGGTAAGTTATGGATATTTCCTAACTGGAGTTTAATTGTGTAACTTTACTTCACCCGAAATGCCAAAGGTCCTAGGAATCCATTCCTCCTTCAGGCTGATTGTGGCACAGGAGATAATACTGTTTGCGGATGGTGAACCTAAATCCCTGATGAGTGTCTTCTAAGGCAAACTGACATTTATAGTGTTCCTCATTATGACATGACTGTCCAGAGCTGGCCCAGAGGACAAAAACACCCAATTTTTTAGGTTACACCTTCCATATATATAAAAACAAGAATAAAAACTGTAGTTTGATTTTCTCACTCAGGCTCAGAGAGACAATAGCAATAATAGATTTAAAGGAAGAGCTGTTCTGTAGGTACCAAAGGTAGGAGCAGGGTACTGCACCAACCCAGCACTGTGAAGCAGGATTCAGTGCTACAAGTACTATCTCATACCTGCCACATTTAGTCTGTGTTTCTCCCCTCTTCCCTAGAATGACATCTCCCTGCTCTCGGTGTTGGGCATACTGTGCAGTGCCAAGCTGTCTCATCAACAGGGCATTGATGTGATCCTCCCCTGGTGGCCTTGACAATGTGGTCAGGATGCTAGAGGTGACCTCAGAGCCCATCCTGTGAACCTGTTGTCCTCCATCCATCAGTCAATGATGGTTCTCCCTGGCTGCCTTACTTCCCAAGTGGGCAGAGTGACACCAGTGACATTCCATCCCCTCGGGCTCCTGCTCTCTGTAAGAAACCTGGCCAAGGGACCCCAGGGTGCTGGGATTTCACTATGAGAAAGTGCACGTGATCTGTAGGAGCACAAGCATGTCACATAGAGCATGCATCAGTGTTACTCAACATCAGCCTTCCTGACCCTCACTGGGAATTAGAGACCAAAATGCCTATTGGGGCTGCCATGGAGTTTGCCCATAGCTTTGCTCAAAGGGTGAGCTATACACCCCACTCTATCCTTGGGAGCAAACTGTGGTTAGACTGTGGGAGCAATAAACTGAGGGTAATTAGCAATAAAATTATGGTGAAATGTTCTGGTGCTGTTGAGAGCCTAGAGTGGGGGGCTAAGGCTGATGTTCCCTCTCCTGAAAGGTGAATTCACTTTGCCCAATACCATGGCTGTTCAATGCTTCTGCAGCTATGGCAAGCTGGACTCAGACAGAGATGGAGAGAGCTTGATAAAAAATTAATACATCATTGCTTTTGTTCTGCCTCTACTCTGTATATTCATACCTCAGTGTACCTGGGAATATTTAACCTGTGCATGGAGGTGTCAGCTTTGATGGGTTATGCTCCTTCTTCCTAAGAGAGAATAGGGGAAAATTTGTTGTGGGAACAACTCTGAATTGGGTCCACTAGTTTCACTGTGAAAGAAAAGAAGTTTGGCAAAACTTGACCCTCATTTTAGAAATCCTCAACAACTTGGCTGGGATTTCTCTTCTTATTGTTTTCGCTTTTCTCTGCATCTGCCAACTGCCTGCTGCCTGTTCAGCAACTGATGGGGAAGGATTGGCCCAGTGGGAGAAGGTGTTATAATCCTCCTGGAGCAGCTGCCCCAGATTTGCTGCTTGCTAGTGAAGCCTGGAGGCAAAAGGACCAATCCTTCCCCTCCCAGGTACATGAACACTCCTGGGGACCTTGCATGAGGCATGGGAAGGGTGGTGAGGCAAAGGCTGTATTGCATTGGAGGGCCTGGAGAAGTGCTGCAGCAGACAAAAGACCTCATGCATAGGGAGGCCTACAAGTCTTCTGTGCCCTTTTCCAGACACTCCATGGGACTTCATGATGCTGAATTGTGAGTTAGTCTAGCACAGATCCAGTGAAGGGAAGCTAGGAAGGAGCAGACAATTTTTTTTGTCCAGTTAGTATAGACAGCTGCCTGCTAATCATCATTAGTGCTTCTGTAGGAAGAAAACAGTTGGAAGAGGTCCTTGTCCTTCCCAATGCATTTCCTCTCTGCTCCTTTTCCTACTGCAGTTTCCTGTTCCCTGCCACAGTTACATTAAGGCAGCTATTTCTGGTGTCATCTAAAACAGACCAGAAGGGTTTTTCTGGTTTTGCTAATACCAGCCATTTCACTGATTTAGTTTAAAGGGTATCAGCACACTTAGGAGTGATAAATGGGAAGGAGGAGGGAGAGTAACAAATAGCTGTGGGTGAGAAAAGGCAGAATCCTTTGGCAGCTTTGCCATTAGATAATTGTGGTGTGGAAAGCACCTTCAGATGTCCACTGAGAAATGCATTGGCATTTGGGCCCTGATTCCAAAAAACATGCTGGAGCATGCTTCACTGCTGCTCTGTTTCTTCATTCTTAGTAAATTGTCAGGTAAGCACATGTCCAAGGCACCCACTGACTAGTCATTGGGGCTTAGAGAGAGGAGAAAAGTAAATACTGCTAGCTCTGTTCTGATGAAATGGGAAGAAAATAGACAGAGCAATTTGAACAGAAATAAAATATACAGCCTGGTACCCCTTCAGCAGGTATTGGAGTGGTGCAGTGTTTTCCTGCATTGCCTGTGGTTTTACTATAGCATTCATCTCTAGTATTTGAGGCGTACAGATATATTAAGGTTTCTTGCTTCTGCATAGGTGACAAACTTGTGGTCTTGCAAGAGCTCCATGGGGCTGTATCTGATTTATTCCAGTGAGTAGTTTGGTTTTCTTGACTGAGATTTCTCTTGATTTCTTCCAGTGAAGTGGAACTGAGCTATAGTTCTGGGTACACTGGAAATATATACTGGAAATTGCTGCAGGGACTACGCAGTGCTAACACACTTTTGCTGATCACCCTGATTGCCTGAGGATTACCTGATTAAACCTGTGATTTAAATGCTGCATGTCTTGATAGACAAGGTCACAGTTATGCAGCCTGAAGTGCCACCTAGAGTCTTACTTCGTATATCTTTGATAACATTGTTCCCAGGACCGTGCTTGAAGGTCAAGAGCTGGATAGTGGGGGCAAGATTAGCAAGCTATATCTTCAGAGGCCTAAGAAATTACAGTTGTGAAAATTAAGTAGTTGGGATGAGCAGATCACTGTTGCTGGAAACCCCTGATAATTGTTCCTTCTCCTTTGCCTGATCTCTCCCTCACACGCAGAGATGTGGGAAGGCAATGGGGTCAAATGGGAATCCCACGCGATGCAATCGCTGTGGGGTCTGCTTTGGACAGCAGATGTAGCCAGAATTGTGTTAGCCAGAGGTGGCTGCAAACAGGCCCTCCGGACCATTTGGTGTTCCCAGGCTCCCCCAGTGCTCCCATCAGCCTCCTCTGTGCCTTGGAGGAAACCGAGCCAGCTGAAGGGACATTTCGACCCTCCTTCTGGGGACGTGTGCTGCTCAAGCTGCTCCGTGCACGACACCCGCTCCCTGCCAGGTCCTGCTGGAAGCAAACAGATCTGCTCCCTCCCTTCACCCTGTAATGCTATGCTCAGTCCTTGTCCCTGCACACTGCAAGCTGAGATGGGATTTCTCATCCTGACTTCTTTCCCTGCCAGTGTGCGTCATTTTCCCCCTGAATGCTCCTGGAGGCCAGGTTTTTCCTTTCTCCTGTGTCTCCTGAGCTCACACATTAAATTGGAAAGACCTTTCTGATCCCTCACACATTCTGCCACTGAAAGTAAGCCCCCGTGGCTCTTGGAAGGTAAACTGCCCCCTTTTTCAGGGTTTTCTGGGATAACTCCGTGTGGGAATGCCTGAAATCACAGGAGGAATGAGGATGCTCAGAGCTGTGTGAAAAAAAGCCAAGCCTATACCCACAGATCCTCATGTTCCCTATATATAATATCCTGCAGCATTCTGCAACAGATTTTGTTTGTAGCTATATTGAGTATAAAAGCTTTTCCTTCACCTAACAGAATCAATCGGCCCATAGTGGGTCTTTATTCCCATTCAAATTAAGGGCTATTCCATACTGAAAATGCACTAATGTAACTAAATTGATTTCTAACTTGATTTTAGTTAAATGGGTGTAGTTCCCTGCAGGGATACACTTAAATCAGTCGAAGAGAGGGTGAATTATGCATCTTTGTATATTTCTCTGTGATTTATCTTAATTAGCTGTAAGGGGATCTCAGGGTAACCGAGGCTCCGACCACAGGTAGAAACCCCCACACAGATTCTGGGGATGCTTAGCAACTCTCCTAAAGTGCTGAATGCTCTTAACTCCTGGTGTAGAGTGCTGGAGGTGTTCGCTGCCTCACAAGTGTTCTGCACTTCTGGAGAGCAGGCCTGCATTGTCACTCTGTGCTTGTGTGTGCGGTGTCTCCCCCATCATATTTCCTGGTGGATAATTGCCTCCCCCCCAGCCAGGCACAGCCTTGGCTCTGAAGCACCCTTGTTGCTCTGAGAGCCGAGGCTAAGTGCAGCCCTTTAGCACACCCAGGATCCCGGAGGATTTGGAGGGAGGCTTTTTTCTTACTGAGCTGTGCCACCCTCGCAGGGGAGCTTATCTTCCCCCCGAGAAAGGGGAAAAAAATACCCAAAACCCTTAGCAAAGGAAAATGGTAATGATTTATAACCTGAGGCACAGCCAGCACTAGGAAATGCCTCCCTGATGATCTTGGGGATAGTCACATCTGTGAGCAGCTTGGGCAGCTTTGCAGTGTTTCCTTTCTCCCAAGCAGGAACCCATTGTCTCTTTCCATTCCCAGTGTCAGGAAAGTGGGGCATGCCTACAAAGCAGGGATGCTGAGTGGCTGTGGTCCCCACCCCAGAAGGGTACTGCATGCTATGTTATATGGGAAGGAGCCATTCACACTCAGCACTCCTGCAAGCTGTGGTGCTTAAAAAATTAATAAAAATCAACTCTATATTATTTTAATTGTTTTTAAAACGGATGGATTGTAAAGCTGCACAGTCCAAACTGCCTGTAACCCCTTGAAAAGAAGCATAAAGGGGGAATGACATGTCCCATCACTCAGGAATATGGATTTTGAAATTTCTGTGTCTAACTTATTGAAGATTATATGCCAATATCTAAGTTTGGGAGACCTCTGACCTTTCACCATTGAGGAAGGCTGTGGACAGGTCTAACATACAGTGCGATAATGGAAATATAAGCAATGGCTTCCAGGGTAGAGGCCAGAAGTGTGGAGGCTGCGGTCATTCTTCCAGGAATGATGTACGGGCTTGATTGACCAGAAACGTCTCTGAGAAAGTGAGAGACCCAAAGAGGTCAATTCCCTCTCTTCAATGGCTCTGGCTATTTTCTTTAAATTAAAAAGAAAAATGGGACACTCTAGTCCTCTGTGTAATTGTATAGCCTAAGGAATATTTCCTAGGCTTGCTCTGCTGTATGTGCTATAAAGCAGGATGGGGTATTTAGCCCCTGAATTTTCATTTGGGTGCTTTTTAATCTCATTCACATTCATTTACTGCACAATATCAACTTTTATGTCTTCTATGTTTTTTTGTTTAATTGAGCATTTTATATTAATAAACCATGGAAGCCTAATGTCAATGTTTGCTAGCATCATAGGCACATGCAATATTATACAAATGCATTTTCTCCCTTCCCTCACCATTCTTTCCTTCTCTCCCTCCTTCCCCCCTACCTCTCCCAGACCGTTGTAACATTTTGTATGTATTTTTCCATGCTACCTTTAAAACTTTGAACACAAGGAGGTTCCCAGACAGCTCCATGTAATATCGCAGTAACTGTGTCCATTTAAAGATGCTGCAGGACAAAATGTTCAAGGACAGCACCATAAGGGTCTGCTTGGCTCTGGCTGAATAGAGCTCCATTGTGTTTGCTCACATGATGTTTGCTCCTCCTCTCCTCTCCTCTCCTCTCCTCTCCTCTCCTCTCCTCTC
>JAYDZK010000113.1:115526454-115551586 GCA_034509185.1 Euphonia xanthogaster
TCTCCTCTCCTCCAGTTTCATGAGGCTGTAATTTTGGTGACAAAGAGACCTTCAGCAGCCCTGCATTGCTCAGTCTTTCTGCTTTAGTTTCCAGCTCTACACCACAGCTTATTCATGCCAGTATATCTCTTCTCTGAACTTGTATGGGTTCGAAAAATCCTTTCTTGGAGAAGAACAAGAGGTGGGGACGACAGGAGTGTTGTGGGCTGAACTCTTTAAGTTGGTCTACTTCTATATCTATATATCTATATGTAAATCTATCTATAGCCCAGAAAGTCAACCCTTCCCTGGACTGCATCAAAGAAATGTGCAGGTCAAGGGAGGTGATTCTGTCTTTCCACATCACTCTCATGAGACCCCACCTGGAATCCAGCTCTGGGGCCCCCAAATTAAGAATCTGAGGACATGAACCTTTCTGGAGCAAGGCCGGAGGAAGGGCAAAGAAGAAGATCAGAGGGCTGGAGCACGTGTCATATGAAGACAGGCTGAGAGGTGAAGTTGTTCAGCCTGGAGAAGACAATGCTCCAGGGAGACCTTGTAGCATCTTCCAGGACCTAAAGGGGTTACAAGAGAGCTCGAGGGGGACTTTTTATAAGTGATAGAAGAAGGAGCAATGATTTTAAACTGAAAGAGGGCAGGTTTAGGTTACATATTAGGAAGAAATTATTTACTGCTGTGGGGGTGAGGTACTGAACAGTTTTCCCAAAGAGGTTGCGGATGCCTCACACTGGAAGTGTTGTAGGCCAGGCTGGATGGGGCTTTGAGCAACCAGGAATAGTGGAATGTGTCCCTGCCCATAACAGGGGAGTTAGAACTTGATGATCTTCCAACACAAACCATTTTATGATTCTTTATCTGTGTTCATATATGTATTCTAAAATATGTCACCTTCAGGTTCTTCACACTTTTAAACCTAAGGAAATCTAGTGCAAATCTGCAGTTTACAGGAAACAGGACCATCACAACCTTTCTTTCCTCTGAAACTTCATGTGTCAGGCTACGCTCCTGGTGACAGGGAAGCCTCATGGGGGGTGGGTAAGTGCTATGGTATGTACCTACAGCTAGCAAGTGTACTTTCTGTCAAAAAGCTTTGGGCAAGGAGCCATGTTAGACGATGGAGCTGCAGCCTCTGTCCTGGGCAGGGAGGACTGCTTCCTTGCAGCTGTGGCAAAGCTGAGGATGTCCCAGCTTTGAGTGCCTCCATCTGAAGGGCTCAGTGCTAAGTGGTGTTACAGCCTGTGTAGTATCCCTGGCCTTGTGGCATCCTGCCCTTTTGGCTCATGGGAATATGCAGGATGGAGCTGCACCTCACTGTCCTCCAGAAAGCAGTCCCTCCCTCACAGGGAGCCCACATTGCCACCGTACAGGCAAACGTAAAACGGCAGCTCTGACTCCCGTTCAATATTTTTCTGAATGGTGTTGAAAATGCCCCTCATCATAATCTAATCAGTAATAAAAAAATGATCATTTTTATGTCATTCAGCAGAAATGTATGGTAAATGAGATTCAAAGGATTAATGCACAAAGGAAATGTCAATGTTAATCTATAGACGGTCCCTTTAGTCCTGCTTGTCATAAATTCAGAGCAAGAGAGTTTGCAGACTGGCTTGGGAAGGATAAAATCGAAGGATTAAACAAACCATAACTCAATCTTTCAGTGCCTTGAATTCTTAGTTTTGGGGGATTTTCCTCTGTAGTTTTTCTTAAAAGAACATATATCTTTAGTGAGAGAGAGAAATTACAAACATTAGACCGTGAAAGTTGGGCTTTCTTATAGTCATGCTTGCACAGGCGGGCTCTAACTCAAATCAGCTGTGCTGGTTTAAAGCTGTGCTAGTATCTTTTATTGCTAACACTGAGCTACTTGGGTTACTCACTGTTGTGTCTTCTATGGGAATATAGGAAGAGACAGGCTGGCTTTGTCTCCCTTCTGACAGGGAGGCTCTGTATCTACCCGTCCTCAGCAATCAGATCATAAAATTAGAGCTTCACAATTGTTGTTGGTGGGTTCATGGTGTTATTTTGTTTTGTTTTGTTTTCTTAGATGAATGTTAAATTTGTTTTGCTTCCCAGTATTACAGCTCAGCTGAAAGGAGGGTGTGGATCTTTGGATAATGTGAAGGACAGCTCAGGTCTGGATGAAGGACTCAGTCTTATGCCAGGATTCACAAGGGTAGTACTTTCTGCTCATTCATTTAGACTGCAGTCTGCCTGGTGCCAGGCCCTGCCCAACTTCTTAGCGTAGAAAATGTGCATTCAATTGCATGTCTAATTTGTTCACAAATTTTCCACGAGTGTTGAACCAAATCACACTGCAAAGACTATGCCTAGTTATGTGCCTAACTCAGCATTTGCACACAAAATTGCCTAATGAGCATGTGCAATTATGGCAATTAGACTTGTGAATTAAGCATGCAAATACCCTAGCATTTGGGTTAGAGAGTCATAGCCCATATCACTAGAAATAGCCTAACCTATTTTCGATATGATGAAAAAGCATATCCACCTTTTCCAGTGTGACCACACTCATGAAAAGAGAGCATTGTAAGACCTTTGGCTTGGGGAGGAAAGACTACAAGCTCTGGGCAGAGACTATAAGGAATCTGCAAATGAAATGAGACTTTAGGTGCTTCTGCATCCTGTCCCAGGTGTCTCCTACTCATAATGAAATACCAGCATGCTCTCACAGAGCATACCTTGTCTTAATAGGGTTATTCACATGCAGCCCCCATCAGCAGGAGCTGCTGTAAAAGGAGTGGACAACTTTCCTTCTATTATAGAAATAGAATATTATTCTATTATTCTATTATATATTCCTCTCTACTGTAAACACAGTACAACGCATAACCACCCTATGCCCATGTGAATGTTGCTGCTGAATTTATAGTTTTCGAAAATAATTCCATTTTGAGGCATTCTCATCCTACTGAGGAAAGGCACTGCTGGCTGGCTGCAGCACAAATCCCAGTGTAAGGTGTGAATTCATTTGGCAGCTGCCAGGACTGAGATTTTTGCATCAGTTATTGCTGCCTTAGTGAAATAAGGTTAACAAACACAGAGGTGAGCAGGTGGTCAGAGATAAACAGGTGAGGGAGCACATTTCTCTAATAAAGAAAAGTCTTGGGAGGGAAACCATACCCCCTCCCTTAAATTTCTGCTTCATTAAGGTGATTTCAAACTCGCTGGGAAATCAAGGACTTCGTAGCTGATCAGCGCAAACAAAAATAATCCAGGTGGCAAGTCTGATGAGATATGACCTTGTTCAAAATCAATAGACTGTTCCCCTTCCACCGAGCACAACCGACTCTCGAATGAGTTTACTTCAACAGAGGCATTTCCCTCACAACATTAACATTTTAATTGCTTGTGCAGGCTTTTCTGGAAAATTAACCCAGCGCTGGTTGAGCACCGGGTGAGGATGCTGGGCGCAGGGCTGGGAGCGCAGGCGGTGCTGCGGGGAGCTGCAAACACATACCGCCACCTAAAGGAAAGAGACCTGCAAGGAAGCCGCGGAAAGCTGCTCCCCTCGACTGACTCTGTCAGAGCTGGTTAAAACAAAGACGCTTAGTTTGCTCTTCGCAGCCTGCCTCCGCGATGACTTCCGAAGGGTTGTCGCCCTGGCAAAGCAGGACGAGTCCAGCAGCATCATGTACTCTGCTACAGGACCAGTAACACAATGGTCACACAGCTGCCAGTGGGCACGGGGTAACTTCTCAAGTTGTCCCAACTTCTTTGTGTGTCTCTGCAGTCTTGTAGCAGCGCCACAAAATAGGTGCAGCCAGGTCTTGTGCCAGGGGAGATGCTCGGGAAGGCTCTGCTGGGGAGCAAACCCCAGCTGTGCTGCGGCACAGGGCTGTGGCGTTGCTCCCACTCCTTCTGCCAAGTCCTGCAGGGCTGGGCCAGCCGGGAACAGGAAGGAAGCTCAGGCCGAGACATCAGTAATGGATGGATGAGGAGGGTGGGTGGCAGCCTAGTAGGTGGTCTTTAGATCATGCCTGATTTTACTTCATTATCTAACGTAGATTGCATAAATGCCAAGGGGACAGGACCGAGATCTGCTCAGCCCAGACGAATATCTTAACTCCTAGTACTGAAGAGACGAGCTTCTTTTGAACAGTCTTTCTCTGCCTTCATTCCTGGATGCACAGAGGAGGCAGGCAGAAGAAACTATTTACAGAGAATATATTCCCACTGAGTATTCCCAATCCGTTTATGAGCAAAGCCTGTGAAAATACAGGGATGGGGTGGGGGAGGGGAAGGGAATCTTCCCCCTGCCTCTGTAAGCTTGTGGAGCATAAAGGAAAGAACCTCTTTCAAACATCTAAAGGCAACGCTGAGCCACAGAGCTGCGTCCTTGAGGTGTGGCTGACATGTCAGCCCACAGGGCTGAGCAGGCTCTGTAACAAATCACCAGCAATGAAAAAACCAAGTGAGTTTGGGAACTTCCAGTGGTTTGGAGTGCTGTCCAATTTCCCCTGTGAGTGGCTGCCAATATCACATTAACACCTTGGCTGCCAGTAAGGTGGGGCTCTCAAAGGCTGGAGGGATGTGGAGGCACTTGTAGCTGCACACTAAAAATCAGCCTGTGCAGGGGTGGGCCGAGGTGAGGGGAGCCTGTGCTCATACAAGCCTTTTTGGTGTTTCAAAGGCAAAGCTCTAGTGTTTTGGGGCACTTTTGCAGGGCAGCAATATTTTGTTAAGCGCACGCTCATAGACAGATGTACACACAGTGCTGCCTGCCTAAGCTGTGCCTGCAGCCCTTCACCCCATGCCTGACTTCAGGCAATCGTTGCACCCAAGTGCTTGGCATCACACATGGCTGTCCTGGGAGGAATGATGTCTCAGAGAGACAGGAGGTTATGCACAGACAGCAGCACCCTGCTGAGCAGTCATAACCAGCACATTCCTGGGATTCCTGCAGGCCAGCCCCTATCTGCAGCTCAGAGCTCACGCGGTGAGAGCACTCCTGGTCTGGTGGGGCACTGGGCCACTGTTCTCTGAGGTCAAACTGCTACCAGTTCACAGCTCCAGGAAAGCTCTCCAGGAAAGCTGCGAGGTCACTGGCAGGCAGAATGGATATTGTTTTGTCTTATGTGAGTTATTTTCTTTTAAAAACTGATTATGATCTCAGCATCCCTATTCAGTGTGCCCATGGAGCAGGTTTTGGATGTATCCTTCTTGTTTGTGCTGTTCTACATTGTAGCTTACAGCATTGGTTACAGTACAGAAAGTGCTTGCTGGGAATTAAGTTTCTCAGACTGAAAGGAAAATAAACGTGACTTTTCTTCATAGAGAACTTTAATTTTATTTGTGGTAAGTTCTTTACAATGATGTATCTGTGTTTGAGGTATTTTTAATACTACCTTAGAATCTTTTCAATTAAATACATATTTTCCTTTTGCTGTCCAGGTGTGTTTGATTCTGGAGCCAATGAACATCTGTGTTTAGGTGAGGTCTTCAATCCCATGTAATACCTGCATTTGCAGTGGAGGGCACTAGCATCTTGCTCTCTTCCATCTGTAGTATTGCTTAATGGGTTGGAGGTAAATGTAACAGGGTAGGTTTGAAAAGAGGGATTCTCAGATGGGCTAGGGTACTGTAAAGTACTGTTTTAAAACCTGAATATAGCCTCTCATTAATTAACACTACAGTTGTATGGACATGGTCATAATAGGGAAGGAACGGTGTCCTGTAGGGAAAGCAGTTGATGATACTTCAAACAGATTTCTGTGTAGACTTGAACAAAAAGCTGTTTACTCCTCTGTGCCTTAATTTTTACATCTGATTAGAGGCATTATGATTAAAGCTGATGAAGCATTTTCAATTCAATGACTGGAGAAGTTGGTTCTGGCTAAAAGGACTAAAGGAATATTTCACAGCTGTTCCACCCATGGAGCCAAAGAATCCAAGTTGTCCATTTCTAAAAGACAGAGAAAGGATTTATTTGAAATATATATCTATTAATTTCATGTTATGTATAAATTACCATACTTTATTATTCTATTGAATTTTTGAATATCACCTGTATATCCTGTAGGTATGAAAGCATTTCAATATCCTGCCTTAACATTTTTTACATGAATTCAGTGAACTACTTTTCTGTTTATTAATTCAATGCTTCAGCTTTTTTCAGAGATAAATGCTTTTGCAAAGTTCTTGGAAATTTCCTTTCTGCTCATTACCTTCTGATTTTAAAAGTATTGGATCCCCCTTTGCTGGTGTTTCTGCACTTGCAGCGTGGCTAGGGCCAAGGATTAGGTGTTCTTTGTGTGTGACTAAGGCAGAGTCAGTGCTTCCATGGCACTACCTGCAACAGCAGTAGCTCGGGATGGCCCCTTTGCATGCCAGCCACCATCCAGCTTTTCTGTCACTGCCTCTCTCTATGGGGTCTGGCTGAGCAGAAGTTGACATTCCCCCCAGCAGCCCTCACAGAGCTGGCCTTTGCAGTGGTAGCTGGGAGGGTGCTGATAACACACCAGTGTTTTGGCTGCTGCTGAGCAGCACTCACAGAGCACCAAGGCTGTCTCTTCAAGATTCGATTCTCACCAGTAGGCTGGGGAAGGGTAAGATCTTGGGATGGGATCCAGCCAGGACAGCTGACCCAAACTGACCGAGGGATATTTGTACCATAAACTAACTCCATTCCAAAAGCTAAGAGGATGGAGGAGGGGAGGGTATTTGTGACTGCAATGTTTGCCTTGTGGAGCAACCACTCTGTGTACTGAAGTCCTGCTTCCCAGGAAGTAGCTGGACATCATCTGCTCATGGGCACTAGATAATACATCTTTTGTTTTCCTCTGTTTCCACTCACAACCTTTGTTTTTGCTTTTATTAAACTGCCATCATCTTGACTCTCAAGGGTTTTGTTTTCATCCTATTTTCTCCCCTGCCCAGTGTTGCTGAGGAGAGAGTGGCAGAGTAGCTTGGTGGGCACCTGGCATCCAGCCAAGGCCAGCTCATCACAGTCATTTTTGGTGCTCAATGTGAGACACGAAACAGTGGCAGTTTTTAAATGAGTGTGCTACAGCTGTAGCAGTTGTGAAGTGGCAAACGCCTGCACAGGCTATGGAGTTTGTTGACTGCACTGCTTATCTCTATTTTGCTGAGCTTGGAAATATGTCAGTACAAGCAACAGCTCTGTGCTTTGCCCTGGCATTGATGGCCTTGCTGTGCTGGGGGAGGTATCCTGTGGAGATGGTGAGGGAATACATCTCCCTCCTCCTACCCAGGGTTTATGTGGATGGTTTTATTATGAGGTTCCTGAGATTCTTGTTCCCCTTTGTGAGCTCTTTAATACTGGTAATTAACACTGTATATAGTCTGTGGAATCTGGTGTCATCCTGGTGTCAGAGAAGACAACTTTTAGGTGAGGAGAGACTGAAATGTGTCTGGACAAAACAGATTCCTGGGTGGCAGGGTGTGTGAAAGGATCTGGGCAGGTTCCTAGAATGGTTGTCACATCCTATAGCCTGGGACTTGAAACCCAAACATGAAGGTAACCCTGACAAACTGGTGTGCCACCTGACAGAAGAGTGCTTTGCCTACCCTGGTGAAAACCAGCTTCCATCAGTCTACTGGTGCTTGGCCTGTGCCTACTGAGCCACAGCTCAGTACTCTCAGAGGACTGTGGTTGAGACAGACACCCAAACACTGCAGTCATGGCTCCAACAGTCAAAGAGAAACAGTGGATAAGGAAAACGATGGGTTCATATCACATGTTAGTGAGGGAGATGGAAGAAGAGGAAAAGTTTATTCAAGAAGCTGATCCTTCAACAAAGAAATTAGAGGAAGGAGTGAGACAATTCGGGCAGGAAGCAGAAAATACCTGGTCCCTGACCACAGAATTTCAAGTCATGTAGAAGACATTTGTCTTCCAGAGCAACTGGAAGCCCTACTTCCTGGGAACTGTCTGGGCATCACCTGCTGGTAGGAAGCAGAGAATAAATCTTTTGTTTCCTTTGCTTCTGTGCTTCTTGTTTTTGCTTTATTAAACTGTCCTTACCTTGACCCAAGTGGTTTTCTCTATCTTATTTTCTACCCACCCTGCTCTCCCCAGCTGAGAAGGGGGGTGATGAGAGTGGCATGTGAGTACCTGGCATCTAGCCAAGGTCAACCCATCACATTTCCCTAGGGCAAGTCATTGGCAAGTTCAAGAAAATAGTCTAGAAATAAAAGGCTCACTATGGCTTTGCCTAAGCCCACTCCTACCATTATGAGAGTCTTGAGGCTCTGCAGGGGAGCAGGGCTAACAAACACCTTCAGCCCTTCTCCAAGCAGGCGATGCCTGCAGGATCAGGAGCTGGTCCAAGACATCTGCTGGGTGACAAATGATGTTGTGTGGGTGCTGTAACCTCCTGGGAGCCAGTGAAGGGCTCCTTGCCCCAGGTGCTTTGATGATGTTGGACTTCTGTGGAGTGACTTTGATGGGCCTTGGGGAGAACCAGCCACAACCTGCATTTTCCTCACTTAGCATACCCAGTCCACAGCCATGCCTAGATGGCCTAGAGCTGGAAGGCTGCATAAGAGTGCCACATACATCCCAGGGGAAAACCTGTATTTGAAGAATGGAAAAGGTGGGCTCAGGGGAATATGTATCTGTGATTAATCTGTTCAGCCACTGGGTGCCAATGTTGGCTCATATTTGATAATCCAATACATTTTTCTATAGGAAGAGGAATTTTTAAAATTGAAAGGAAAATGCTGTAGTTTTGAGAGGCTGTGGAGACTGAAAAATATCCCTGAGAACATGTGACTTTTTCTTCTAACAAATCTGGGAGTGCTAGGAAGGAGTCCATGAGGGGTGGGGAGACGGGAGCCCTGGGTTAACAAAAGAAAGAGAGGGACCCTAAATGAAATGGGCTTGCTGAGAATTATGAATCTGTGAGCCTATGTCGTGTAGTGATTAATGATGAACGACTGTTTTAACTTCGGATCAAATAATGGGTTGCCTCTGAAAAGCTTCATTAATCACCGTTAGAAATAGGCCTGCCAATTCATTACTTCAGGGCAGACATGAGCTGAACAGTTCAGCAAATTTCAGGATTGAGTGACTCTAGGCAGGGGATGGTTAAAAAGAAAGCAGGGGTCTAATCTGTGTTTCAATGCACTGGGATTTATGAGCGAAGAATATCCTCTCATTGGCAGTTTCCTCTTTGTCCCCTCCTCTCCCACAAAATCTTTTTGCTGATTGTGATCTGGGTGCAATGGACAGAAAACACATGGCATTCAGGGCCACATCTGGGCCAGATTCTTCTCCCAGGTACCCAGATGTGACTCTGATCCGAATCACTACAAATGACATTGCATGTCTCGGGGCAGAGCCTGGCTGTCCTCAGCTGCTGTTTTTCACTTTGCAGCCTTCATCTGAGACTAATGCTGTCTACTGAAGGGCAGAACATGGACAAGAAACATATTTGCCCCCCCTTTTGAGAAAGTGCTGTCAATAGTAAGAAGCTTCTATGCTTTTGATGTGATTCAAGATTTTTGAGCCACCTGGGGTCTGTTTTAATTGCTGTCCCAGGAACATAAGGACTGGGAAACACGCGAAATTACAGCTGATGCTCCCTGCTTGGGAATAGATCAACCCTTTTTCTTTAAAATAGCATCCAAATATCAGCAAAAAAGTTCGCTGTGACTCCCTGCTATTTGCACCTAGCCAGTCTGCACAGGAGAAGAGAAAGAAATGGAAATTAGGGGCAGAATAGTTTTATCAGATGAATTTTTTTTGTTCCCAAAACATTTGTTTTGATCAAAACAAAAAGCCTTTGAAGGTGTAGCAAGAGCTACCTGAGTCATTTTGGGTAGAAATCTTTCCTTTACTCCTTTCAAAAAGGAAATGGCAAATTACTTGCCCTGCCCTCACCTCCACCCTTGAAGCCCAAATGCGTTTGCTTTTTTTTTCAGTCACTACAGCATCTACAAATTTACCTCAGCTATGATTTACTATAAATTTCTCAAAGTTGAAACTCAGCAATTTTTCAGTTTCTTCTTATTGAAACATTCACCCAAAATGATCATTTGCATTGTTTTGGTTTCCTGAAAATATGAGTACTTTTGTTCTGGATTGACCTAACTTCCTTGAAACTAACAAAAAAGTCATTTATTCGCACAGCTGGAGATAGAGAGGGAAAAACATCTGGATATGAGAAGGGAGAGAAAATGTGCATTGGAAGGGAAAAAAAACAGTAAAAGGACAAAAGGTTATAAGTAGAAAAAGAGAAAGGATTGATATGGGGGTTGGAGTGTGTATCCAGGGATTATGTGAAGAGGGCTATAGAAAGGGCCTTGAAAGAGAAATGTAAATATGGTGATGGAAAGGAGGAGGGGAGAACTAAGAGAAAAGATAGGGGAAAAATGAAATGGAATAAAATAAACAAATACAAAGCAAAAATAATGAGAAAAACTTACATTTGAATGAAACAAAAAAAGTGACTAAAAAGAAAATAATAGTCTAAGGAAAACAAAGTTAAGAAGAGATGAGAGTAAGAGATATGCTAGAAAGGACCTACAAAATGAAAAAAAACCCAGGAGAAATTTATTGATTTATTGCAGAAAAGGAAAGCAACATCCTTTTCGAATCTCGACCACTTATCGCCCAGCCCCAGCTGCACTGAACACGCCAGCACAGCAGCCCTTAGCCCCAAGACTGCAGTGTCCCCACTGCCCAGATCCACAAAATCCATGTGTGGGACGCAACAGGGCTAGGGGAGAGCAGGAAGTAACATGTCAGCACCTGGGACCTGTGTTAATTCGGTGCATCAGCACCTTGGCTTCTACCAGCTCATTGTTTCCAGATGGTGCCTGAGCTGAGCCGGTATTTAAGGCATTTAAGGTCGCCTGCCTTAAGATTCCCAGGCGGCAGGAAAGAACCCACCTCTCAAGTAAGCAGAGCTCAGTCACAAACTCTTTGGCACGTTGCAGCACTGCCAACTGCTTTGCAAAAACTGAGATGGTCACTGAGCAAAATGGTCAGGTTTTTATTAACTCACCAACATCTCCTCCCATGTGGTGTGGGGAAGGAAGGGCACTGGTTTGAGCTCCACAGCCCTTGCAGAAGGGAGATGCATCCTGGGTTTGTTTACCAGCCCCTCATGAGAAAGGTCTGAGTTCTCCATTCTCTGGGGTCAACCCCAGCCCGAACCTGCAGAGACAAGGCTGGGGGCTGAGGCAGCCTTCCCTCCTCACTCACCCTGGGCTGCAGGCAGCGAAGGAGCCATCGGCTGGGGCATATGGAGGTGGTGGGATTTCATACCTGCCATCAGAGCTGCTGGTTGAGGTGGCAGCTGGGCACTCTGAAAGGAATTGGCTTCAGGACATTCCCGTGTGTCTCTCCAGCATGTGGGAAGAACCTAGGTGAATAGCTTAGCGCTTTGAACTGTTTCTGAGCACTCAGCAGTGAGGCAGGGACCACCCCAAAGCCTGGTCTCTGCCCCGTGGTCTGAAGTTGCATGTATGGCAGCAACTATTTCAGCAGCTTTTAACATTTCTCCCTCCACCATCAAAAACATTTAATCTGCTTGGCTGAAATTGTAAAGACTTTTTCTTTTTTTTTAATTTTTAATTTTTATTTTCAGGTTTGCTTTATGATTGCTCCTAGACATACACTGAAAGCTTGAAAGGAAAATTAGATTTTAGCTGATATGAAAAAGACACTGGAAGCAATAAGCACTGCTTCAAAATGGGGTGACTTCTTCCTGTTGGCTTACTGTAAATAACAGGTGACCAGTATTGTCATTTGGCATCACATCCCAGCTCTGCTGAATATAATGCCATGATATCATCAAAACATCAGACAGATAAATGAAACCAATGATCTGTCTCATATTGTTTTAGTTTCACTGTTAGGCATTGATTACAGCTCTGCCCTCACCAAAAGCTTTTCTTACTAATTTCAGTGTATCCCAAATTGTTCACAGATTTTAAAGGTAGTACTATTTCCTTGTACTGTCTCAGATAAAGGATAATCAGGCAGAGGTCTAAATTCTCAAAGTTATTAACCACAATATGGTCTCAAAGGGAATGAAAAGCCTGTATTTACTCCTTAGCATCTGAAGTTTAGTCAAATGTGAATAAATTTCCACACAAAGGCTGGATCACTAACATTTCTCAACAGTCTGATTTTTTTAGAGAAGAAATACATATATAACCAAAGAATCTGGTAGTTCTTCCTTGAAACTTGTGTAACCATGAAAGCTTTTGGTCATAAGCATTAATGCATGCATGATCAGATTTCTTCAGTGGTAATGGTCAAACTGTCAAAAAATATTAAACATGCTGATAGAGGCATGTGTTTCCATATAGCATTCAGACTTTCAAAGTAGAGCCCATGTCTCTGTTGTCTCTAAGGACAGCATCTGGGAAATCCTCACCTAGCACACACAGCCAAGAACAGAATTGTGGAAATCTGCTATAAGCCTTTCGTTTGTATTAGGTTTGCTTGGCAAGGCTGGGGGGCAGGAGGGGCATTTCAGGGGTGGCTTCCATGAGAAGCTGCTGGAAGCTTCTCCCATGTCTGGCAGAGCCAACGCCAGCTGGATCCAAGATGGACCCATCACTGGTCCAGGTCAAGCCCACGAGCAATGGTGGAGGAATCTCTGGGATAATGAATTTAAGAATGGCGGAAAAAGCCCAGTGTGCATCAGCAGCCAGAGAGAGGAGTGATAAAATGTCAAACAGCTCTGTGGACCCCCAGGGCCTCTGAAGAGGGACGAGGAGGAGGTGCTCCAAGCACTGGAGCAGACATTCCCCTGAAGTCCATGGTGAAGACCATGGTGAAGCAGAATGTGCTCCGGCAGCCTAAAGTCCACGGTGGAGCAGATTTCCATCTGCAGCCTGTGGAGGAGCCCATGCCAGAGAGGGTGGATGTGCTTGAAGGAGGCTGTGGCCCTGTGGGAAGCCCACACTGGAGCAGGTCCCTGGCAGGAGCTGTGACCCCACGAAGAGGAGCTCACACTGGAGCTGGTAGAGAGGGTGCATAGGCAGCTGGGTCCCTCATTTCTCCTCAGCTTCTCCTCAGGGTGGGACCAGGAGGAGACGCAGCATGTTCCCCACCAGGTGCTGTGTCCTGCAGGTACAAACCAGCTCCACACAGAGCCAAGAGACTGGCTGGCAGCACCCCTGCAGTGCTCTGCTCCAGCTGAAAGGTGTGCCCACAGGGAGGCTTCAGGGGCACAAGCAGGTGTTAAACAGCATCATCCTTACAAGAATTCCAGGTGTTGATGTCTCTGATCACCCTGATGTGATGTACCTTTCATTGTTTTTTTTAGGTGGAAGAGAATCTGCAATGTTATTGGTAATACATGAAATTTAAATGACCGAAATCATACGATGAAATTTTGAAGGTACATAACACATAATTTCTGCCCTGTTGCTGTATACAGATGTGCAACACTAGGGAGAGTGGGTAGAGAGAAACTGGGTGTTTTCAAACCAGAGGCCTGTGAGCTGAGTTCTGCAGTACCTACAGAACCTGCTCATGGCACATCTCAGCTACAACTCCTTGAAGGTTTGTGAAGATGCAGCTGCAATGCTGTAGCACCAGAGCACACAGCTTTAAAAAATGAGAAAAAGATATCCATTTACCTAAGGCTGGCTTCCTTACAGGAACAAAGGGGATATTTACTAGTGCTTGGAACATAAAAAGAAAAGAGAACAGTCCACAACAACCCACATTAGTTACTAGGTAATCATATCAAACCCATCTCGTTTGCTTTGCTGTAGGACACCAGGCCTTACTGAGAGCAGTCCCATACAGTGATTTTAGCAAAGTTTTTAACATTGATTCTCATATCATTTTAAGAAAATAAGATTTACATGTAAGTCATATAAAGCATTGCCCAGAAATCACAGTACTTACAATCCTGTTTGTTTAGTGAGCAATTCCCTGGCAGAATCCAGGGGTATATAGACTTTAATTCTACAAGGGTCTGGTATTATTTAATATTTTCCTTAATGGTTTCAGTGATCCATAAGGAATAATATATTGTTTTTTGAGCTTTCAGATAATATTATGATGAGAAGCACTTGGGGAAGAAAGAAAATTACTGGAAAACGTAATAGTTTGGAAAAAAGAGGTGGAAATGGAATCACAGAATCACATAATTAGCTGAGTTGGAAGGGACTCACAAGGATGATCGAGTCCAGCTCCTGGCCCTGCACAGCACCATCCCCAGGAGTCACACCATGTGCCTGAAAGCCCTGTCCAAATGCTTCTTGAGCTCTGGCAGGCTGGTGATGTGACCACTTCCTTGGGGAGCCTGTTCCAGTGCCCTGCCACTTTCTGGGTGAAGAACCTTTTTCTAAAACCCAACCTAAACCTTCCCTGATAAAACTTCAGGCCATTTCTGTGGGCCCTGTCACTGTCACCACAGAGAAGAGATCAGTGCCTGCCCCCCCTCTTCTCCTCATGGGCGGTTGACTGAGATAAGGTCATTAAAAGCAATAGAATAAAGAAGAGTAAAACACTGCATTTAGACTGAAGTAATTTAAAAGACATATATAGACCAAGATTAGGTACCTTAACCTTGATTGGTTAGGAATCACTTCTCCAGAAAAGTGACAGAGGTTTGTGAGATGACTGTGATTCAACATTGGTGTGCTATCCCAGAAAAGACAAGTACACACAGGAAAATAGAGAGAAATCTGTGGGATGTAGGACCTATGATTTTTGTTTGTACTAAGACCTCAGCTGGAGCTTCATGTCCAGATTCAAGTATCACGCTCCAAGAGGGATCTGGGCTAACTGGAGAAATCTCAGAGAAGAGTGACAAGAATGGTTAGAAGTCTGTGAGGTGTGGAAGACAAGGTGGCATGACAATGAAAACCTAAAGAAGAGAAGGTGATAAGAAGTGGGAAGGAAAACAGGCAGGACATTATAACAGTTTTGAAAATATAAAAAATTTGTGCAAAAAAAGAAAAGAAAAACCTGTTATTCATCTCAAAGGAAGGTTAGGGAGAAGTAGAGTGTCCTAATATAGTAAGGAAGCTTAAGGTTAGATTTCAGGAAAATTCCTATTTTGCTGAAGCCCAAAAATCACTTTCCTGGTTGTGGAGTATGCATCACTGAAAGTCTTACACAAACAGGTAAGATCTGTCCAAAATGGCTGAGTGCTTGATCCAGTCTTGAGGCAGAACAGTACACAGTCGCTCCTCAAGATGCTTTCCAAATTAATTTGATTTCATTTGCTTGTGGTTCTGCATTTGAAAATCAACCACCAGCAAACACCTTCTCTGTGAATTGTTATAAACCTGTCAGTAATTATTATTACCTTTACTGAGCCATGAAAAATAATTTCCTCTTTAATTTCAAAAAGCAAATGAGCGTAAAGATCGCTCTTGCTTTTGCTGTGTATCATGACTTGTTGATGAACGTTACTGGCTAAATATAAGCTTGGCCCATCCAAAAATGCAGAAATAATATTTACACACAGCTTTAGAGTGAGATATTTTGATCAGTCTCTATGTTCAGTGCTCTGTGATTAGGGTCAATGCATTCAGGTACACAGAATATTTAGCGCCTGATGACTATACAAAAGAAAATTGGAATCAGATACCATTAAATTGAGTAGAAAAAATTCTTTTTTAATCATAATAACAGATACATGAAATTTTAATTGCATAACTTTGCATTTCAGCATCAGCTGAAGTAATTTCCTGCATTCAGACTATAAAGAAATTGAGAATGTCTTCATTTAAAATAAAAACCCTTGAGATCAAATGCATAATATAAGAGATTTTTAGGTCCAATTAAATTTTTAGGAAGGCATTGAGGATTATCCATTTGGAAGCCCTGCTCAAAATATTTCTCTCAGTTATTTTCTGGGGGTTTTTTTTGGTATATGTTTCCAATCCTCAAGCACTGAGTTTAGGGAAGGGATCAAAGTTGAGTCCCATTTTTTGAAGAAGATTTCCATCTTGTCTCTTGCCTGAAACTTCTCTAGCCCTAGGCTCATGGAGGATTCATTCTATTTCTCTTCCACATATTCCCAGGTGTCAATATTGTCCTTAGTTATTCAGCACTCTCTGACAGCAATGTCCTTATTACTTTAAATTACCTTTTGCAGATAAAATTTTTCAAGATCTAGTAAAGTCTCCAACTGGAAATCCAGTAAGGAGCTGGCCTTCTACCGTTTTCCAGTTCTGGACCTTGCTACTATACACACTAAACCAATATAATGAAACATTAGGGCACAGCTGTGACAAGGATATGTTATTTACATAGCCATTAATTAACACTTTAGAAGTTTTCTTCTTTCTTGCCCTTAACTTACCTTTCCACTAAATTGCAATTGCAAAAGCAGAAGCCCGTGCTAGTATCATATTTAAACAGGCAAGCCCAAAAGTGAAGTTGCAGACATGGCTTTTATGAAGCTCTTCAGTTTGATCCAGAGTAAAGAAGATGCCAGAAGAGAATTGAAAGAAAAAGTTGTTTTTCAGTCTCAAGGTTGTTTTTGTAAAAAGAAAGCACCTACTTTGGAATTTCTAAGGCTCAATTCTACATTGAAAGCAATGTTTAATCAACCATATCCTTGCTCAGTGTTGCCCTGCAAGCCTTTGATTAACTGATTCAGCCTTCTCCATACCCAGGTGATGAATGAATGAAGGGACGGTCACTTAAACCAAGGGATGGGGAGAAAGATCATTCTTTCTGAGAAACTGAAATGAAAGAGCAATTTTACAGTCAAAAGACAAACAAGGTTTTAAGTTGGGAACATTGTACAAATGCTCTTTGACAATTATTAGTGTTTGGATTGAAGTTCTACTTTTATGCTATCATTAGTGACCAAAATGAAAAAAAATCACAATATTTTCTTTTTTTGGAGAAAGCTAATAATGATCCATGTCTCCTTGTGAAGAAAGGAGAATATCCAAAGAGAGTATCCAAAAATAAAACTGAACACTCAAAGGCAATATCAAAGGACAGTCATGTTAATTTGAGGTCAAATCCTGAAGCACTGAATTCATTTAAAAAAAAGGTCAGCATAGATTAGAAGAGACCACTTTGTTTTGTATGAATCCTCAATTTTTCTTGCATCTCTGGACAACTGTGGCAGCAAAGGTGCAGAGATCTGGCATCCAGATCTCTGAATGCTGAAGGGAGATGAGGATTTCAGTTTCCCAAGCAGAGGAGGGAACTGAGTTTGTCTTCATAGGATGCACCTACAGAGTCTGTGTCCAAAGTACTGAGTCATACCTCCTGAAATAGTCAAGGTGCCTTACTCAGAAGAGAGACGTGAGACAACACACACTCAAAACTGGGTTCAAGAAGAGGTGTCAAAATTCTTCTGGGGTTTAATCTGCAGTCCTTGATCAGGCTTCACCTGACTCTTACACATCCAGAATTCACAGTGAAACGTCAAGAGTTGTTTTTCAGATATTGAAAGGCAGTTCTTTGTGTATTTGAAGGAAAGAAAATGACATGAATTGTACTGAGAATGGAACATGGAAAATGCCTGATATTCTGATTTATCTATACAGAGTTTTGTCTTATTTTGCCAAAAAGGAACCACTAACCTGGAACAAATCTTGTTATTTTGAACATTTGAGCTATTGCATGAATGGAAAGGCCAGTTTAAACATTAAGCCAAATCAGTTAAATAAAGCCACTCTATTAAGAATAGGAAGGGTTTTCATAGAATCATTGAATGGTTTGGGTTGGAAGGGACCTTAAAGATTAACTAGTTCCAAAACCCCTGACATGTGCAGGGACCCCGTTCCCTAGATCAAGTAGCTCAAAGCACCATCCAGCCTGGCCTTGAACACTTGCAGAGATGGGGCAGCCACAGCTTCTCTGTGCAACCTGTGCCAATGTCTCACCACCCTCCAAATTAAGAATTGCCTCCTAAGACTCAATCTAAACCACTCTTCAGTTTAAATCCATTAATTCCCCCTTGTCCTATCATTACATGCCCTTGTCAAGTTAAACTGTTGTACTGGAGTAAGTGGAAGTCTAGAGGATGTGATAACACAGCAGTTGACACGGATGACCAAATCATTGGTCAAATACAGCGAGCATAGCTCTCAAAATTAAAAATAAGGGTAAATTAATGTACTTTGAATAGGAATGGAAGTGAGTGTTAGAAGTGAGAGCCTGACTTACGGCAGAGTTCAAGCCCTGTTTCCCTGACTGAGTGTGGTATGGAAAACGAGGGATAATGGCTTTTTGGGAAAGGGAGAGCAGGAAGTTTGCTTTTGGTCCACGACCGAGGAGTGGAGCAATGAAGAAGAGCTGAATTTGAAGCTGTGCTCCTGCACCTCAGAGGACGCCATCAACAGAAAATGAATTCATCACTTCTTCGCATGGTGGAACAAAAGTTTTAGAAAAACCTGGACGGACTCATGAAAGAAAAACATCTCTGCGTTAATGTAATGCGAGAGGCTTGAAAATGAGAGGGAATGGGAAACGTCGCGCCTCGGAAAAGTACCAGCAGAGGTCAGCACAGCCGGGAGAATGAGCAGCCGCCGCCGGGATGCTGCTGCTGCTGCCGGGATGCTGCTGCTGCTGCCGGGATGCTGCTGCTGCTGCTGCTTCTGCTGCTGTTGCTGCCGGGATGCTGCAAGGCCGGCGGCGCGGCCCTTCTCGCTAAGAGTTGAAGTTCCTTCCTGTCAAGTGCGTGAGTGGCACACTCCACCTTCTGTTCTGGGACAAAGCAGCACCAGATACTGGTGTTTTCTTTATTCTGACCTCGTATGTGCTTTCCAAATTTAAGAAGGTGGCTTGACATAGACTTTAGATGAGAAAATCCTCACACCTGAATTCTTTCACGGCAATAAAACTTCCTCTACAATTCATATAAAATTGAAGAAATCTAATTTTTCTCTCTGTTAAGACATCCATCCTGCTGCATCTTTTTCTTCACAACACTGGTTCTCACACAACATTGTAAACAAAAGAGCCAGAACATCATTCATCAGACTTAATCAGTAAAACCCTTCTTCATGGAGCTGTTTCTTCAAGGAATGCTCAGTTTCATGAATCATTTTATATCTGGATTACTTCATTCAAAGCTAGTGCTGGAAACTGGATTTCCTTACGTAAGGTGATACATCACATCTGTCTCTCTGGAGAATAATGTTGGAACTTGTGTTCCTTCCAGACCAAATGACGGCAAATGCCAAAGTGCCCAATAAAAAAGGGAGGTCACATATAGAAACATAGACAGGGCTTGCTTCACATCATTCTGAAGAAAATCAGTGCTGGTAAGAGAATTTTGGTTATAGCAGAGTTACATGAACTTGCAGTTATTGAGTTATGAAATAATTGATAACCTTAGTGATGCAAAGCTTAAAGTAATGCCAGTGATATCATGCCAGTGATTTCCTGGCTGAAAAGAACTTCAACTGATTGAGTGCTTTGCTTATAATGATGTGTATTCTTTTCCAGATCCAAAGAGGTTGGATTTCTTTGATACTCAATATTTGCACAATCAATGGAAATTTAGATTTGTGTTTTTCCAAAATAAAGTGTGAGACACAGTGATTTTTCAGGGTGTATGTTGTATGAGGCTGGTGTTTTCTGAAGAACTGGTAAGAGCATCCAATTGAAATTGCATTTCATCTCAGTAGACATAACTATAGCACTGAGTAACTTTACAGTGATGAGCATCATCACTGGTGGTTATGTAAAGACAGGAAAGAGAAATATATCCAGCCTTAATTCTGTGCAAAGGCACCTGGGGCAGCTTTGTACCTGCTGCCAAACCAGCATGGTATGATGCAGCACTGGAAAGAGGTACTGACACGGGCCTGGAAGCAGTAGAGCTATTTTAACTGTGTTTTCCACCTCATTTGATGTTAACCAGCCCACAGCAGTATTATTTAGGCATGTGATATCTACATGACTAAATTGCTTGCTATTCCAGAGCTTGTGCTTATATGGCACAAGCTTAGATAACTCTGGTATCTGATGTATCACACACTATGGGCATCTCCCTCACTTGAGTCCCCAGGGAACAGAATTTACCAGCATCTGTAGAGATGTAATTTCTTATAAGGTTGAGGTAGCTGCACAATGGATATGGGGCTCCACTTTGTGCACCATTTTTTAACTCAGAGTGTTTGTTTGGGCTAACATGAAATGGAAGACTATCTGCTATTGTTTAAATATTGGTTAGCCTGAAACACTCAGTGAAAAAATATCTAGGAGCAGAAACATCAAGATGTTTGTAAAGTTTGTCCTCAGCATCTATAGAGAAGTTTGAGTAGAAGGCTTATGGGAGCAGGACTTCCAAAACTACATAGTCAGAGGGCTGGGTCAGA
Organism: Euphonia xanthogaster; assembly: GCA_034509185.1. NCBI lineage: Eukaryota > Metazoa > Chordata > Aves > Passeriformes > Fringillidae > Euphonia > Euphonia xanthogaster. Next base: position 115,546,711 of record JAYDZK010000113.1, read on the forward strand.
CCATCAAATGGTGGAGTTGTAACCACAAAAATTTATACAAAAGCTTTTACTGTAGGGTAAATCCACAATAAACTCTAACAACAGTAAGATCCTGAGTATTACCCAGACACAGAAATGGTTTTGGACTACTGAACATTTACCATTCTTCCTCAGTTTTCTGACAAAAATCCATTATTCAAGGTAATTGTTGGCAGACCCAAAGAGTGGAGGCCACAATAGCTGAAAGCGAGTTACAATGCCCTTGTGTGTGTAAAATGCATCGCTTGTCCCTTTGTGTGGAAAGAAATACATGGAGCTGGATTTTTCTAATGCCAATTGGTGTTTAAGGCCTCAGTTCCCTGATAGGAATTGAACAAAGAAAACTGCATTTTGAAGAAGCCATTTAAGTTTAGACAGGAAAAGGTAATGCAGCTTATCACCATCAGATTTCTTTTTGCCTAAAATCAATAATGTGTGGTGGTTTTTTTTTCTGTGACATAAACAGAATCAGTGTTTGTTTAGTAATCTACAGCTTCCTAAATTACAGAGATTATGAGTAAGACCAAGGGCTAAAGAGAAGAGCTGTTATGTGATGGTAGGGCCCCCTCCTACCCTAAGAAGAAATATGACATTTCAAAAAAAACTCCATTAATGTGCAGCAAAATGGTTAATAAAATTATTTTCCCCCTCTTTTTTAGGCCTGCATGGGACTGGCATATTTGACAGAAAATGTTCTCTGTGAACTGCTATTACTGATATAAATGGTGGAGCAACCTCATATTTTTCTGGTAACTATTAATGTTATGTAGTTGGGTTTTATTGTATTACAAAACCCTTGCAACTCCTTAATACAGAGAAAGGCATAAGAATGAGTACCTCTGAGCACAGAGAAACACAGAATCACTTGTGACTAGACAATTAAAAAAGGTGTCTGTGTATTCCCATTATGTCCAAAAAGGAAAAAGCCATCTCATATATCAAATGGAGTCAAGGATACTGCTTGACATGGATTAGTTTATATTAAAGAAATGTAGCACCATGCATCAGGGAACATTAGTGAAACCTGACCTCATCCATCACTGGCTCTCAGGCAAGTGCAGCCATATCCATTTGTTTCATGAAAATTCGGGACTGAGCATTGGTTTATATTGGGCAATCCTTACACTACAGTGTATAACACTAGACAGAAACTCAGGACAATAAGTCATTATAATTTACTCCTGCTAAAATCAACAGAACTGTCACTTACCACTTAGGCACTCCTGTTACACAAACTAGTGCCAACAAAAAACCCTCAAACCTCAAAACTGCAAAATAGCTGTCAGTCAGGACATATTTATGAGGCACAGCTTTAGATCTCACCAGGGAATATCACACAGGCTGAGTGTGTTTCTGATGATGCCAACGCAGTGACATGAAATGACAATGCCAAAAAGCTGAACTTTCTCCCCTTAAACACACCCCCTGGCTCGAACCCATCCCTGTGAGAACCAGACTCACTTGTGTTCAGGCGGGTGTGTCTTGTGTAATTTTAAATCTTCAGGGTCCTGGCAGGGAGGGTGTTGGATCCATGGATCTGCAACCTGCTAGGGTTGCAAATGGAGGCCATAGATGGTATCTTAGTGTCCCTAAGGTGATACTGTAATTGGTCATTGGCATCTTTTCTGATTTCAGAGAAGCCCAGCCCACTCTTTTCTGAGCAAAGGGTTAACAGATTAACAGCACAAACTGGTTGTCTTGGGTAGAAAAAACAGTGATGCTGTATATAAAAGTATTCATATTAAAACACGTGTCAGTCTTGGAAAAGTACAGGGTCAAACATCAAGGAAATACATGTCAAGTTTTATTCCATAGTTTCTCATGTGAATTATATTTTTGGATCATGGCACACACTTTTTAATTCCCAATATGCAGTTCTTTTTTCAAAAATCCATTCTTACCAGAACAGGCAGGGAGGGTGAGACCAGAGAGAAAGTCTCCTTGGGTTCCTGTTGTGAAAGGAGCTTGGATTTTCATAGTATGGTACATGCTGCTATGTAAATCATGTGCCTCAAGTTTTACCTCTGGGCCTTCTGGAATCTCTTTGTGTCCCTGAGTCAAGTAACTCAGCTTCAATCATTAAGGTACCTCAGAGAAAATTATAATAGGGCATTATTTTATAATTAAGAATGGAAATTCAGTCTCCCAAATGGTCATGAAATTAATCCCTTTTCATCTAGCATTTTCAGAATGAGAAACCTAGTCTAATGCATCTCTTGACAGTAGCAACAAAATCATCATCCATCACTTTGCACCAGGGAAGTCCCTTCATTTGCTTCATTTTCAGTCTGGGAATACCATCTTCACACAAATGAATGAACACCAGAAAAACAGCCCTTCAGATAAATTGCCTCCTGGGGGTATATATCTTTAGATACTGCATTGCATTCATATAGTAATATTATATGCATTACCTTTCCCATAAGACGAATAAAGTCCCCCTACAGCAGAAATCACCCTCTATATATTCACTTAATGATCAGGATAAACCTGCCACATTACCTTTAGTGCGGGAATTCTGATTGGAAACCAGGAAAACACCAGAGGAAACGAAAATCTACTTTATGTTTCTGAAAAGTAAATGCAATGGAATGTGCAGCTGATAGCCCTACATAGGCAAAAATCTGCTGTAACAACCTTGCACAAACACTAAACACACATTCAATTCTAAATAACCTTCATTTTTTCTCCAGATATTGAGTACAATGATGCAGTGATAAATGATGTTGAGGCTGGGAACTTTCTAGAGAAAGAAAATAAAATCTGTTGCTTTAATTTAGCAAAGAAGCTTTGCCCCATGCTTATGTTTGTAGAGGAAAAAGACTCAGCCTTTTACTTACCTAATATTTGTTTTTTGCATTCTAGGAAGATTATCAGCAAGATCTTTGAAAATAATGAGCATATGAATGTTCCTTCAAACAACAGTAAATTTCAGATTACTGTAATTGGGTATCCGATAGTGTTGAAAATATTTTCAAGGTTAAGGTGTGGATGAGGCTCAAGACAATTATATCTTATGAAATTGCAAGCATTGCTTAATAGAATGTTGTCAGTTAAGGGAGTTTGGTCTTAGTTTTAGCACAGTTTTATTTTTCAGTAAAAATAAAAGATTTTCAGGCTTGAATTTTTATGTTGAAGAAATTAAACTTAATTCATCTTAGAGAAAAGCAAGAGCATATAGAAGCTGATGTTCAAACCTCTGGAAGACCTTTATTGTGTCAGCAATAGGGCTTCAGAGATTAAATGAATGCCTGTAACAGGTGGATCAGCATGGTCCTGGACAAAATCAGATGGGGAAACATACTGAAAATGGAAGGAACATTGTATTAGGGTAAAAAAAAAAAAAAAAAAAAGTATTTTTCTCTCATTCTTCATTCTATTTCATTAAACACATATTCCTTATTGAATACATATACTGCATTGAACAAAAGAGACTCCAGTAGAGGAATTTCCCACACTTGGAAGACAAAATCAGAATACAGTCAAAAATATATTTCTCTAAAAAGGGACAAACTTCTTCTGGGTCTACAGGAGTTTTGATGCTTGAGTCTCACCACCTGGTTTAATAGCTGTAGTTGAGGTCTGTCAGTCTATGGGGTGCACTATTCACCTCTTACAGCCTGACAATCAGAATGCAAAATAGGCATTTGTTGCAGCTGTGGCTTGCATAGGCAAATACCAGGATATATTTCACTTTATACTGAGGGAAGCTGTTTTCATATATAAGTGGGAAATTCAGCAGGAATGGTTATGTCACAGTAAGATATGGGTGGGCTGGGCCCAAGGCTCCTGCAGATGAAGTGAAGGATTGGGGTGGATTCTCAAGAGTTGATTCTCTCCATCAGATGGTAATTTTGCACTGCAGTTCAGTACAAATTAGGTAGATTGCATTCTTTTTAAAATCAAATTATTTTAAAAAGGAAAAATTAATACCCCGCATGCCTGCACAGAAAACTGGCCTCATAGACTAAGAAACAGAAGTGCCTTTTCAAAGCTTTTAAGCAAGGTATTGCAGGAGCCAGCAATCAAACTTGACATCCCCAAATAACTTGTGTCATGACAACGCTCTTCGATCTCTCTTGCCTAAACATGTATAAACAAATGGATGCACCACTGATGATCTGATAGCCAGCAACTCTGTCTTCAGTTTTCTCATTCCATATGTGAGAAGTGGTTACAAAATATCACTGAATCTTTGAAAAACACTAAATCTTAGCTCAATTTACATCAGGAAAAAGTAACTCCATGCTTCACTGGGTGTTGGAGGAATGCATGCATCACCTTAGATGTGGAATAGTCAGCAGCTGCTTTTCATGCTCTTTATTCTGAGGAAACGTTTTTCCAGGCTTCAGTTTTCATTAGAGATCCTTGCCCACATGTATCATTCTGTGAAATGCAGAGTGGGTATAATAAATCATATTACCGCAGAGAGATGCCAACACACATTACACTAAAGAAATGCTACCTCATGACTTTTTTTTAATATTGAGGAAAGGTAAATCTTGCACATCACTTAGCATCATGGGAACACAGTCTGGCAGTGAGCAACCTGGAGAAATATTAATATTTCAAATCTTTAGCTAGAGTGGCATATGAATAAAAAGCATATAATTGTTTAGTTACAAATCTCTCAATCTAAACTGTTAGCTGTTACACATTCTTGGTTATCTCTGTCAGAGGTAGCTGATGATGGAATTTTCCAATCCTACTGCGTAATCTTGCCATGTGGATAGGTGACCAGATGAAGTCTTGTTGCCCAGAACACAAGAATAGCTTTTTCAGTCCTTCCTTCCTTCCTTCCTTCCTTCCTTCCTTCCTTCCTTCCTTCCTTCCTTCCTTCCTTCCTTCCTTCCTTCCT
>JAYDZK010000113.1:115554401-115598564 GCA_034509185.1 Euphonia xanthogaster
TCTTTCTTTCTTTCTTTCTTTCTTTCTTTCTTTCTTTCTTTCTTTCTTTCTCTCTTTCTCTCTTTCTCTCTTTCTTTTCTTTCCCCTGTATATCCAAAATATCACTGACCTTGGAAACTATAGACTGCTTTTTTTTTTTTTTTTTAATTGGTAACATAACAGCAGAACTTGGCCATTGCTATTTTTAACAAGGATGTATCTGCGTTCTACTGTTGGATTTTATATCAGGCTGAATTTTGATGTCTTGCCTATATTTTATATATCTATATTTTTATGTATCTATATTGCAGACACATGTGCTTATGGACAAATATTCTTCCATATTTGAGGATTTTTCCATGAGTATATATTTTTTTCTCTTTCTCTTTTCCTTTTCTATCTTGCCACAGATTACTTTACCTTGTGAGCAGAAATAAAGAATGCTGTGCATTGCTAAAATCTATGAATGAGTCCTACTAAGGGAATTTAGAATTGTTATCATAAATCTTCTTAGAACATTGACATTAAATGGAAAATCACTTTCACTGGTAACTGAGACCAGTGCCAAGAAAGAGAGCGATAACACGTGGCAGTACAAGATTAAAGATTATTTTTTGGTGATCCTACTTTATGGCTCTTGGTTGGATTTATATTATCAGAAGAGGCTTCAGCTCTTTCTCACCTCAGTGCTGTCTGTTGGTAGATCTCAGTTAGACTTTCTGAAATCCAGATTTATAAAGTGCAATGGAAACTAGCCTATCATAATAATGGTGTTAGAATCTTTCAAGTCTTGGGAGGACATGTAGGTCACTTATCAATAACATTGTCTCACAGATTAGGAAGAACCCTAAGAGAACCTAAGAGAACCTAAGAGAAACCAACCTACCCACGGTTATTAGTAGGAATAACAAGATATTTGGTACCCTTTGCTTCCATTTCAGTCTCTGAGCATTCTTATTGGAGTATGCATTATTATTAACGTCTAGATTCTATTTCTAGGCATGTGACTGGAAACTTATTCAAGTCATGACTGCAAATGATCCTTGGAAAAAGTCCCGGGGTCTTCAAGAAAACTGAGGAATTGTCCGAGTCCAGCCAGTTTGCGAGAAAATATGAAGGTCAGATCACAAGATGAAGGGCCTTTGTGAAGTTCTGGTTCCTATTCTTATAGCAATCAGCAGAATAATTCAGGAGTTTTATTAAGGTTATAATACTAAAACCTGTCACTTGCTGTGTTTGTCCCAGTGAGATGCATGTGACTTATCCTAAACATTTACAGATTCCCCCACCCCATCCCTATCAGAGGGTCATGAAGATGTCCCAATAACTTTTGCAGCTTCTTGGAGATAAGCCATGATGTGATACAGGCAGCTGTGGAGCAGCTGGAAGAGGTGTGATGACAAGGTACATTCTCATGAATGAAAATTTGCGACAAACAATAGAGGAAATTCCTCTGGTTTTATCCAGGTTGTACCTTGGCTTTGACTTCCCAGCGGCATTTAAACCCAAAAATCAATAAATGCCCACAGGCAAGGAAGAGGTCACACAAATCATGCTCTGCAGTAATAGCACTTCCCTGACAGTAATGGGTGGTTTGGCCAAGACCTGAGCCTTTCCCTGAGAGGCACAGGCCACCAATATTCCTCAACTCTATTCCTTCGCTCACACCTACTGCTTTGCATAACTTCAACCTTACCATGAAGCTGCTGAGAAGGATTATTCAGGGAAGAAATGTTTGTTTTCCCTATGGCACACTTCAGACCTCAACAGTTATTCAGAAATACCTGATGGCCCACATTCACGGCCATGTGGGACGTGGCCATACATGTCTGTTAATGAGTTTATGATTTCAGATTTAGTTTCCGTCTCTTACCTCTCTATCTGCTGTTCATAATAATGAGCTCAGGGACCTGATTCACTGGGAGGAGGGGAATCCCTTAACATTTTTTTTTTCTCATTCCCACTAACAGAAGTAGTACTGGGACATAATTGTGCATGTAATCTCAGAGGTGTTTCTGCTGCATTCTTTCAAACCAGCAAAGAGCAAATTTTCAAAGATATGAGGAAGTCTCTATTTGTTTCCCACTCTGAGAGAAGCAGAATGGTCTAAAGTCAAGAAGTTTTTGCATCAATCCTTTTGGGGAAACTTAAAGTAAATCTGAAATCTCTTTGAAACTTACACAAGCATATTTCAAAGGAAGAGGTCAAAACCAGCAGAGAGCACAAATACACCACCAAAGTATAAATTAGACACAACTTTTGCTAAAGCTATAAAGGGGGAAACACACAGCTTTAAAAAATGGCCTTAATTATGTCTTGCTTCAGCTCAGATTGCTTGCATCCCTATAGGAAAGAATGCCTGATATAAAGAGGAGGTCTTGTTGTATTTGTAAAGATTGCCATTGTTTGGAGTGATTCAAAAGATGAAAAGGAACCCAGTGTGAGAGAAACAAGAGGGATCACGCAGTCCAACACCACTGAAAAGGCTTAGGGAGGCAGAGATGCAATTTCTGGGCATCATGCAATTTCTGAAATAACATCTGTTCCAATTAACCTCTTGTCCCTGAGAATCTGAGCTCTCCATGCATCCTAAACACAAGGTAGTTATCAAGCTGTCCCCTGGCTGACAGTCCATGAGGAGAACAGCACCAGCAGCCGACTTGGTGGGCCCTAGCAAGGTGAGACACAAGGCTTGCCATCCGTGAAGAAAGACAGTAAGGAAAATAACAGCAACCTCCAAATCAGCAACTTCTTCTGATACACAAGTCATCCAGGACCATGCCTGATTATCAGGGCTCAGTGTATGTCCAGAGACTGTCTTTGAGACAAAGTAACACTAGACTTCCGGCGCCATTGAAAAGAAGAATGAACATCCTCCATTGAAGCAGAAAAGGGAGAAAAAGATTGCTAAAATTATTTTTGTATTCTGAGCAGTTTTTGAAGTATTGCTTTCAAAATCACAAAATCCAATGTGGAAGAAATGGCAAGCAGGAGGTAACTCTAGGTTATTCAATATTTGAGACAAAAAAGGCATTGAAACACTACCAGCAAATATGGAAGCATATGAAAATTAAAAGAGGAAAAACCCTAGTATCTCTAAAGATTCATGAACAGGCCATGTTCAGCATTCAGGAAAACTGATTTATCAAATAGACAGCTTCTTAAAAGAAAGTAGTGAAGGGAAATCTGTCCCAGCCCTAGTCCAGCATATATTCCTCTGAAAATCTTTATAGAGGTTGCACATATAGTTACTGGTGCAAACCTTGGCCTTTAAAAGCACAAACTCTTAGCGTGTACAAGTTCCTCCTACAAAAGATCAGAAAAGGGAAACTGCAGTACCCAGGTGTGTGTGGAAAGATTGGTATGAATTATGAAGGTCAGTAGGTACGAGGCTTTCCAATCTGGTGTCTTAAGCCCTGAGTTTATAAAATGCTACAGATACTATTTACTCACCTTGTGCTGCACTTTCCCAGTCTGGAATTTTTGTATTGCTGTTTGCACTGAAGTTAATGGGAATTAAGGCCAAGTGTATTGGAACAAAATTATGCAATTTTACAGCTTCCCATATCTTCAGAAGCTCCAGGAGATAGGTGTTCATCACAGGTAGAAAACATGGGAGAGCGTAAGTCACGTCATGATACGTGGGTAACTCTTTCCCATTCACAGACACTGAGTCCCTGCACTGGCTGACACCAGTGTATGCCCATTTTTTGTTCTCCTGCAGGCTTCATGCTTTTGTATCTGGTGTATTGTGAAGACTTAGGGGCTTTCCCTCAGATACCCTTCTCTAGTTCCTCAAGGAGGAGTTACAGGGCTTCTGTATGGGATCATCTTGTTGTTACCGGGTGTGTTTTTTCACCACGTTTTTGCTTCCAAACACTGCTATGAAAAAATATGTTTTGAAAGCATCATCCCTATGATGTCAGCTCTCTGGGTGAAAGGAATGCATCCCTTGTGTGACTTTATCACCTGCATTTCAATAAATGCAGTAGGAAACCGGGCCTTCTTCTTGCAGAATAACTATTCTCAGTCATGAGACTCCTTCTCTGGTGTGGTGATCAGCTCTGTTTGACAGGAAAACTCCCATAAACTCTCCTTGGAGTCAGAGAGGATTTGCTGTCTCATTCCACTGGTGTATTAGGTGCGGGATCTCACTTCTGCTTTTACCCTGTGGAGATGACTAATGACTTCCAACAGCTCTAAATAACACCTAAGCTGGTAAATCTCCTGTCTCCTTCAGCTTTGCTGCCTGGAACATGCAGCTGAGCTGCTGCCTGGACAAACACCTCAGTCAGGACGTATTAGAATGTGATCTGTCAAACAGCAGTTATACAATGGAAATATTAATGTTTTATTGTGCTGCTGCAGGTGCTATTTTTGCTTTAACTGAAATGATAACATTTGTCCTGGACATGTTTCCAGGAAGAGGATGGCTGCTCTTTCAGCCTCTTACTTTCGGCCATACATAAAGAAATTTTTCTCAGACCACAGGGTTACATCTGCCCAAAAAGAGCACATAAAAAGCTACCTTCACTCACAGCTCCTTTATTGCCCTCAGTTCAGTACACACATGACCTTTTTCTCTTGGTTTTCCCAGGAAGAACAGGGGTGATCTTGCTACCTTGTTTACTACAGCAATCCCAGGAAGAAGAGGATGCACATTTTAAGAACCATAGTGGTTTTACCAAGGGTCACCATGCCCAGTGATTTAAACAGTCATTGCAAATTCTTTCTTTTCCTGTTTTTAATCACTTTAATCTGGTTAGAGGTCTGGACCCATTCTGCTGGTTTACATCCACTGGTTGTTTAGCATTCTTGAAATTTCCGTGTGATTACTAATGAATCACAATGAATTATTGTTGGTGTGCTAATTTACAAATTTCTCTGAAATTCACCATATCCGCTAGTGAAGATTTGGTTTGGATTATGTGACTCATTTCTGTGGATGAAAATTTGAATGGACTATGTTAAATTGCAATTATTTTTAATAATATTTTTATTATTAATGTTATTTTTAGAAGTGCTAGTGAACCATTGGTTGGCCATAGGCAGTAGTTTATGTACCACAGAAAACATTCTGGGAACTGATTAGATTCCTCAGCACTGGAGTATGGCAGAATCTAAGTGGAAAATGTTTCTGCACAATGCTGAACTGTGGAAAAAGCCTAGGAAGATTTTGGCACTGTGACTGACCTTAGATAGTTACAAGGTAAGTAAACAATGCATAAAAGCAGCAAAATTCATCTCTCTCAGCAGTTGGTAAGGATTTTGTTACTTAGCCTGAAAAGGTCAGAGTGCCTAAATCCTGCCTGCATCTGAGACTTGAACTTGATAATCTCAAATCACTCCCTCCCCAATTCCCAGAGGTACTCAGTCAAATTGGCAGGGTGTAGTCTGCCCAGAACGTGACTCTTTCTCCTTTCTTCTTGGCAGCAGTGGTGTATTTTGTGTGCAATGTGTTAATATTCATTGAAGCAGGGCTGCACATCTAGAACTTCTTCCCAGCTGAGTGCTCTAACCTCTAGACTGTGGAGTATTTCCTCTGGATACAGTTCCAGCACAAAGGCTATTTATTTATGCTGTTCAGATTGATAGAACTTCAACAGAAAGACAGGGAGTCACATCCACAAATGTCTTATATGGTCTGCTGATGAGACTCTCTGCTTAGAAAAAAAAGAGATATCAAATATCTGGAGGTAGAAGAGGGAGTTAAAAATAGTGTCCTTTGACCCATGGCATCCCAGTATCTGGCTAGCCCATTATGCTCTAAACTACTTGGGCAAAAGGGCTTTTATCAGCTCTGGCTCTTCCTTTGTCATCTGTAGGAGTGGATCTGAGAATTCCTATCAGCCTTGGTCTGCAAGCATTGCTATTACCTTGCAACTGCTGTGGCTTGGGTATAAGTTAGATGATTTAGCACTGAATCCTCCCACACTCATTTTCCAAGATTTCTGGGTCTGTAATTAACTCAGCTCTGTACATTCTGCACCTGAGACAAGCACCTAAGCATTTGGCACAGCAGTTCTACTCCCCACAGTACTCAGGCCTTTTGTTGGATCTCTTTGTCACCTTCTAATTTAGGTAGTTCTCTTAGTCTAGCAGCAGTAAATATTTTTGGCAGAAACATAGGTGCTAGGCAACTGAGAGGAATTTTTCAGACTTCAGATCTGAAAAAGGCAGCTAGATGCTGGTCCTTTAGTGGCATTAGAGATGCTGCTCTTCAAACACCACCAAGGACTGCTCAGTAAGAAAAGTGTCATGATTAGGTCCTTGCAAAGTGTTTTTGAGCAGATGTCTGATGAATACACCCAAGGTCAGAAAGTGTGAATAAAATCACAGCATCTTTTGCTAGATGGAGAAAAGTGAAGCTGGAGCATGAGCAGTGTAGGATACAACTACATCAGAATCACTCAGTGTGAAAGCATAAAGATAATTCAATTGGTGTAAGGAAGAACCAACCCTGAAAAGAAAGTACAAAAAGCAGTAAAAAGCCACAGAAGGGGACAAAGTTCCCAAAAGCACTTTAAGAAAGATATCATTTTAAGTCTGTCTGATTTCTGCATTTGAGTCACACACAGGATCTGGATGTCCTTGAGCTGTGATGTGGATGATTATTCTTCCTGCTGCTATCAGCATATCCAAGGTCACTTGCTCTGTCTCATCTCAGCTGGTCAGGAAGGCATTGCTGACTCACAATGCTTCAGGAGAAGACTGCAGGAGGGGGAGTATGCTGCTATTGGGGGCAGGTGAAGTCATGGAATCCATTATAGCAGCTACAAGGCTCTTCAGGGAATGGCCAGTGGCTCCTTATGTCACTGCCTAGAGCCCTGCAAGATCCTCCAGTGGAGTTCTTCAGTCATTCAAAGCAGATGGCCACCCAGGGCAGAGGTGGGTGGATATGGACAATACTCCTGTGCCACTGCAGCAGGACAGTGGCTAGGGCCACAGTGGACAGCTTTTGTGGCTATTGTTTTCTGCTGGGGCCAAACTATGTGGGGTGAGTGTATCTTTAAGGGTACAGCACTGTGCATGCACAGATCTGCTGACTGCAGTGGCTGTACAGGATGCTGGAATGAGCTCAGCCTTCGTGGTGCCCCTTGGATGTGATGGGGAGCTTTATAGCTGCCATAGTCCAGAGGGGCTGTGGGGTGAAGTGAACTTAGGAAACACCAGTGCAGTCCTTTTCCTCTGTTCTTTCTTGCTAAAGTCCTGACTGAATGAAGAGCACCAAAAATTCCTTCCCACTTCAGGTCCATCATGTTTCCCAAGTTACTCAATTTTCCCTCATAAAATATCAGTGTAGAGCCTTGCACCAGGCTTGCACTGATATTTTATGAGGGAAAATTGAGCACCCATCATGGACAGCCAGAATTATTCTCATAATTACCTTCAAGCTATTTTAGTTGATATTAAACTAAGCCTGTGTAAACAAGGGGCTCATACAATTAAATTATCCTCTGAGAGACAGTGTTAGCTCTTAATGAAGCTTTTGCCATACGTATGGCTCTGTTTTGAATCTGCCCTTAGTGATACAATCTGCAACTTTTCCTTGACTGAAATGAATGGACTAATTTGTCTGTCTTGCCTTTTCTCAGATGCTGACTTTCACAAGGATTGTGGGAATATAAATATATTTGACACTTCTATTTTTTTTTTAAATTTGGCTTGAAACTAAGTCAACAATTTGCACAGTCCTTAGAAGGGCAAAGGACAGACAGATAACAGGACCTAAGTTTCACTGCCCTCGGAAGATAGGCTAAAAGACCTGCTTCTTTTTCCTAGCAGTCCTTAAGGGAGTTCATGATGAAAGATCATGCCTGGAAAGCTAAATAATAAGGAAACTGTCATAAAAAACAAAGGCATTTTTTTAGAAAACACAAGGTGAAACAATTTCCCCATCCAATTTGCTTCTATCTGATTGGTGATGTGTCATATTTATGCAGGGAAATAGGTCTCTGAAAAACATCATAATGGCTCACATAGGAACCATCTTTTATAAATGGCTTCTTCTCTTTTATGAGTAGATTATTAACTCTCTACATACCATAAACAGAAGAAGATCTTGGATGTCCTAGGGAATTTCTCAAAGAAGGAATGGACCAGAGACTCTGTTAATGGATCCCAAGCCCTAAATTTTGAGTATTCACCCATGCTGAGAGTAACATGAACACTAAAAATAGACAAATGGCTGAAACTTGGATCTTTCAGACCTTTTTGGAAGAACTTTGACAAAATGTTCAGTTTCCAGGTAGTTTTATTGCACACTGCACATTTCTCTTCAGTTGTGAAGTGAACAGCTGGGTGCTTTGGGTTCATTTCCTCCTGGCAGAGCTCTGGCTGCAGGGCCTTGCACTAAAAGATATATTCACATCCCACCACAAGCTTAACAGTGTTAGTGCCTCTGATCTCTCCAAATATACCAGCCCTGGCATTCCTTTCTGTTGAGCAGGAAATTCAATCTCAACCAGCAGGTTTTCATATATAGCTTGGTGTCTGTGTGCAGAAGTGAGGGATTTTTGCTGGCCAATGCATGTATGTATCCGTGCTCCTGAGCAGGCCAGAGTAAGAGTACACTATTAAATTCTGGCTCCACTCTAAGCTCTCATGCAAACAGAAATTGCTCAGGAAAATTGAACAACTATAACTACATGAGAAGAAAATATGATAAAATTTTTAAAAAAGTGAATAAAAATTCAATGTTTAGCTATAGTAATTCAATTTGACCTATCCTCAGCTTTCTCTTTTGGGATTTTAAACCCCTTTCAGTGGCCCCAGGACTGCATCTTTCACTTCCTCTGAAGCAATGATGTTTTATGGATGACTTGGAGCTGTAGTCACTCTCTGACAGCATTCATAGGTAGGGCAGCTCCTGGGGCTGGCAGGGTTTGGCTATGAAATTGTTTCTAAACCAGAGGTGGCACAAGAGCTTCCAAGCTCCGGTCCAGGATAGAACCTGGACAATAGAAGGAGAACACATTTAAAAGCTTCTTCCTTTTGCTTCCCAAGGGAGGAAAATAGGCTGAATAAGCCTGGCAGAGTCTGTGAGGACTTCTGACTGAGCCCTCTGGACCCCAGGGAACAGCAGGTCGCTTCAGCTGCAGAAAAATTGTCAGCTACAGCAGCAGCGAACACTGGTGAGTTCACCCACTGGTGGGTCTGGAGTTTAGCCTGACAATAGCAATCACGCCTCTGTCAGAAGTCCTGCATCATGTGACAAATGGGATTGCATCTGAATGTTCCTCAGGGCTCCTGTCTTATTCTGAAGCACCCAGATCAACTTCCCAGATTTTTCTGAAATATCTTGCTGTAAACGTGTATAGAAAACACAGTAATACAGTGGAGCTACCTGTGCCAGAGCAGCTGTGTCTGTTGTGCATTTAGCTGTACCCTGGAGGATCAGATGTCGGTCTGTGTGCTGTGTTGGAGTATGTGTCAGACCTGTTTGAGAAAGAAAGTGACTGAAGCAGATGCAGGATTACCTACCTTTCATACCAAGGTTTGTATTGGTCCCTGATACAAGCAGTTTGCATAATTCCTTTGTCTTAGTGCAGATCTTTCCAATTAATTGACCAAGAGAGGAGTTAGGCCAGTGCTGAAGATTTGTGACAGTCTTACCCACAGCATTGTCAGGAACTGGCCATTCAGTATGAACTAGAGAAAGAACAGATGACTTGAAATCTTATAGCCTAAATCCTATTAAGATATAAGAGTTCACTTTTCCTGTGCAGCTTGAGAAGATAAGAAAGGAAGGCTGTAGATAGCAAAATATGTCTTGAAGTGTTTTGTCCTTTCCTTTGTTGATGACATTCTACGAGATATAGAGAGAAAGACTCAGGAAAAGCCTAAGGGGACAATCTTAACAGAACTCCAACTAGTAATTCCTTTAGGCTTTTTACTTCAGTCCTGCTTTCCAGTGTTAGTCATATCTGCACAGAGGCTGGGGAATTATTCCTCTATCCTCAAGTTTTCCTTTCCCCAGTTAGATGTATTGATTTTCTACTCTGTCTTCCATGTTCTTGAAATTACCACTGCACTCTTATCCCCAAATCCTTTTGTCTTCCCCACTTGCCAGATCAAGGTTTACAGCCCCACACTGTTGAATCCTACCAGAGATTACAGAAACCCTGCAACAACAGTCGTTGATCTATAAGTAGCCAGGGAGGTCAAGGGCAAGGAAAGGAAATACTGCAAGTCCTGTCTTGTGGGGGCTGTAACTGGGGCTCTGTTCCAGGAGGCACAGAGTGTGAGCTGCAGGGAGATGAGGGCTTCTCTGGGGGCGCTCACGCCCACCCCAATGGGTCCACAGCAAACACTCAATAACGCTGTGGTGGCGGCTGCTGAGCTGCAGCTTCATCATCATCATCATCTCCCTTCACCATCTCCTGGTTTTATAGAGACACTGTCTCGTGCTCTCCAGTTATGAGTTGTGGGGGCCCTAATTCTTCTTTGGAGCCATTGTCTCTAGCATGGGTGGAGACAATGAATATTGATAGTGCTTTTGTGGAGGGGCACTCCTCTGCCTTCCATAGGGCCTTTGCCAGAGGACAAATATTGCTGTTTGACTGTTCTTCTTCAGATCTGACCAGAGATCAGAGAGTTAGGAAGTGTCCTCTGCAAAGTCTGACGCTAATGCAAGACCCCATGGTGGCCAGTCCAGGGCAGACTGCCCTGCCAGGATGGTTCTTTTTCCCTGACAGCTGGAGAGCTGCAGGCAAGTAGCAGTTTCGTGTAGTGGCACAGTATTATATATAGCAGGCATAATACAAAACAAATGAGTGTTTCTCTTAGAGCGAACAAATGAATTGCAATCCTGCATCCAGAGAATTTGGAGCCAAGGAGCATGCTGTGAGACTGTTAATATAGAAATATGTTTGCATCAAATGGCATTATTTCCTTTCTTTAAAATGTAATGTTGGATGGATTTGGGGTTTAATCTGATTTCACATACAGAATATATATCACATCTTATCTGGCAAAAGCATCTGCTAAGCCTGGCCACATGCATACACAGATGCTGATTTTACAACACATGCAACAATAGGCACCTGAGAAACTGAGATCAGTGAAAAGCTGATAATGTGTTCTTGACACCACAGAGTGTGAAAGGAATTTACAGTGAATAGAGATAGATAAAGTAAAAATGTAAGAGAATGATGGCTCGGAGTTAATAGCCATAGCATCTTTGTCCTTTATTCTTCCCAAAGTAAGTAGGTAAGGGAGCAACAATGCAATGTTTGCTGGAGAGCTCATTAGCACTAATGGTATTACGATATCAAGCAGGGCTGAAAGGTGAACTTCAAAAAAGTCACAAGTGAAGGTGACTGGGAGGCAGTTATATCACATGGAAGTAGGATAATACCAGAAAATTGAAAACTGTTCTCAGACTAGAACTGCCAAGATATTTCCTTTCTGGAAAGACAGGAACCTGTGGTTTCCAGTTTAAAACATGTTCCCTGGGTCTCAACCACTTCATCTGTACAATTAAGTGAAATAGAGCCAGACACCCCAGAAGCTCTGGTCGTGAACTGCCAGCCAGCCACTGTCCCACCAGCAGCACCATGGTGGGCAAAAGGCATCCTCACCCACCCCACCCTTCTCCTGTCAACCCTGCAGAAGACATGAGGGGTTCAATACAGAGATGCCATACTTCCAGCCCTCCAGGTCCTCAAGGATTAGGAGAGGGAATGGCTGTGGACACAGAGACCAGGCATGAGGGCATCCTTGGTGAAGGCATCCAGGCCCCTGGTGTTACAACATCACAGAATTTAGGCACTGAGCTCAGGCTGTTATGAGTAGCTAGATAGCTGGGAAAAAAACTGGCAAACACCCTCTCTCTGTCCTGCCTGCCCTTCAAAGTCTGTTGGAGGTTGGTTGAAATAATGCAGGTTGATTTTTGTGAACTAGCTAATTTCAGTGAATTGCAGGATTGAGAATTGTGTTTTCCATCTCTGCTTTGCTGTGCAGTGTAAAGACCCTAGGTGTGGTGCTCTGGCAGCTCCCAGGAGTTAGCAAGCAACAAAGACTAATGGATTGTTTAAGTTTTTTAGAGTTTATTCAGGATAGGTACATTCAGGGAAAAAATAGAAGCTTTCAGGATATTTATGATAAAAATTAGAAAACTATTTAGATTAGATTAATGGATCTATTGGTCTAGAGATTTACAGGTTATAGGATCTATGGGTCTAGAGGTGTTACAGGTAATATTTTTATCTTTTGCAAATCAACATACCCATATATGAAACAAGGCAAGGCCCAACTGAAGCAATATTAGGGATTTTAAAAAATAGTTTAAGTACCAGAACAGCACTGAAATGCTGGCTAGCTAGATATTGAAATACCTCTGAAAATCCAGGATTGAGAACCTATGGAAATTTTTTAGTAGCAGGCTTTTGCTAGGAAAGGCAGTAAAAGGGATTAAAGGTATAGCTGTGCTTCTTGGAGAGTGGCTAGCTAGACTGAATAATTAAGGGCATTGAACTCCAGAGAAGAATGAAAATTACTTTGGAGTAAAGGTGATCTAAATGGAGAGCTTTAATTTTAAACCCTTTGCACTACAGGAGTGGAATAAGGTCACGTTTGAAAGATTAGATTCTGCTGCCTCAGTTTTGGCTGTGCTTCAAATGACAAACCCAGATGGAGATAACTTTCAGCTCTGTGTTCCTCTAAGAAAGACAAGTGTGAGGTCAGACTCATGGTGACAGACCATAGTACCTGCTGCAGAAGGGATGGCCTGGCCTGTTTCCCTCTGACCATAGCTAATAGGCAATCCCTGCCACCAATCAGTCCCCAATATGGGGATGAACTTGGGTTTTTCAGTCAGACTGTTGTGTATAAAATCTCTTTAAGCACAATAAATGCTATCAGCTTCAGCATAACCTGAAAACAACTAAAACAGGCCAAAACTGAACTTGCCTAATTTACTGAAAAGAGAGCAGAGAACAGTTCATGCTCTCTGTCCCACCTACACTCCCTCACATTCATCACTTTTCTCAAGGAGATGACAGAAGTAAGTTTGCCTTTACAGGCTTGCCTATGGCTCCAGGAAGTCAGACATAAGACCTAATGTTTCTATCATCTTCCATGGATTCAGAAGGTTTTGAGGGGTCTGTGTTCTTTCACTGGTATTTCCAAATGTTAGGACATTTTTATCAACTTTCATGGTACAGCTAGTACCATGACCTTATCTTTCTCCTTTTTTAAAATAATTTAAGCTGTTGATTTTTATTCTGTTAAGGAATTGGCTGGGCACTTTTAGCTCCTTATTTTAATATTTCTGATTTGCCCTCCAGTGGCAACCTATCTTGAATGAAGTTTTTGAGGGTTACTTAGTTTCTCATCAAGAAGGAAGCATTTTTTAGTCCAACTGTTAACAGTTGGACTCTATGATCTTAGTGGTCTTTTCCAACCTTAATGATTTTATGAGTTGTTGTTCTTCTTCAAACCCCCTTTAGTTTGTTTCAATTTTTTTCCCTTAAATTTACACCTTAGACCTTTTACATAATCAGTTTTCTCTCAACTCTGAAGAAAAACCTGAGTCTCTTTCAACTCTCTTGAATATGTGAACGAATGCATTTGGTAACAAGATTGGGTTTTATGTGCTGAGACTTTGTACATTTAGTGTATTGAGAAGGAATCCACATGAAAATTCTTGTTGTTGTGAACACAAAAAGGGATCTTTCTTCCAGACCCCTGGAAAGACAGAGGAAGAGAGTGCTTATCTGAAAAAGAGAGGGAAAGAAAAGGAAAAACCCTTTCACAGTTTTAAAAGTTTTTAGTCAATTTAGTAAACTATGGTGACCCTCAGGTATAGACTAACAGGCTCTGAATGCCAATAGGGAATATATTCTTTCCCTTACCTTTGTGGCCCTTTGACAGAACAGTGTAAGGCAGGAGCTGTGTGAAGGGATAAAGATTTGCTCTGCTCTAGCAATATTCCAAGGGAGAGCTCTGCAGGCGTCACCTGCTGAACTGAAATGAAAGAGGTGCCTGTCTTGGGATGAAGAGACAAAGAGGCAATTTCCTTCTTAAGACATAGCAGTCTGTGGGGATCTATGCTGAATCTCCTTTTTCAATGAGAAAAGGATGACTTGGAAGATGCACTGCCAAGATTATATGAGTGGTGTGGGGAGAGCTGCCTGATCTTCCTTTCTGGACTTCCTCTGTGCCTGTATTGGCCTGAATATGAGGGTCTTGAATCTAGGGGAATCATTTCTTTACAAGAAACAGCAGAAGATAGAGCAATATTATATGGGAAAGCACTAAGCACCCTATGCTCATTCTTCTTTGATCCATAGCACAGGTCTGAAGCCTGTCCCAGGCACTTGTGCTTTACTGGCCCACAAAATACCTCTGTGTCCTTTCCACAATCTTCTCCTTACCCACTTCATTTGCTGTAAATGCTGATGCAACATAGCAGGCATCAGCAGGGGCACTTCTGTGTCCAGCCCTGGGTTTAGGAGATGGCAATGAGGATATCCAGGTCTCCTTGCATCCTTAATCAAGCAAACATTTAGCCAAAAGCCAAGCAAATCTTGGTGCTCTCTACATGAGAGACCTTGGTGACTACACATGAGGACCCACCTGTGCAGCCAAGTGTCCTCAGCAGCGCGCTGAGCTGGCTACTTGGTTTCCCAATCAATATATCTCTCACCTGGCCTTGCCAGAGAAGGGCAGAGCAAGCTCTGTTCTATTAACCTTAAGCTACTCACAATTTGGGTTCCTTCTGCTACAGATTTTGGATTTCCTCTTCTAGCAGTTGTTGTTTTCATGGGCCCAGACCTTCAGCTCAGGGAATTCTGTACAACCTTGCAATTCACTAATATGCAGTGGGTTTTCTTGCATTATAATTTCTAAAAGCAAATGCCCCTGCTATATTCCAAACAAGAAATGTTTCAAAGGGCTTAATACTAATGATTCATCTCATGGGCTCCTTTTTTATGATACATAATATTCAGCTCCTTTCACATTTAGAGACTAAGGTGATATTCTTAATACACTGTATCTCACATATGAGAGAATTTAACTTTATTCAACCAGTTCAATAAATATCAACCAATGAAATACAATTTAAATAAACAACCTTGTTCCTAAATAGTCCATGGGGCAGTGTCTTGAAAGAAATCAATAATAATGCAGATTTGCTGGACTTCAGCCAAGTGAATTGATTTTTTACTTAAAAATAACAAGTAGTTTGACTTGTGTCTTCTTGAAACAGTGGGAAAACTAAACAGTCCATGATCAATATAATGCACATACATTAATTTTAGAGCCTGAATGTGCTGAGTAAGCATTGTACCTACTGCAAATGTCTACATTTGTTGAAGGTGATAGGAAGTGCCATCAGGTAAGAGCATCTACAGATGTAATAAAGAGAGCAGACCTGTATGCAAACGTAAGAGTAATTGAAACCTTGACTATGTAACTATTCATGTTTCCCTAGTGAGCTAAAGTCTAAAAATTTCTATTAGCTGTACGACATAGCTAAATCTTCATAGCCAGATGTAATTATCAGTGTCAACACCATTTTTCTGGTACAGAGAATAAGGAAAAAGAAGAGCATGTCATTGTAAAGCACTTTTCCATTGTTTTTCATGGCTTCTATTCTCAGGTAGTTTATACTCCTTTTTCCATTTAAAATAAACAATATTGAAAAGAATTAGCAAAAAATCAGGATATATGTGCATTAACAGACTGGGTTTTAAGGCAGAATCTGACTTTATCGCATGGAACATCCCTGTTAGGAGAGCACCAGCAGCAACTTGAACACAGCAGCTTTGCTCAGTCTGGGCTGAAGAGGCTGAAGCCTGTCTGATATCACCTGCTATTTTCAACCTCGATGAAGTTTGTCCACTTTCTACAGTCTAGAAGAAAAATGGTTCCATCAGTAGCAGCTCTAAACCCTCGTGGTCCTAACTCATGTAGTCTGTTGCCTGTTGGTTTTTTCCCTACTTCTAATGTAATTAAAGACAGGACAAAGCAGACATATTCTTCACAGGACTGCTGAAAGATGAGAGCCCAGTGGGGTCACCTGCAGGGTGTGCTGGCAAATAACACATGCTCACAGCATCCTGAACCAGCTTTGATTTTTTTTCCCCCTCGTTTTTTTCATAGCTTTGTGATTCTAAGAAATATTTGAATTAACATCACAAAAAGAAGTAGTGAAGTCTCTTGCACCCAGGTTAACACATGCTTGAATGAGGATACATTCAGTTAGGCAAAGGCTCCTCTGGAGACTCTTTTGAAGACATAGTCCACACAGACACTTCCTTGGAAGCAGGCAGGCTTTTCTCTGTTTTAAACAGGATGCTGTGCTAGATGGACCATGGGTCTCATCCACCATGGCAGTTTTTGTGCTCATTTCTGCTCTGGGCATGCTTCAGTAACTAGGTTAGGAATCTGGAGCCAAGTATGACAATGAATCCTAAAAAAAGTGTTGTGCATAGATAAGTTACAGAATTTGCCTGTGGCCAGCAACACTGACCATGTTTCCTAACATGAGAAAAATGAACACTGGCAATGTGTTAGGGAAAGAGGCTGATGGGGCTTGCAGAAGAAGCATCCTGAATAGAAGCAACATGAGTGACAGCTAAAGAGAATTAAAAAAAAAAAAGGAGAATTAATCTGAGTAGAATTGAATTAATAATGAAAAAAGTTAAAATCTCTATAAATCTCCATTCTTAAAAAGATGTTAAAATGTCTGAGTGCTTCATGCATTTCAGATCTCTCTAATCTATTTCCTTAGCTGGATTTTAATGTTTTAGATAAGTTACGTTGCCTCTGTTTGTAGGAAGGAGGTGAAGTCTTATGTTCAAATCAATTTTAAATTATTTTTAACTGATAGCTGACTCCAAATATAGATTAAGCCTTCAAGCGTGATAGCCTTAGGCTAATATTCAGAGCAACTAATAGTATTTAACCCTTGAAAACAGCCTAGCCTGGTGCTATTTATGCAATCTGATCTCTCCCAAAATTTGGAAAATGGAATTTTTCTTTAGGAAAACGAATCCAAATCATAGTTTTCACCTCTAAATTCTCCCACGTTGTACTTCAAGTTCTGCCCTTTCACTTCTTAGATTTAGCATGCCACAAGCAGAGGGAATCTCTGCTGTCACCCTTCCAGCACTGCTCTTCATTAGGGATAAATATCCATGTTCCAACACATAGCTTATATGCTGCTTAGTTTTGCCATTTTATGTAAGTGAGGTAAGCCAGTGCTATCTGGAGTTACAGAAAAAGCTTCAGCTCCTGGATCCACCTCATTGTGCTTTAGCTGCCATTCAGGACTTGGAAAATATTCTCCTTCTCCTAGTCAGACAGCAAAGTTTCAAATTATGATTAATGTGTTTTGAAGTCACAAGGATTCAATAAATATAATAGGCAGACAGTGTAGACCTCTTGGCATTCAAAGTAAGCTCATGCTTATGCATAATAATTATTAAATGATTTTTGTGTTTCAGACTGGTACTGTATATATCCAAGGATTATCGACAGTTTGCTTCCTTTGTCTTTTTGTTCTGAGCAATGTGACATCTCTGAATGTGTTACATACATGTTTTGGTGTCACTATGTACACTTCCCTGAGTTTTATACCCTGATTGATGGTACATGGAATGGTGAATGGAGTGCCCCAAGCAACTTTCACATGTGAGTATCATGGGGGAAAAAAATAATCTGTAAAACCTTATCTGTCAATGTGGCTCAAGAGGAGACAGTTCTGAAAAAGGGGATGTGCCCCTAACTATATTTGTTGTTGCTGATGCCATGCACTAAGCAGCAGCTTCTTGGAAGGAAAAGGCACTTGACAAAATTAGTATGTTCAAAATTTTACTTAGTAACAGTACCACAGCAAACTGACCTCAATTGCATTTATTGCTAATGAAAGCCTCACAGAACTACACAGTGGTGACAAATATACAATATCTTGAATATGATTATAAGGACAAAAACCCCTTTTTTGCCATTCACCTTACCATTTCCATGATTTGTTATTCTACCTTGGTTATCTGAGATTCTTTTCTTGCATGTGATGAGGTGGAAGCATGCCCAGAGAGGCAGTAGCTCTTGTTTAGTCTTTTCCTTGCATGTCTTGGAATGAGTTCTCTGATGAAGCTTACTAATTTGCATTTTGATATTTTACCTTCCCCCATTCCTTTTCCCCTCTCTGTTCTTCTCCTGCTTTTCTTCCTTACTCCAAGAATTTCCAAGATAGCTTTTCAGGGGGGGTTGTTTTCCCTGCTTTCATCTCTACCTCCCTCAGCTGTGCTATTGTAGATGGCTTTGTTTTTCTTTAATGGATTTTCTTGTAGTGGTGAATAATTGTTTGGTTCACTGCTTCATTTTTCATGCTTCATTTGCCTCATGTTCAAACTTTTGCACTCCCTTGAGCAATTTACTTTTGTTGCTCCTGCTTTGCTCTGCAGCCTGTGGCTAGGTTGAGTGCTCAGCCTGGAGTTCAGTCTGAGGCTTCTCGAGGCAGCAGCTGTGCCTTGCTTTACTTCTGGTTTGCTGGTTTCTGTAGCATGAAAAAATCATTTTCCTACTGGTGTTTTGTACCGCTGGCTGGTGAGAAGGAGCATGGAGCAGGTGGGTTGGCCTTTAGCAGCTCAGGGGATTGGCAGCTGGTGGCAGTAGAACAAGCAGAAATTTCTCATCTTTGTGACAAAAGGCAGAGCATGAACTGAGAAAACAGGTAAGGACTGTGTGCTGATTGGATCTCTCTTTGGCTTGTCTTTGGATCCTACTTCTTTCAATGTTACTCAGATTCTGTCTAATCTATATGTCCTTAAGTAATATGTCACCATAGGCATTACCATACATGTGACTATTTCTACTTACAAATGTGCTAGAACAGGAAAAAAAAGCCCTAAACTCATGCAGAAATAGGGACCCCAACTTTCTAAATAAATTGATAGTTTGCATATAGTTGAAGTGCTGCATGCTCATTCTAGCCTTTTCAAAGTGACCTCAGTCCTGGGTGGAGTTTGTACCTCCAATTCCTTCCAGATCATTTTGCTGGGCACTTATTTACATGAAAACCAGGGCAGAGGAGAGGGTAAGAATCTCCTATGCATTTTGTTCTGATTGAGAGGTAGGGTTGGCCCCCTGATATCCACTGCTACCTGGGCTTTGGAAGTATTTTGTTCCAGGTAAGCAGTGTTGACCAAACATAGCATGTAGTGCTTTCTCTGTATTACAGTATTTTTCCATAAGGTCACTGTCTGTTTGAAGAATTTGGTCAGGTACAACAAAAACAGTTGCAGAATAACGACATTTCAACACCTACTTTTGCCCTTTTCTCCACAGTTTCTCTTGTAGCAGATGCCAGCTCCAGGGAGTATACATGGATGTCAAAATTTAAATTGCAGACACACTGTGTATTTGTTTCTTTTCCAGGTGCCATAGCCTAAATCATGCAGTTTAATCACTCTGAAGGGAAATAAAATAAGAACAATAAGATTCCAGCCAAATGTAGGTAAAAAGATCCAGTTACCTGATTATAGTAATGCACATAATGTGCCTGTGCATCATTAGAGTAAATGCAATCATATCCCATTATATTCTTGTATCTATTCACTGTGGGGCCCAGAGATCTATATTTTACTTTTGCAAGAAATTCTTCTGCTTGACCATTTGCATGCAATGCATGTATGCAACTGAAAAATCCAATATTATGGTGTTTGAAACCACCCCCCCTCTAATAAAAAGGAATCTCTAATAAACTGAGCAGTTGATTTAGACTTTCTTGTGAGAAATTCTACATTTCAAAGTGATGCTTTGGTTTGTTTTATTTTAGATAAAATATTAAAACAAATCCCTTTGATAATGTTGCCCCTAGCAAAATATCATGTTTTAAATCTTCCAGAAACAAATAAAGACAGCCTAGAGCTGGCCACAGCCTGGGTCCCACTGAACTCTTAGAGCCAGCAGAGAAGTGCAGATGGTGGAAAGATTGCTGGATATGAGTAAACTGCAGGTGATTTTGGGCTGCTAGATGGTAGATGGAAAGAAGAAAGACTGAATAACTGAGGGAGTTAAGGAATGGTGCTCCCCATTTTAATGTTCCCCACTAAGACTAACCATCTGCTCACTCACTCCTTCCTTCCCAGTCCCCTCCCCCTGTAGTGGGATGGAGAGGAGGAATGGAGGCCCAAAAGGTGAAGACCTTTGGTTAAGATAGAAACAATTTCCTGGAAACAGCAATGATATAAGGAAATGAACAGTAATGGCAAGAATTGTACAGAGGGTATTCGAAATGAATGATTTGCATGTGAGTTCCCACCCCCAACAATATCCAACCACTTCCTCCACAGCCCAAACCTGACCCAGAGGTGACTCCTTCCCCTGCCCCTGGAAAATGACGTGAGGTGGTATAGAATAACCTCCCCTAGTCATGCTGACTACTGCAAAACTTAACCCTGTCTTGGCCAGAATCAGGACATTATCTCTTCAGCCCCCCTTGTGGAAGATGTGGTTGACTTGAGAGCAGTAACTTGGCCAGGTAGTTTGAGGCTTTAAGCAACCTGGTCTAGTGGGTGATATCCCTGCTTATTGCAGCGGGCTTGGATGATCTCTGAAGTCCCTTCCAACCCAAATCATTCTATGAGTCTTTGTTCACTGGATTTCCCATTCCCTTCCCCAGACGAGGTCCACATTAAGCTGAACAGCTCCAAGAGACTTCTGCTGAGCCTGAAAGTAAGTGCACAGGTCATAATTATGTGGCTTCTTCCATCCCAAAAGTAAACCAGGAAAACCACAGGGAATCTTTATCTCTACATAAATGTGGAGATCCCATGGCGTGTGTCGCCTTTTGAAGCATTTCAGCGCTGTATGGAGATCACAGCTCTCATGGGCCAAAGCCACATGTGGCAGGGAAAATGCAATTAAACAGTACAAGTCGTCATGGAAACAGCTTGAGCCTGTGCCCTGACTCTTTTTACTTCCTGGTGCACACAAACCTATACGTCTCTGGTCGATTTAAGTGGGTGCTTCCAGTCAGGATCAAGGAAAGTCTGCAGCAGTCATCTCTGCCAGGGCATTTTACCTTGTAAGGGGCTTGGTGTGAGGTGTAGCCTTCAGGACAGTCCTCAGAGCTGGCAGTGAGACATGGAGTCTTCAGGAGGTTTTGCATGGAGTAGATGAACAAAGCCAAAGTTGATGTAGGAGATGGTCAAGACAACATGAAAAATAAAATAAAGAAGCGAAGGTGAGATTAAAACAAATATCCCAGTGAGGTTTATATAATTTTAAATTAGGTCATAGGCACATGATTGACTTAGAATGGGATGCCTATTGCTTCAGCAGCCCGCTCCAACAGCCTCTACAGCTCTGCCAGTACATGCTCTTGCTGTAACTGAGCTCTCTGTGTGTCTGAACTCTCAGCTGGCAGAAACAAGAACCCATGCATGATACCACCTGTCTTCAGGGCTGGCCTTCTTTGGAATGAGCTTTATTTCCCCCAGGACATCATAATGCATAGAATCTAAGGCCACTGGAAGATTTCTTTTCTACTATCCTTTCTTGATTTGTTTGCTTTGGATATGTTTTCCATGTTTTGCTGTTGAAAGTAGGAGATGAAAGGGAAGGGAAAGACAGAAGCAAGAAGGAAGCCACTCTTATGTTTCCCAGAGTAAAGCAGCTGCAAGTCTTCTTGACCTTCATGTGGACTGCACAAAAGAAAGACAAAATTGCCGTGCCCTTTCAGTATTGTCAAGGTGGTGGCCCAATTAATGCTGTGTGCTAGGCATGCAGAATGGCAGGTTTTATTTAGTCACAAACATCTTCATCTCTGCTGAATGAAAAGCGACTAATTCAGATTTCCTCAGACTGCACAACCAGTTCCTATTAACAGTAATTAGAATGAAGTATGTGCATTGAGGGAAAACAGATGTAAATGATGAAGAGATGGCAAGCACGGTCTCAATCCCTCCAAATAGTTATCACCACCTTACAGCTTGAAGTGTCTGTCTGCAAAATGTCTTCAGAAGGATTTGGAAATTGCCTTTGTGAGGTAAAACTTTTGCTATTGTTTCTATTTATGACAATGTTGTCTTATGTGTCTGAAAGCTGAGGAAAATGATTTGTTACACAAAATGTATACGATACCTGGACAAATACAAATTTTAAGGAAGATATCAGTAAATATTTTCGTTGTATTTTTTTCCCTGCTTCTGTTACCAAAAAGATTATATAAAAAACAGCAGTGTGAAGAAAAAAACCTTCCTACCTTCCTGTAACAGGATTAGCTTCTTTCACAGAGGGTGAAAATCTGTGAAAAGCTGAAGAAACTGAATTCAACAGTCATTCTAGCACTAAAGAATTTTAAAAAAATCTCAAGTATGGTTTCATTTCAACATAAATTATGATAAGGATAATCCCACCATCTAAGGTAAGGATGAGTGGAGGATAAATCACTCTCTGAACATTGTAATTCAGAATTCATGCTTAGCATTTATTTGCTACTACTGTTTCAGACAAATCTCAGCTTAAATTTTTAGAAGTTGGTATCAAATGACCCACAGATGTTTGATTTTACCTTTGAAGTGCCTTTCACTTCAATTTTGGTTACCTTTCTGCATGGTCTTTGGAGAATGCAGCCTCCATCTGCTCACTCACCTTGGAGGCCCCGAAGAAGGCAATCTGGCTGAAATATTAGTTGTGTTTTACCATGGAGATTCTTCTTGTCCTATTGATGTAAATGATTGTGTCCATTAATATCAACAGGGTTAAGATTTCATCCCAATCCTCTTCAATGCTGCACAATTTCAGCATTAGCTTCTTGAAATCAAGAGGAGCTAGCTGGTTCAGAGCCTTTTTCTTCCATGTCTCAAATCAAAGGGAACATTAACAGATGTGCTGGACAACTGCAGCAAAAGCACTGGGCAGTTTTGATGCTCACTCTCTTGCCTTGGCTAATCATGTGAAGTATTCGGGTCTCCTGTAGTAAGCTAACAATAAACCCTTTTATCAACTTCCATTTTAACCCTTTAATAATTTATAAACAAAATTTGCACTCACCTAACACCTGAATGAGAACACATATGGCAAAATAAGACTCGGACCTGGGTGTGAAAAAAAGCCACGACAAAACACCATTGAGCTTGTTCTTAGGTATTGCTTTCTTCTCCCAAGTGCTGTAATTGAACAATCTTTATTTTCACAAAAGTGCTGTTCCACACAAGCTCTTAGTGCTTGAGGATCAATGGGAGATGTTGGAAGGTGAAATTTAGACTGACAGAGAAAAAAAGGGCTTTTGCAGCACATTCCATTATTTTTAAATAAATGACCTTAATGCATGCTTTAAGCAGGAGCTAGCCTTGAAGAATGGCAATGGTAAAAGCACTGCCAGCTGGACTGGAACATGGGCCCTTTGTTCCAAATATTATGTATTCATTCTGGATCTAAATGAATATAGGATTTTTTTCCATGCTTTAATAATGAAATGAATGCCTGCCCTCCCCCAGGGAACCGACACTGACCAAGAGGCAAGCAGTTGTCAGACACTGCCTGCAGCAAAGCTTACAGCTGCTCCAGATCAAGCTGCACTGAAGAAAAGACTATTAGGTCTCTGGGGATGCAGATAATAGACAAAAATGATAATGTATGTGGACAAAAGTAGAAGACAGTAGTGCTTTCTGGGATTAAGAAGCAGGCAAAAAAAAATGGTTTTGTTATACCCTGCAAAATGATTGCTGACTCTCGTTTTCGGATGACCCCTGACCTGAGGGAAAATAATGGATGGCCCATCTGCTTGATACACAGGAATCCTCAGGCACCATTTTGTCCTACTATGTCAAAACTGGTGTTAGAATTATGAATGTGCTACCATTTGTCTTTCCTTTGTTACGTGAAACAAAGATACCAGATCCTTACCAAAACTCCCCCCTGCAAGCATGGTTCCTGCTGCACAGGGAGGAGGATAGAGGCAGAGAGATGGAGGCAGGTCTTCCCCATGCAGCCTCACTCCTGGCTCTGTTCTCATTATGGAGGGAGCCATCCATCTCAGCTTGGAGCAAGCGCTCCTCCAGTGAACCACGGATGGCCCGAGAGCTGCTAATAGGATATGGAGGTTTCATTACTCTGCTACTCATCTGAAGCTGGGCCAGCTGGGGAGAGACTGAAGGGCATTAATGTTTATCAGCTGTGGGAAATAGATGAGAGAATCTATTCCGCTCTCCACTTCATATCACCAACAACATTTCCAGCTCTCTCAGCATTTGAGAAAATGTTTAATGAGAATCCGAGCTATTTTCCCCCAGTGGCAGCACTGTTCAGGCTGAGGTTGAACCATGCAGAACAAAGATGTTGTGCCTTAGTTCCTATGTTATAACACTCTTTTGCTAGGTGCAATTCCATGGTCTTCAACCCCAGAGCTTACACAAGATAGCACAACCAAGATTTTAGAATCGATGCTTACATTTGATATTTCTTTCATAAACTGGAGTATGGCATCTACAATTCCCAGTAATTTCACTGATGCTCAAGAGGGGTGATTGGTTTATTTTTGCAGATGTGAAAAGAGGAGCATAGCAATAATGAAACAGTACTCCTTGGATCATAACATTCGCACAAACAGGAAGCAGTTCCTGTGTCTGCGGGGGTTTCAGTGCATTTTTATTATTTCTTTCATCCATTGTAGAAAAGATCTTTCTCCTGGGCCTGATCCAGGACACCAGGAGGTGGCATTGTTCATAGAGAAGAGCGCAGTGATCTTCACTTGCAGGCATCTAGTCACCATGAACACTGCATAAAGTGTCCTTGTGTTTGTGCTGTCTGCAGAGGCTGTTCCTCATGGTGCTATTGCTGGGAGCATTTATTCTGGTTATCTTTTGCATACAACCTTCATCCCATCCTTTTGCCTGCAGCAAGCTTGGGCAAATAGAAGTAAATTGGGTCCCAGCTGTAATACCAAGCCTCGTGTGTTTCCTCCTGGTTGCCCAAATGCCCCCTCCAGCATCATCCAGCACCTGTGAGGATGCAGGCAAAGATTTCTCTATAAGGAGAAAAAGAGCCAGCACGGATCCAAAGGCATGGCAGCAAGGTATAATAAAATCTGCCAGATCCAAAAGGATTATTATTTCAATTCCATTTTTTTTTTTTTTTTTTGTAATCGGGAGCAGACAAGTGGCAGGACACCTTTGTGTGATGTACACCAGTAAAATCAGCAGCTCTCACATAGTATCCCTCACTAATAATAATAATAATAATAATAATAATAATAATAATAATAATAATAATAATAATAATAATAATATATAAAGGAACTACATTGTCTACTGATAGGAAAGGGAGGATAGCACAGGAATGCAGCTCCTGTCCTGAGTTCACCTGACATCCATGGCACTGCTTCATGCAATGCAGGGGAAATACCTTGTTTTGGTGCTTTTTCAATGTAAAAACTGTGACTAGCCCAGTGACCTGAGGACTGTTTGGAGATGTCCTGAGAGCGAGATTAAGAGAGAGACAGGCAGAATAAACCCCAAACATAGATCTTAAGGGAACAGTCTACCATAATTCCCACTGTACACCTGTGTAAGTGTGCCAAGCTGTATCTGGGATACCAGACAACAACTCTAGAATTTCACCCACATAAATGTTCCCAGTTATGATGTTACTATGTAATTACATTTGTTTTATGTGAGGTGACAGCTAGAAGAATCTGATTCATTTGTCAACTTCAAAACAAAGCTCAGTAATAACACTTTACATTTCCATAAAGTTTTCATGTCTGGAACACAGAATGCACTTAATGATTCAGCAGCATCTTCATTTGGCAGATCCATTTTTCAGGTATGAGGAAGTTTAAATGCATAGAAGTTAAATAACTTGTCTGAATTCACACAAGATTTCTGACTCAAAGCTGAGATTATAATTTAGAATAACCAAGACTTCATCTTGGTTTTAACCACTAAGCAACCATCTGTTTTAAGATAGCTTTTGCTTTTGGATTAAAAGATAAAAAACTCAATGTAATTTGCAATACATAGCTAACTTGAGTTCAATGCAAATTCCTCAGTGCCATTAAGTTTTTTCACTTCCTATGATCAATTAAAAGCTGAAGATATTCTCATAGTTTTAGTGATTTAGAGGAATATGAATACTTGCACTAAAAAGGTGCAACATGCATGCTGGCATTTTAATACTACATTTCTCAGTAAATACCAAATCCTGCCCTCCAGATGTGTAAAACCAGTGACAAAAGCTGTGATGCCATTAAAAAGCAGCAGTTTTTCTGTTGTAACATTTGTCCTTCAACCGTAGCACTTCTGCTCCCTCTCTTATTGGGCCACAAAAGAAGAATTTTGAGACCCAGCTGGCCCTGGCTTGATACTGCAACACATGAGGATTCATAGTTCATATTCCATAGTCATCTCAGGCTGAGCTGCAGATGCTCCTCTTTTCAGGAATTTACTGCTCTATTTTCCTTCAGTGGAGTCCTGTGACAACTATCCACACAGGTTACTTGTAAATGGTAGAAAACGCAGTACTTGTACTATTTTATGTCTGTTGCATTTCTGTATGCATTTCATTCTTTTCCTTGTCATAATCTATAGGCTAAACAATATTTGAGTGCATGTTTTTCATGTTTTGTTGTTTCATACACTCAGGACATTGCCTCTCTTAGTCATACCTTTCCCTTTTAATTTGTGCCTAGTCCTCCTCATAGCTTTAACCTTCACACTATCCTACCATAGACCTTTTCTGCATTTTCTAGGATCTTTTTGAGACTAAATTCATCAGGGGAATATGATATTTGCTATAAATCTGTATTCATATGTACTGTTATAAAAACTACCACTGATTTCCACAGAGCTTTGACATAACTGTATTAGTTGAACTAACTGCATTAATTGAAACTGAATTTCTATGCTTCCATCCTGTCTGGTCATTTACCCTATATTTAATTTTCTACAGATTGCAAAATCCTTTGTAACTGTCTTTGCTAATTAACATAATAACCAAGATTTGTTAAATTTCTCTTCCTGAATTTATTGATCCTCATTCTGCATGTGTTTATCAATGAACTCACAGAACTATTTACAGGGTGTCACAAATGAGCTTAGGGATAAAAACTCATTATTGATTCTCATCCCAGTGCTTTGTAAGCTATAAGCAAACATCTATTCTTCTTTCCAAAATGGTGGAAATCTTTGAACTTAGAAGGTAGGTGCCTTAAACATCAGCTAGTATTCAGCCAGCTCTATCCAATAGCATACAAATGTAAAAACATGAAAAATTTACAACATCTTTATGTGACAGCATGCATCTGTTCTTCAATGTGTTCAAGATGCAGGATTCACTCACCAAAAAGTGAGACACTTCTGTCTTTTCAAATCTTGGCACAGTGCTCTTCCTGGGGATTATTGGCTGAGTGGGATAAGTGGCCTTTGCTTCAAGTATCAGCTATTGCCACTTCTCCATCAATTCACTGAACCTGTCCTGCACCTCTTGGATTATTGCTAAGTAGGAATGATTCTTTTAAATGTTAATATAGATGACTGCTCATTTACAATGTATTAAATTTATGACATGAAGCATACTCCAATTCCTTTTTCTAATAACCTCACCATAAAAGTGATTTTCCCTAATAATTAATGAGAGAATAATTTC
Organism: Euphonia xanthogaster; assembly: GCA_034509185.1. NCBI lineage: Eukaryota > Metazoa > Chordata > Aves > Passeriformes > Fringillidae > Euphonia > Euphonia xanthogaster. Next base: position 115,581,987 of record JAYDZK010000113.1, read on the forward strand.
TATAATGGAGGATAAATTTTGGTGTGGTAACATAAATTGTCTCCCTTTGTCTTTTAACATAAAGATTCTGCAAATAACCAATATGAGAAAATGAAACAGATGTCTTCACCTTTCAGTTGCCATTCACGGCAGATTTGTGATCTAGTGTAAAACTGGAACAATACAGAAAGGAATCGACCTGAAGTATTCAGGTTCCTCTTTCCTCATTTGCTTCACACACACAATCACACAGAATCACTAGGTTGGCAGAGACCTTTAAGATCGTTGAGCCCCAACACCTCAACTAAACCATGGCATGGAGTGCCACATCCAGTAATTTTTTTAAACACATCTAGGGATGGTGACTCCACCACCTCCCTGGGCAGACAATTCCAGTACTTTATCACTCTTTCCATAAAAAACTTTCTCCTAATATCCAATCTATATTGCCCTTGGAACAGCTTAAGGCTGTGTCCTCTTTTTTTGTCAGTTGCTGCCTGGAGAACGAGACCAACCCCCACCTGACTACAACCACCCTTTGCTTGCATCTGTTTTGCTTTGAAATTATTTCCATTATCCCAAAGAGCTCCCATAATGAAATCAATCTGGATTAATGCTTGCAAGAAATCAAGTTCTAGTAAGGAAATCTTATAGATAAGAAGAAAACTGATGTCTCTCAACATAAGCAGATTAAAGAATGCAAAAAATGGGGGTTTTCTAAACCCCATTTCTATATCCAGTTCTTGTATCTGTCTATCACAGTACAAGGTACTGTGACCTAAGGGTTTGTGTGGTCTCTGTTTACAGAGTGGCCCATAGCAGCCACTCTGGAAACCAAGGAATAGGGTGTTCGCTGCTATTAAAAGCAATTAGGAAGTTCTTTGGAGCAGCCTGTGGTAAATATTTTCTTTTCCCACCTGTCCCTGGTTGTAAGGCTACCAGTAATAACACAGTGTTGAAAACAGCCTGGCACAAGGGTATTTTAGCAGAACATGCCAACACATTCTTCATTGTAGCTGCTGAAAGATTGATAGTATTTTCTGTTTGGTTACATTTACAGTGGCTGAGGAGTGACAAGCAGCATTCTAAGGGCTGTACTTTATCTCAGCTTAAGTGTGTCCACTGCTTTTAGTCAGCTGATCCTCAGCTGATGCCTGGCTCTGTGCGCAATGCGATACACAACCCTGCTCAGTGCTCTGCTGGGGGCTGTGCAAGTTTGTGCCATATTGAACTAGCAGCATATAACACGGCATACTGGCTGGTTATTTGGCTATTTTGAAATGGCTATAACTATGTGAACATATAGTTGTGACTATTATAGTCAGTTTGGTATTAATCAAAGAGTCAGCAAGCTGCTCATGCTGGAGTTTACTGATGACACTTAACATGGAAGAAAGTGGAAAGAATAGGCCTAAAGCAGTTAGGAGGGTTCTAACATATCTATATGTTTAATATAACATATAAATTTCTAGTCTGCTTCCTGAGACTTAACTTGTGGAATCAGTCAGGACTCCTTAGGTTTGATTTTCCTGTATTTAAGACAGAGGTAGAGTGGTTTCATCTAATCATTGTGTTTATTTTTGTAGCTAGTGTGCATGCCTTTCCATCGTGGTTTCACACATGCTAAGGTGTATTTGTTTGAATATTCTGAATTCACTTTGAGAATTACCTCATGCCTACAGCTAGGTTTAGCTAACACAGCATTTGCCAACACAGCCATCTGAAATGCTTTCAACAATGATACACTGCAGACACAGGCAGATGCAGCTGCTCTTTGGCTGCTGAGGATAAGGATGTTGAACAGGCATCCTCAGGTGGGGAGTGGCACATTACTGTGTGGTGTTTTCTGTCCTTAACAAAGAAAATCTTTTTGTGGCAGACAATGCAGGAAAGTCATGAGATGAAGCATATATTTTTGTCACAGAAGGAAGCAGCCCGGAGCAGACTGCTTATCTGATCCAGTTTTTTTCTGTGTTCATGTCCTACAGTTCATTTGATCAGAGGATATCGCACTGCCTGGTGCTGCGGCTGATTTACAGTACCTCACAGGAGATTTCTGAGCTGAAAGCTTATTGCCTTGTTTAATTTCAGAACCTGCTGTTACCTTTGTGAACACACTGTCAAATCTTCCTCACATTTTTTTATATAGAGGCAGGTTCTTCCAGGAATACATCTCGAGGCTGTATCAGCCCATCCCTGCATGTCTCTTATTACACTGGATTTTAAGAGGCCTTAAAGGGTGTGTATTAAATGATTCCTCAGATGTTTGAGAAATGCAGAATTCAGCCACTGCTTTTAATGTGAGTTACGAGGGCACATTGCTGAGCAGTCCCCATCTGAAATCTCACATTTCCTCCATTCAGTCTTCTAAAATAAGACAGTGCCTGCAGAGTGACCACCCAACTTTCAAAACCATCACTGCTTCTTAAGAGTCCATAAAATCTACAGCTGACTTCTGGTCTCCATTTTGGAGGCTTAATTAAGCTGCTATAGTTATGTGAATTTATAATTTATAAGAAGCTTTTTCTGCTGTACCAGGCACTACAGCAATAAAATAAAATAATCCTGAGGCAAGATTCTAGCTCTACTGGCATATGAACAAAAGGCTTGTTAGATAAATACAGGTAAGAGATTCAAATACACATAAGTGCAAGCCAAATGTAGTCAGTGTAGAGAGACACTTAAGCAGAGCTGAGCTGAGCTGAGCAGCAGCCTGCATGGCTGTACCTTAATTTTTCCCCTTCTTTTCTAGATAGAATAGAAAGACATTTGTTATGGTTAAAGGTGTTTTTACTAATCACTATACTTTCCTCAAGGTCAGACAGGAAGAGCAGATCCATTCAAAGAGATGTCTCCTAGAGACGTGGAGAGTCACTCATTCTTAGGGTGTGAAGGTTTAGCCAAGAAGTAATATGGCATTGAATCCATGCCTTGGGATAGTCAGCAGAGAATATTTATCAGCCAATGAACCTATTTTTGTTTTATTTGATTTTATTTTCAGAAAAAAACTTCTAAGTTTTTATGCTGTGGTCTTTCCAAAGGTTTAGGTTTGAGGGGTTATGGGTGGGAGGGGTTGTTTGGGAGTTATAAATTAAGTTCTATGGTATATTGCTACAGATGAAATTCCTTGTTTTCCATGCTGGTAATGTTAAGCTAACCGATAATAAATGCTGAAGTCTTCAAGCCCCTTTCAAATATGAGGAATTGACCCAATAATCCTTCTGTCTTTTGTGCGCTACATTCTTCAAGTTGCTTAACCTTCCTTTAACAGGAAGATCCTCACCAACTTCCACTTTACTTTTATTTTCTGGGCTTCTTTAACAGATTTCTTATCCTTCCTTGTCACAGATGTCCTTTATCCAGCATACCCTAAGGGACAGAAACATGTGCCTGCTTTATTCCAAATGCGGAAGAGAAATAGCTATCAAGCACTTCCCGTCTCTCTGAGTCAGTATTTATGATTCATTGAGGGCAAAAATAAGGTAGAAACTGAATGTGCTTGCCTGAAAGGAACACAGCCTACATTTGGGAAATCCAGTGATAATATTAGTTGTAAATGTCTATTATATAAGCTTTTTAACATTTTTTCACTCTTGGCAACAGTCTGACTGTCATAGTCTGAAGCACCCAACACTATGTTTCTGTGCTATTTCTTTTCCCTTTTCCTCAGCTGCATCACTTGCTGTTTGAGGTTCAATGTTGGTTTGGTATTCAGTGCTGCTACAACTTAGAGTTTGAGAAGAATTTCCACTAGTCCCCTCGGAGCAGTTGGCCTGGAATTCTCCAAAGCAATGGAGTCCCTTCCTGAAAGAATAATTGTAAGCTTGATAACCGACTGGAGAGTCCCTCACCACATCCTTCAGATATGTTGATGAGGCCCTACAACATCAGCAAAAACCATCTCTACATTACCAAAATCTGTCACCAAGTTTTTAGTTTTTAGTAAGAAAGTGGTATGGAGGGTTCTATTCAGAATTCTTACACAGGAAATACTGAGAGGGAACACTTTTGCTGGTTTTCCCTGAAATTATTTTTCCCATGCTCCAAAACATCCATATCAGGCTGTAGTAAGTCCTCGTCAAAAGTAAACTCTGCAGTTCTCCAATTCCATTTGACTCCAAAAGAATAAGCAGCATTATGATATTTTGTTTACTAAATACTCAACAGAGCATTTGAGCAAAATACAGCAATGACAAATTGGTTAAGTGCACCTTAAGTGTCATGTGACTGAAATAAAAGTGACACTTGGCCAATGCAGCCTTTTCACTCACCAAGAGATGTCCATCAAGATGTCTTGCTCCCTGACAAACTGTCCATCTAATGGAAATACTTAAGAAGATTCAGATCACTCTTTTCCCTGTGTTAACAGCATCAATAATGAGCTCTTTATTTTAGGGTCAGCAGGTCACTGGCCCGTCAGCTTGGATTACTCATTGTTTCACTCCGGGGTCGTGCTTCTCTGACCAGGAGCACAGCGTGCAGACTAGATTTGTCCTGGAATCTGTTCTGGATGGGAACGACTGAGCATCTCTTAAACAAAACCCATGAGTGGGCTGATGGTTAGATCCATGAAAGGCAATTCCACCAGGTGTTGTGACCAGGGCTGTGCCTGTCTCTCTTGCCAGCCCAGGACTCCAGCAGGTACCAAGTATGATGGACTTTTCCACATGTTGTAACATCCTAGCCTGCTATATGCAGTCCACCCTCTCAGCAGCCTGCTGTAAAGGTATAAATGTACGGCAGGGGTCTCATTTTCCATGTGTATTTTAAAAGAAAGTATGAACCTTTGAATCTTTTTAAAACTAAAAAAAAACCCAAAAACCAAAAAACAAACACCAAACAAGCAGTGAAGTGACCAGAATGAAAGAGAGCATTGTCATGGCACAGAGGATAACTCAGACTTTTGTACCAGAAGGACTTTAGTGATTCTGTAAATAAGGGACTTGAAGGATTTCAGGGGAACTTGAGAAATTGAAGTATTGTGCTGATTACAACCATAAATTACCACAAATTGCACCTTGGGAGGTGAAGTTTAAGAGAAGAAAGAGGGTAATGCACTGCTGAAACAGGTTGTACAGAGACTCTTCATTCTTGGATATTTCAAAACCTGAGATAGACAAAACTACAGCTGATTTGAAATGATTTTAACTCTTTTAACAGGAGACTGGACTAGGCTTCTCAAGAAGTCCTTCCCAGAAAATGCTTTTATGAGTCTTTGATATTTTGCCGCATTGGCGTTCTCATGGTTCAAGCACAGAGGCTTAGACTGCGACCTCTGGGATGCTTTGGTATATATTTAGAGCCACAAAGTGTCTTTTAAACATCTATTTTCTGTAAAAAGGAATGTGAGCTTATGCTTTCCAGATGTCAGGGAGCAGCAAGGACAGGCTGCTCTGCAAGGGCAGGAGCAGAGGGTGGCAACAAGACAAGCAGGGTCTGTGACCTCCTCAACAAGAAGTCAGGAAGTTTAGCCAGGCAGGGTCAGGACCAGGTCCAGGGACAGTGATGAGGCTCAGCATTAGCCCAGGGACAGCCTTGCTTACCCACTATAGTTAGGCTGGTCCAGGATCCAGATAGAAAGTCAAGTCAGTCTGCCAGGATCAGGGCCAGGGTCAGGACCAAGGATGTATTTAGGCTGGACTCAAAGAGCTGTAATGAAGAAGAGATGGGGCCAAACTAAAGAGCCCCAGCTCCCAAGGGAAAGCTTCGTGGGCAGAATATTTCTTCCAGCTTTCTTCATGATTTTTCTTACGAGTGAGGGAGTTGACTTTGGAGACAGTCAATTAGACTCCTTAGTTAGATTGCCTCCTGCAGGGAGGAGGGAATAGAACTCGGACTCCAGGGGAGGTTCTGCCCAGAGATCAGCGATCCAGAGCCAAAAGCTGGAGAGGAGAGCATCTTGGGCCCATAGGTCCTTATCCACATCTTGGTTATGTGGTAAGAACAGTTCTGGGTGACAGGGTATGCCTTTCAGTGGGTGTTTTAGCAGATTTAATGTCTAAAATCCCTCAGACACATTCCACACTGGAAAAGTGGCAGATCCACCCTATCTAGCCAGAATCTGTCATCTGTGACTGATCATCTTTCTGACAGATCAGCTGGCTTGACTATCTCCTCTTTTCACAATAAATGTAGCAGTAAAAAGCTATGATTTTTAGATAAATAAAGCAGCAAGAATTATTAGATATTTCAATATCTCTGATATTGAAAGCATTTTCTGAACTTACTTTTTCCTCTCATTTTCAATCTCAAGCAGATTTTTGGGGTTATGTCTAACTGTATTTCTTTTGTGCAGATGGGATGCCTTTCTCCTTGCTTTGAAACACACCAGGGTTTATTTTTTGAAAGAGATATAAGATGTATAAGATATAAAGATATATAAAGATATATAATTATTATTATTTAATACAGATTTTAATTGCTATACATGCTCAACAAAAATAACACTGTGAAAAAATGTATCAGGCTGCTTTAATAGTCTGTTTCAATGAAACAGCCTCCTCCACCTTTTTTTCTTTTTTTTTTTTTTTTTACAAGGAAGAGTGAGTATAGACAAGAAGAGGGTGTTGAAACTTAGTAGTAGCTGTGGCACTGCCCTTTACTGAAAGTGACTGATTGGATCTAGTGGAAAGTCTGTGTCTTGTACCATGTGGCATTGAGCAATGCCTCGGGAAGTAGGGAAACTGGAAAGTGTGGGGATAGGGAAGTAGGGAATAAAACTCTCACCCTAGCTGCATCCATAACAAAGAGGTGTCCACCACAAAAAGGAAATACAAAAGCAGTGATTATGTAAGGAACTGGTGCTGTTGGTTGTTTTAGAGCATTCACACTTCCGCTTCCAATTAACACATGTTCAGTTGGCCAATGATTGCTGGTTTTGTGTCTGTGGTCATGGATAATTGCACCATGTGATGAACTAAAATATTCCCACAGGGTACAACTGTATTGATCCACAACCTAATTGAAGACATTATGAAAATACCTTTGAAGGGCCATCAATGAGCAGCCTTGTTCTGAAGGAATTTTTATTTGGTTTGGCAGCATTAAAAGTGTTTAAAAGTCACTCAGTGTGCTCATCTTGTTGAAATTTGTTCACCTAAGGAATGATACACTGAGCCTTCGTGCATAGCTGGAGATTACTCACTTGAACAGTCAGCAGGGTGTAGGGATATATAAGTCAAAGGATGATTGTTTTCTTGCAGAGTGGTTATTATTTTCCCAAAACCATATTCCTCCTAGTAGAGGTATGGAACTCTCTTTCAGGGCCAGTAATTCAAGTAGACAAAAATCTCACCAGGACATGGGCTTGTAGGGACAGCTGATTTGGGAAAGATCACTGGTCAAGAAAACCTCATTTTGACTACACGAAGAATCAGACTATATGCAATACACTAGAATGCATAGACTATATTTCATCTAATAATTCTTGCTGCTTTATTTATCTAACCTTTATCCATTGCCCACCCACCACAAGCTCAATAGACTCAAACTGACATTCATCACTGTCCTCTCAGTGGAGCTTCAGCTTGACAAGATTAGTGTGAGACACCTTCTTCTGTGCTGTCAGGTGAACAGGGATGATATAAGGCAGCAGAAACTTGTCAGATCCCATAGCTAAGTACAACTTAGATTTCAAAGCCAGAAAAATCGACTCCTGAATAGCTGTCATGCTTCAAGGCTGAGAAATTCTCATTCCAGTTTAAAGGAGTAGAAATTATCTTGGCTCTGTCTCAAACTGTTGTTTTGTAGTGTCACTTCTTACTATTATAAGACACAGAAGCATTTGCTTAAGATAAACTGTTATTTAAGAATTAAAACACTGGCATTCAAAAAAAAACAATTATGATTTGAATCCCCAAAATGTGTAGCTTATTTACCATTATAATATATTTACCTTTCCTTACACTTTTTTTAATGATTCAGAAATCACATTATCCCATTAAAGAATTAGGACCTATAGTCTAGCATTGCTATTCTCAGTCTACAGAGATTACTGTAGAGAAGCAAATATAAAGAAATCAGAGTAACAATTTCATTCACTGTCATTTAGCAGATCTGTGAGATAGACAGATCTCACAGATAAGACACAGACCTTCTGAATCCCACAACTGGGGTGTGAGTACTTCAAGATTCTCCCTCTACTATTATAAGCAGTAACAACTGGCACTAATTATCAGAAACTACACTGAGGACTCATGCCTTCCATCAGGCTATGGCAAGTTAGCAGGAATTTGGAATGACCAGTCAGTTGTGGGTTCTCAGAGCACTTCTATCTATGATCTATGAAGTGTTGTTCTTCCATTGAGCTTTAAAGTCAAAGGAAACAAGCTCAATTGGTGAGTATATTCATATCCTATATGTTAGGGTTTCTCTGCTGAGAGGTGGCAACTTTATATGTTCATGGCATATGCTCAGCCACCCCTCAGAGCCTTGAATATAAACCACTGTTTTAATTTTGTTCCTTGAAACGCGTCACGCCAACGGGTTCTCCAAGCATTTCCAAATGCTTGCGTAGTAGCCTTTGTATGTAACACATTCTCATGCCCTGTGGTGATGTGCCTGTGTCAAATATCTTAATATCAAGAGCAGCAAAGAGAAAATGTTGGTTCTGGGGTAGATGTAACAAAACTCAAACGTTCCAGTGTACATTTGAAGAGGTTTTGTCTGATTTTACTGAGCCCACACTTCATACCCTCCCACTCGTTCCCAGAAATTCTTGCTCGCTCTGCCTCCCTCTGGAAGCCGCAGGTTGGTGGATCCAAAGGGAGCTGAGGGCAGCTCCAGCAGTTTCTGAGAGCTGGCAGGAGTTCATACACATTTGTAGTTCCAGCTGCATTACTGAGGTGCCACAAACCAGCAGTCTCACTGAGGATTATTAATAAAAGGTGGTGGAGAAAGTGCTCTAGAAGTAACAGTGGAGGGAAGAACTGTACATCATTTGGAGTTGACAAAGGACTGTAATCCACGCTTATTCCAAACAATAAAGCAGTAGGAGTACAAACGGATAAGAAAACAGATAAGAAAAACAAGGTTAGATTTTGCAAATCAAAGGAAAATAAGTGGTGAAAATCTCATCATGCTAATGAAGTGAGTCCTCTGTGTAATGAGTACAGGCTAAATATGAAACATCATAATGTTAGGACTTAAAATCCAAACTAATACTTTGCCTCATTTTTCAGTAAGAAATATGACACTGATGGGAAGAATGAAGAGGGCAAATGGCTAATGGGCAGGAATGCACAGAGACAGAGATGACCACATCTGGGTGTAAGAATGCTTAACAGGGTCCTTTGAGAAACAAGGTGATTTACACACTGAAATGTGTAAAAAAGAAAAGTGAATTTTTAATGGAGTATGGAGGAGCATCATCTGCCTAGAAAACACCAAACACACTACCCATATACACAACAGGGAGAGGCAAATAATCCAGAATCAAGAATTTAACCTGAATTAGATGTAAAATTAGCACAGATATTGTTGTGGTGAATATTCAAAAGCAGGAAATTAAGTAGAAATCAGGACAGCATATAATTTGGATTTAGTAATGATAGTGATAGTTTGATTAGATGATTATTTTACCTTTTGATACCAAAGATGTCTAAATCTGTGTAAAATATAGGACAAAAATACATTTAAAAAACACTAAATCAAAGACTAAATCTCATCTACCTGAATTGTAGCTACCTACCAACACCTAACAGAAATATGAGTTCAGAATCAGCAAAAGTAAAGAAACAATAATTAGTCTGGAAAAAAACTGCCACTAGTGGAAATCCTTAAACATCTGGGATTGATTTTTTAACATCTTCATTAATGACCGTGATAAGAAGTTGGTGTGTACTAATGAAGTTTGGTGATGACACAAAGCTCAACAGAGAGGGAGAATGTAATATTGTACAAGAAAAACTAAATGACCTTGAGAGTTGAGTATTAGAAGTGGGATGAAATTTAATTGCATAATGTGCAAAGTCATACACTTAATGAGCTTATAACATGAACTTCTGCAAATTGGGAGTTTCATAGGAAAATGACAGAGAAGGAGGGAGACCCTGGGGCACTTGTTGATTACAGGAGGATTATGAGCTACCAGTAGAGTGTGGTCATGAAAAAAAGCAAGTGCCACAGCTGGAAAATTTCCTGGTATAGCATTATGTGCAAGACATTAATCAAAAACCATGTGAAATATCACCTATTCTATTTATTTGAAAAGTTTCAAATGGGAAATTATGCCAAATCAGCTACTGGGATTTTCTTAGAGCTGGAGACAGGATTTTTTTCTCTTTGAGTGCAAAGAGAATATAGCTACATCAATGTCCCTGTCATGCCCATGGGTCTGGACTGGTTCCCTGTACAGCACTGTGCCTTGCTTGATGGATCTGTAGGCCCCAGACAGTACAAGCCCATGGTGCAACGAAGGTGTGTGAGATAGTTTTCTTGGACTAAAAAAGTAAAATTAGCTGGAAACTTCATTGCTCTCTATAAAGATACACTGGCATTTGTAGCTGTCCTGTCCCCTAGAAAAGCAATGTTAAGGGGAAAAAAAACCCAACAAACAGGGAGAAAATCAAATAAACATAGGATGACAAGAAAGAGAGCTTTTTAACCAACAGAAAAGAGAGATTTAGCTGTGAACTTAAGGAGGAAAAAACTTTGCTTTAATATTGAGTTCAAATTCCTTAGCATCCTCTATTAATATTCTTTTCCGAAATGGTCCCAGAAAAAGCCTTTAATCTTTGATTTATTCTGTAACATCAAATTGCCAACTTATTGGTTTAAATCTACTACTTGTTAGGGAACATGCTAATTTTCGAGAAGTTATCACTACTTCATGGGAAAGAAATACACATTTAATTCAAGCTTTGTGTGACTGATTTTTTAAAAACCTTGTCCCAGAAATTTTGTCATAGAAAACAAACTGAAATTACCGGAGCTGTGTTGCAGCTTTTACACCCTTTACAGTGATCTATAAAGGATTTCCCCTCTGTGCTCCTCACTGGTGAGGCCACAGCTCAAGTGCTATGCCCAGTTCTGGGCCCTTCACTACAGGAAACATATTGAGACATGGAAGCAGGTCCAGAGCTGATGAAGGGTCTGGACCGCAAGTCTGATGAGGAGCAACTGAAGGAGCTGGGATTGTCTACCCTGGGCAAAAGGATGCTCATGATAAGTGATAAAGGAGACCTTATCACTGCCTACAACCTCCTGAAAGGAGGTCATAGCCAGGTGGGGTTCAGCCTCTTCTCCCAGGGATATAGTAACAGGATGACAGGGCATAGTCTCAAGCAGGGAGGTTCACACTGGACATCAGGAAGAATTTCTTCACAGAAAGGGTGATTAGGCATTGGAATGGGCTGCCCAGGGCAATGGTGGAGTAACCATCCCTGGAGGTGTTTAAGGAAAGACTGGATGTGTCACTCTATGCCATGGTCTAGTTGATGTGTTGGCGCTCAGTCACAGGCTGGACTCGATGATCTGAGAGGTCTTTTCCAACCTGAGTGATTCTGTGAATCTCTGATCTGCCATTTTATGTGATGAACATTTGCCTATAGGAAGAAAAGTCAGCAAACATAACTGGGCAATCAGACACAGGACGTTAATACCAAGTGCACGGAAATCTTTTGTCTGCAAACAGAGTCTTTTTCACACTAAAGATGGTGCAAAAGAGACAAAATAATTTTTCCGCTAACTACCATCAACTATTGATGCTTTTATCACTAGGACACCAATTATACTGACAAATGTTCTTCCTGAGGTCTCCCTTGGGATCGTTTTTTTTACCAGATGCCTTCCTCTCAGTGGCTTAGAGTGGATGGATTTCTTTGGAGATCTAAAGTACATGTCTTCCTTCTGATCTCTCTAGGGACAAGTTACTGCCGGGCAAGGTATAAATCTGCTAGCAAAGTCCTTCCATCTTGAGTACCCCTTTGAAGACATTTCATTTCTTTTTTTCCTTTTTGTGTTTTCCAGATCTCATAAGCTTATGCGATTAAGGGGATTAGTTTGGTATTCAAGGAGGGATTTTTTTTAAAATATATTTTGAGTACTACATGCTTTTCAATTTTTTCCTCAGGTTTTACACTTGTCTATAGCTTTTCAGAGGTGCTGAAAAGCACATGGTTTTCAGCACAATCTAAGACAAGTAGATACTTGCCACCTCTTCACATTTTACTGCAGTTCCGCAGGAAAAAATATATGTGAGAGGAGAGAGACTGCAACTGTGTCACACACAAATACCCATGCTGAGCCACTCCATCATATGTTTATTCACCCACCACCTGGTTATTCACCCATGCAGGGTATTTGACATGTCCTGAAGGCTGCTGCAGGTCTGTGGCATTTAACATTCAACAGCAGGACTTGGACAGCCTCTGCTCTGCAACGAGATGTCCGGCACACGGAGAGAGCCAATTCAATTTAATGACGGTTTCATTGCAGGCACCACATCCTAGGAAGAGTGACAGAGCAATAATTTAGCCTTAGCATTAGTGTGGAGCAAACTGCTGCATGCCTCCATGGGATTGATGGTAAGCCCTGTATCAAGGAGGGCCAGACACAGTCCCCTCTGGAAAATCACAGCCCACAGTTAAATCTTGACCTTTTACTAAAGGAGAAGCAAGGCTAACCGTGCCCAGCTAGTTAGGCAATAACAGAGCTTGAGCACCTGATTAAAGAGTTTCTGGGATTTTATGCCTCTCCAGAGATGATCTGGCAGCCGTGATAGACTCCAACAATGTCTGACAGTGAGGGCTTCCTGCCAGAACCAGGTCTTTCCAGCACTTTTGCAAACAGTTGCTGAAACCACTTTTCATGTGTACTCATAGGAAAAAAAACAGGTATTTGCAGCAGTGTATGTGAAAGATGGAAGAATGACAAGAGAATACATACTCTCTCTCTTCTACATGCATACACAGACAGACATATCTCACAGCCATTAAAATCTTGGCTGAAGGGAGGAGATTTCTCAGGATGAGTGAAGTGACACTCTTTGGCACTTCTCCAGCCAGCCTTCCTGCAGGTCCTTGCTGCATGAGGGCAAGCTGATTAATAGTTCTCCATGCCCTGAAGCTAGGGGTACTTAAGAAAAGGGGTTTTTCCTTTTGTCCTACAGCTGCAGAGAGGGTACCACATCGGAAAAGGAAGTGAGGATTTTCCAATAGTCTCACCTTTCCCTTCCCAGCTGTCTTCAAGGTACTCGCCCATTAATGATTTAAAAAAACCCCAACCTAGCTGGTGCACACAGAAGTGCAAAGCTGCTGCTGAACAGACTCCGTTTGCCTCAGGATCAGTTGCTGCATCTGCTTGTGAGGCTGCCAGTCAGGACTGCAGATGATTTAAGAGGCTTTCTTATTGGCAATTTAGTTAAACCTGCTGTGCACAGCTAGGTCTTGGGAGAAGGAAGATGAATGCACATTTTAATGACTGAATCAGCATATATTGGGAACCAGGATGGCAGGAGCCTCGCCTCCCTCGGGGCTCACCAGCTATGACGAGCAAAATACCTCCCTCCTGTTAAAAAGTACATGATTGCTGTATGCCCCACTGTTGGTTATATATTGCAGATGGATTTTAGCAGGGCTCCTCGATGACATTAAAACAATCCCAGTGTTTGTAAGATGAGTCTGGTGCTGTTTACACCCTGATTCCAGTGCTGAATCCCAGGAAGAGTACAATGGTTCTGTGGAGTGGCTTCAGCAGATTGATGCATCCTTTATGCTCCTGGACGAAGTAGTAATGTAAAACATCAGACTGCTGATGGGTGTAACAGTTGTTTTACATACAGAGATTTACTCCTGTGCTGGCTAGTTAGCACACCTCCACCACAGTCAGTGAAATGGTGTTGATTTATATCTGCTGAGGATTGCAGCCATAATTCTCATCTCTATTTTTGTACATGTATACAAATACACTCACATTCTTCAGTTTTCAACAGACTTCAACTGTCCAGAGCAGCATTGTGTACTCCATCTGTTTATATCTCCAGCAAAAATTTATGCTTTTGCTCAGTCACAAATGTGAGATTATTCTATATCCTCAGTGGCATTGAGATAATAGAATTTATATTGCACATATGCTTGTTTACACATGCAAGAACTCACAGTCATTATTACTGTTGCTGATTTATGTTATTGCCATCCAAAGCTGCATGTATTTATGTACACCATTAATTTAAAACCATTTCAGAAATAAATCATCACATAACAAACTAAGAAATCAGATGAGTATCCTATTATTTGCCTCATCTCTAACTATTCCAATCCAACTACCAACCGTCAAATCATCTTTTATCTTCACATGTTCCATTCTCACACTTTGAGCTCACTGTTAAAGCTACTTTTGCCAAATGCATAGGAGCAGGTTGCAATTATTATACAGAAAGGGAAATATACAACAGACTTTGGGAAGCTAAGGAGCACTGAAGTTAACACACTAGAGAATTGACATTGAACAGCTTACATATTTCAAGCTTTTAACAAATCATATATGAGATCAGTATGTTACAAATCAGACTGAAGTGTTGTTTATGTGCAAACTGATCCCAACACAGCAAGGCAGCAGTTATCAGCCAGGTTTTTCCCAAGAGGCCTTACCTGAATTGATTCTTTAACTGTCATCCTAAACCTTGAGGAACTCATCTACTTTTTGGATTACTTACCTCCTTGTACACTTTTTTTTTTGCCTTACCAGCCTACCTTAGGCTGCCTTACCCTGCATCAGGAAGAACATTATTTCTGATATTCATCTTAGACGGTATGGCAAAGTTTTGCTGTGCTATTCTTTAAAGGTCATGTAATTTAGGTAGTAGCTATGCAAAACCTGAAAACTCACAATTTATTTCTCTCTGCAAAAGGACACTTAGTTTTTTAGCAAGACACTGCTTTATTTTTTAGACAGGGGAACACTGACTTTGTAAGTAACTGAACTCAAAAGAAGCAGGTCCCCAGGTGATTTAAATCACAGTTATCTCACTGAAGTCAGCACACTCAGTGCTGCCAAGTTAAAACGACTGAAGATATGAGGCCAAATCTGCTCCTTACTTTAACAGCACATCTGGGCCTAAAGTCAATGTTTCTAACACCAAAATGTCAGAGAGATATCTGTAGTTTTTCAAATGCTGATTGATCTTTAGATCCAAGCTACTCAGTCTAGGTCTACACTGTGAACCTTAAAATCCCAAAATAAGCCATCTATGGGGTTTAGACTGGTTCAGAGACAGGCAAGAGCTGAGGGAGAAAGTTCTGGATTGCAGTTCTGAGAGCTTGACTTTACCTGAATTCTGCTGCTGGTCTCCAGCTCTGTGTTGGATCTCATCACCAGCTCCTGTAATTCCCATGGAGCTGGGAACATTTCATCTTCACCCCTCTGCATGCTCGAGGCCAAAGCTTTGCTCATGTCCCACTTACATGCTATTCTGAGAGTGGCAGAAGTGGTGATTGCATGTGAACTCAGCAAAAGAGTGAATTCTCTACATCAAGACTAAAAATGGCAAAATTGGACCCTTCTCATTAAATAAATCATATGAACAATAATTTGCATATGTTTTGCATTCTTGGGCATAATTTTTAAAATATTTTAAAGGTTCAGGAAACCTGGGAGGATTTAAAACATGAATCCCTCTGAACTGTGATCTAAGAGTTACTTGTCCCTTATGAATAATGATTTACTGGGTCTAAGCAGTTTTAGCATTATTATTTTTAAACCTACTGGGGCTTTCAATACAGTTACTTTCAAAGGAAATAAAACCAGATGGTAATTGTAGATTAGAGAAAAAGAATGAATTCCCAATTAATTATTAAAATTGACTGTTAATTTTAGAAACTTGCAGCAAATTGTTCGCAAAAGAAAATTTCAAGCTACAAGAACATCCAATAAAATATTATTTCTCAAATTCCCTGTTCATAAGAGGTAAAAACTATTTTAAATATTGGAGAAATCACACCGAGAAAGTAAATGACACCAGGTATATACTGAATTGCATCAAAGATCTATTCCCCTTCTTATATCAGAAAATCACAGAATGAGTAAGGTTGGAAGAGACAACCAGTGGGGTTAATTTGTCCAACATCCCTGCTTAATAATATGCATGTACATACACTAACCCTACAAAATGCTGAAGATCAGTATGTGTCTGTGATACAAAGATATATATCTCTGTTTCAGTCTTAAGGCAGAGTGAAACCAGGTTTCCACTCATTTGGATTTTTTTTTTTTTAGGGTTAAAAAATTCATTCCTTACGGTAATGAATTAAAATGTTTCAATGGTTTTGGGCTTTGTATGAATGAGAGAGTAACACCAGTAATATCAGAGATACATAAATGTTCAGACTACCCCCTAGGTTCATGGCACATCTTTGGAATCAAAAATGCTGCAAGAGATTGTGTGTCTGGTCCAACTGAGCGAAGACAAAATATTTTACTGCAAAGAGAGCAGAAACTATTTATCATGCCTAGACTATGGAGCAATCAGCTACTCTGACCTTCTATGGTTTCCTAGGTTAGGAAAGGTATTTGGATCCTTTTGAATGGTGGTGAAAATATACATTTTCTTTTCAAGTTTGTGATCTCCCTGGGGTTTTTGACGTTTTTTTTTTGTTGTTGTTG
>JAYDZK010000113.1:115612221-115641986 GCA_034509185.1 Euphonia xanthogaster
AGGGATAATTTCTACTTTTTAGAAATTATCCCTGGTATTGTAGAGTTTTGGGTTTTTTAAAAATCAGCTTTACAGACAGCTCATGGCCTCTCCTTATTCAAGGAGAGCTACAAGCAGATAGTACAGGTGATAAAGCCAAATCAAACAGGTGTTCTGCTTAGTATGATGATGGTAAATCTGTCTATTTATGAAGCTGAAATTTTGCTCCCATTAATGGTGGAGCAAAAATACTATTATTTTTGCTGCTATCATCCTTGGCTTGAAGTTAGGGATGCTGCAACTCCCACACTTCTGTAAGACAGCTTTGAGAAGTGTATTCTAATAGCAAGTTGATACAACTTATTATTAATTGTCAATAAATCAGATTGCTTTTCTGAAAGACTGAAAACATCATTGTTAGTGACTGCCTTATCTTAAATGCACCCATTCTGAAATTATGTGACTGGTATCCTCCTACGCAAAGAAATTTTATGGCTAAATAAATTCAGAAATGCATTCTTACAAGCTTTATATGCACATTTAATCTTTGGTTTATATATTTTCTTTTTCTTTTAGTAAGTGGTGGAATAAACAACACTTTCCCTTGGATGGATTATAGTACACGTGAACTGCCTGTTACTCTGCAAGAATAAGAAAAGCCTTTTGCTTTTACTTGTTAAATATCAGCTTGATAGCAAAAAGCATCTGAATGGCTCACGCTCACAGCAGACCATCAGTTGAATGGGATCAGCACTTCTACTAAAATATCCGAAGTTAAGGATTTGGAAAAGAGGTTTTTGCAGAGATGACCCATTTACAAGCTGGACTTAGTCCAGAGACTATAGAGAAAGCCCGCCTGGAACTGAATGAAAACCCAGACATTTTGCACCAGGATATCCAGCAAGTCAGGGACATGATCATCACGCGGCCTGACATTGGGTTTTTACGTACAGATGATGCCTTCATCTTGAGATTTCTCCGAGCCAGAAAGTTTCACCAAACTGAGGCCTTCAGGCTGCTGGCTCAGTACTTCCAATACCGCCAATTAAATCTGGATATGTTCAAAAACTTCAAGGCTGATGACCCAGGAATCAAACGGGCTCTGACTGACGGGTTTCCGGGAGTGCTGGAAAATCGCGACCACTGTGGCAGAAAGATTCTTCTGCTTTTTGCAGCCAACTGGGATCAGAGTAGGTAAATGTAGATAGTGTCCTTATCTTTTTACACACACTCACACTCAAGTCCTAATGGAATATTTGTGGCCATCTTTAAAGCAGCAAGGCCATTTTCAGCAAAATATTTTGTAACCATATCTCCATTACACTATAACTTCCATCTCACCTGATCATCTGTCAGTCCTCAGACTTAGGACACAGGGCCATTAAGAGTTAAGGCTATATCAGTGTGCCATATAAGTAGCTCATGTCCAGGTTTTTTTAAAGAAATATTTCCAAATTTTATCCAGATAATGTATTTTTGTACATTAACATCTATCATACAATTACTTCAGCTGTATCATGGACCAGCCAAACAGGTTGACAGAAAGCATCTCAAAACATATGGAGATTCTTGTAGCTCTCCTGGTGCAGAGGAAACTGACAATATTTATTCTGTCTTCAGACTTTCTAACAGATTGCTTGTTTGTTTGTTTGATTGTTTGTTTGTTTGAACCATTTTGGGAATTGCAGCCTCTGCTCTATTTCCACAAACTGAATTGAGATTTCTACACACTCTGGTGGCTCTGCGTTGTTAGTCCGATAAATGGGAGAGTCACACAAAGCATATTTTCTGTTCAGGCCATTTCTTTACAGAGTGGCATTAACAAAGATATCTCCTAACCATTATTATAAAACAATGTCCTTAAATTAATGCAATCAGTCAGCTTTCACTACATATTTGAAGTGGTACAGAGAAAAGGGGCTAGTCCAGGAATATCATGTTCACATTGTCCTCATCTTTGTAAGTTATTCCATTCCATTTTCCCTGACTTCATGGTGAGATGGAGAAGTGTAATCACCTGTAGGTTTACCATGTGTTCTGTTGGATCTTGATAAACATCATAGGAAAGAACAAAATTCGGATTCAGGTTTTAAGTACCATCAGTTCTGATGACTTCCAGGTAGGATTTTTTTCTTGCCATGGTCTAAAGTCTTTGATGAAAAAGTCTTATCCATAGGAGTCAGTAGATTGGAGTTTTGATTTTACAGCATAGAAATTATTAGAGAACAATACCTATATGCCTGCAATTTTTCATGTTATTTGTTTTCGGGGAAAACCTTTTGTCACCATGTGAAAAGCAGAGTTCAGAAATGCTTCTGATTTTCATTCACATGTGAATAAATGTACAGAAAATGATACAGAAGTGTAACTTTGCATAATCAAACATGTTTGGTTAAATGGTGAACTGAGGGCAGTAATAAAAGTCCTATCACCTACAAACAGGCCAGCAGTTTATCTCCTGTGTTTCTGAGCTGCAAGTTCGCCTTTCTTTCAGAAACCATAGAACTCTTATGTTAGCAATTGGCCTGAAAAGAAAGATGAATGCGCAGATATCCGGAATTAATAGAAAGCATCAGCTTTAGAGGACAGAAGCACAGTGGAACTGCTGGTTGCATTAAGGGATTTAGCTATTACATAGAGCCAGCTTTGGGTTTCTGATCCCTCAACAAAATGAATCTTTGTGATTAACCTTGTACATCAGGTCCTGCTCTTGCAAAGCTGAGAGTGCTGGTGTCTAAGGCTCCTGCAATGAAATTTTGACAGAATAATGACTCTGGTCAGATTTTGGCTCATATTTTCTGCAAGACCTTTAATATGCATCCATGTGTGCGTGTGCATGTCTGTGTGTGCAAAAACCAAAGCACCCCTGCATATTTTTGAAAATATAATTTTAACTTTCATGGAAGGAAAGCTGAGGCAAATACCATAGGATGCACTTTCCTAATAACCCTCAGTGACATTAAAAATCATGTGCAAATTTTACCTCAGTTCAGCCACTGAACCTCATATCTTCTGTGGATTCAGATGACAAGAAGTGTTTTTTCTGTGGGCTTTTGTGGCACTCCAGGTGCAACAGGGATTTGGGACAGGATTTGGGCTGTAAATAAATGGATATGCTCCTCTTTTTTTGCTGTCTAAAGACATCAACAAGAGGAAAAGCTGTTAAGGAGAGGAAATGGTGAGTGCAATGCCCTGTTAAGCAGCATGGGAGCAGGTTATTGACCAGAAGAAGTACAAATTTTACAAAGAAGTTCAAAAAGGCATTGTGCACATCTTTCATAAATGTATCTTGGGCAACCTTTCTGCAGACATGTCTTCTGAGTGATGGCAAGATGTTCACAAGTTCACATTTCAGCTGGATGCTAATGGAATTGGCCATGATGCAGGAGTAAGAGCTGACCCTTCAGCCTGCCCTTCCTTACTTTAATCTCATTTGCCACTGGCTTTGCCTTCTCTTTATGATCAAATTCTAATTTATGAGGGATTGTTTATAAAGAAATAATAATTTTTAAAGGGTCTGTTAAAATCAGAATAGCTATAGTCCATAAATTGATTTTCAGTCCAGACGTCCTTACCATTTGTGTGCCTGGGAATATGGTGGGTGTTGGCACATGTCAAAGAGGCCAAACTTGAAACTTTCTGTGCCTATAAATATCTTGATTTTTAACAGGAAATGTCATTATTTGTGTAATATGACTGCTTGGACAAATCAGATCCAAGATGTTTCTAAGGTATTTCCTGTATCAAAGAATTTCTATGTAAGCTTCTAGAAACATTTGTA
This sequence comes from Euphonia xanthogaster, assembly GCA_034509185.1. NCBI lineage: Eukaryota > Metazoa > Chordata > Aves > Passeriformes > Fringillidae > Euphonia > Euphonia xanthogaster. The sequence continues at coordinate 115,615,982 of JAYDZK010000113.1, forward strand.
ATTTCAGCCACCAGAATGCAACTGATAGACCTGACATTTCTAGCAAACTAGGTTTTAATTTCCAGTCTCAATATTTCCAGCTTCAGCTTCCAGCTGCTAGATTATGTTAGTTTAAATGTACCACAAAAATATGACAGATTCCCATGTTTGTACTTTTGTGTCCTGACCATGTCATATTTAACCTATTTTTGAGTTCACTAGGGAGGCAGCACTGTAGGGTAAGTCACTGTCAGGCAAGAAGATACTGCATTAGTGACTCTGCAGCAGAGGTTCTTGTGTTCACCTTGGGGAAAGTAAAACAGCTAACACCCTTGTCCTCAAGGAAAAAAACAACTGTGTGTTATCCACAAGGTAAAGAACACACCTCTGAGCAGCCAGCACAGCAAGGATAATTTTCTGCAAAGCAATCCACTAGATTAATGTATCACAATACATTTAAGATGCCCAAGCTTAAACAGTTTTAACTTCTTTACTCTCAGAATTGGGGAGATTTTCCAGGTTTAAAATACTCTTCATCATTCTTTTCTGGACTGTTCCTATCATTTTAGTGTTGTTGCTAAGGCGCAGGTGGATGAACTAAATAAAAAATTTCACTAATAAATCATCAAGTGATAACCCTATCTCATCTGTTCAGTAGTTTTCTCCTTTTAGACACAAGATTGTCACTCTGTTCTTAACTACTCTATCCCATTTTGAGCTCATGTTTAGCTCAAATTTGCTTTCAAGTCAGTTTCCTAAAATACAAAAGCCACTGGTAAATGTGTCATACATTCTCATCCATAATGTGGGCACAGTCTCGCATGTGATTCATGCTCTTCTGCAGAGCTAAACAAGTCCTGCTCCCCAGTTATCATTTCAAGAGGTTTGTGACATCTGCCAAGTTCACTGGCAAGAATTTTATTTTTGTTTCCACATAGTTCAAAAATATAATGATGATTGTTTTGACCAAAACCTCTTTGATGACAGGTAAAAAAACCACAGTGGATGATAATTCTTATTGCCAAATCGCTAGCTGAGATTTTTCACAGTTCCAGAGTTAGACTAATTTAGCATGTTCTGCATAGGTTTGATTTCTCTCCATTGTTCAGGCAGATTTCTTAGAGATGATGTCATCACTTTCTCTCTAGGTCCTGCACAGTATATTTTGGATCTGTTAGTCAAAGTTAATCACATATTCAATACCTTCATTTTCACTTATTCAGTATTGAATAAATGAAAATGAGCAGATGAATAGAAAAGAAAGAGATCAGATAAGTTCCATACTGAGGGAGAAAAAACCTGTTGAGTTATATTACTGTAAACTAGTACAGGTGAGGGACATTTTTCACTTTGATCAGAACTCAAGGTGTGGACCCACCTGAAACCACAAAGACTTTATTTACACCACTTCTTACAGAGCACATTATTTTGAATGAAAATGTGTGCAGCAATAAAGACAGATAAGGATGTCAAACTGATCATGTAATGAAATTTTTTGATTGAATAGTTTGCATGATAAAAAATTCCAGTTTATAAAACAAACAAATGCATACACACTGTTTTGATGAGATCTGAACGGAGATTTAATGTAAAAAAAAATGTTCCATGTGCTGGAAAACAAATACTCTTTCTCACACTTTTTTGTTTCCTCACTCCCACCAAATCTAAGCCCTCATCCCTCTGATCCACCTGTAGTGAATCTGAAGCTTTTAAAGAAGTTAGGTAAGAGGGTCTTCTCAGCTGTTGGATCGAGGAAAGCCTTCAGTAACTTCCACAGCTGTTCCCATGTCTGCTACTGTCTTATACAAGCTGCTCATACACCAAGGAGATGGAGCTTTGGGTGAACAAGTAATTCAGCAGAAGGTGTTCATTAATCTTCCAAGCAAAAGTGTTTCTTTCAAGGTTGTTCAGCCAACCTAAAATTTATTTTCGTGTAGAGAGCCAGAAGAAGGACTCCAATCACAATACTCTGCAAATAGGGCTTGGGGTAGGGAGCAGAATGTTTTTAATTTTATTTTTTTTTTCAGTAAGATGGTAATTAATTTCTGTCTTCATGTCTGTGCCTTAGAAGCTGTCACATAGCTCCAAAAATTCTGTGAGTCAGACAGAGAAAACCTGCTGCTTTGTTTATAACATACCAAGTCAACTGCTAGCCATAAACTCTCTTTTATTACCCAGGGAATCTCAAATACCAGATACTTACCATTCTGTAGGACAGTGTACTGAGGCTAAAGGGAAAGGAAATATTCTGACACAGAGGTAAACTAACAGCTATAAATATTTCAAAGGATCACAATAAAACCCAAGTATGTCCTTCCTGAGAATGTTCAAAGTGGTGTAATTACAAGGACATTATCATCATCAGATCCTGTTGGTATAAAAGAATACATCTCAAGTGTTGGTTGTTCTAATATATTTTAAGCATAGTCTCAGACACTTAATAGAATATGAGGCAATAAACATCTGCTGAGACTGATTTATAGTCACAGGCAAACTGTGGCAGTAACTCAGCCTCATGGCTGTTTATCATGAGAGATTACAGCTGAAGTGCAGCCAGCCCTAACACCATAATGATTTTTACACATCAAGTCTTTGGGTTTGGTTAGGAGCTAGTGATTCTGTGTTGGGAGATGCTTACAGTAATGCAGATTGACATTGTGGTTCAAGCATTGCATTGACCAATAAAAAGCTTAGAAGCATGCTGCATCAAATAATATTTCATAGTACATTACTGAGCTGATCTGAAATGGTGGCAGAATTCAGGATAGTAGGGGAAGGCAGCATAGCATAAGCATATTACTCACTTAGAAGAGTAACAGATGTGTAGATTAAATGTTGGACAAAGAAGAAAAGTTCTGTCTTGAAATGTTTTATTTGCTCGCAGGCAGCAACTTAATTCAGTTTGTACCATTTATTATGGAAGCCATATTTGGGAAGGCAATTGTAGCCCATCTGAATGACAGCAGGATGACATACACAAATGAGAATCCTGTGTTGTGCTGTGAAGGGAATCCAAGAAGACAGAGAAAATGTCTGAAAAAAGAGAAAGAAAAACAACAGCTGGGAAAGTTATGAAGCATATGTTGAAGAATGAGAGAAGCCTGACTGAAAAGAAAAAAAATAATCAATGGAGAGGGATTGGCAATCAAACACTTTTGATTGCCATTTTGAGAGGGAAGAGGTGACCGGATGGTGTTGGGCTGAGGGCTGACTGAAGAGCTGTGAAGGACAGTGCCTGGGGGTGAGAAACTCAGTTGCAGGAGCCTGCCCCCAGAATAACACAGGAAAATGTAGGGCAGACTGGAAAGTGGCTCTGGGTCACCTTCCTCCTGTGGCGAAAAGAAACCAATCCAATTCCCATGCTTTATAAAGTGGAAAGAAGGACAGCTGATGAAGAAAAATATACAAGCACACATACACAGCAAACACATAGGCACACATACATATCCCCTGCTTTTCTTCTCAATTTTTGCATAAGGGTTTATGTATTGGTGTAAGAAAAGAGAAACTACGTACAGTTGTGATTGCACTTGTCCTTAAAAGAAGGACCCATAGTCCTACGTGGGCTGTATATGCCATCCTCAAAGATGGGATCTGCAAAAGAGCACCACAACAGAGCTACAGCCACAGAAAAATAGGAAACTAAGCAATGTGACATCCCACATGGTTCTTTGCCCTTTTGAACTTTGGGAAGTGCTGGAAACCATGAATGAATGCTCTTATAAATAGCAGCTTTTCAAGGTGAAGCTTTGTAGGAAGAGACCAGAATCCTTTTTTGTCACAGCACTCCTCAAATCAAGTTTTCTAAATATTCTGACCAGTTTCTGATAATATTCTGATCAGTTTCTAACTTGCCAACCTAACTAAAAGCAGCCAAGGCAAATTCAGGCATTGCAGCAGGAACAGTCTGAAAAGAGTCAGGAAAAAAATATTAATTCTCTGGCCAGCTATTTAATAAGCTACATGAAGTAGAAGCATCAGAAAAGAATGGAAATATTGAGCTGGAATCCTTAAACACATTTGAATTTTTAAAATTTTAATACTTCCTTGATATATTATTTCCCCAGGCCATGATTTGTTTTAGACTCTTTCCTCTGAACTCTGAGCCCTGTATCAATTGCATTTTACATTGAAATATCTGCTTTTTTCACTCTGGCAAGTGCTGAGCATCCTCCAATTCCGGCACCCTCAGAACAGCACAAGGGAAGCTTAGGGATTGGTGCTGTTAGCAGATCAGGTGATCCCACAGGAGTTACAGCAGAGAGCAGGAATTTGGTTAGGATGTGAATGTTGTGGTATCTGCTCAAGTCTGTGAAACAGCTGAACAGCACACTGGGGTAAATTCTACCCTGTCACTACAGTCACCCTGCTGCAGGGCATTTCTTTGCCATGATGAGGGTGGAGGGTGAGGGAGACATGGTTGGTCCTGTGGTTGTGCTGGTGAGAGAGCCATGACCATGGGAAGCTCTCAGTGATGTGGGAAATTAAGTGGTACAAGCACCCAGCTTCTACGTACACCTAAAAATTTAACCAAGCAGATAGAATAGAGGGCAGGTGAAAGGATGGAGGAGTAAAGTAATTCCAATAAATCAGATTAAAAAATTGAATTGTTAAAGGTCTTTTGTATTTTGCCTCTTTTGTCATGGTTAAAACAGTAAAAGAGTTGGATCATCACAATTAATATGTCATGAAAGGAGATTTGATTCCTAAAAATGAGTAAATGGAATCATTTCTTATGAAAGAGGAAATTTTGGTCTTAAATTCTGATTGCACTCTTACAGTTTTTCTTTTTAATAAGTTCAGCAACCACAGAGCAGCAAAAAGCAGCCATCCCTTGTTCACAGACCATGATAATCTCATCTCTGGAAACTTCCTGGAGGGTCCATTTGTTGCAGGGACAGAGGGCAAAGCAAGCCAGTTAGCCTCCTGCTGACACTATTTCCTATGTAACTGCTTATGAAAACTGTCCATGCTGAGCAAACTGATTCATTTTAAGGAGAAAGGTAATATGCAAATATGTTTTTCTTTGTAGAGAGATGGTATCTCTTTCCCACTATTCCATTGCAGAGGATGGCACTTGTCTGTGCATGCATTAGCACACTTGGTGCCAGTTTTCTTTCACACGCGCAGTATAAAGCACAGCACCATGTAGAGTTATGATGCTAGAGGTTCAATAACAACCTATTTGAAAAGGGCATATGGAGTATTTATGTAATATCCCATAATACATCCCAAAATTGAATATTTGATTGAAAGTGTAAGCTACTGACTGCCATATTGACATTCATAAGAAAAAACACTTTATTTTCAGTGAAAGATTAGTATGATCTCTATTTTAAACTTGCCAACCAGCTGTGTATCAAGCCTCCTATTATTCCTGGTAGGAGAACTTTTGGTCTGATCCCACAGAACCACTCTCAAGTGTACTTTAAAACACACGTATTCTCACATACTGCACCAAGGTCTGATGGTATGAATTAATGAAGCAGAAAGACTTTTTAAAAACCATTTTAAACCAATATGCTTTTCTTCATTGTGTTCTAGCTACAAGCTGGAACATCCCCACATCTTCCTCCTTCTTTCCTTCAGATAGTCCTGTGCTCCTTTCCACAAAGTTGCAATCTCAGCTTCTCTGGTTTTATAACATGTCAGCAGAGGAACTGAGTTCCGTAAATTCAGCTATGGATGATGTAACATAGATGAAAAAAGGGGGAAACAACACAAGGCCACTGCTATGGTGTGATCAGAAACATTTGTTCACCTTGCCAGGGCTAAACATTTCACTGTTTCCTTCCTCCTGGCTTCCTTTCACAGCAAACCCAAGAGATGCCAGTCACGTATTTTAGATATGCACAGATCAATCTACAGAGTATTTGTGCTGCCTCCACCACTTCAGAGGGCTAGGCTATGTGATAGCACACAGGATTGCTTTTGTATGGGTATTTCTAACCAGGAGAATCTACACCTAGGGGTGATAACCCTATCTAAGCCATCTTCGTCCTCTCCTGTTCTCTTGGAGTTGTGCTCCTCTAAGCTGTTCCCACTTTGCAAAGTTTCTCCATAAGTGTGCATTGCCTTGCTTTCCCAGGGCTAATCCTACCTGTCTGTTGTATAGGTACAAAAGAAGAAACGTGATTTATAGTGAAAGAGAAAGAGACCACTGAAAAATCCTGCTTCCAAATCTACTGCAATATTCATTTGAAAACTAAGTAAAAAAAGAGGAGGAATAAACTCCGACCTAGGGAGAGATGGTGGGAAATCTTTCCATTTCTTAGGCTCTCATTTACATGTAAGCCACTTCTAGCTGGCTCCTGCAATTTAAATTCACTTTTATTCTGATAAAGCCTTCAATTCTGTTTGAATAAAAGAGTTTTGCAAGAAACTGGGGAAAATGGCAATTTGTGTATGCTGTGCTGCCAATGAGTCTTTTCTTTTTCCAGTATCTTATTGTTATTCTCTGCTGAAATGTATACGCAGGTACATGCACATTCACTTTCTTTCAGCGAACATTTGATATGAATCATTTAAAAGTACTTCAGGATCATTTTGGGATTTACTTCAGAAAGAGGCTTAGCAGATGTAGGCTCCAGGTTAAAAGCCAAGGAGACTTGTGAGACACCAGGCACACCTGCCATTATTGGTTTCGTCCAGGCTGACAAGTTTGTCTCACCTGGGATTTTCTCACCTCTTGATTCTTAAATCAGGTGTTCATGGGTAACTAATATGGGCTGGGCACAACAGGATTTGAGGGTGAAGAATGGACTACAAATGAAATTATATACAGCAAAGTGATATCTCTGGGGAAGCAAAGAGTCTGGGCTGTGTTACAGGAATATTGTCAGCAGGACAGCAGGAGTTACTCACCTTTACCCACCTCAATTGTCCTGTAAGCTAAGGACAAGCACAAGAGACAAGTCTGAGCTGAGTCAGAAGAATAGTGCAACAAGAAATCTGGAAAATATGACAATGTCAAACAAGTTGAAGATAATGAGAGGTGGGATTCAATTATTCCTATATATAACAATTTACTTTAACAAAATGTGGTAATAAACAGTGGATATAGAGAATAAAAGCAAAATTATCCCCAATCCTAAACAGAATTAGATTTCCAAATATTAGAAAACAGTTTGCAATGACTAAGATACAGGTAACTGTGGCATTCTGCGGGCTCCTCATCAGCAGTGACATGACTGATATGCTTTGCCTCAGACATTTGCTTAAATATCTTATGAGTCAATACACTTCTCATGCAGAAACAAAAGCTCTGCATTTACTTGGCCATTAAGCACTGTTGCAAAATACTGACCAAAGCTAAGTCAGCCTAATGCAAGGGAATGGAGTGGACAACAGTTCTGTCAGATCAAGATGAATAATCACAGAGAGTCTGAAATGTGTTTTTGTGGAGTGAAACTAACTGTAACATAATGGGAATGATTTTGCAAAGACCTGATCACTTGTAGTCATTCACTGATACTGCATATGGCCTTTTTAGTAATCTTCTGGTGAAGTCAAAATATTGTCTAGAATAAAGAGAAGTATGCACTACAGTATGCATTACTGTTATGAAAATTAATTCTGCTGTTGTAATGAATGCGTCCTAAGGCTGTGCAGAGATCTATAAAATGGACTGTCCCTACCTGATTTTCCCCTTTCAATATAGTCTAAACAGTGAGACAATAGCATACAGAAAAAGGATAATCAGTGTAGTATTAAGAAACATGACAATTATAACAAATCATCCAATGATACCATGAAAACATCTCTGATGACATCTCCTGAAAAGCATGCTTTGCAACTTAAAAAAAGGTAAAAAAATTTAAAGGTTAAAAAAGAATTAAAGACTTTTTGGAGGTTTTTTTTCTTTTTTTTCTTTTTTTTTTTTTTTTTGGTGGAAGGGAAAAGATGAAAAAATTAGATGATTCTTTGTAAAAAAGCTAACACAAATGTAAACATGTAAATACTTTCCACAAACATGAGGAAGTAGAAACAAGCAGTGATTTATTTGTTCAAGATTTACATATTTGCCCCTAATATCAAGTTTTTCTTCTGGAATCTTTCTCAGGGCCATGTAACTATGTTTGCTGTGGCAATTTCTGCTGATCCTTTTTCTGCCTCCTTCTGGCTGCCTTTTGACAAAACAGGTCCTCCCTGCTGTCTTATATCTTCATTTCAGTGCTTGTGTTTGGAGTAGAAGTCCTGGTTGCTCCAGCTGTCTTGTTCCAGAGCTGCTTTCTTCAAATACCAGGACAGGGTCTGGCAGGACATCACTGTGCATTGAATTCAAAGGCACTGATTTTTTTTATCTTATGTCCTGAACTTAAATCTTGCATATGTTTCTTCATTAACAATTATTTATAATTGAATTAGCAGTACAGAGTCAACTGTGACTTCAACTAATCATATTTCTTCAGTAATTCTCTGTATTGACTATATGAAAATTCTTATTAGATGTGTGAAAAAATTATTTCAAATTAATTATTTTAGCTTCATAATAAAAAGAAATACAAACAGAAATAGAAGAGTATAAATTACATTGTCATTTTGCAGCTTCCAGATGGTTAGAAACTTAAAATGCAACCCTTTCCCCTAGAAACCAACTAGAAACAGCAGTTGCCAGAAAGAAGAGACTAAATCTCCACACATATAAATATACTCTATTGTTTAGAGGTCAGAGTAATTTAGGAGGTTGCTGATAACTTCTTTAATAAGAAATTAATGAAACTTTTGTTTCAGAATCCCTAACATTGCAATTCATATGAAATCCTCTTTTCAGCTCAACTCACTTAAATACTTTATGAACCACTTAGGTTACTTTTCTCTAAAAATTCCTAAGAAAATGTTATGGTCTCACCAAACTAATTATATAACATTATTATTCCAAGGCAAGGACTACACTGTACCTGCAACCCTCATCTGTACCCTGCTGGGAATTGCTGGCATGTGCCATAAAACTGTACTGGCTTCAGGGGATTAAGGACATCAGGCTGGGCTTCTTTTCTCCATTACCATACACCTAATGCAAGGCTCCACAATTCTATTTCTGTTGTCTTTGGGATCTCAGCTTAAGCAGTTACTACCCACTATTGCTGTTAGCATGTTACACCAAGGTCTACCCTATCCCATTCAAGAAAAACCCTTCATGCTGCTAGATCATGGAATTAGAAGCCTTGGTGAAAAGGCAGTGTTTATTTCAGAAATTTAAGGTTTCAAATCCAGATAATGAACTATAAGTAAAGCATTGATCAATTTCTTCAGGTAGACTGATAGATCTTTTTCTCTTTTCTTTTTTCTTTTTATTTTTTTTTAACAATGGAGAAATAATGTGCTAAGTCTCTGCATTCACATAAATTGAAGTACTCAAAAATTATGAATATTGGTCTTAGAGTTTTAAAATAAGTTTAATTTTTCCTTTTGTGATTATCTAAGATCATACTTTAAAAATTGACTCTAGCTTATTTTGTCCACTGATCCTGTGAAAAAGGCATTTTGAAAACAACTGCAACCCTGGCAGTTTCTAATTTTCAATTTGCAGCCTGAACTTTAAGATTTTTGTTCTGTAATTGTTTCATCTATTTTGAGAAGGCCAGTCTCAGCACTGTTGTATTTCTAAATGAGCTGGGCCAGTGACATTAATTTGTTCAGGTTGCTGCTTTGGAAAAATTTCAGGGGAGTTATGCTAGGCTCACATCTTTTCCCTTTGACCTTCAGTTCTCCCAGGAAGCTGTAATTTGCAATTTGAAGGCCAAAAAAACACCCCCAAGACCCCAAATCATTACAAAGGACTATTTTTTTCAAAGGAGCCTTGCACATCCCAGGAATACTCAGATCCTCCCTTTCACAGCATCAAGTCGTTGCAGCTGTCTCAGGATCTCAACATTTTTTATTTCCTCGAACCCAACCAATTCTGCCTAAGTGGTAGCAAAATCCACAGAAAAAAGATTTTTAGCTTTTGTTAGGCTTTGGGTTTGCTCCGTTGCTGCCAGCCACACAAAAATACCCCTGGTGAAAAGCTTCTAACACCAAATAGAACAGCACTGATGATATTTGGTTCCTGTATTCAGTAACTCCCCTTCAAAAAGAGCAATTGCTGCACTTGCCAGAGATGTTACAGTGGTGGTCATTTATGCTGCCTGCAGAATTACATGCCTAAGGTTTCTACTACAAAATGGTTGAGACTGATGGTGTCATTCCATAATTTTAATTTTCTAACAGTTACTTATAAAATTCATTCAGTTATCATATTTTGTTGATTGACATATTGAGGACTCATGTGTCTGTGGACTCCAGACCTCCCAGAGCAACTTCTGCCAGCTGTTGTCCACACAGGATGTTGGATACCCAATGAAATCTGGGGCAAATGTGGAGAATGTGAGGAAAAAGACATACCTCCTTTTTTAAAATGTCACTGGTGACATATCACCAAACTCTTCATTGCTGGTTGGATCACAACCTATTTTTACCTTACTAAAGTTTCTGTAAATTCTGCAGTCTTCTACAGAACTGGCTTATTTGCTCTTTCTGTGGAGAAAAAATAAATCTGCTTTTTAAGGGGGAATGTTTTTTGCTATTCATTCCTTCACTTTCTTCAATGAAGTTGTGTGAAATATGATCCACTCAAAACGAGCTAGGGTGAAAATGCTCATTTTTCTTGAGCTTCATGGCACTGTATATCCTTTTCAGTATAACTGTGCAAACTGGTTTCTTTGTGGCTGGCAGCACCATGATTGTATATACTTTTATCAGTCTTTATTACATAAATCTACACAGTTTCATTTTTTTCCCTGGTCCTTCTCTCCTGTTCACTCGAATGATCATAACAAGTTTTCAACATTGTTTCAGCAGAGACATGAGGTAATTTTTCCTAGACTGCTGTCTTATGAATCTTTATTGCATCTGTTTTGAGTTCCCCAGTGATTATTTCTACATCAATAATATCAAGTTCCTCCATCTTGTCAGCTATATCAAAGTTGCTTATTGTTCCAGTGGGAAACCTCTATGATATATAATACTTGACACAATTTTTCATTTATTTATAAGAAATGATTAGAATATTTTCGTGTCTATCTTTTATGTGCCCTGAAGGGCTCTAACTAAAACAAATTATAAACCTTATTGTGATTGACGTGAGTTTTGTACATATTTCTAATGTCTGCTACTTTCAATGCCTGTATATAAGTCCAGGCATAAGCCAAGTATATGTTCTTTCCCTGATTTAACAGCCAGTTTAGGTGCATACTAATGTATATTTGCATTTCTACTTTCTGCCAGTTCTTCTCATGTGCTGGTAACCTCTCACCCCAAATGTATCTCAAGAGATACATTTTTTGAGGCTTTCTGGGATGAGTAACCAGGTGCTGTTTCAATGTCCACAAACAATAATATGACTTTTGTCTTTCTGAACACAGCCCTCTCAAAATACATGCATTGGTGAGCAGTTATTTGATTTTAACTTTGCTATTTGATCTAGTCATCACTGAAGTCTGCTGTAAGAGTGACTGCTTGCAAGCAAAGGGGCAATTAGATAATTTTCTTGGAATTCATTAATGTAAAATATGCAAATATGCCATTTGGTTAGCTAATAAAAGATCTTCCTGTGAACTTTTTTTTTTTTTTTTTAATACAGCTGAAGTTTCATTTTGCAAATAAAAGGGGTTCTGATACTTTGGACAGAGAGAAGGATTTGCAAGTGGCAAAATTATATTATCATAACACCCATCTTTTAGCAGACAAGTGATGTAAATGGTGGTGTGACAAAAAATAAATAAAAAGTTATGTAGGTTAGTGAGGAATAGCAAACATTGTGGAAAACTCTAGAATGATCTAGAAAAACAGCATTATTGTGTAAAGAAGTCAAAGAAAATGTTGGATTTTAGTATGTGACCACATCTGATATGGAGATCTTTCATCCTTTCTTAACTCTGTGGACTTTTGTCTGGATTTTCAATTACTTTTAACCTTTTAAGAAAAGCATTGTGTTGTTATGGACACCATAATTAAGAAGTGTACTTATTGTGCAGAGGTAGTCAGAAAAGTTAATTGTTAGGCTGCATTAAGAATGATATGGAGAACAAATAGGAAAAGATAATTCTGTTATGCATGCTGATATTCCAAAACTCACCTTGAATATGAAATTCACTTTATACTGTAATATTTCAAAAAGAAGGGGATGTAAAAAAATGCATCTATCTGACCAAAGAAAAAGAAAAGGTAATGAAAGGAATTTATTAGTGTTATGAACAAGCGAGGTGATGGCATCAGGAGAGAACAAAAAGTTCAGGGCTATTTCAGATGGGAAGATGTTGAAGATGCAGAGGACATATAGCTAGAGGGGGCATAGTAGAATCACACAGAGAAAACATGATGCCAGGGAAACTGAATCAGTGGTGCCATTTGTACCTTCCAACAACGAAGCAAAGGAGCTGTATAATTGCTTTCAGCCATTAAGCAGTAGCTTCATAATGTTCAAAAGAAAATCCCTTCCCTTTCTGTAATGAAAAATTAACTTGCAAAATGCAACGGTGCAAGAAATTGAGCAAATAGCTTACTGTGATGCAAGGATGCAAGAGGGAATAAGAAAAGGCTATGCAATCACACAGAGTAAAATAAACAACAGAGGTGATCAATCCTAATGATTCTGGCCATAGCCATTCATGTGCCAGCCATTCGTTTTGTTCCTTACTACTACAGCTGTGCTTTGTGGAAACCATCACAACATTGGTGAGATGTTGAGATAGGAGATTGAAAGCTACCTCCTAAATGGGATCCTGATCTGTGTGTTACCACAAGTCATCTCCTAAATTCCCAACAGGGAGGCCACTGACCTGAAACCACTGCAGACTCCCTGGCTCTGTTCACGCTGGAATGAGCTCTTTGCCTCTCTTCCCCATGCTCCTTGCAGGGGACACTGCCTTTGGGAATAGCCAGGCAAATTACAGCAGTGGCTCTGTCAAACTGATTTATTGATTGCGCTTAGGGGTTGTAGTATGGGGCGTTTAATAATTTCCACGATATCATAACACACTGCCTGTGATTGTCACTTATTCCTTCTCAACAGAGAAATTTACATGGTGTGCAAGCATGGCATGGCCCTGGGTGCTAAAAAGGTGAGAAAATCACCAATGTGAATCTCAGAAATACTTAATTCCTAAAGGAATAAACCAAACCCACAGCCAGAGGAACAGTTCTATTGCACTTGAGATTGAATTCTGGCCTTTTCTGTCAGCAGCAGGCTGCTGACCAGAGTTGTACAGTGCTCATGGGAGGCCAGCCAAGCCCTGCTGCATCCGCAAGAACTCCTTAGGAGCAGTCAAAGAACTTGTGCTGTGATAGGTTGCAATCAGTTCCCTGCTCTGTTTGGAATCAAGTTTCTGGAGAGCTCTGGGAGAGGTTTTTTTTTGTCTTGGGAGTGTAAAAATTCTGTGCTTTATCTTGGACTCATCCCCTGCTAAATGGTGTGACACTTCTGTGGGCTGAGGCAAAGGGAAGAACAGATGCTAGCTTCCCTCTGGTGGAAGCTGCTTCTATCATTTGTCTGAAGAGCCCCACCACCAGAAGTCTCCCTCCCAAAACCCAGGGTCTGTGAAGGTCCTTGTTTGTCAGCCAAATTACATGTAAGAAATGGTCCTTGCTCAGTCACATTAACATCAGGGACAAAGCATTCATTTGGTAAGGGTGCCTGCAATATGAATGAGTGCATGTGGGAGGAGGTTTGTAGCACAGACTTGAATGCAGAATGTGTAATTCGTGGGCTATTGGTTGCTATGGAGTCCAACTGAAGTGGAAACTGACAGCAAAAAAAGAAAAAAACCCAACTCATAATACTTTTATGTACAAGAATCTCTAGCAGAAGCATAACAAGGGAAAATTTTTATATCTTCAAGGAAGTCACCGAGAGGCAATTTTTGCATGATAAAAAGAAAAAAAATGATGCAACATTTTTTTCTCAGGCTTGTACATTTCCTCTTCACTGGCTGTGGCAGAGGCTTCCAGCTCATTCTGAGCAGGAATTCAAAGCTAGACAGATATCTGTGTGTGAATGGCCTTCATTCAATTATAAACTAAGCCATGCATTTCTAACATTAGAAATGTGAAATACAGTTCAGGTCTCAGCTTAGTCTACGCCATTCTTTCCAATATCCAATGCATTGCTGGACTAAGCACTTCTGAAGAAAAAAGCAGTACACCTATCTATCTAGTCTGTTGTCCTGGATGTAAAGTTACTTGTGAATTTTATTCATAGAATGACACAGATGCTGTGGGGAAAAACTTGCTATCTTTTCATTACAAAACAGAGGAGATGCTTGTTTGGAGCTGACGTACTGGAACAACCAAAGATAGCTACGCTCGATGCGACAGAAGAATTAATTTGGAGCTCTGACATTAACTTAGTGTAACCTGTGTTTTACTCAGTAGGAGTTTCCTGTTCATGTATTCTGTTTTGACAGAGGGAAAAAAAAAAAGTAATTTAGCTTGAGCATGGCAAAGAAGGGTTTGGTACCCCACAAAATAAGAAAATTGCCCTTATATTTTTGTGTAATAATTTTTCCAGTTTACATGTCAGTGAATTATTCATATTTCTTGCAGCTAACAAGTTTATATGGCTTTGAATTGGCACAGTTCAGTATAAACAGAACAAGACAATAGGGGATAAAAGCATCATATAGTCAACCATCTATAAAGAAAGTTACCTACAGCAGGCCAAAATACTGTTTCTGAGCATTTGCTGCTAATGCAACCCATTTCCTTGAGTTGCAGGCAAGCCTTGCTAATTCCTGCACATATCTGTGCTATTCAGACCTCTGACAGAGGAGACAAGCCCTCTTCAGCGCATGACTCAGGTGTGAGCTCCTCTGTTTGACTGTTCATCCTCTCTAGAGCAGGATTAATCAAGTGAGTCACCGTGTTCATTTGTGATTCTTCATCCTGAACTTATTTTTCCTGATTATTCTTTAGCCAAGGGCTGCCCTGAATTGTGCGTATGAGAGACCTTTCCTCACCAAAAGTTATAAGCTGGGAATGTCAGGTCTTGCAGCACCTAGAGTGATTGCCATTTCCCTCTGGTGCCAGAGAGGCAGGGTAGTTACTCAGGATCATGAGATTGAATCAAGACATGAATCCTCAAGGTGTCTGTGTTAATAATTTCAGGTACTGATTTCAGTAGGAGTGAGGTTTAATTTCTTAAAATAAATATGCACATTAAAAAAACACAGATGTTTTCCAAGAATACAACAGTGGAAGTTCAGGGCTTTCTTATCAATACTTCATGAGCAGAAAGGAGAATTTAATCTGATGAAATAAATTACTTTGTATGATTTATGAACACCTTTTCAAAGCCCACTGTTGACTGGATTCCAGGTTTGTTTTTTTTTATTCACATTTCATGGATAACTTACCTCGGCTGTATTTGGGAACAATTAAAAATGTACCTTCCTGGGTTCTCCTTATCCACCTGCATGGATTTGCTGTGCTGCTCATGTCTCCCTTTCTAAGCTTTTCAGAGAATCATGGAATCCTTTAGGCTGGAGAAGTCCTCCAAGATCATCGAGTCCTACTGTTAACCCAGCTCTGCCAAGTCCACCACTAAACCATGCCCCTTAGTGCCACATATACTCATCTTCATATGTCTCCAGGGCAATCCTATCACTGTAAAAGCTTTTCCTAATATCCAATCTAAATCTCTCCCAGAACAAATTAAGGCCATTTCCTCTTGTTCTGTCACTTGATACCGGAGAGAAGAGACTTGACACCATTTTTTCAGGTAGTTGTAGAGAGTGGTAAGACCTCCCATGAGCCTCCTTTTCTCCAGACGAAACACCTCCAGCTCCCTCAGCCACTCCTTACAAGACTTGTGGTCCAGACACTTCACCAGTGCCATTATCCTTCTATAGACCTGCTCCACACCTCAGTGTCCTTCTTGTAGTGAGAGACCCAGAACTAAACACAGAATTGGAGATGCAACCAACTTCTTGAACTCGGACTAGCTCAAATAATTTGGGGCAACCCGAAGATGTGTTTCTGGTCCTTTTTTTCTGCTTCCTCTTCTGTGTTTTACTCTCACTGGGAATCCTCCTTGCAGGACAGTTCAACTCTTCCCATTTAGAAGCTAAATATGTATTTTTGCTCTCTTGGTGATTTTTTGTGTATGGAGGGAACAAAGCAAGATGTGGTCTCTTACCTGATTTGTATCTATGCCATGTTTGCAGCTTGCCAAATGTTATGGAGTTTGGCCACCTTTTCAGTATTAGAGGAGAGAGGCTGTTACTGCATATTAACTTAGGGATATTAAGCTGAATTATCTGCAACTGCCAAGATAGTGGCACTGGTCCAAACTTTTTTAGTCTGCTAGCTCATGGAACAGTCAGGATTTGTAGTGACAGTTTGTTTTTGCTTACTACCAGACAATCTTAATGGCTTCAGCTGCCAGTACTTCTGTACATTTGTACTTTTAACTATCTGAATAATCCAATTAATTTCACTAGCATGCCTAAAACAGAGCCTGTGCTTAGTTTTTCAGGAGGAATAATGTCAAAAGCCTTTACTGATGCTGTCTTCTCCAAAATGTATCACTTTCTTTCAGTATGTCTTAGTTTCCCCCTTATTTTCCAACAGTCCCTGCTTTGTTATTCATGGATCTCCTTAAAATGACTGGTGGTAGACACATGCAAATAGAACATTTAATTTCCTTGCAATGTCTTTATCCCCTTTAATTGTTCCCATTGCACCCTGGTACTCCACTGAGCCTTCTGGTTCTCTCACAGCCTGCTTACACCTCTTATAATTAAGTAATTTCTTCTTACTTATTTTCATGTTATGCCTTTGGCTAATCTCCCCACCAAATCCCTCAGCTAAACCATCTTCATTTTTTGTATTACATTATTGTTCCTTACCACTAGCTTATGTTGGGCTAACTTCCCATTTTCCAAAGGGTATTTGAAGAGTCTCTTTTGTGGTACCTTTCCATTCAGTCAAGGCAGATAGGAACACTCTCTCCCTCCTCCTTTTTCTCTTTCTGGGGCTTGTGCAAATCTTTTGTAACTCATTAGTGGCTCATTTCAGTAGACTCCATGCTGAATCCTTACAGGACCTTACACATTTCCCTTTGTGTAATCATAATTTATTTCACTTTTTTTTCTGTGTGAGAGGGTTAAACTGGTGAGGAGGGGCGTTGGAGGAGGGGAAGGGAACATTAAGAAAAGGAACAAAAGCGATGGACTAATAAAAAGTGGTTCTGTGTTCATGCATAGAAAATTATTTGGATGCAAATCAGTCACACAGCTGAATTATTTGTCTCAAAACCCCAAGACTTGAGAGCAGAGGGCTTAAGACTCAAGTGGCACTCTGTCTGATTTCTATCCAGGCTCTGCATTCATGGAACAGTGTGTCTGCAAACAATCCACCTGGAGTACTTGTGTGCTGCTTTTATGTCTCTCTGTACTCATCAGAAAAACATCTTTGCACTCACTCTGAGTTATTTCCTACACCATGTCTGCAAATTGCAAATACATAGAGAGAGGAGGGATGTAGGCAGGGACAGACAGATTAGTTGCAAACTAAGAAAATTGAGTGCCATATCTCCCAGATAATTTCTTCTGAAAGTACAGGAAGGTGCAGGTGAGTAATTGTTTGATAAATTGGCAATTTATGTAGACACTCAAACAAAGACTGGAATTCCTCAGCACAAAGACCAAGGGGAAGATTTTGCACTGAAATATTTCCATTGTCATTTAGAGTTTGAGTGGATTACAGAAAATGTCTTGTATCCACCATTTCCAGACAGTCTCACTGGAATCATTACACAGACTTTAAAATCATCAGTGCTATCAGGATCATGAATATAAGCTTGAATGTACTCTTAAGAAAACTTCTTCCCAAATGAAGGATGAAACCTTTTTTTGTCACAACATAGCCGTGTTTAACACCTTTGCCAATAAAAACCATCCAGTTCATTCTAGGTTTTGCAGCTGTGGGATTGAGGTCATGACTATTCCATTGTCCCTAATGTCCCTAATGATATAATTTTAAATTGATGCCAGCAAGAGTGCAAAGAAGACTGGCATGTATGTAAGGACACTTTTGGAACCACTGTGCATGACTGGGAACTTCCATGGGGCAGTTCTTGTGGAAGGCTGACCACTGACCACTCTGAAGGAGGATGGTGGTTCAGTGTATATTACATAGACATTGTCTAGGGCTGTGTTCTGGTTTAGGGCAAATTTGTGAGGAAACTTCCAAAGAGCTCCCTCTAGAAAGCAAATTCAAGCGACCCCTCCCCAGCTGGTTCAGGAAAAGATTTCATTGGAGAAAAGTGGAAAACAACCTGTTTATTTAACTGGCAAAGTATTCACAAGCATAAAAAACGAATAATATTAAACAATAAAACCTCTCGCTGTTCTGAAGAGATGGCAAATTCAGAAAATTACTTCGTGGTCTGTAGCTCAGCTCACTCAGTCTCTTATCAGTCCCTCCAGCACTGGAAATGCCACATCCCAAGCCCCAGTGGGCCACAGGTGTGAGCTCCAGGTGTTCTTTTGGATTTTCAGTCCAGGGCAGTTTGAACAGTTCCAAGAAAAAGGAAAGCCCCAGTCTACGGAACTTCACTGCCTCAGCCAACTAAAAACTAATTAAAAAGAAAAGGAGAGCTCTCTCCCACTGTCCATCTATGCTGCAGACAACACAGTCCAGGAGCAGGAATGTGGAGGAGTGAGTGCAGTTCTGAAAACAAACTCCATACTTCTTTTCCCCTTCTTTGCTCTCAGAACCAGTCTGAAAGGTGCAGAACTTAATATCTAGCATAAACAGAAGAGATGACTGGGGATATAAGCATCATAAAGTCACCCTAGAACAGGGGATATCTGGGTTTTTTTCACCAGGATATCTGGGTCATCTGATGCTGCTGCTTAAAAGTCATCAACATTTCAGCAGTAGGTAGTATATCACAGTTTTTCAAAAGTACACACCAATTGCCAATCCAATCAGTATGTCTTCACCTGATGTTGATAAGGAAATACCCTTCTTTTAGCTGTTTAGCAGAGCTTCCCCATAGGATCCAAAAAGGTCAAGGTTGTCTTGTAACTGTAAATGAGGGAGGGGTGACTTGGTATGCAGCAAGACCAATATTACGTATCTTTAAGCTCAATAAGCTCTATTTATTGCCCCAACAATTATACTTCAGAGAAGCTTCTAACTTTTGCAGAAAGGCATAGTGCAGAAGCAGCTTTTACAAAGGATCATATCTTTAGAGAAGGAACATACATTTCCACTCAAAACCTACTGAGAGAAAAGAGAAAGAATCAGAGAACACTTCACCATTTACTTTTAATAGAAATTTAACGTTTGTTGATGACATTCAGGGGTAGAGGCCAATGTTAGAGAAATTTGTTTTGACTGGACATACATTTGTTTCTCTCAGGCAGAATTTGAAACAATGTTCTTGAAGGTTTGATAGGATTTGCTTTAAATTGATGAAAACAACAGAAAAGAACTAAATTAAAATCTCCATGGGAGAACGTGGTATGAACCTTCCCTGTAAAAGACCTCAGGCCTCATGAAAACTTGAGAATTATGCTGAGGTAAAGCAGATTGCACTAGCAGTATATTACAATTTCATTTTACACAAGGTTAAGCTGCACTTTGTGAAGCTTTCCTTGCTTGTTGCTTACTAATATAATGTATTGTTTGTAAATAATCTTAATGAGAAGGACAGATGAGGAGAGCACCTAATCCAGTTTACTTGTGTTTAAGTATGGACTAGTCATTAAAGCGTCCGAGTCTTGCTTTTGTGAAATAGAAGTAGTGAGGAAATGGAAGTAGTGAGCAGCCCAGGCTTCCCAGAGCAGACTTTCACATTAAAGAAAACATTTCAGTGCTTTCTTCCCTTTTACTTGTTATATGCTTCAGGCTCTGCAAGGTTTTTAATGATTTTCCCAGAGCTGAGGGAAGCCTTGTGGCCAGCCTACTGTAGCTGATAATTAATAAAGAGCTCTCATTTTGAGCATATGTAGCCATTTTTCATGTTGCATTTGGTTTGCAAAAATAAGGCAACTGTCAAACTGTATTGTGTAAAGCCATGGATCATTCCCTACACTCAAGAAGGAAGGCACAGAAGCTAGTTGTATGATATCTTATATATTAACATGGTGCTGATTTATTCCCTTTTCTGAAAATAAGGGAAAGAAAAAAATGGTAAGGAGAATGGGAACAAACTGGTAAAGTATATTCAAACAAGCAAGGATTTAAATTGATAGCTTGACTTTGTTTCATTTTATCACAGAAAAATAGTTTCCCAATGTAGTTTAGCTAAAATCTGTTGAAAGGACTACTAGCAAAATTGAGGCCATCTCAGTGTTTATTTTATCCATCAGTGAGCAGGATTTATCACACCAAGCAGTTTTGGAGCAGGAGCTCTTTAAAGACACCTCTAAAACAACTCTTTTTCAGCTTTCTACCAGAATAAATCCCTCACTCATGCCCCAACCATAGCAAAATTGAGTATCTTGAGGTTTGAAGACAACTGCAACCATTGATTTTTTTCCTGCTTTTGCTTTAGGAACTCCTTCATAGATATCCTTCGGGCTATTCTGCTTTCCTTGGAAGTGCTCATTGAAGATCAGGAGCTTCAGATAAATGGCTTCATTCTAATTATAGACTGGAGCAACTTCTCCTTCAAGCAAGCCTCCAAGCTCACACCATCTATCCTCAAACTGGCCATTGAAGGGTTACAGGTAGGTGGAGGGTAACACATGTACCTGCAACTTTTATTGCTGCAGACTGATTTTCGCTTCATCAGGCCCTGAGCAAAGTGAAGGGAGGAGAAAATAATGCAGAATGCTTTAATGTTCCATCCACTTGCCGCATAGATCGATTTTCAGACAACTCGTTTTGTCTGTCTTTGACTTTTATTTCAGCTGTAAATCAATGTAGCCAGGACGTGTGTTATTTACCACAGCATTAAGAAGGAGGGTTAGAGATTTGAGGTTTAATCCATGAGAGAATTCGAGGGGATTAGGATCCAGCAGAGTCTGCCTTCTGGAGTGTGCAGTCCACATGCAAGCACATGTGTGTGCAGAGGGAGGGTAACAGGAGATGAGAACAGCTCCCTCAGCAGATGGAAGAGTGCTGCTGCGTTCACAGGGATGCATTTGAGTAGGATGGAAATGAGGAAGAGGGAGGACAGGCTCCCGTTTGTGGCCTCTCTCTGACTGCCTTCATTTGTCACACAGGATCCTGTTGCTTTATGGTTCAGACTCTTGAGGGGCTGCACATCCACTTGGCGCTTGCAGATAAATAGGAGCAAGCTAACACTATGTGCTGTCACAGGGTTAGGTAGGAGGTGAGGACAAGGCAGCTGGGGCCTGATGGGACAACCTGAGGATGGGCAACCTGAGAATGGGACAACCTGGGGATGGGACAACCTGAGGGTAGGATGACCTGAGGATGGGGCAACCTGAAAATGGGACAACCTGAGGGTAGGACGACCTGAGGATGGGGCAACCTGAGGATGACGATAAACTGTGGTGGTCAGAGAGGACTTCAGCCCCTTCCACTAAAGTCTGAGCCTATCTCTGGTGTTAGACCTGAGGAGGACTTTTTACACAACCTTACCATTTTAGGGCATTTGATAGAATCCAAGGGCTATTTAAGTTGGAAGGAGAGCTGGAGATCACCTTGTCTGACTCCCTGCTCAAAGCAGGGATGACTTCAATCTTGTATCAGCTTGCTTAAGGACCATGTTTTCATGCTGCTACATATTTAAAAGGAGACATAGGTAATTGTTTTTTTCTTGCTTAGTACTTATCAGATATCCTGTTGTCATAAACACCTCAAGAAAAATTCTCTCTGGTGTGATCATTTTTATTTTAACATACATTCCAGAAGGAACAATTTGCTCAACTAATTTTTTGAGTAGCAAATTATCGACAACTAGATCATGATTGTGTCTGCTTTTTTTTATTATTCAAAAATGAGGTAGAAAAATCTGCCAGAAGTTTTAAGCCTGTGTTCCCCTTTGTGAGGAATTTTCATCTAGCCTAACAAATTAGAAAGTCAAGCTGTGCAATTAGTCCTTAGCACAATACTTTATCTTTTCCTGCAGATTCTATCACTTCATACAGAATAACATTCTGTGGTTCAAAAAAAACTTCTAGTCAGAAGGAAGATAAAGCCAAGTGACATTCATAAGTAAATCAAATTCTAGCAAAGCATCCTTGTGCATGTCCAAATTTAGCTTTTCCATCTATTCAGTACTAGGCCAGTCCAGCCTTCATCCCATCCAATTTCTGGCCATGGCATTGCCAGGCTGTCTGCCTCCAGTTTGTTTGCATTTGTCAGCAGCAATACTGGAAGTACTGAAGCCTGGAAGTACCAAAGTTGATCTTAAAATTCTGTGCTGCACAATTGAAGGAGGCTGCCTTACTTGAGCATGCAAGTACATTACGTTTCCTATTTGAAGTTGAGTTACTGTTGTCTTCTCCAGGATTACTAAAAATATGACTCTCTCTGAAAGCACAAATTGGGATAACATGTCCTAAACTTAGCTAACCACTGGCTTTGTGAGTATTAGGAGTAGTAGGAGTTGTGAATGCTGCATTCCTTTTTACCAGTTTTAAAAGCAAGACGTTCATGCTTATAAAGCACATGTTTAGCATACAATGATGTTGAGGGCTTTTTAGTTTGGGGGGGTTTTTGGCTCTTACCATTGCTGTTGAAGTCCCTTCATTGAAACTTTGTTCTATTACTACTGTAAAAGAACTAGCGCCACCCTAATGTAAAATTTGTATGAAATGTAGTTGAAATGCAGAGGAGATCTACATACTTTAGAGAAAGAGTCACTGCATTAGAGGTCACTGAAAGTAAAAAAGTCAGGTCCGGCTCCCATGAGATGATGATTTCCAGAAATAAAAGCAGATTGTTTCAGATCCTTGTTTTTTCTCATAGCTAAGGCGCTGTGCAAGTACAAATCCTCAGACAGGCAGATTACATGGATATCTCAGTCCTCCTTTCTATTAAGAGATTTTGGGTTATATTAAGTCCTGTGTAAATCTAATTAAGTAGATGGAAGGAAAATAATTCTCTCTTACAATTTCTCCTGGACCTGAACCCATTTGTGACAGGAACTTTTAGTCTCTCTCTATGTAATGGCAATTTTAATGCCATACTGTAACATTTTTCCTATAGTTTTTAAAACTGTAATTCAGTGTCTCAGACTATCAGATTCTGACACATAGAATTAATTTAAAAAAATAACATTTAATAATTTGTGCATTTGGGTTTTTTTCTTACTTTGAAATTGATTTCAGCTAATTAATCTTTTGGCAATTCCATGTTTTTGCATTTGCCTTCAATTTATTTTTTCTCAAATCACTGCCACAATAAATTACCACTAAAGTGCAGACAACAAGCATTACACAGGTGCACATATTAATTCATCTTGAGTTGTAAAACACTAGTCAAATCTAGTGGACTTGGCTGCAGAAATTAATATATTGCTATTATACAGGCTGCTCAGTTCCAAACACTGTAAAATCTGTAAATACTTATAAAGATGAAGTAGGAGTTACATCACCACATTGCTGAATGCACATTTTGCTCAATACTACTCCTTGTTTTGTATGGATTTCTCTATATATTGCATCACACAAGATGGTTCATTGTATCTCAATTACGTTATTTAATGACCTAAAAATGCCCTTATGCCTCCACTTCAAACAACAGCAGTTCAGATGTTAAATAAGTATTTGTACAGTATGGCAATTCTCATCATGTCACAGCAGTGTGGGGACAAATGTCTTTGTAGTGCCTAAGCCACCTCTGATTAACAGGCTCTGCTGTTTTAGCACAAGACAATTGTCACTGTATGCTTTGAGCTCTTGCTGTACTTCTTCCTAGGCCTTACAGATGTCTTGAATTTTAACACATTAAGCACAAGATTTAAGGTGGGGAAAGAGATGTGTCTAAAATGAATCTATTTTACCAATAACTTTCTGAGTTTTTACTTCTAATCTTCATTCTTTTAATGTGAACAGCTTTCCCCCTTCATAGCATGTTTTTTCCTCTGTTTTCTTCATCTGTGAAGTCACAGTTCTTTGTGTGTCGTGCTGAGCTTGTAATTATCTTATGATGGTAGACTAAATTTAATTGTGGCTTAAGTTAACCAAAGATTGATCTTCTGGCACTTTGTATAATAGAGTAGAAGTATAAGAGTCCAACAGCAAAGGTCAGAAACCCATGTTAAAATAGTGCTGCAGGTGAAGCATGCAAGAAATGGTCACTTTTCAGTATGCATGATGCTTGCTACTGACCACTGCATTCAAAGATTCCAATAATCCTGGAAAGCAAGGCTGAAGTGTTGCAGTGAACAGAGCCTTCATGTCCAGTGAAGCCCAGACATTTTTTAATGTAAGGCTGGTCGGTTTCTGCTCTGAGGATGTAGTTGGTTGGCCTCCAGACAAGACTTTTGATTTTATGGTGTACCAATGAGCATAAAGAAACACTCTGTTTCTGCCTTATCCAACACCAGAGCCATGTACTGCAGTTTGTGTATGTGCATGCACGTAGCAATTTAGAAATTCCCCCAGCCAGTGCTTTGAATTGAAATGCAATAACTCTTCAGTAGCATCCAGAAATCTTCCAAAACCTTCAAAACAGCAGAAAGTTTGACCTTGCCTGCCATTTCTTTGGTGAAAGCCAAGACAGAAGGCTATGGTCTACCAAGACCCAGCTGAGTGGCTCATGACACAAATCACCAAACTGGATTCAATACTGACCTGAAGATCAGGTTTGTGCTCTAGAGTACCTAGTACTGGCTTAACTAACAGGTAAATTGCCCCAAGGCTGTCTCAACGTAGTGAAACAAGAAATAGGGTCAATGGTTATTTCCTGGCTGCATTCTTTCTTTCTCTGATAGTTGTCACATGCAGGTGTCCTCAAATGTGATTACAGTGACTCTTAAGAAATAAACCATATTCCCACTTTGTGACAATGATGAATCACTGCAGGAGTGGTCTATAGGGTTCAATAGGACTTTGATTAAAATTTCACAATCATTGCATTGAACAGCAGTAACAAGAGGGAACAACTGAGATCTGCAAACAGGAATTTGTCTCCAGAGTTTCATTGGCAATGACTTGACGGAAGATTTGACCAACAAAGGACATTAGGAAAACAGTTAAATTTCTTTACGTTATCTTCAGTTTGTCATAATCCAGCCAAAATTTGAAGCTAGTATTTCTGTGAGGAGGGGAAAAGGAAAAGTAATCAATGATGCTAGGCCTTAGAACACTTTGATCAGATAGTGGTACAGAGAAAAATCTTTGAAAAAAATCTTCAAATAAGGGAAAATTGTATAAGATTCTCTTAGAAAATTGTCAAAGGTACATTTGCTAATGCTACAGAATAGCATTAATGATTAGATGAAATCAGAAAGTCAAGCTAACAGGTTTATTTGGAGATTATTCCACTTCAAAATCTAGAATGAGATGCCAGTTTATGAAAAACTCAGCCTTTTAAGAACTATATGAAGCTTTTTGATCTTTAAAATAAGCAATAGATTTTAAGTCTTTTTTTTTTTATTTCCTCCTACTGTAATTTTGTAGGATCAAGAAACCTAATGTCAGTTCAATTATAGCAGCAAATTACTAGTCTTTTGGCATTATCTTATACAATCAAATATTTTTCATGTTGTGCTTCAGAAGGAAGACATATAATATAAAGATGCTCAAAAGAGAAAGAAGAATGTAGATCTTAAAGGAAAAAAACACAGTCCAATATTATGCCAAAGGTGTAATATTTTTGTATGTTTTTTTTTCCAAATCTTACTGAAAAATATGATTCTTTAGAGCTGATTAAAATTTTCAAGTCAAAACCATTTTTTTTTTCCTGGAACTATGCTATATTTTCAGAATAACATTATTAAAGTGTAACAGATTTCCAAAATTATCTGGAAGTATGTTTGTTTCAATAATTTTAATCTGGGAATCAAAATGCTTAATAATCTATTTCATTATTAGTGGTAGGAAGCATTTGATTTCTA
>JAYDZK010000113.1:115642086-115680050 GCA_034509185.1 Euphonia xanthogaster
GAAGCCTTTGATTTCTACCTTAATTGTTAGTATTTCTTGCTTTTTGAAGTTTGAATTCAAGGGGAGGCAATGGAACAGTATTTCAGGGCATCATGGTCTGGCTAAATGGGCATAATTTAATATTTGTTATGGTCAAACTGTGCATCTGAACAGAATCCAGGCAGTCTTTGAGTGTTTAGAGACTTCACCAAGCCCTCTGCCCTGAAAACTTGATGTCTCCTTCACCAGCCCAGACTGGGCTGGAGTCTCCAGACTGGAGCAAGGAACTGACTCTTCTTTCCTTGCTTAAACACATTTGTACTCTGAAACCCGAGGTAAATGTGATCCCTTTGTCTGAATAAATACTTCCAGTGGAACTCTTCATGAGTCATGTGAAGCACGTAAAGTATAAGATGTCTGGCATAGTGAGTATAAGATAAAACTCCTCTTTCAGAAACAGAGTTTCTGAACATAATATTGCTGCTACTTGAAAATTTAGAAGGAGTGAGAATTCTCATTGTAAAAAGCTGATAAACACTCAGCCTTTCTGTAGAAATCTGTAGTGTAAGGTTAAGTCTGCCTGTGCTATAAATATCCTATGATGTTATTATGTCTCCACTGGTATTTATAACAGGTCATATTAATAGAAAGACAGAGCTCTGTCATTGCCTGCTGTAGTCAGAACACATAAAATCCTCAGTGAGAGGAACTATGCAAAGAAAACCATGTACAGGCTCATGTATCGACTGGCTTGAAAAAGAACAAGCCAAAAAACCTTATCACCTCATATAAAAAGACCCTAAGTGTAGATTTAACACTTTATCTCTTGGAGACTGACTGCAGATTCAAAAGTTGCTCATTCAATTGTTTGGCTTCTCCTCAGCTTTTCCTGTTGACCAAAGTGAGCAGAGAGCTGAGGCCAGTTGCTGGAACAGTGTAACTGGCTGTGGTTCTGTGCACATCTGCAGAGAAATGATGATCTGTGGCAGCTGAGAATCTGCCCCTCTTTCCCTTCCCCTGTTAGAAAGAAACCTACCTAAAGGCAGACAGTTTTTTTGCATATTTATGTACAGAATTTAAAGACTAGTGAAAAAATTAGGGAAATACTTAGATTTTGGATTTTTGCAAAAGCCTTGTCGTTATCCTCCCCAGGATGTGGAAATTGAAGAAAAGGGGATATCGTAGGCTGGATTCTTGAAGATGGATAACTGTACCTTTAGTAGTGTCCTACCAGAGGACAAGTGATTTCCTCAGAATATAAAAGTAGGATGTTCCTGTGTTGTAATCACAGTGTGTTCATGTGTCCAAAGAAGAGTCCCTGTTAGTAACTCCAGAATATCTGCTAGTAACTCAAGCTTATTTCCATAGAGAAAATATGAGCTATATAAACATGGGTTAACCTACACAAGGGGACCTACAAATCTGGTCTGTGGAGGAAATAGAGACCCTCTCTCAGCAAGAATGATTGAACTGTTCCAAAAATAAGACAACTTCAAGTTCTAATGATCTTCAGCAACTGCAAAGTGCCTAAAGATCAGAATTTATAAGATGGTTTAAGATGGAATTGGATATTCTCTTTCCTAAACACATGCAGCAAAAAAACTTTCTTAGTTTCAAGTCCACTACTCATATGAGACATCAGACTGCATGTATACACAAGTATTTGAATGAAATAATTTGCAATACATTCACATAAAAAGCATACAATTTTTTTTCATTAAAGGCTGCCTCAAAAGACTGCCTTAATCTGTTTACTTTGCTACCTTTTCCCTCAGCATTAGAATGGGCTTCACGTTAGAAACCTGTGTTGGAACATGAAGCCACAGCTAATGATGAGCATTTAGAATCCATTGGAAGAAGGTCAGTTTGAATCATTCCAGAAATGCTCATGCTATCTGTCTCCAGCAGCTGTTGTGATATGTAGAGTGAGTACTCTCTGAGCTGCCAGTGAGGGAGCCTTTGAAATTAAAGGAGATGAGAAGAGGGATTGACTCATTTTATATTAAAAAAGGTAGATAAACAGACTTCGCTCTCTCCAAGAGAAGGCCTATGTTCATTGTTCGTCTATCATCTCTAGGGATTTGACTGGAACAAGGAAAAAGCAAAGGATAGCAGGCTGTAGACTCACATTTTTCACTTGAAAACTGGAATTAACTGCTTAGTAGAATTGATCAGCCCTGCCATGTTTATCAGTTGGGTGCTCTGGGGCTTTTGGCTGCAAGTAAAAGACAAGCTGCATATGTTAAATGGAAAGTATTTTTTAATGCCAGTTATTACATTTTAATAAAGATCTCACCAAGTTGCTGATAAGCATTAGAAAGAAAGAAAATACTCTTTCAGTCCCAGCAAGGAAATGTGAAGTTTATTGCAGTAAGTCTGGCTTGAACAGAAAGTAGCTGTTTCTTCATGGTAGACAGTAAAAAAACAGCTTGGAGCTAACACCAGTCATACTCAAACCTTCCCACCAACATATGCAGAAATAGATCATGTTATATGTTGAATGCTTCTTTCTGTCATAAAATATGAACCTGGTCTAATGTACTTGCATTAAATTACATTATCCTCGTCTTTCATAATTTCATAAAATTTCAAAAATGATGCATCTGTAATATGTTTAACTTTTTTTACAACTCCAGAAGCTTTCTCCTTTTTAGCGTGGGAAACGAGTGAGTGCTTCCTGAAGAGAGTATTTACTTACAGGTAATTTCTTGCTGTGACAAATATACACAGTGATTATGCAAAAATAGAAAAGAGATTGCATATACAAGACTAGATTAGAAAGACACAGGAGTAGTGACAGCTCAGTTCAGGGTGACAACAGAGTTGAAATAGGTGTTGTTTTATCTGAGATGTGGGGTGGCAATGGAGGTACATGTGTATAGGGAGATGGAGGCAGTCAGAGCAGGAGTCTGATATGACTGTACACAGTGGCATAGATCACCCCCTGAGCACAGGTAGACAAGGACTTGGCTCTCTCTAGGGGAAGACTCATGCTGGAGCCTTCACTAACAACTGCAGAACTGAAATTCCTATCTTCAGGGAAGACAGCTGTGTCAGGATAAGATCAGCTGTTCCTTTACACCCCTGGCTCACAGCCCTGTCTGCAGCACATGCCTTCAAGGACATGCTGCATCAGTGGAACTGCCTGTGGGTCCCTGACTGCTGCTGTGGAAGACCCAGCAGCTCAGCTCACACAGATGCAGGAGAGGGCTCTTGGCAGGACTCTGTGTTCATTCTGCTCCTCTAAGCAAGGTAATTTCTGGTGCAAGTTTTTAACAAAAAGCTGCTGTCAGAAACATTTTAAAATTCTGCAGAAAGGCAATGATTTTTAGAAGCATTTGCCTACTTGTTGTTTGACTTGTGTGCAGAAAACTAGGACTTTTCTGCACACATAACAATTTTCTTTAAAGCCTCATGTATTATTATCTCCTCCTCAAAAAATGAACTTATAAATTCCTCAAACCTTGTATGGTCAGACATATTTGTATGGAAAATATGTGTATGATCAACATGGTCAAAGGAGACTACAATGCTTTCAGTAAGTTTGAGGTGAGGTCCCAGCTGATGCTAATAGAACTTTTACCATTGCCTTGATGGAGGCTGTAATTCCATCCCTATTAAACCATGGCAGAAAGTGATTTTCCACTTCAAGAAAGATGTCTAGGCTCGCACAAAATGTCCCTCGATGTCTGAGCACTTTTTGGAAATTCTGTACATCAATAAGAACATTTGCCCAGTGATCTTGAAGAATTCCATTTTATTCTCAAATATTTTTACGTCTCTTCTTAACCATGTGGAATCTTATAATTAAACAAGCATTCCCGAATAGCAGAGCTTCTTGATGCAAAAATGTCAACCTCAAACACCACAGTCTTCCAAGGAATGTTGAAAACACCAAGAGAAATATTCAACCTATTTCCTTCTCTCCTCATCTCTGTCCCTTGCCCCACTAAGCTTTGGTTTCAGCAAATGGACATTTTCTGAGGAAAAAAAAAGCATTTTAGTGGAAATTCATCTAGTAGTTCTACTTCTCTGTAATTCAAAACTTCCTATTATTAGTTCAGGATGTGTTTTTCATCCCTTTCTGGTAGACATATTAGACCATTAGACCATTCAAATGTACATTCTGATTCCCAGTCTGAGCACACTCCCACTGTTACAAACTGTTTGCAGTGGAATCAGTTTATAGCAAGTCCAAAGGGTAATAAAAATAATTTCCATTTCAGAGGAGGCTTTCTGACCAACTCCAATCTACATAATAATAAAAATGCAGCAAAGAAACAACATAGCTAACACAAGTATAATTCCAATGCAAATATTCTTCAAATAGCAGATACATTTGGAAGGTCATTAGATTGACAGTTTTTCAGAAGAAAGTCAGAAGTATGAATATATATGTGATGAGCAAAGTACTTGATGGTTGTGTAATAATTACAGAGGAAAACAGCAGAAATTTCAGTGAACTGAAAATAGAAGGCAAGCTTGCCTAGGCTTATAGGGTAAGATAAATTTTATTCTTCTATTTTCCAAGAGAATTTAGAAGCATCTTTGAATTAGTAAGTGTGCTCAGTAACATATATGCCCAGAGTCTGGAATACATGGTTTCCTGTGGCTTGGTGGGAATGTTTATGTAAATGGACACCTGCAGTTGCAACCAAGGGTCCTAGTCCAACTTCACACAGAAGTTTCCTGAAGAGTCCCACTGACAATCCAAACTTTTTTTGGTATCCGTTAGAAATACAGAGAACCTGAATTGAATTCTGAGGAAACAACATCTCCTCAGTATAACACAGACAGCATTAAACTCCTTGTGATGGTCCTTGCCTTTATCACATAATTTATCAATCTCATTCCTAAGTGCAAGGGAAGCTGCAAGGAGACAGTCCTAAAGAGATAAGGATTCCTGAATCTGCAGTGGAACTGAAATTAATTAATTGGTATACAGATAAAGCTTCTGACTAAATTAATCACTATAACTGGGTTTCCTGTTAACAATGGAGACAATATCTACCGGTCATTCTCTCTTAAAAAAAAAAAAAAATTAACTTTTGCATTCAAAACCAACCAGGCAAACTTCAGTTTCTGTTGCTGGCCACTGTCTTTGCTTAAACTGAGTCCATGATCACTGCAGTGTGATCTAGCTTATGTTTAGAGTGTATCACCCCACATATTCCTAACCGACATAGATAAGCATGTTCAAAGGATTTTCTCATCATCTTATAGTATTTGCTGCTCTTGGAGGAAGGACTGCAAATACTAGAGGAGTTCAACCACAGCCATCAAACCAGATAGCCATTATCTACTTTTTCCATTTTCCAACCTCCCAACTATTTCTCCACCTTTGATACTGTTTTCTCCTCTAAATATTAAAAGAAAAATAAAGCTGTGAGGTAAACCAGGTGTGCAAGGTGTGTATTCTTATGACTAACAGTGTTAGGTATTCAAACACACAAAATATAATTAACTATTCAAGAAATTTCCCCTCTCCAATTTGTTATACATGCCTGAATGAATGTTAATGGGGTCACATAGCTCTTTGAACTGCTGCTGACAGAACAATAAAGAGTTCCTGTGGTTTTCAAGAAACAGCACAGTATAATTTTGCTTGCTTTGCAAGGGCATTTCTTAATGATATCATTATACCCTCTAAACTCCTGGTCCACTCTCAGAAACTCACAACACTTCAAATGACAAGTTACCTTCTCTTCTCCCTGGGAGAATTGAATCTCAATTATAATTTATAATGTGTTACTTACTCAGTGAATATTCCTTTCCTGTGCCTCTGAGAGGTGCCAGCTATGGTATTTTAATGAAGCACCCCGGTTTTATAGCCTCTCTACTCTGAAACTGGAACAACAGCATTTAAAGAGCTAGACCTTTTACCCACTTTGCTGAGTGAGGAGGGCAAATACATTCCATTTGAACTGTCTTAGAAGACAATGAAAATAACTTAGATTTTTCTCTGTTCCAGAGATGTTACACCTGAATACTATTGCCTGAGAATGTATAAATAACTTTACCAGTAAATTCCTGCCATCTGTGGTAAAATTAATTCAAAAGTTTAAACCATTTTATTTTGACTGCTTGTGCTCCTTTGAGCTCGTTTATTTTGCAAAGATATTCTAGGCAAATTAGCTCAAGAATGTTTGTTAAACTAACAAAATAAGTGAACATTTTTATTAGCTTGAGTGAATTTATTTGGTATCTACCTCTAAGGATTGCCCAGCTTTCTGTGTGCATACAGGGAAAAAAAACCCAAAACAACCCTTTGTAGTAATGCATTCCTTTTCTTTGAAGCCTGTGCAGAAAGTACATCTGTAAGATGCCACGTTTAGAAAGAACAAGTCAGGAAATAAGCTTGCATGCTTATAGGAGACCTTGCAAATTAGTAATCTTTGATGATTTTTTTTTTAATTGGAAATTTTACATACTACAAATTCTGTAATAACATCAGAACATGATTTTCAGAAATTAGCTGTCAACAGCAGAATGTTTTATTGGACACTCACATTGTTGAAAATAAATACATGAATTAAAGGCACTTCTGAGCAGTTTGTTGTCAGGCTGCAGTTTCTCTTCAGAGCAGTATCTCAGATCTGGGTCTGCTCAAGTTGCCCTGGAATGGTCAGTAAATATCCATGCCTCTGGCATAAACAGGGGCAAGCAATCAGGATTTCAGTGCAGTGAATGCTCAATTATGTCACCAGGAAAGCAAACCTGATTGTGGTAATGACAGGCAAAAATTGTTGTCTCCTTTGGTTTGTATATTTGTATATCTGGGAGGTGGTGTCCAAACCCAGAGAGCCAAGCCTATGCCACCTCTCCCCAGACCCTGGAGGCTGTGTTTTCAAGGCAGGCCTCTTTCATCTGGGCTGGTTGGCACACTAACAGAAGATGTGAAATAACTCTTGGAATGAACATTTCACTAACAATGAAATATCTGTTGATTTCTGTGTAGATTACATCCTTTTGAGAAACCTGCCACCTCAGTAGGGATAGTTTTAGAAGACGTGACATAGGTGAAGGTTTTCATCCCTTCTGATTTCTTTGCCATTCAGCTGTTGCATGTGAAGCTGATCTTGCATCCTTTAAAAGATTCAAAATGCTGTTGAACATGCTAAATGCAGCAAACCATCACCTTGACAATTATTTGTCATTTTCTTTTCATCTACCTTTTTGTACTTTCAGTCATGAGCTGACTTTTCCCTTGCATTTCTCCAATCATTAAAACACAGCAGAGCTTCACAAGCTGGAGTGTTGTTACACTGCCATGATGGGATGTTTCGTGAAGCAGAACAGTTAATGCCATCTCTCTTTTTTTTTAGTTGAGTTTTGGTTTTTTTTTTCATTGGTTTGTGGGACAGTTTTTTGTTCAGTGTCAGAACGATGTAAATTAGCTCCACAGCAACCCATCAAACATAAACTTCCTGTTGGGAAGTAGTTTATCAACTAACTGAAGATCTGATTCTGTTCAATATGGTTGAAATGAGCAAACAAACAGCCACTATCTCTCCCTGATCTCCCCCAAAAGAGGGAAAAAACTAATCCTGGAATGAAATAAAAATATCTGAGCCAATGCTATGGAAGCTAACAGGAAATCATTAGATATATACTGCCCACCCTCTCCAAGCTACACACTTCATTTTGAAACAAATCTGTACTTGGAGACATCAGTAATTATTTCCATTTATTTTCCGCTTCAGCGATATATAAAGCTGCAGTTTTGATATAGCTTGCCAAATGCCTCTGTTGATTTACATGAAAGGTTCACAGGAGGCAGAAATATTTGCCTGAGGGATAAAAATAAACATATTCAAGCAAACAAGATGCTAGTAAAAATGTAGTAAATTCTGAAATTCAATGGAAAACTGACAGTGTTTCTCCCTGTGCTTATCTAAGCATAACCACAGCAGAGTTTGGTGGATCAAATGCATGGAGCATCCAGTCACCCCCACTGATCCATCACCTGCTCCTAAGAGGCACTGTGACTCTTTTGAAGAGGACAGAGTGAAGGCCTGGTGGGTGGGGGCAGGAGCTGCTGAGCTGAAGGTCTATTTATCCTTTTGTAACGCTGGAGTGAGCACTGCTGATGGGAAGGGCAGGGAGGGGAGAACCACAGAGCCTTTTCCTCCATTCTCCTGAGCAGCCACACACACACCCCCGGTGTCCTGGTGTCAGGGAAACCAGAGACTGTGACCATGAGATGAAAGGTGGACTGCAGCACTAGTACTCCTCTGACCAAAAACCAGGAGCAGCAAAAGACCCCTGAATTCCCCAGCTGGAGCTGTGCTCTGTCAGAAAACCACGCAGTCTTCCCCAGTGCTTTTCAACTTTACAGGAGTTCTGCACAAACCACAGGAATCAAAGGGGAGAGAGTGTCATCCAGACCCCTCCTGCTACTGCTGCTTTCTACCTGGCTCTCTTCGAGGAGTGCATGGAAAGCTCACAGCAGGTCCTCTCCTCTAGGTGGGCAAGAGACTGCCAGTCAAAGCAGCTGCTTCATAGTATGCTTACTGTCTCCCTCTGAAAACATCCAAAAATCCAACACTCCTCCTCTCTTTTATCTCCTTGGCCCCATGGATTTTTTTTAACAGATATGGAAATGCAAACAAAAAAATTAAAACACTTATTTTGCATTTACAGTCTAGGTTTTAAGTCTTTGACGTGCTTGCAGTTAATGCCTTCAAGATTTTGTTGGCTTCCATGAACACTGGGGAAAATTTCTCCCCATTTGAATAAAAGCCAAGCTTTCATACAGTACCCCAGGATCTTGATGCTCAGTCTTTAAGAGAATCTTTGAGAATCACAAAGTTCATTGCCAGTGCTGATTCTGTGTCTCCACAGAATATGTTTGACATACATCCTCCCTCCCTTGCAAGGCCCACTTGTGAGCTGGCTGCTGCTGCTGGCCTCACAGAAGAGATAGCTGTGTTGGATATGGCTGTGATGGGAATGGGATGGTGGTTTGGTTGGGTGGAGGAGGAGGAGAGATGGATGGAGAGGCACAACCTCTCTCAGCCAAATAACACAAAGCATCCATTGCCCTAAGCAAGGTTTCATGATCAGCTCCATCACTTCCCTCATCACCAAACTCACAACAGTGTCTTTTCTGATTGGAAATGCTGTTTATTTTCAGCTAAAGTAGCTCATTACAAAAGACATCCTCCTTTGGATGTAGTCTAAAGGACTCTCTTTGGTGTACAAGATGTTCCAAGACCCTCAATGCTTACTTTTGCAGGGACAATGAGGGGTGTTTTTTTCTTTTTTTTTCTCTCAGACTGAAAGGTCAATATTTAGGAAATAATTTTCTCCCTTTTTATATCAGAGGAACAGGGCTTACCTTGAGCATGAAGTGCTAGCACTGAAGAATCAGACCAAAACATCAAGTTTGATTTTGCTGCCACTTGCACACCTTCTGAACTCCCATGAAATGGGGATACTTGAACAGGGAAGAGCCTCATGTTATTGCTGATTTAGCTGGAAAAACAGCTCATCTTGTCCATTAAAAAATGGGCACAGTTTTATTTGGAGACCATAAATTCAGAAAGTTGTTCTAGTGATGTTAGAGAGCCCTTACTCTTCCTGTTGAAAGACCAGTTCTGACCAGAAAATAGTGATGTGTGCTATCAGCCAGTACAGCATCTTCTCTAGGAGTGCAGTAGATCCTCCACCACCTGAGCTGTGCTAGGAAGGCTTTCAGGCTTACTTGAAGTTGTGTGCTATCCCTAGCTGGATTTACTGGGCAGTTTTCAGCCTCCACTTCCTGAAAATTTAGTTCAGACCTTTGCTGAACCAAAATTATTCAGAAAGTTCAGACCTTTGCTGAACTCAGAAAGTCCAGACCAGGTTTCCATCTTGTTTTATTCTAGCATTTAAAGTTCTACATGGCTGGAAAACAAGATCCTCTACTGGTTCAGTTCCACTCCATAGCTTTTCAAATGCACAGTGTACTTCTACTGCTGTAAGCTCGGTTGTACCCTGGGTTTTTTGTCCCAGTCTTTAACACTGGCAGCAATGTGAGGCTAGGAGGAAAATTAACATGTACAGCTTAAAAGGAAGCACATGAGTTCCTGTAACAAAACAAGGAGTTTTCGAATAGGAAAAGGTCTAAATGAGGAACCTAGCAGGGTTTTGTTATCTGTGAGGTCCTTGTACCTCCTCACACAGCTCTTTTATCACAAAAAAATGGATTAATAAGGTGTTGATCCATAACTGTATCTTCACAGTGTCTTCGTGTGCTATAAATGGAGGAGAACAAAATGTCTTTTCCAAAGGTGAAAACAGGTTTAATAAAGTGGTTAATCAAATAAGCTGCATTCTGATTGCAATGATAGATCTCAATGGGAAGAAAAAAATGGTTCAGTGAGAACTCTGCATCCTCCATAAGAAAGGAAGAATGGATAAACAAACACCACAAAAGTAGCACCCCTGGTGTAAGTGGAAAGGAAAAAAATGTTTTAATTTGAAAAGCAACTGTGTGCTATCAAGAACTGGTAGTGAGTTTTCGTACTCTGCCTTGTGTTCTCCTCATCATGACTTTAAAGCCTGCTGCAAAACAAGAGAGATTTTTGCTGACACAGGAGTCTGTCAGCAGGCAGCTGGGCTTCGGGGCACTCAGTCAATGGCATGGCAATTATTTACAAAGAAGAACAAGTAACCTCTAATTCTTTGGGTCTTAGTTGCCTTTCACATCCCCCACCTTCTTCACAAACACAGGACCAAAGAGAGGAAAATAAACCTGAAAATGCTTTCTTTGTTGTTAGAGGTAAGGGGTGGGGGAAAGGAAAAAATTACATGTGCATTTTCTGCAGTTTTATTTTCCAAATCCTATAAAAAAGGAAGTCCCAGATCTAATTGTAGAGTAAAAGTAAGGAAATACAGGGTCTAGATGCATATGGTTTCCCTAAAATAGGTCTTAATTTTTATTCTTTCCATCTTTTTAAAGTATATTTCTAGAAACTGCAACCTGTATTTAGGCTCTCCCTGTGAGATACAGGAGTTGGGTCATTCCCTCTGGGGGAGTGGTAGGGGAAGAGGTGCTGTAGTGGAGGAAGGTGGGCTCACAATCCCATGGAAGTTCATTGTGGTGGGTGTAGATGTTGGCAGATGGTTCAAGCAGAGGTGAGGGGTCCAAAGATGGAGAGCTGAGCAGCCATCACTGCCAGGAGACCAGAGTTTGGGGTTCCTGACCATGGAGTGGTGAGGGATGGCAGTGGCAGCGGCAGGGGCAGTCTGGAAGGGAAGAGCAGGGAAGCTGAGGGGTTTAGGCAGAAGGAGGTTTGGAGCAGAAGGTTGGAAGAACTGAGGAGACTCAGAGTTAGGTGGTGCTCTAGGTAGCTTTTTGGGTCAAAGAGGATGGGTGGTCTGTTATGCACCGAGAACTTAGGGAAACTCTGATCCAAGATGGATATTTGGAATTATAAAAAAACAAGAACTGGGACTTTGGAGTGATAAGAGTGTGGGCTGTAGTGCAATGGAATGGGTAAGGAGTCTCCAAGGTTGTTAGGCCAAAAGGGATAGACAAATTTTAACAGGTTGTGTGGGATATCTGTGGCACATGACTCAGGTGTTCTTGCAGTGATCCTGGTTTGAAATGGGAAACACGCATCACAACCTTTGGCAAAGGAACCTTCCTTTTTCCATATCACCAGGGCCACTAGGGCCTGTCAGATGGTCTACAAGAAGCCTGCAAGTGCAATTAAGCATTTAGTCAGCTTTAATATTTCATAATATTGCACAAAGTCTATATCTAGACCTTGCTGATCACCCTAAATATAGAAAAGAGAGTTGTTTAAAACAGGAGGGGTATGTGGAGGTTACCCTCCCTTTATCACTCTCTCAATTAGCATGTGAAGCCAGAAGGATCTTAACACTACATCCAAAGGAAAATGCCATCAGTATTTTAAGTAGCTAGCATCCTTATAAACAGACAAGGGGGGGTTTTCTCACTCTCCAGATCTTCTTCTGGCGACAGCGCTCAGCACCAGCTGGCCTCCATCACTCCTGGGAGTGCCTTTCTAGTACCAAAAGCTCACAGGACCATATTTCACTGAATCATCATTTTTTCTAGCATAGTTTGTGTGTATTCATACATAACAGTTCTTTGAAAAAAGGTCAGGGCTATGATTTTGAATAAGCTAATTGGAGTTGAAAGCAGCGTCAGCTCGAGAACAGGTTCTGAGGACAGAAGCGAGCGTGCCTCTCTGCCGCAGTACCTTGCTCTCCACCAGTCAGCCTCCTAGAGTTAAAGAGCCCACAAATTCATAAGCCTCTTAATAGTGTAGACACTAAGGAACTGCTCTTTCTTAGTATTTTATCTTTTGGTTACTGAGATTGGAAGAATTTCTGCTTTGAAATCTCAAAACCCCTAATGATTGACTGCATATGCTTCTGAATTCCTAAATGATTCATTTTTCTCACCTCCTGATCTGGAGCCTTCCCCGGGTGCTGGTAACAAACAGGTTAAAACTTTAATTTGCCCTATGTTTATTGCAACTACAGCCATAAAAATAGGAGTGGTATACTTGTTCATAGTTTAATCAATACCCTTAGCTCTTTCTCTACCTTTGGATTTTATAAATTGAATTGTCAATACCACGGTGCAGGTACATTTCTTAAAGTTCATCAGAAGATTTGAAGATATGTGTGGCTACTTTAATCTAGATTTGGAAAATACTCCTTGTGTTACTCTATTTATTTTGTTCCTTTACTCTATTTATTTTGTTCCTTACATCCTCCAATTCCAACCTCTGAAGTCCCCCTCCCTCCCTACCTCACAGAAGTACTTTGCTGCTAGGGTCTTTCATGGAGAGCTAGAAAATTATTCTACAACATGCACACATATCCCAGACTATAGAAAAGATGGTTGCCACATGGCCTTGTAAATCTTTTGACATGTCTTACGGCATGGGAAATTACATTTTCTACCTTTTGGATTAAGAGAGTGAGGGGTGAAAATCAAAACCCCTTTTGCAGTCATGGTCCGGGCTGCAGGATCTCTTAGCTGTAAATCTACTATTAATCCCCTGTCCCTTTCTAAACACTCCTACACAAGTCATGAAATGGCACTGCTCAGCAGTAGCCACCTTCCTGACAGCAGTAATTGAGGTACAAACACCAGTCTGTTCAGATATTTTTATAAATACAAACATGCATCCATACATATGCACATACATAAGGTGATGGTGGCTCGATGGAGGTCTCTTCCAGCACTGATGTTTTGCTGCAGCTCCAGTGATCTCCACACTCTGCATTACTGGAATTGTTGCAGGACTCTCAGGAACGAGGATCAGCCACCTCAGTTCATGCTCTCCAAGAGCCCAAAGGCCCTGTGGGATCTGCTGTCATCTCAAAGTGGCACATCCTCACAAATACACTGGTGAATTCCTGTCATAACATTTGCATAAATGTTATGAGAAAAATTGCACAAAGAGAACTTTCCTGTGCAGGCAAGGTTTTACCCATGGCCATGCAGAGCTTCTGTTTGTCATCAACTGTATGACAAGCTGTATAACTCTTTTTTTCCCTGATGAATAATTTTCTAATTTTGGAAAACACCTGTGCACCATTTCTATGTATGTACGTACGAGTGTGTGCTTTGTTTAGCAGAGGTCTTTAATAAGAACTGCAAGATTTTGCCTTCTGAAGAAGCAGCACAGTGGAAGTTTTACAGCTGACTTTACAATAAACTGATTCAAATATGTCTCAGACACATTTTTGCCATAGCTGCCATTATTTTCATTGAATGACAGTTTTAAAATTTTACATATATTGAGACTAAGAGTAATAAGAATAACATGCAACTAATTTTCTTTAGGCCATATACAATTCATTCAGCCATTTACCACCTATTTTAATTTCAAAAGTTGCAGGTATTTCATAGCATTTTAGGCAGTCCTTTTTTCCTTCTTTGAATATTGATAAGATTCCCTACAGGGAAAGTGGTAAGATACTTTGATTCATGAGTTATATTTTGCAATAGATGCAAAAATATGAAATAGAGGCTTCCTTTTTCTTATGTTCATAAAATCGAGAGTCGTTTTCTCTAGGGCCATTTTGTCTTCCATCCAGTAGCTTAAAGAATTTGTATCCATTTGAATTTTGCCAACAGCAAGAGCTGACAAGTAAATGGAACACGTACACAAATTCCCAGAACTGACAACAAGGGCAAATCTTTTGCTGACTTCAGAACCAAAGATTTCAGCCTAGTAAGTAATTTTGAATTATTTGCCATTCTCAGACTTCATAGTAAAGGGACTGGACACAAAAAATGCGAATCCAGGAATCTGCTGGTACCATCTTTTTGAACTGCAGATACTCATTTATGTTTTCAATGGTTAATGCATTTATTACAGGAAAGAGTAGTATTTCACTTCACTGAAGTTCATGCATTTTTCCTCTGTTGGCTAATGTCTATCTTTCTTTCTAGCTGTGATTGACATTTATGACAACTTGCAAACAAATAAACAATTTCTGAAATAATATTACTGCTATTTCAGCTGCATATACAACTATTCAAAAAAGTGCAGAAAAAAAAAACAAAACAAATTTTAAAAATCCATACTTCTTTATGAACCGAGTAGGTGTAATTAAATAAATTCTCTTCCTGTTGCAATGATGCTTTGTTTCTCACCTCCTTACCTATTGGTGTCTGGT
This sequence comes from Euphonia xanthogaster, assembly GCA_034509185.1. Lineage (NCBI taxonomy): Eukaryota > Metazoa > Chordata > Aves > Passeriformes > Fringillidae > Euphonia > Euphonia xanthogaster. The sequence continues at coordinate 115,656,721 of JAYDZK010000113.1, forward strand.
CAGGGTAGAAGAGCAGGACAGATGTGCATAAGAGGCTAAAGTTGTACAGCTGATAGTGGTTCCAGATGTCAGGGGATTTCTCCCTTTCCCTGTCCCTGGTAAGTCATTCCACAGAACTTGCACCTGTGTGAATTTATGGGAGAGGGACATTGTTTTATCAGAAGATATCTCCCAGAGAAGGAAAGTAGCTTGTTGCTTGTTGCACAGATTTTTTGCACCTCTCTGCACCTAGGACAGGATATGAGATCCAAGGACTAAGAGGGGGCACAGATGTTGTCAGTTCCAGAGTGGACAACAGAAGGAGCCCCCTCAGGGAGACCCTGAGGGAAGAGTCTAAGGGACTTCTTGAGAGACACTCATCCTGCTTGCTGCTCCTCTGAGCCATTCTCCTCCCTGTTTGCCAGTGCACTTGCTGGAATAACTGCCTCTCCTTAGAGGTCTGGAGGACATGATTAAAAAATGTAGCTCCCGAGAACACAGATGCTCCGCTTTCAGCATCCAATTGCTGGTATTCCTACCAAATGCTCTGTCATTTCCTGGGCAGATCTCAAGAGGGCTGAGTTCTGCTCATGTAGCCTTGTTTGTGTTCAGTGCTCCTCTTCAGCTGGGCAAAATCCCTCATTTTTGCCTGAGGCTCATTAACCTGGGTTAATAAACTCTCATTATCCAAGGTTTCCTCAATCGACTGCTGAATTGATGATGAGCCTTCCAATACAGAGCAACATCAGAGAGAGAGGTTTAACATCATGTAATTAAAATCCCCATTATTCTAGCATGAAGGTGACTGAACTGACACAGAGCAAACTATGCCTACTAATTCAGAAAATAATGATGCAGAGTGAAAGCACTCAGCACTTCTCCCATCAGGAGGTCTTCCTGTGCCTGTACAGGACACAGCCTAAGGAACTTTAGATGCCGGGAGAGATAAACAGGTCATTTAGAACTGGAGACTGAGTCAGGAGAGGTACGCAGTACAGCTTATCTATACTGCAAGAGAAGGGACAAAAGATAATCAACTTAAGACCTGGTTGTGAGCTAAATGAGATTGATGTGAAGGAAAGAGTGCTGCTTCAGGTCTGGTGTGGCACATCCACACAGCATCATGTGGAATTACTAAGTTAGGCCATGTGTAGTCAAGGGATGCACTCTGTGATGAGGTGTAGGGATGATTTTGGTACTCTTAGACTTGTCTTGTTGACCCATTTCCTTCCCTTTTACAAGTCAAATTATTTTTCTGAATATCTACTATATGTTACCATCCTGGGCATGTGTCATCCCTGTCCCAGTGTCCAGGGATTTGGAAGAAAATCTTTGTCATTGAGTTGTCCTTGAGCATGCTGATTTATAAATTACATACATTAAAATAATGTGCCTAGGTAGTACCTCTGTTGCATTTTTTCTCAGGATTTTTAGACCTTTGTATCTTAAGTGAAATAGAGACTGTAAAATTATTTTGAATGTATTAAATGTCCCAGGCAAAATAGTTTAAAGCAAAACAGCCATGACAAGAAAGAAAATGAAAATGCTTAGATATGTATTCATTATATCAGAAATTGAACTCAACAGGGGATGGTGCAAGTGATAATAACCAGCCTGATTAATTCTAAATCGTGGCTTAATATTGTTACTAAAGCAAAACTTTATCCCCTATCTGTTCATGTCTGGGCAGGTGATTTCTGGCATCAACAGAGAATGATGGATTTTTAAGAGCAGATTTGAATTTATTTCCAATCAAGGTTATTTGCCAATGGGATTATGAGATTGCTCGTCAGTTCAACCAAGCAACTTTGCACATTTAAAAATTTAGGCCAATTTAAGAATATCAGTACATTTCAAAGTTAGTTTGTCCAGATAACAAGTAAAGCTGTGTTAAGACTACTGGATAATATAAAAAAGCATCCAGTCAGGAACAACTCCAACTTTAGACCAATCCATGCTATAGTCCTCTGAGACAAATGAGGGAAACAGGAGCAGGATTGCCTCCCAGTTTCCAAGGTTTTCCGTCAGACATGTCTGCTTAGCACTAGAACTTCACAGCCTGCAGCTCCTCTGTGTTTAACAGCAGGAACAGCACTTACCCTCTGACATGTATTCAAGTCATATTCCTGAATCATGCTGAGGGTGTTTGGTGTCTGGACAGATTTTGAATATATACCAGCTATAGATTCATGAATAATAGCTGAATTTTCAATATCATTACTAAAATCAGTAACTGAGAGAGTTTATCAGAGAATACCAGACTAGATGGATTGTGGGTCCAACCTAAGTGCCTTTGTGCTATAATGGGGAAGGTGATCTGGAAATCAAATTATAATTTCATGCTGTACATATCACCTTTTCCATGTAAAATATGTGCCAAAAGTGTAATAATTAAACTATTCTATACAGTGCTTAATTAAAATTCATCCTCAGGGTGGCAATAGGATACCTGCAACGGCTTAATGTGGGAGACATCTACAATGCAGCAAAACCACATGGCAGGATGATGCAGACATTTTTTCCTGCTACACCTGCTTATACCTATTTTTTTCTCATTAGTTTAATGAACAGTTCAGCACAATCCAACAAATATTCCACTGGCCAAAAAGACATGTATATCATTAGACCACATTCCCAGACTGTTTTGTTCAGATTCTGCCATAAAAAAGTACTTCTAATCCTCAATAAAAGTAAAATATTATCTTGAATTTTGACAGTGATTCATACTGACGACAGCTCACATGATCTGCACAACAAAGAGTACTATCGGGTGTTCATGAGTTCACAGACCAAAAATGTTAATGACATTGAATAAGTTGTTTATTCATTGTGGCCACAAACCACACTGAATGCTTCATTACACGCTTAATGACTAGAGATGAACAAATTGATTTTCTAAGTCGTTGTCCCACTATTACAGTTGGAAAAGCAATTGTTGTGGGTCAAAACAAAACAGAAAACATCCACTTCATTCTTTGACTCGCAAAAGGCTTCATGTCATTTTTGAATGTTTCTTTCTCCCTTTTCATAATTCAGTTTGTGCATTTGCTTGATTTTTCCCTCATCCTTTTTTGGCAAGATGCTTCATCAGATAAATACAAGTAATTTCCATCAATCTTTTGTTTCTTTAGTGAATAAACCCCTTTCTTGACCAATTCTGACCACATGGGTCTTGTCTCTACTGTTGAAGCAGACAGATGCTCTATCACCCCACTCGCTAGTGCCAGTCTGAAAATTGGATAATTTCTCTGGTGACAACCACTCGAGCTAAGAAAGCCCCTCGAGCTGTGTGTATATACGTTATTTAAAAGATGTTCTCATGTCGGTGTAGCTGTGTAGCTTTCCTGAACAACTTTTGACTCAGACAGCAAATGCTTGATGTTACTAGAAACTATCTTCCAAAAGAAGTATTTTTTTGTTGTTGTGGACCAGCTGTTGCTGCCTGAAACAAATTGGTACCAAATTGTATCCCCTTGCAGTGTGAAAAAACTAGATAGCACTGGGTGGAAGAGTAGATGTCCTTTACTGAAGGATGCAGAGTTTCAATTTGGTCGTGTTGTTGGCAAAATTTCTTGTTTGACTAGATAAAGGGTTAAATGGTCATGTAAGAATGCTTAAGTGTTATAAAGGGCTTCCTGTGGTTTCCCAGTCTGGAGATTGTTTACTTTGCAGAATAGATGGTATTGCCAGGGCCAAGGGAGAGGAATATTTAAGTGCTCCCTGCGGATCAGGAAACAGAGAGAAGCCCTGAGACAGAGGGTTGACCTATGGTGAGGATATTCCTGTCTAATGAGGGAAGGCTGTGCATGTGCCCTATGGAAGCAGGGCAGACTGCACCACATTGCTTCTCTCAACCAAGCACTGCAACCCTTCAGCATTCTGGGAGGCTTCAGTGAATTGCTTCCACAAAGAGGCTGAATTAAGCTTTATGGGTTTTGTGGATTGCTGATTTTTTCCAAACCCAAAGGGTTTTATGGATGAGACATTCTGTTTTACAAGAATCGTTTTTTTTTTTTTTAACGACTGCTTGTTTTGATCTTCACCTGTTTTGAAACTGTACAGACAGTGTGTTGAGTAGCTGCAAATGCAACAGTGGTTTTAGTGGAATTTTTAGAAAGTACACTTTATTGCATTCCCAGGAATAAAGACAGCTACAATAATAAAGAACACTGGAATAAGGGATGTATTCTATCTTCTAGAAATTACTGTAGTCCTCATGATCTTTCAGAATCAACATTTCCTCTGCCATTCTAGGTATATTAGTATAAAAAGTTGTAAGGAATTCCTAAGTATGTTGTATTTTGGTAAACTGAGATAGCTCTAATACCCTTTTTAACCCTTTCACTTGACACTGAGTTCTCCTAAACACTTACCAATATCAGGAGGTGCAGAAATACTGCAGCAGATTATCACAGAATAGCAAGTGCTGAGCTTTCAAATGGCAAGTGCTTCCAGGTGAAGTGACATGCTGTTTTCTCTTTCTTTGAAAATTGTTTTTTTACAATTAATCATGAAAAAAAAGCTGAAAATATCAGCGTTTGTTCAACTCTTTTTCATCTTAGAAAGCCCACATGCCTCAGGCTCAGAAGTGAATCTAAAAAGGAAATGTCAACCTAATGAAAAACAAGCAAGTGTTTTGAAAAGTCACAGTCTGTACTTGTAAATGTTCAACACCAGAGTGCTGAGCCAGGTCAGGCTCTCAGGTAGTCCAAGGAGATCTGCTACCATTGGGTCCTGAGGTCATTGTCACACCATGAAATCTGCTCAGCAGCTCTCAACTCCAAGGATGACTTGCAAAATTATCTACTATATATGCAAAATGACCAATGTGATCATAAAGATCCTGAATTTTTTTTAAAGAAGTTTATATACCTTGTTGTTTAAGCACTCCATGGGAATGCAGAGCTCTCACAGGATTCACTAGTGTCTGAGAAGTGCATGTAAAATTCTCCCGGCTAGCACTGAAATATTCCTGGAGCACACATGGTGTTACTCACAGGATGGTACCTGACTTGAGACAGGAAGGATGAGGAACTGAAAGAACTTTTTATTACAAAATTTGGGATCCTTATTCATGATCTCAGGAAGTAATAGGCTTGGCCACCTCCACAGTATTGCTTTCTGTTATTTTTTTTCCAGTGGAAAATCTTGTACAAGATCCAAAGAGTCCCAAAGGAATATTTCAGAGAAACAAGTGATTATTATTGGCAATACTAAAATATGCTGAAAAGGCAAAACCAGAGAAAAGGAAATCATGACGGTGTCCCCTTCCCTTTTTCATAACAAACCCAGGACAGCATTGCAGATGACTGGGTCCCTTCTGTTTTAGTAAGAAATGTTTTGATTTAGAAAGCTAAACCTTGCAATTTATCCCCAGGCAGGCTGTCTGGAGTCCTAAGGTATAAAACATCTTCAAAATTTCCATAATTTTAGTTAATTCTTTTTTTTTCCATCCATAGATTGGAGAGTTATGACCTAATTGTCATTAAAGAAGAGACATCATTTGAGACAGAAAAATATCTTTCAGGAAAAAAGCAAACACAGGAAGCCCTTAACTGAACAATGAGAGTACTCTGTGACTATACCAAAATTTATCCTGGTTTTGTACTACTTCTTTTAGGCACTGCCAGAGATAGGGTGTTGGATTTGCTGGATTTTGCTCAGCAAGGACCTTCCTATTCTTCTATGAAAGTTTTTTTTTCAAAAATTGAATTTGAGCAAGAAATGTTGAGGTCCTGAGCATTTGTCCTGTTGTTAATTACTCAGAGGCAAATAAAAGGCAATCAGAGATCACACTGGTGTCAGCAGTCATTAACACAAGCAAGTAAAGTCAAGGGTGGAAGAGAGGGAAGCAATGTTCAGATCTAGTTGTGTGACTTGTGAAATTTTCTGATCTTGTATTTTCTGCTTTCCCTGGCCACAAAAAAGACCAAGTAACATTCATGTACCAAAGCCAAGGGCACCTGGGCCATTGATCACCTGTGCAGGCCCACCTTTAAATGTTGCCAGAGCCATACGTCCTTTGAAGAGCAAAGGAGGTAGCACGAGGGAAGAAGTTAGAAGGCAATCTTAGAGAGGAAGGTAGCCTCAGAATTTTCTGAGAACATGGCCTCACAGGAGACCACTGAGACAATGGAGAGGGGTTGCAAAGATGGCAAGGCAGAGTTTTCAATGTACACTTTGATTTAATGCAAAGTAAAGCAGAAGGTGAGCAGATTCTCATGCAAATGTCCAAGGTGTCAAGCCATCACAAGACTCTTCTGCCAGACATTTTTGATCCCTTTTCTTTTGCTTGATGAATATTCCCTCTGGTGGTCTCACATTGAGATGATCTGTCAGCTCTCCTTTGTGGGCATCTACCAGTGAACACAGTCCTTCAAGATATCAACGTGATCAGTATATGCTGTTAGTTCCATTTAAATGTCAGGATATTTCATAATTCCAAACCCATGACAATGAAGGCACCTTTTAAAATACACTGCCTTAATATCCCAGGTGTTTCCTCAAAGTCTGATACCACAAAGTATGAAAAGAAATATCAGGTTCTTTAGGGGAGGGCAGGGGAACCTCTTGCAGGAACAGCCACTGCAATATGTTTAAAATGCAAAGTCATATCTGCCACCTCTCCAACCCCCTGGCTCACCACTGAAACCCCCCTGATGTTGGAGTCCTGCTTTGCTGCATTTGTCAGCATGTCTGGAGTCACAACACAATGCTGAACAGCATGGCAAAATCTCATGGCTCAAATCTTCCCTCCTGCTTTGTTGCCAGTTCCACCAAAACATACTTGACTTGTATGATATACTACAAAATAAGCAAAACCAGTACAAGGCTGAAGCAAAGCTGAATATGTAAAATCAGATGTAAAGTAGATTTAGATGGAGAAGCTCCTAAGTCTCCTCACTGGAGTCAGAATCTTGAGGCCAGACTAATTCAGTCGTTCAACTTTGCTGTTTTGATAAAAAAATCTGTAAAATCTGTCATAAAGCCAAGACACTTATCAGGCAGGCAAAAAAAAAAAAATAATACACAGCAAATTTTACTGCTTCATGCACTGACAAGTGTTATATTCAGGTCCTCTTCTAAACAGAGAAAGCACTGCCCATACTTCTTCTATTCAGGTCCTCTTCTAAATAGAGAAAGCACTGTCCGTACTTCTGTGTGTAAAATGAGCAAGTGCTAGGTGTTAACGTTTTATTCAGTTACCTGGCTTCTAAAATACTCAAGCACAAGAGAAGATATTTCCTTATAAAGAGTTAGAGTATAAACATATGATTGAACAAATATAAATCAAAAAGACTTTAGATGTTACCATGTTTTAATTGGGGAAGGTGAAAAATGACGGAGTAGCTATTTTTAACCCAGCACAATTCTGCAGAGATTGGTTTGAGGAACTCAAGCCTCATGTGTGTACGCTTGGAGGAGTCCCAGAGATGGGCACATATTAGTATCCACCCCTCATCTTGCAGTTTTCCACAGCTGTGGATCATAAGTACTCTCTGTTGTCTCAGGGCAGAAATATCAGGTTCACCTAAGCCATCCTCAGGTGAAAGGATAATATGTAATATAATAGACACCCTCAGAGGACCAGGTTCTGCAGGGGATAGTCACCAGCAGCTTCAAGGAGGTTATGAGCAATGATGGGACAGTAACCTCTCCTGCTTTTTCTGAAATGCTTGTTTTCACATGTTGAACCTCACTTCACAGCAAATTTTCCTATGTCTGAGCAGAGGCAAGGCTTTTCATTTTGTCTCTAGATTTACACAGAATTGCTGTGTGCCGGCAGGTATTGTTTTCTTCAGCTTCCAGCTGGTGTGGATAGCTTCATATTTTGCTAGAATGATCAGGCATGTCTGTGGTATGTGCTATTTATTTAGAAGAATGCTTTATAAAGCAGTGGGGGCAATGAAGCTTTTGACCTACAGCTCTAAAAACACACGTGAAGTCAATCAAGTGAAATACAGAATGCAGACCAAAGTATAGAGTCACAACTTTTGTTTCAACAAACTTAGCTGAGCCAGAAGAGGACTATTAATGATAGGAAGTGTGAAGGAATGGCAACATGGGCAGGGGGGAAAGCAGCAAAAAGGCACATGAACATTAGCATCAGGTCCTTGTTTGCAGTCTGAAACTTACGACAAGCTTAGAAGAACAGCAGAAACAAATACTCCTTATCTACTAGAGAGGCATTTTCTTGGAGGAGTAGGAAAAGGCAGCAAAAGACAGAGAAATGAAATAAGTGTCCCACCAGCCTGCACCTCTGCCTCCAACACTGCCATTCCATTACACTGCCAGCTCAGAGAGAAGAGGCCAGAGGAGGCAAGAGGGAGGGTCAGAGAGAAAATGAAGGACTGTGCAGCATGCAAGTGTATGTATCCATGAGCATAGAACAAATCTAATCAAACAGGGAGGAGCTGGCTCTATGAATTTAGCCCACACAGGGCCATAATTTGGACTGCATTCTGGAGAGGTGTTGGATCTGCCACAGGGAGCTGAGTCCTGCACACCTGTAAACACCAGTGCTGTGCATGTCCTTGGTTGTCACTGGTGCTATACATGGCTGCTATTGCAAAGAGTCTATGCTTGCTTTAAACTGTCTTTTGGGGTACCTGATTCCATAATATTTTAACTGCAGTTGTGCTTTATTGTTACTGCAATTGCTGGTACTACTAGCTTTATACTTCTGTAGGATGCTTGATTATTTGTCTCATGATGCTTTTTAGAAGAATTGTCAGATTAAACTATGGAAACAACATCTAAATGTTTCTTTGAAGAGTGCAGAAACAGGATTAAAAATGAAAACTTCTTTACTAGAATAAAATAAACCCTGCAGAGCTGTGGTGTGACAGGATGACTAAGCCAAATATCTTTTCTTGAAGTGTCCTCTTTCCACAAGCAGATGGTTTGCTCTTATGATCAGGGGATCTGAAGCCAGAGAAATTATCCTGTTGTGAAAATGCCATGGGGGAGAACACATTTACTGCTTCATTCTTGTATTCTTTTCCTTACTTTTGCTTCCTACTGATGTGGTTTCTGTAAGCAGTTGTGGGAGACCTTATCCTATCCCCTGTGAGGGAATAGGCTGTTCCTGACACTTTTAAAGGAAATACAAAGAGAGAGCTGTTTCACATTTCCACTCCAAATTGTGAGCACAGCAACAGAGAGGGCTATAAACCAATCATGTCTGGATTGATGGGAGTAGGAAAGGAACCAGTAATCATTTATTGCCATGTATCTATTTCAAGGTCCTCCTGCAAGTTTGCTATTTTCCCCCAACTCCCCTTTCTAGCCACGCCATCAGTGATTTCCAATGTAATTCAGAATCCCAAAGACCACCAGCTATCAACGTCCAATTAGCTCCTAAGGCGTGCTGTAGCCTCACACAGACCCTTGGATCTCAGTTTTAATATCCATGCTGTTATTTCTGCCACAACCAGGTCCTTCAGTTCCTGCTGTCCCAGGTCCTTGAGCTCAGCTGTCTCAGATGAGAAAACCTATTCCACCTCTGCTTGTGTCCATCTGGTGCAGCAGTGTCGCTCGCACCCAGGACAAGTTCACTGCACATTGGCGTGACTGCTTCCCACCTTTATCACATTCCACAAACCATACTGGACTTGCTGCTTTGCTCTATCTGTCTCAAGATACCTGTGAGACCAAAGTGACTCTGACAGCTGCCTGACAAGCACAGGCATCTTGTCTTCAGAGTTCATGTGACCTCCAGTGCATCATTGGTGCCATGGTAATTTCACAACGTTAAATTCAGACCGGGTTGTGACCTACCCTTCCTGTGTGTGTCTTAGAAGCTCTCTCAAGCTGGTCCTGCAGGCAGCTTGATAGGTGCAAATTTCCTTATGGCTCCCTCATGTGAGGAGTCTGCTGGGGCAGACATTCCCAGGGAGTTCCACTGGAATATATCTTTACACTTTACATCTGCCATCTAATTTGTTTAGTTTATGTCAGAATTTCTGAGTTACTTGAGGCCTCCAGATGGGATTTTTTTTTAGGCTTTCCCCCCATCATTTGTGTGTAACTTAATACTGTTTGCACTGTCAGATGTTTTGTATTTCTGAGAAAAAGCCTTGTGGCTCCAAGCACAACCCAATGGCATTCCAAGGAAATAATTTCATGAAGAGATTATGATCATGCATATATGGATGCCTCAGTTTCATAAGGTCACCTCCCAGAGTGTTACTCCTTTTTCAGTTTCTCATTAGAGACACTGTGATAGATGCCATTTTCAGGTCATTCGTATGCAAATGAAATATTTCAATGTTTTGCTTGCTTTCTGCATGATCTGTAAGCACAATGCATTCACTTGCTCTTCTTCATTATACTTTCCTCCCTAGAGCAATAGACTTCTCTTATTGTAGCCCAAATTATGGCAAGAGAAACTTTCCTGGGTAGATGAGCTGTGGACCATCTTGACCTCTTCATCTCTATTTCATACTCTGTTGAGAGTTCCTTTGTTTCCCAGAAGCATCCTTAGGTTCCTTTTTAGTTGCTGCCAACAATTGTCTGTCCATTGCATGAATTCAGTCTCTGAGATCCAGAATTGGCCTCTTTTTAGCTCAATAATTAGCTTTTTTTTTTTTTACTTCTGGTACTATTAGAAATTTTCACTTTTCACATTTTAATATTATTCCTTGTCCAAGCACTTACTGGCACAAATTTCTTATATGACAAAAGTTAACCTCTATATGACCAGAGTTTCACTCCTAGCAAAAGTGAATTGTCTTTGCAAATACTGGTGTCTCTGGTGCACCTAAATATCATGGAAAATCAGTTGTGTTCTGTGGACAGGGAAGAGGAGGGAAAGGCACTGATCTCTTCTCTATGGTAACCAGTGACATGATCCAAGGGAATGACCCGCAGGTGTGTCCAGGGAGGTTAAAGCTGGATATAAGGAAAAGGTTTTTTTTTTTCCAGAGGGTGGCTGGGTGCTGGAACAGGCTTCCCAGGGAAGCGGTCACAGCCCCAAGCCTGACAGAGTTCAAGAGGCATTTGGACAATGCTCTCAGTCCCACTCCCTGGTGTGACTCTTGGGGATGGTGCTGTGCAGGGCTGGGAGTTGGATTGTGATGATTCCAACTCAGCTTATCCTGTGATTCTATGATGCTATGCTGATTTCCTTAGCTGCCATGAAGAAGAAGTGTGTTCCTTCCTCTACAGATCTCTGCTGATGCTTTTAAATGCCTGTGAAGTGTTGTGATCCTTTTACAAACTGCAGATATTATCTTGTGTGGGTTGTTTGTCCATCCTGCATTTCTCCATCATGGGTTTTGTGGATTCCCACACTGCTGGTGTTCAGCTTTCCTGACTCAGTCTCATTTGCAGAAAAATTGTGGGTGTATTTTCATGTCCACAACATCAAAGCAGCATTTAACCTCCTGAAATTTCAGGCAGGTCCTTCAAATGCTTTGTTTTAATAAGATTCTGGGTATTTCAGTATGCATTTCCCTGAATAATTTTTCCCAGAACCTGTGATTTTATCACAAACTGAATTCCAAAATTTTTTAAACTTTTTAACCTTTCTATAAATCACAGCCAAATTTTTATTTTTACTATATTGAATTGTTTGTTTGAAAACAAACATCTCACATGTTTCCCTTTATCTTGACTATAGTGCTTAAATTGATTTTATAATCTTTCATAATAAACGTTCTTTTCCCAAAATAATTTCAACAACCAAGGTGCTTCACAACTTCTCTGTCAGAAACTGAGCTACCTTAACAATGGCACTTCTGTTTTATAGATTCAGACTGAAGTACTGGGCAAACTACTTCAACTGCCTTCTGTGGTCTGAAAGAGTTCTGATTTTGGCAAATCCTTTAACTTCTCTGATTTTCTGTTAGGAGATTTTCTTGCTGTTTATTATTGAGAAAGTCAGTTGTTCAATAATCATCCTGAGTGAGGAATTTGCTGTATGCAATGGTGGATTTCACACTGAGCAGACTTTCATAGTCTGAACCCATTCACAACTCAATCAGTTCAAATAGCAGAACTTATTTAAGAGATCTCCCAGCCTGTACAACACAGTGCATCTATGATGCAACTAAAAAATTGAAACAACAATTAAAATTTTGAAGGCGATGGTACCAAATACCAAAAAATGGTGAACTGATTTTCCCAAACAGATCCTGACAGAAGTGAGGAAATACGTTAAAGTAACCTCTGCAAAGTAAGTGTTGTCAGTGGACCTTATCTTCAATTATTGTGCAAAGATGTACTGTACATGTACATTACAGTATATATATGATAAAAGTGTGTCATTGCCAAAAGTAAAAAAAATCCAAGCAAGTAAAAACACCCAGATGAAGCACCTGCAAAGCATTCAATAATACTATTAACTTCTCACTAACACTTGCAGACAAACATTTGCCTTCATTGTAATCTCCAAATGTTTTTCAAATTTCTGGATATTCAGCCAAACTATTTTCCTTCCTTCCAGAAATAACCTAGCACTACTGGAGAGCTGTCCAGTGAGCAGCATAATGAACACTCTTTATTAAGCTCAGGTACCTTTCTGTGCCAGTTATAGATTTCAGTAATGGGGAGGTTTTAATTGAGTTGGTGGATGGGATTAATATGCATTGCACCTGTGCAACACCCTGTAGCAGGTAATAGGGAATGCAGCTTTTCCGAGAACTTCTCTTCACCTGGCACATTCCTAATAACAAGGAAATCCTTAATTCCTGGAACAACCGTTCAATGCAGCGAGTTAGTGATATAGATTTTCTTCTGGTCTGAACGGGTTATTTTCTTTTGTTTATTGCTGTCATTTATGCTCATAATATGGGTTTTGCAGCAAAGCAGATAATAAATAAGCCTTACCTTCCTGCCCATTTCTATAATAAATTCTGTGGCGTATTATAAAGATGATAAAAGCTTCAGCTTTAAATGGAAGCTGTAACCTGAAGCCCTGAGTAACCAGTGATCAGTCAACAGGAAGTGTGGAACATGACAGGGCAGGAACAGTCTGACAACTTGAGATGTACGTGTGCCTTAACATATGGAATACCACAGAATCATGGGGTAAGTAAGTTTGGAAGATCAGATCCCATTCATAGCTTAAAGCAGGGCAAGCTTTGAAATTAGAACTGAGCAGTACCGCTCCAAACAAAATCTCTGCCATTTGCTAGAGGGACAATACATGCCACTGTGCCAAAAATCTTGCAAAGTCAACGTTAATGACACCAAGTAATTTGCACATTTGCACTGGCACCCAGTTCTTGGAGTTTAATAAGGAGGATATGCTGCTGCCTACAATTAAGTGTGAAGAAATCTTGATGAGAAGCCTTCAAAAAAGAAGGTACAGACAGAATGTCCAGTACCTACCTAGCAAATTTAATGACCTCCAGAGATATGACAGAGGATACTCTAGTCTCTGCATGGAAAAAACCTAGTTCATTTAAGATTCCATGTAGCAGTCACACTTAATGTGTGACTTCAACAAAATAGGAAAATAAAGAGGAGAGTGAGAATTTGTATGGCTTTTTAATCAGCGTTGGCTGAGAAATGGGGTCACACCTTCCTGTGAACTGCAGTTTTAGCAAATTCAGAGAAAATTTTTCCCTGCTCTTGGCCCTGAAAAAAGTAATCCTAGCAAATTTTTAAGGAGCAGAACCAGAGTGTGAAGGAATCATGAGCTTGCATGATGCTGTGGTGCCTGAAAACACAATTTAGAATAACTTTTTGGAGAAGGCAGGGCAAGCACTACTCAGGCAGTAATCTTCACATGTAACTCTCAGACTGCTCTTGTTAGGGTGTGTAGTGGGAGCAGATGATAATATACAGGATGCCAAAGGGCTGAACATTGACCTGGTACTACATCCACAGCTTGATACCCATGCTTGGCTAATGATACTGGAAAGATTGAGAAACTGCACCCATTAATGCTGTGCTTTTCTTGCACCTGCACAGACATCAGAAACTATTTTTCTACTGCTCTCTTTTAAAGCTGTTTTGTAGTCAGAGTTAAGGTGGCAGTAAAGCCAGGTAGTGAGGAATAAAAAGTGTGAACTGAAGGGAGGATGTGTTGTGGAAATGAAAGAGCCGTTGCAGAGAGTATAAGCATGTATTTCATGTAGAAAAGAGTACAAAATTTAGCTGACATTTAATGCTGCCAAACTGACAAATGCCCTGATTCTGAGTGATTATGCAATGAGTTGCACTGACTGCTGCCTAGCAATGCTTTAGGTGGTGAACACAGCACAAAAAGAACATCAAAATGGCAAAGTCACGCACTTAGGAAAGGAAAAATCTGAGTATCAAACACAGCTTCAGGGAGCCCTGACTACACCAGTGCTTTATGACATCTCTGGGAGAAACCACTGCAGAGAGAGCTCTGCCTCCAACCTGTGGGTTGGGGCTACAGCCTCCCTCTCTGTCGGGAGAACATAGCTAATGAACTCCAAGAAGTTTGACTGATCATAGCTTTTAAGGCAAGAGGGTATCGCTGTGACTAGCTGGCCTATGAATCAGCCTCCACACTTCCTTGAGTGTGAATTTGGATACACACATACAGAGTCGCAAATTCTCTCTGTGTCATTAAATCCACGTGTGCCAGGAAAACCTTTTGTGAAAGGTTGGGTCTATGTTCCAAAATCTCTGAGATTTAGATCTCCACTCTCCGATAATCATAGAAATACTTTGAAGTGCAGAAAACAATATTTTTCTCTCTATGCCCATGGAGAAACTGTCATCCCACCCCCTGGCCTCCAACACGGTTCCCATAAAAATGTGTCTGGCTCTCTGTTGAAATTTTTGGGCCCAAAATGTGTAACTACAGCAAAGTTGCAACAGGTCAGACAATCAGACAATCTTAGCTATTGGTGGTGCTATTAGCAATGCCTGCTTTTATAACCACAGGGGAAAAACATCAGTGAAAAATATCAGTTCTTTGTACTGCACAGTACAAGGCTCTTCACTAAGAAAATGGTCTTCATGACGCACTTCTTAAATGCATGTTGTTGAAAATGTCATGAAACTTGAATTGCAGTCTGACATTGTAAAAATAGCTTTCCTAAAAATATATTTTTACAATGTATCTTTAAATCTTTCCACATGCATTTTTAACACGACTCGTATTTTTTTATCATCAAAACTTATTCCAAGGACATTAAATTATGGTCAGGTTTCTCATTACCAAGGCAGTGCTCTGTTATTAAAAAAAATACAGAGAGAAAGAGATCACAAAAGGGCAGACACAAAGAGATTATATTTTATTGCAGACCTGACACATTGGTCTGCTTCTGCTAAATCAGTCTGGTGACTATGTGGGACTTTGTGAAATACAAATACACAAAACAATTTTCTCTTCAGCATGAAAGGATAAGACAGCAAAGCAATCTCACTCGGAGACTGGAGCAAGGACAGAGACTGAATCACACAAAAAATAAGAGGGTGGGTTTTTTTTTTCCTTAGGCTTCTCTTGGTCTGAAGAATAAGAGGCTGTATATGAGACAAAGGTGATGCTGCTATCAGGTGTTAATCTGAGGCAGTGTGAGCTGCCTCATACTGCACCCACCAAGAGCTGGGTCTTCCCCAGTGTGCAGGCATTTGGCATTTTGACTCCCTTTAAAACAAAGGAGCTCACGGGGTTTGCTGTCACACGCATACACACATTTTCACACACTGCTGTTGAAAGAGAATAAAAAATGGAAAATATACCTTCACCATGGGACACATCACTATGGGACATTTATCAAAGCTGACAGGGACCAAAAAACTTGTTTTATAAAGGGGTCTTTCAAGTGCTAGGTGAAGGGAAACCTTGAATTTTAAAATGAGGTTTCCATCTCAAACAAATTAGAGTAAAATACAAAATTCTTAGTGTAATAAGACAAGAATCTAGCTCTTGTTAAACAGATAGCTCTGAGAAAATGAGTGCTAAGAGCCTGTGATACCTACAAGGACTGGTACAGAGGAGTCAACAGAAAGGATTATTTTAACTTACTGCTAGATGCAAAGATATTTACTGGAAAAGGAATGATTTCCATCAAATACTTTCCTTCAGTCCATCAACAATTGCCAATAAAAAATTGTTTGATCATTTTCTTCTGACCATACTAGGTTATAATCTCATCACAATGATGGTTTATAATCTCATTCCATTATGCTTTTAAGATGATTCCATGCATTGTTCAGGCCAGGCTAGATCAGACTTCTGTTCAGCAGCAAATAGGTTGCCTAGCACTATAAATAACAAAATCTCCTTTCCTCCACCATCAGCTTTCAATCACAACACAAGTGTAATGCAAACATGAGGAATTCTGTTTAATACCTTGGTGCTTCCATAGGCAAAGATGAAAAGCTTCTCTGCAAAGTCAATAGGTCTCCTGAGAAGCAATGCAAGTGTCACAAGACCTTTTTAATTGCTTTTCTTTGGCTGACTTTAACTAATGCTATGGATATTTGTCCTCACCATGGCAGTTTGGCCTTCATTGCCCTTTGCTCAGGCACAGCTATTTCAATAGAGAGCAAGTGTATATACAGATATATATGTGATATATATATATACACACACATGCAAGTGACAGTGAGAGAAAACTATAGAGTAAATGTTTTACATAGACAGTGTAGAGAATCCCAGCATAACAATGCATATCTAAAGAGACAGTCTCTGTACAGGGTTTTTTTGTTTAAAATCTCAGTAGTGCACAGAAATAAGGCATAAATGCTGTATATTATGCTTTTCATGACTGACTTTGCATGCACTCAACTCATTCTTTTCAAGAATGAGTTTTAAATGCTGCTGAATTTGCCTCAGTGCTATCTTCTTTGCCCTAACTCCTTCACTCCCTGTGCTTTCAATCACAGTGTCCTACAAATCTACTGCCCTTCGGGATCAGTGCAAGGCCTGCCTATGGAAATAGAAATAGCTAGGAGAGAGCTACAAATAAGATTAGCTAAAGAAAACAGCGGTGTTCTTTACTATAATGGTTAATGGTACTAGAGCTAATTTTGTCTAAAGCTTAACTCTAAAAAATTACTTTAAAAAAAAAGCCCTATTCTCTCTATTCTTTTTCCAAAAGTATATATTAAAAATAGAATGCTTTTTGGGTCAAGTTTTCAATGCCAAACTTTCAACTCCAGTGCTCCTGAGTAATTTCTTTTCCAGGTGCTAGGGAATTAGGATGCTCCTTCATTAAAGCTGTCTTAATACTGACTGTTACCTTCTTTGGTGGAGGTGCTCATTCTGCTGGTGGGCATGTTACTTCAGAATGCCCTGCATTAAAATCTGCCTACAAAAGAAACTTATTTATTTACCACACCCCCAAAACTGAGAGCAGCTCACACCCACAAAGACCCACCAACACCTCAAGCAGAGATAAAACGCACCACTTTATCTCCTGGTGTCAGGGAGAAGGGACTGAAGGGAGGTCACTTCTCTCAGTAACCCAAAGCTTGCCCAGGGACTTTATTGCCATGATGATTTGGAATGAGCAGCCAAAGCTCAGGGGTCACACTCAGCCCAGGGCTTGGTGTGTGACACAGCCCTGCTGAGCTGTGCTCACCCAGCAGGTCTCCAGGCCAGGCTTGCTCTGTGCCCAGCACGTTTTGCCGTTTCTAATTAAGCCCAAACCTGCTTTCAGCTTTGATGATCTCCCTGCTGCTTTTTCCTTCCCCCACAACTAATTTCAGACACTCACATTCAGTGATATACAGGAATAGAAGCAACTCATCTTGCAGTCACCCTGCCTTAGGAAAACTGAATATAAACAGGTTTCTGAGCTACAGTTTACACCAAAAATCAGAGCACTGGAGACAATGCAGCCTGGTTTGCTGGAGCTGGCTGCAAGGATCATACCAACTTCCTCACCTAACTCTGAAAAATAGCCTCCAGCTAATTCATGTCCCTTCCTAAGCTGCTGTGACCCAAACTACCCCTCCTTAGCTTAGTGGGTGACTGTCACTCTTCTTGTTCCACCAGAAGCATCCTGATCTGGCCTTACCTAATATGACCTTATCTAGAGCAAAATGCAGCACCCCAGCAGCACACATGCATGAGCTACTTCCAAATTAGTGTCTCAGTGCTCCGGGTTTTACTTTTTAATCACATTTTGAATTCCTCTCTTCCCTGTATACCAAGCCCCTGAATGAACCTGCTGTTTCTCTATTAACACAATTTATTCATCTATTTTTTTTTTGTTGTTGTTTCTGGAGGGAGTCTTACTCCCTACCTTTAGTGTCTAAAAGAGGGTTACATGCCAAGCAAAAAAGTAGCACCAGGACATGGTGTCAATCTAACAGAGTTTCTGCTTCTGGGAAATTTTCTGTTCCTAAATTATTCTGAGCGGGTTCAGAAAAGGGTTTCTTGCAAGAAGGTAGTGAAGAAATCCCCCTTTTGCCCCAAGGTTACAACTTATTTTTTTAGACCAGATGACATGACAGCATGATTCTATCAGGACAAATCAAAGTTTACTGAGCAAATCTGTGTTCTATAGCCTGATTTATTGGTGCCATCTGCCAATACCCATGAACAGATGCTCTGTAGGACCTCACTAGCGTGCAATAATGACTGGGAGAAGCCCACTGCAAATGACTGAATTTTTAAAGTTACTGAATGTAGCAGGAGAGATAACAAACATAACAAAAAAATGCCTTGGAGAATGTATCCCAGTGTTCATTTTGCAGTTCTGGTTCTCTGACAGAAGTACTTCAGAGCATCTTCATCTACATATGTGGGTATGCGATGCAAAAATAAACCAAGAACTCACAATTTCCCATGATTTTGCTCCAGTCCTTTGCTATTATGTGCTTCAAAGAAAAGAGAGCATTTTGGTGTGAGCAGTTACAGTCACAGCTTACCCAAAACCAATGAATTCTTCACAATTGCAAGAGTTCTTTTTATGGTCATATTCAAGCAGGTCAGGATTGCTATACTGCTAGCCCTAATGTCTTTCTTTTTACTGTTTTCCCCTGCTCTGCAGCTATTTTCAAGCCCCATGTACTCTGAGGCCATGCCAAGGTAGAAGCAAGCGGTTTGCAATTATTGCCACCGGCAACATTAATTTTGCATTCCCATCTCTTCAAAAACACAGGGGAGCAGAAAGAGATAACGGAAAGACAAGCAACTTGTGGGGGTGGAGATTGGAAACGTGCCTGGGATCAGGGGAGGCACTGCAGAAGGTGAGGGAGAGCAGCCCCAGCTCCTGCAACCCCAGGGAACACCTGTAGAGGTGCAGGAACAGCCCAGTCCAGGTGTCCTCATGGCCCTGGTCCCGCCTCCCAATACCTCCTGCCAATCTAAACATCCATCTCTTAGGAGCTGCATTAAAATTAGAAGCTGAAATTGTAGCAATGGAAGGACACTTCGCCTTCTTGCTAGCATGCCCTATTCAACAACCCACTCTGTCCATACCTATTCCATCACATGGAATTCATTCAAAAGCACCCAGAAGCAGGTTGTTGATGGACACAGCCTATCCAATACCTGACAAAGCCGTAAAATCAGGGAACAGCGACTTTCAAGCACTGTCACTCTTTCAGAGGCTGAATTTGAATCTGGTGCTGAAGAGCTGAAGAGTAGAAATCCTCCTTCCCTTATTGTGCCAATTCATTAAAATCACACACTCATGGAATTTCTCCATAGAGAAACGATCACTGAACTATTAATAAAATCTTCCTGAACTATTAATACCATCTCTAGGAGCTTTACTCCACCTTGGGAACTGCTTATGTAAGGGCCTGAAGATGCTGTTCTTATCCTCAGTTTACATGACATTTCACTTTAAACAGTTTTGTTTATGACTGATATCTTCCTGAATCTGGGGGCAATTATTTTCTTTCCAGGGGAATTGTATTTGGATTTGTAGTAAACTGTCAAGTATGGTTGAGATAGAAGTTCATTGGGGTATGTGCTTGTTTTTCTGATTAGAAAGGGTAAAGGTTATGAAAGCACTATAAAAATGCTTATTTCTCAAAATTCAGACCTTCTGTAACCTAGAAATATGCTGTAATATGGATTTTGAGCTCAGGTCTTTGGTCTGTGATGTCAATTTACGTAGTTTGAAAGAAATGACCTTGCGCATCAGGCTGGATTCATTCCTACTTTTCATATTCCAAAGATGGCTTTGTGTTCCGGGCATGCTTTGGTGTGAGGAGATACTGGAAAATCATGCTGATTTTTAGCTTCCAGGCAGTTCCAAATAACACCATAGTAAAAGGTTTCTGATGCATACTCATGCCAAAAGAAATAGGTGTTTTCATGACAAGAGCAGGCAGAAAGAAAGAACAATTGTCTCTAATCGACCTCATTGCTTCCAAGCACCCCTCCTAAGCTATTAATGGAATATTATGTACCAAAGGTTTTCAGTTCCAGGCTCAGTTCAAAAATTTTTCTGCACAGGAGGTCTGAGCAGAGATGGGAAATGATGATCCCCATAACGTTTTGCTCTCACCTGCAAGCTTGGAGACACTTCTATCTGAAATGAAAGATCTGTTGAAGCCTGCATGGGTTTGGTGCATCAGTTGCAGCTCCCCTGTGTTCATTACTTTCTCTTTAGGCCTGATAAAGAGGAGAATGACTGACTACAGCAAAGAAGTAAATATATAAAGCAAAACAAAGGCAAATCAAGCAAAAGAATAGGCCCATCAATGGCCCCACTTTCATTAAATCAACTCAAACTCTATGTTTGGACAATTTTGTCTCTCTCAGTTTGCCTATGTTGCTCTGGGAAGGTACCACTGCAGCATTGATTGATATATTTCTTATTTCAGATCAATTTAAGTGCCAGTGGCGAAGGCCTGGTCTGACAGTGGAGTGAGCCAGTTGTCCAAGAAGATATCCGAAGTTCTTTCACTGAAGTGTGGGTTGGATGAGTGAGCAGTGAGGTGGTTTGAGAGCTGGCTCAAAGGCAGATCCCAGAGAGCCATGATTAATATCACAGTTGCGGTCCCGTCACTAGTGGTGTCCCACTAGTTTAGTTTAGCTCAGTTTAGTTTATTCATCAATGACTCTAATGAAGGGGCAGATGCCTCCTCAGCAAGTGCAATAGGGAATGGGTAAAAACTGATGCATGGGAAGTTCCACCTAAACGTGAGGTAGAACTTTCTTCCTGTGTTCCAGGGTGAGAACTGGAACAGATTGCCCAGAGGGATTGTGGAGTCTCCCTCACTGGAGATACTCAAGGATCATCTGGACACAGTCCTGTGCCATGTGCTCTGGGATGACACTGCTTGAGCAGGGAGTTTGGACCTGATGGCTGTGGTCCCTTCCAGCCTGATCCATTCTGTGATTCTGTGATTCCCTGCTATTGCTTAGGAGCAGGTTAGCTTGGTTAGGACTGGATTGGATGTATTTATTTACTCTGTAATTTCATTGCTGAGCAACAAGCTACTGTATCCAGCCTTGTTTTCAGAGAAGACAGTAGTGCCCAAAAATAATTAGAATAATTCATGTGTGCTATGTTTCATTTATAACATTGGAATAAAACGCAGGTATATCCTCAGGGTTGGGTATTTTTGACAAGGAATCAGGTTAAGAAAAGGCTCCATGATCCCAGAGTCCATTTCACAGTAGACTCCAAAAAATGTACCTCATTATAAAATACACCTTCCCAAGGAATCACAAGACATGAGAAATCAAAAGAGAATTCCTAAAAGCAAAAGCTCTCCAGCAGAAAATCAATTTCAGCTACTTTCACCTTGCCCCAGGGAAAGCAGCAGAGACACTGAGTGGGGTGTGGGAAATGTCTCACACATCTTCCTGGAACTGCACAAGGCAGACCTCCAGACAGGAGCTTTTCTTTCCAAGACAGCTCTGCTCTAATTAGGGACTTCTGCAAAATTAGTATGTTGCAGTTCTAAACAGTTCTGGATGATTCCCATATCAAATTTCTTTGGGTTCAGCTTTTTTTTTTCCTTTAAAAAAAAAGTCTTTGTCCTTGTTCTAATTGACAGCCTTACAAAAGCAGGTGGACTGAGGGATGAAGGTCAAATTGAACTTAATGTGCTTAATAGGGCAAGGAACAAAGTTTAGAAGAAAGTTACACACAAAAAAATGTTCTTTGGTTGTCTGGTTTTTTTTTTCCTGACTGTCATGGGTTTTTTTTTTCCTGACTGTCATGCTTCCTTTTCAAGGTCTTTGTGCACTTTTGGGTGTACCTTCAAAATTTAAAGAAAGCAATTACCTTTAAATAAAATTGTTATATTAAGGGCTTTCGTCTAGCACAGATGTGTGAGATAGAAGCTAGTTTATAGACTCAGCAATCTACGTTGGGTGGACATAACATTAATTTTCTGTATAGGAAAATGCATCCTGCTCATTTTTTTCTAGAGGCAGACTGCCAGCTTAAACCTCTGGCTGGTTCCTGTAATTCTGAGTATTTGGGCCTTTCTGGGTATTGTTAAAGGTGGTCAACATGTTCTAAAAAATACATGTTCCCACTTGAAAATGAAGACTGGCTGATGTTTCTCACTAAAAATGATTAATATAATTTGTGCTCTCCAGCAGGAAGGCAAACAATTTTTCTTTTTCAGGTCAGTATAAATCTCTGTGTCTTAAAGTTATTCCCCTGCTTCTAATCTTTCATTTCTTTACTTTCCTGTGCTTCAGACTCAGATTGGATTTTCTACACTGACATTAGCTACTACAGTACAGCCTGGGAACAACTGTGACAATTTACTTCCAAAGAGCACAGGTGTCAGAAACTTCTTCCTTATAGATACAGCTTGTGGGATGGCAGCCAGCTTGACAAATTAGAATTAACAATAAATAAATAAATAAATAAATAAAGGCAAATATGGAACTTTCCAGTTTGTCTTAGGTTTGGTTGTTTGTTTTTTTTTTTAAGAATAATCTGTGAAAAGCTCCAAATCTTAAAATCTTCATTTCCATGAAGGAGGAAAGCAACCGAATTTGTGAATTTTGCATAAGATGGGCATTTTATGGCTCTGGTCTGCTATAAAACACAATTTTAGGTTATCACATGGTAGAAAATTACTTTGGGCTTCATGCTTCTGTCAGTCCATGTGTTTTGTTAGGTGGGCTCAGACTCCGCAGCAATTTCTCAGCAGTCAGTTGAAGTCACTGCAACAGGCAGCCCTGCAGCACTTTATCTCAGATCTGGATCCTAAACTCCCATGAAAAACAGTGGAAACACACTCTTCTTTATTGAAAATGCACACTCCAACAGGACATATGTCATCCTTAAAGAGAATTACAGAATATAGAATTACAGAATCATAGAATCACTGAACAGAATCATAGGGTTGGAAGGGATCTTTAAAGTCACCTAGTTCCAATCCCTCTGCCATGGCAGGGATGCCACTCATTAAATCAGGTTGCTCAGGACCCCATTACACCTGGCCTTGACCACTTTGAGGGATGGAACATCCACAATTTCTCT
>JAYDZK010000113.1:115680150-115750467 GCA_034509185.1 Euphonia xanthogaster
AGGGATGGAACATCCACAATTTCTCTGTTCCAGTTCCTCAGAACCCTCTAAGAAAACAATTGCTTCCTAATATCTAATGTAAACCAGCCTTCTTTTTGTTTAAAACCTTGTCCTGTCACTATCTTCCCAGATAAGAAGTCCCTTTCCCTCCTTTTTGTAAGCCTCCCTAAGGTACTGGCAGGCTGCAATGAGGTGTCCCTGGAGCCTTCCCTTCCCCAGGCTGAACAACCCCAGGTCTCTCAGCCTGTTTTTGTAGGAAAGGTCCTCTATTCCTCTGATCATCTTTTTGGCCCTCCTCTGGACTCACTCTAACAGGTTGACATCTTTCATGGGCTAAGGACCCCAGACCAGGTGGGGTCTCAACGGCCCAATTCATCATTTACTGGAATTTAAAATGGGATCACCTGTGACGTTACACTGCTTGTCCTCCTGTATGCTGGCCTGATTACCCCATAGGCCTTCACAGTATATCCAATATGCAGATTTGTAATGATTTCAGATTTACCGACCTATCTGAGGTGGAAGTGGCTTATTTCACTGTATAGCAAAAGAAAAAGATGTCACTTAATGCCTGAGGTTGCTCACAAACATTACCCCAGTATGATTTTAGATGACAGCCAGGGCAAACCACAGCTAAAGAGTATGGAGAGTCCTGATGATGTGCCCTGGGCTGCAGGAGGTACTGTATGCATACATATTGCTAAATCTGTGGGAAAAATTGACCTTGAAGCAGCACAGAAGCTCTGCAGAGCAGGTGTATAAGGGGATTTTTTCATATCATCTCACAAATCCACCCCGTATTCTCACCAGCTGTGCTCAATCTCTGATGCTCGGGAGGAAGGCGAGAGAAAGCCCCAGGACACCCTGTGCTAATTGTGGGGGGAAGGAACCTGCCTGAGTCCCAGAGCCAAAGCCCTGAAGGAAGAGACCTGATTATACTCTGCTTTTCCTGCTGAGCTGTAGGGGTTAGGAGCACACACAGGATGAGGACGGCTTCATCAGAATCTCCCTTCACAGCGGAGAGACAGGCTCCTCTCCTCCCCTTGGAAGCGTATTTGCACACAGCCGCAGCGGTCGTCCCATTATTTATGCCACGCGAAAAAAATCTCCTAGGCTCTTCCCTGCCTGGCGTTTGGATAAGATCGTAGGTGCAAAGCACTCTTCGCAATGTACAATAACCTGTAAAGACAGGCCAGCCGCCACCTCCCCTTCTCTTGGGCGTGCCGGGCTGGCGGAGGATGCTGTGCGAGCGCCTCGCCAGCGGGACGCTCCCTGCATGTTAATGATGCCCGGGGTGTTCGTGCCGAGCCGGGCAGCGGCGGCGAGCGCGGCTCCCGCAGTTTCCATGGTGCTGTCATGGTGCGCTCTCCCCACACCTTCACTTATCAGCATTTCCCACCCATCCTCCTCCCTGTAATATGCTGCTTGCTCACCCCGAAAGGTCAGCCATTGTGATGATGATTTTAGCAGGGGGAGGCAGGGAGGCCGAAGGGTGAAAAGGTGAGCTCTGAGCAGCGCTGTGCGTGGGAACCGGGGGCTTGCCTTGCGCTGTACAATGGGAAATTAGAAACCTTCCCCTCGTCAACCCCCTCTCACTTCCCAGGCTGGCCGAGTCAGATGCCCTGACGGAGTTAAAAAATGTTCATGAGAAGTGGCTGGAGACCCGACTTTAAATCTTCAGCATCTCCTCGGCAATTGATGTGCCAGTGTGTGGAGGGGCGAAGGGACTGCCTCTGTCCGCAGAGGAAACTGATACAAACGCTTACAGGCACCTTTTTTGGTTTTCCGTTTTCCTCCTGCCCCCTCCCAGTGCTCGTTTGCAGATGGAAAGAGACAGGTTTTTCCTCCGACTTTCATCCAATTGACTGCCAGAGTAAAGCACTGCATTCCTTAACTGCCTTCCTTTCTTTCTTTCTATAGGACAGCTTTCCTGCACGTTTTGGAGGAGTCCATTTTGTCAATCAGCCCTGGTACATCCATGCCCTGTACACGCTAATCAAACCATTCCTCAAAGACAAGACAAGGAAAAGGGTAACTAGATGGGGGTGGGGTGGGGAGGAACCTGCAGACCTGGATTTTCCAAGTAGCTGCCTGGGTTTTTTTTCTATTTTTTTTCCTCTCCATTTTCCATATGGCACAAGAAAATCACTGCTGCTATTAAAAATTAGAGTTTGGAATGGTCTGGATTGAATCAATAACTCAGCCAGGGACCCGAAATTTGTTATCACTAACAAAGCATGGGCACATTTTACTGGGACATGCTCAGGGATAGAGAGAATTGGCAATGTGGAGGGACTATCAGGCCTGGCTGACATTACTTGCAAGCAAGGGAAAATTCAGTTCAACTCTTTTTGTAGGAGTAAAAATTCATATTACATTCCTTCAGCAGGGTGACTGTTTTCACATGATGATTAACTCACTTGCTTCCACCAAAAGTACCCATGCCTGAAGGCTGTTTGCTCACACTGCAGAAGAGGCATATCTTCTCCTCTGAAACCCAAGTGAATTGGTGGTTTTGCAGTCATCCTAGCCATTTGTTCTCTTCAGTCTGTCAAACTGCAATAGCTGAATAACCCCTCAGGAGACCACAGAGCCCACCCTGAACTGGGTCTGACTAGGCAGGAAAAGGGTAGGACCCACCTGAAAGCAAAGAGGGATTAGACAAACAAGTGTTGCTGCAGCATCACCGAGTGGTGACACAGCCTGATACGCCCTGGAAATGGCTGTCCTGGGTTGCAGGGCTAGTGGCCCCCTCAGGTGCTGAAGACCTACTCTTTATGCCTGCTTTCAGTAAGCTCCACTGTCACCCTTTTCTTCTCACTGCTCTTCATGTAAGCCTCTATCCTCTTACAGTAGCAATAATCAGCCATAATTCCTGACTTCTGCTTCTCCTGATCTGGTACTTAAGAAATTGTCAAGCGCCAAAAGCAAGCGAATCGGAGTTTACAGAAGCGTTAGTAGTGCCAGCCTAATACTTCATCTGCCCACCCCATAGTTAATCCCCCGTCTTCTGCCAACTGAGTAAGCCCTGAGAGCTTTTGAAATTCCCCCCTGAAACTGCAGTGTCAACTAATGGCGCTCCACACCTCATTAGCGCTGCTATGATTGTACTTAATGAAGTAAGGAGCCGGTGATGACTTTGAACTTTCTTTTTTATTTGTTAAAGATCTTTCTTCACGGCAACAACCTGAACAGCCTTCACCAGCTAATACACCCCGAATGCCTGCCCTCTGAATTTGGGGGGACTCTGCCTCCCTATGACATGGGGACGTGGGCTCGAACGCTGCTGGGTCCCGACTACAGCGATGAGAACGAGTACACCCACACCTCCTACAACGCCATGCACGTGAAGCATGCCTCCTCCAACCTGGAGCGGGAGGCCTCGCCCAAGCCCATGAAAAGGTTGGTACTGCCTTCGAAATCAGCTTTTATTTGGCCCTCTGAACAGGTTTGGCTTAAATCTCACAGGAAAGGCTCATCTGGCTCAAAGGGAGGCGGTAATTTGGCAAACGGTGGCGAGAAGTGCTTCACTCTGGGCTGTGCTCATGGGGTGGTGGGAGAAAGGAAGCCTCTCGGTGGAACCGTAATTACTTGTCTGATTACTGTGCATGAAAATGAGGGGAAATTAATGAGCCCCTGCACAGAGCATTACAGAAAGTACATCAGGGTGAGATGCTGTCCTGCACGGTGCAGTGCACCCAGCGGCACCAGTTCAGTCCTGGTCCCAATTCCTTGCTGCTGCTCTGCTGCTGCTGACCCGCTTGTTATCAATGAGGGATTTACCTCCTTGTAAAAGCAGCTTTTGTACAATGAACACCACTGCCCTCTAAAGGGAAAAGGAGTTGGTCTTCTCCCTCTGCTTCTGCTCCCACTGGCTCTGCAAAGCCCTTCAAAGGCAGTTGCAGAGCTGCTCTTTTAAAAATGCTCTGATTTTAGTTCTAGTGATTGTGCATTCAGCTCTGAATGCTCAAAATGGCACCTCTGGAGCACGTTACCCTCAGTAGTCTGGACTAATTGTGGGGATGGGGTCAGGAAGTCGGATACCTGGCACACAGCTGTGGGTGGCATGGCTCAGCCAGCACCAGCTGCAGTGAGCCATGGCCATGTAGGCTCCCGGTGTGAGTGTAACATCTGCACTTGCCTCACCCCTGGCATCCCCCTCCACGAAGAAGCTGCTTTCCATGCAGATCGCAGCGATGCTTTCCTCGCTCCTGCCACTTGATGAGCGCGGTGCTCACAGGCACGGCGTCACTCTCCGTGACAGGGAGCGGCCATCATTTTGTCACAGCAAAATCAAAGCTGACAACACAGACAGGCCATAAATGTCATGCAATTAATTTTGAAAGTCTTTCATCTTCAGAGGAAAAAGAAATGCATTCTTGATTCACAGCTCCCTTCCAGGTCAGAGGGATGCCACACAGCTGTGTCTGCAAAGTGAGGCCTCGTGCTGGAAACACTGACACTTATGACTTCAAGAGCTCACAGGGCCACAAGACTTTCAGGCTATGAGCCTGCAGCCCTGTCATGAAGAGGGGTGGCCACCTGCATTGTCAGCAGTTCTCACTCTTGACCGCCAGCTGAGGCTGGGAGCCAGCATGAGTTCACAAACCTGCCCCAGAGAGCTGAGTTTAAACAAATTTATTTTCAATAAATATTGTCAGTGAAATACACTGAATTATATTAGAAAAATATGAAATATTTCTTTATTAATAAACTATATCCCCATTTACGTAGCTTTATAGAAAGAAATCTGCAGTTTTTTAAAGCTCCTAATATGTTGAGAGCTGTTCACAGGTAAATCTTTGCTGAGGATCTGATCCTTGGCTGCAAAGAAGGGAAGGTCTTATTGTGCCCTCAGGGGAGAACCTCAGATTGAAAATTAGTTCAGTGCCAGAAAACCCTGCCTTGAGGCAAAGCCTTCTTTTATAATCGGTTCACTAATAAAAAAGTGCACTAGTACAAATACGGGGAGGGGATGAATCTAATTTGTCATGTTGCCTCTGGGCAGACTAGATCTAACTTTTAGCCTAATTTCGTTACTCTGCGGTTAAGTCAACCATCTGATCTTGCACCCCGTGGTCACTACTTGCTGT
Organism: Euphonia xanthogaster; assembly: GCA_034509185.1. NCBI lineage: Eukaryota > Metazoa > Chordata > Aves > Passeriformes > Fringillidae > Euphonia > Euphonia xanthogaster. The sequence continues at coordinate 115,685,244 of JAYDZK010000113.1, forward strand.
TAAAGGTGAAAAGTTCACAGCTTCAACAGATTTTCTCCTATGAGTATTTGCTTTGATTCTTCTTCTCCTGAAATTATGGTTTGGCCCAGTCACAGGTATGTTTAGAAAGCATGGTTGTGTGCTTTATTAGATTTTTTTCTTTTATCAGATTTATATCTAAGGCATCTTAAAAGGTCTCCAGACTTCTACCAGCATTACCTGTCTTTATATATCTCCCCTCCTTGCCTCTTCAGGTTCATTTATCTCTAACACAATGTGAAACTCAGGCTATGACTGAGATTTCTGGATACTCTAGAGAGGTTTGCATTAGGGCATAGGTGATCTTCTGACATTATTCTTCATCTTAAATGCAACTCCCTCACAAATATTCTATCATTTCTTTCCCTTATTAAAACAATTTCTAGTTTTATTGAAAATATCTCCTCTGGTCCCCTGCCCTGGCATACACTCAATTGTGTTTTTCTGATGAAATGATTGGTTCAACAAAAAATAAAGGTAAAGGTCACTGACTTTAGCAATCACGTTCCACTGAAAGGGGCAAAGACTGAGCCTTCTTAGCTTTCTGCAATTTAAGGCTGAAAAGCCTGAACAGTTACAGGACCTTTCCTCTCTGCCCAGAAATCACTGCAGGTTTACCTGGCCAGTAGCCAGCTGCAGGGGAGGGCAGTGCTTATGAGACCTGGCTTGACCTGGGAAGCTGAAATTGCAGTGGCTGTTCCCAGCTGTGGCACTGTCCTGCTGTGTGACAAGGTGCAGAGCTGCAGCCCCTCCTGGCTCGGTGGCCACTTGCTGTAAAGCCACACAAGCCTATCCTTGCTAAAGCTGCCATTGGACCTGAGGAGTGTTACAGCACCTGGAATCTTTGAGGTCAGTGCTGCTATAACAACTGAGAGCCTTGCACTGTGACCACAGAGGAGTGTCCCTGTGAAGTGAAATGCCACCATTTTCTACACCTGGAGAGAAGCTTGCCCTTGACTCCTCCTCCAAAAATAGTGTCTGGCAATTTTAGTAGCAGAGAGGCTGAGAAATCAAGGTATGAATTATAGATCTGGAAGAAAATTGCCAGGAAATGGAATCAGAGCATGACTGACCAAAATACTGTAGTAGCCATGCAACCTACATTAGCAAATGAATGCAGAAGGGGGAAAGAGGCCATTTTCAAGATGTTCCTGAGACCAAACAGAGAACTAAAATAAATCTCCAAATGCAGACCAGGAAAAAATGAGGCACTAAGCAGCAGTGAGAGAGGCTGAAGCTGGAGCAGGTACCTGCCTGCAGGTTGGCTTTAGGACTGACAGCAGTCCTTTGGCTCCTGTCACCATGGCAGGGACATGTAAATTGAAACAGGTTCACCTGAGAGCTTGGGAGGATGAAGAAAGCAGAGAGCATATTTTTCCAGCAAGAAGCTATAGAAGATAGATGTTTGTTTAACTTCAGAGAGCAAAGGTTGAAATGGATTTGAAGGGAATAAAATCTGGGGAGAGAGAACAAGTATTTGAGAAAAAGGACAATTTAGGCATTAGGCATGAGATCAACTGGGTATAAGTTGATCAAAGTATACCTTGGCTGCAAATCAGAGTTGGTTTGCTAGCTGTCAGAGGCCAGAAACAGTGTGCCAGTATGACAATCTGACTGATACAGGAGTGAAAGACTAATGTGGAGGGCTACAGGAGATTAAATTTGCATAGCAAAGTCTCATTAGAATCCAGCTTCTGCTCCATTTAACAGCAATGGAACCAGAACGTTATCTTCTTCCCAGTCACAGGCAGGAGTGGTTTTCCCAGTGGCTTGCACAAGATTTGTTCTCAAGAAAGGGTCCTTGTTGACTTCAGAGAATGGAGGTGTTGTAGATGGGGAAAGGATTGAAAATCCTCTTAGAGAAAGGCTGCCACTGACTCTAGTCAGTGACATAATCTTGAAAATGTTGAGATTTGATGAGTGTCTATAATATGGAAAATCTTCAATCAAAGCCATTGCAATTTTTCCACCAGTGGCCACATGAAGTCCCACTGGAGCAAAACCAAACCAGTGGAAATGGCATTCCCATCTGCAGTATTGTCTGGGATCCCAAGGACTGTATGAACAGATGGGAAACAAAGCAAAACAGCTGATGACTCCACATAATGAGTCTTAATTACCAGGAGGGGAGGGGAGGGGAAGCAACAATAATAAAAATCTATTCAGAATGTATGTTTGTTAAGATTCAGCTCAGTGAAGTCTGAAATGTGCAAGGTAGTAAACATGCAACCCAGGATGAACACAGCAAACTTGGTTTAATCTGAGAGCCTGGCTGCTCCATTAGACAGTCCTGGGAACAGCAATGGCAACAGGCCCTTCCCCTACCTTGAGCCATCTCTTCTGAAGGGTCCACATCCATCCTGTAATCCTGTCACTCAAGAGTTTTGGGATTTCAGAGTAGTGTAAATGGTGCAAAATTTGGAGCACAGGGAAGAATATCACCTCCCTTTCAGCTGTGGCCAAGTCTTCTGTGATCTCTGATGGTCAGAAAGGGGCCTTTAGCCAACAGGGAGCTCACACAAAAGCAAAGCATTTGCCTGAGGCATTCATTCTGGCTTTTGTTGATGAAGTGTTGTTTTTAGGAGCAGCTGGAGGTTTTATCTGGGTGTGCAGTTTAATAAACAGTTATGGTGGATGGCTAAGCCTAGCAGTTAAAGAGCCAGAGACTGCTCTCAGCATATCACCGTGCCAATAGGGCACAATATTTTAGCCCCATTCTCCCAGCAGTAGGAGATCCCTGTCTGTAGCTATTTGGGTACCTAAAAGCAGTGAGTTAGCATCCCCAGGTGGAGGGATGGATTCAGTGACTGCAGAAGATGTGAAAGAGCTCAGTTCTTTGAAGTTTCCTTTATTCTCCAGTGTCACCCTTGCTCTTACACTCAGGTCCAGCAGCAACAAGTAAGTTGCAGCAGCATGCTCCCTCTCTGTGACTCTCTTTTCTTTACAAGAACTGCCCTTCCTCAGCTGCATCTGGGTCACTTCTTGATGTTTGAACTTGCTCTTCAGTCCAACTGGTGAAGATTGTTCCTAGCACAGGCACCAAGCACAGCCTGGGAGCTGAATGTTCCTTCTCTGCCCTCCCAGGCATCAAAAAAGCACTAGCTTTTATCCTGCTGCCAGTGCAAACAGGTTTGAAAATTTAAAATTGCCTTGCAGAGAAGAAAATTTTACCTAACAACTACATATATAGTCTGGCTAAACAACCTGGCTTGTTTAATCAAACTTATTTAATCAAAATATAATTAATGATAACTTTATAAATTTGGGGTTAAAAATTATTCTTAAGATAACATGGATTGCAAGAGCATTACTAGCACAGAGTCAAGCTTATCAGAGACTGTAAATTCAGAGTTAGCGTAAAACTTTTAAAAATGAGCCAAGCACTCTAATTATGAACACGTACAATCTGTGAATTATGTTTTTCTACTGTAAAATAAAAACTTAAAGAATAGTAGAACTGTAGAATAATTTAGGTTGGGAAAAAACTTTAAGATCATCAAGTCCAAGTTAATCCAAGTCCACCATTAAACCTTGTGCCTAAGCATCACATCTATACATCTTTTAAATACCTCCAGGGAATGGTGTCTCCACCACTTCCCTGGGAAGCCTGTTCCAATGTTTACAATCCCTTCAGTAAAGAAATTTTTTCCTAATATCTAATTTAAACCTCTCCTGGTACAACTTGAGTCTGTTTCCTAAAGAACTTCAGCACCCAAAGACTCGATGGCCTGACCAGTGGCTCATCAAAAGTCCCCATATTACACATTTTGAAAATGCAGTTGAAAAAGTCTGTTGCAATGCATGATATTGAGTTATAGCATGTGGATTTTTATGTCCCAGATTAGAGCGAAAGGATTTTAAAGTACAGATGAGGGTTTAGCCTCCTGATGTGCATGTTTTCAAAAGCCCTGATATTCAAATGAACTCACTGCTGAAACTCATTGCTGTTTCTCAGAAATGGGATCCTGCTTCCAGAAAGAAGGATTTTACAACTGGTCCCCACTAATGCCGACTGGAACAGTTTTAGAACCAAAAGGGGCCGTTCATGGGGGTGACTTATGCAAGGTTTTTATTTATTCAGACTTGTTTCTCCATATGCCCAGCTGGGCTCTGCAAGGCAGACCTTTCTAGTTGTTATCCTTAGTGTGACCTTAATGTTCCTTCGCCATATGTTTCTGCTTTTATGGGTCATGTTTTATGCCGGTTCACAGTCAGCACCAATTTACTGCAGGAGTAGTAAAATACCAGCAAATAAAAATCAGTATGAAAATGTGTGAACACTTCCCACTGCCCATGGATGGCAGCTGGGCTGCTCTGCTTGTAGCTGGGGTGCATTTCTACTTGTGTTGGGGCAAAAGGGAAAAACTTGTGATATAAAAACTCTGTAATACTGCTCTGCTTGTAGCTGGGGTGCATTTCTACTTGTCCTGGGGGAAAAGGGACAAACTTGTGACAAAATAACTCTAAAATACGCAAGACCTACAACACAAGGCTTACATTCACTATTTTATTATAAATTATTTCAAACAAAAGAGAATTTCTGAATGCTTCTGCAGAAATGCTTCCCCCATACACAAATGATGAATGAGACATTGATTGGTAGTAAAGCAGGTGTTCCAGGGACATGCATAGCCTGTAATGTATGCAGTATCTAGTAATATAGAGTTTAAAGTTATATGTTCTGTTTAAAGTTCATAGCTTTTAAACAGAATCCAGTGAATATTTCAGAAAGAAGTGGAAAGCAGCTAGTGGATCTGGCACATTAGCAGGTCCTAGGGAAGCTACAGGGGAGGCTCCTCTGGAACACATAGCGAGAGAAGTCAAGTGAGTTGCACAGCCACAGCTGAACCAAGGACAGGAGGGATGGGTAGCTTGGTACTGGGGATGCCCTGGGATGAGGCAGGAAATCGGTTGCTCTCTGGGGGCATTGACAGTGTGGGCTTCATTTCATCTGTTTGCAGCCCTCAATTCCCAGTGCATGGGTGCACTAACACAGGCTAGAGGTGAGAATGGCAGAACCAGCGCTGTTCAGGCTGACTAAAATACTGTGTTGTAAATAATGTCTTCAACTGGCTATAAATTTAGTAGTTTAGATTAGAGACATGACACTTAATAAAACAAATGGTTTTACCCTGCTTATGTCTTTTGCTGTCCTGTGAAAAATCTGCCTACATCTGGCTGAGTTACAAGCCTTTGAAAGGGCAATTCACACATGCCCTGTAGAAACATATTTAATTTTAGCATTTAATGGCCCACAGATTGCCTCATGCTTTAGCTTAGCCTACCAACATAAATAAACTTGTTCAGCTTGTGTTGATGGTTCAATGCCTACAATGTGCATCTCCTGCCTAGGCCATGGGGTGTAGAGGGCTTTTGTAATTACAACTTTTACTTGTGATCACAATTGTCTGCACTAGGCTAATCCATGGCATGGAGCCAGGATTTGGAAGACTGACACCTTTTGCTTGCAGGGCTTCATTCTCTCTGCTGTTGGCAGGAGAATTGGAGAGAAGAGGATTTAGTGGTGAACCCATGTGTGTACTGGAGACTTGGGTCACTGGGATGGGAGCCACAAGGCAGACTGAAAGATGAGGTGGGCACAAAGGAGTGGAAGCAGGTGGACTAGGACACACACTTGGTAGGCAACAAATGGCTGATGGAGACCAGGTTCAATCTGTTGGGTACAACCCTTGAGAAGCAGACCCTGCTCTTCCTCTCCCCCTGAGCCCCTGTGTCAGCCTGGCAAGTAGCTTAAGCCGAACTTCACACAGACTATGAGATTGCACATTGCTTATTTTCAACATGCCAAGACTGTGGGGTCTAATTTCCAGAAATACTCAGCACTTGCCTGCAACAAGCACCATGGGACATGCACTTTGAACACACAAGCTGCCACTTAAGGCTGAGGGCTCTGCAAAATCAGACCTTCAACACTGGGCACCCCATTTGAGGAATACTTGCACCCAACCTCACTGTGTTTCAGCTCTCCACGTGCAAAGTGAAAATCAAAAGAACACCACTCTCACAGTCATGCTATGGCAGTAAATGAATGAGCATTTAGGAGGTACACAAGTACTGCATCAATAACCTCCACAGAAAAGCTCAGGAGAGAATTAAAAAAGGCTATCTTAAGAGCAAGCTTGGGACTAATATGCAGCAAATGTGTCACAGAGCCACATGCTGAATCACCACAAGAAAGCAGAATAAAAAGCCACTGACTAGCACAGCACTGTGTATGCTGAGCACTGAGGGAGGAAAGAGCCCTCTGAGAAAGAGCAGAGTGTGCTCCTGGGGCCAGGGTGCAATGTACAGGTCTCAACACCCACACACACCTGGCCAAGTGACTGCTGCTCCCACAACCTACATTTTAGTTTTTCATGCTGTGGTGGTGCTTGACTTTTCACTCTAAATAGTACATCTGCAGGGCTGCTTTCGTGCTGTAGTGCTGTTCTTCTGAGGGACAGGAAACTTCTGATGTATGATGGGGAAGTGGGGAAGAGGGGACTTGTCCCCTTTACTCTTAGCACTCTGTCCTCCCTGTTATTGCCACACAGAAGTGAAGAGACTGACTCAGTGGCAGATCTGGTTGAGATGCTGAGAACTGGAGTCACTGGAATGGGAGCTAAAAAAGGCAGACTGAAAGATGAGGCAGGAGTGAAGTACTGGATTGTCTGGAAAAAGGAAGCCGTTGGGCTTGTCAGAGAGCTTGGTGGGCAAGGAAATGGGGATAAGCAGGAAAAGCAGGAAAAGTCATGACAAGTACATGTGTGTTCATGTGTGAAGATTCATAAAGTGTGAGAAGAAATTTTTTTGGTTACCTGGTCTGAATTCCTTTTTTTAGATATCAAATTCTGCACACTTCATAATAGCTCTGCTGAATCTGATGTAAATGGGTGTTTGCTGCTGCAGGGTTGTCTTTGATCCTACAACTAGGCTTACCATGTGATGGGTGACATATTGGATTGCAAAGGACTAAGAGTATTCCAGGAAATCCTTGCTGAAGCAGGTGCTGCTATTCCTTCTATGAGAAAAAAAGCATGTGGAAAACTCAGTCTATTGCAGAGAAAGGAAACGGACAGGGAAAGCTCCCACCCATGCCATTCCCCTGCCCTGGCCTGAGGCAAGATCTTGACACAGAAGCTCAGAACACTTAGGAGAAGGAGATATTGGGCAAATCCTCACTGATGAAAAAAGGCTGAGATGTGCACCCTAATTCCATGGCTGGCGGCAGACAGACCAACTCCTGTCCTCATTTCTCAGGGATAGGCCCTGCCAGAAGAGTCTGGCTGCATTTGCCCTGCATATGCTCTGGTTCCATCTGGGTCTCAGTGGCCTGAAGGCATGAGACTGTATGCATTGTGTCACACACTTAAGCATTTCTGTATGTTTATACAATTCAGAGTGTCTGCAATAAGCTGAGAACTTATAGCTCATCAGGAACTTGTTTTTACAGCAAGGGCCAAAGGATACACACTGCATCCTTGGAAAGCAGCGCGGGCTAAGGGACAGGTCAGGACTGGGTGCTCAGACAGCCAGACCATGGTTAGAGTCAAATGTGGTGTAGTGTCATCCCTATCCCTCTTTGTGCACACCCTGCAGTGAGCTGTGCTCAAGGTTTGCGTGGAGAGAAGCAGCTGTGGCCAGCTCTTAGGTACAAAGGGGCGTGGGAAGAACAGGTGGGTGCAGGGAGGATCTGGGGTTTTGTGCTGGGGTTCACTCTGCAGTAGTTGCCTCTTTAGTGAGGCAACTACTTCAAGACCTCTCTCTAGGGTGTGTTCACCTCTAGGGAGAAAGATGGTCACTGCTGCCAGAGTGGCCACAAAGTCAGCTTCCGTTTGGGAAGTGCAGCAGCTTGGCACCGCTGTCCTGAGGGTTGAGCCTTGGCAGCAAGATGATGCCAGAGTTTTCACACTGCTCTTGTCCCTGACTCATCATGCCAGTGGATCATTCCCAGCCCACCTGGGCCCCTAGACATTGGTGCTGCTGCATCTCTTTGCAGAGCTGAGATTGGTGTACCAAAGCTGCCCCTCTGGGCAGGTCTCTGTGGCACAATACTCTGCTGTCTTAATGCAGAGCTGTGAGCCAACACCAGTGCAGAAGCTGTAAAATTGCTTTGGCAAGAGATTTGAGCAGTGTTTGTGAGCCTGGGCACAGAACTCCACACCATGGCTGCTGCACTGGGATTGTGCACTGCTGAGCAGGGCTTGCTTCATCTGCCCACACCACCTGGGGAGCATTTCCTTTCCAAGCTCTTTCAATAACAAAAGGGTATCTTTTGCCCCAATTACTTCACACCTGTACATCTGCACTGTTTCTGTGATACTGAGGAGAAATCCTTGGTTTTCCCACGCAGTGAAGCCATTCATTTGAGTGAGGTGTGTTGCAGAACACACTCTGAGGTGCTGCACCCACCTCTACAGTTTGATGGAGGGAGAAAGGCAGACAGAAAAATGTCCCTCAGACCTTTTCAGCACAAACATTCATGAGTGTGATTTAAAAAAAATATGTTCTGTAAAGGGAATGAATGACTGGGAGATGAACAGCCCTAAGGTACTGGTGAAATCTGAATGGAATTTAAGTGAAATGAGCAGATGGGAGGCGAGAGGTAGAAAACAGTCACTCAATGTGATCTGCAGCGTGTCACTCTGAGAGCTTGAAGCCTCCTGAATTTAGGGAAGAAGACATGCCACCCTCCTCTTTCCTTCACAAACCCCCTGAAAAGAAGCCCAGCACAAAGATGTCCTCACTCCCGTGGGCTGCAGCACACCAGCATTCCTGTGAAGAAGAGCATAAAATGAGGGATCAGAGAATTGGAGGGTATTTCTAAAGACAAACATGCTGTGATACACTGGCACTTACCATTGGCTCAGCCCAGGGTTTTGTACTGTGTTTTTTATGGGAAACAAACCTGATACGAAACAAACATCAGTTCCTGTGAGCTGATTGATGCAACTATACTCTGAGAAGAGCCTTCTGAAAACAGCACAGCTAGGAGGCCTGCATCGAGTCTTCTTACATGGTTTTTGACTGAACTGGAGAGAGTTGCATAAAAGTGGCCACACACATAAAGCCATCTGTTCTCTTAGACATTGATGTACATACCTATGCAGTGCTGTCATCTGAAATATATGGCCAGCCTGCTGGAGAAACAGCTGGGTATTGTTGATTTTCCAGACTTCCAAATATTCTTGCTGAACAGTAAAACAACCATGGGGGGTTTGAGTGACACTTTAAATGGACCACACTCAAATGGTTCCTAGCGTTCAGAAGTGAGACTGAGAATTCATTCCTCTTTCCATTTTCATTTTGTTCTCCTAAGAAAGGTTACCTAGCCTTGGAATCTAGATTAGTAGAGTCTATGGGCATTGACTTGTCTTTTAATTACTTCAGATTTAGGTCCTAGTCCACTGTGATCATGTACTCTTACAGGAGCTAAGTCTCTCACAGGGATCATGCTAAAGGAAGACAGGCACAGTGTCTGCCAGCGGAGGGCAGTGACCCTATCTGTGTGATACAAACAATTGCCTACTTGTGTTAAAATTTAAGTCAACCAGATTCTCCACAGCTAAGTATCTTTCAAACTGGCTACTGAGAATTTTTACCTGAGAAAGGAAGGAAACCAGAAGGTTTTGAATTCACATATAATCGTTCCAGAGCTGCAGAACACACAGGACAAGTGTCATGTTTCTGGTGGGTACCGAAGGTAATATAGTGAAGGTGAATAATGGAAGTGTGAGTCAGTTGTGGCTGTGATGTGTAGGAAACATTGCCTCATAAGTCATGAAATCTGTTCTCCCTGGTTTTAACAGATGAGAACGCATCAGAGCAGGGACTTGAACGTAGGTAACCCATGAATCATATGTTGATACCATATGTTTAGAACAAGTCAGATGAATAGCGCCCCAAGAATGTTTATTTCTCTGCCATTTATAGCACAGAGTGACCATAAATGTCTGATTATGAGATGAATCAAAACACAAGTGACTAAAATGTATTGACAGGAGAAGGCCAGTGCTATTTCTGTTTCCTGCTTAGATGATTAGTTCATATCTGGCTCAGGTCAAAATGACTTGGACATTTCTTGAACATGACAAAGTAGCTGTATTCATCCTGCAACATATAATTAAATGGTTTTAGGCACTGTGATGGCCTCTTGGCCTCCATCTGTTACTCCAGGAGGACATGAATCCTCTACAAGTCTTTTATAAAACCGAGAGCCATAACCTTCAGTTATCTAATCAGTTGTTTTGGATACCCTACGGTGCCTTAAATGGCTGTAGATATCTATGTTTAGCAGCTGAATGTCATCCACACTGTGAAGGCTGACACCCCAAAGGCATAATTGACTTGTAAAGAAAATAGTTGCCCTGTCAGGATAGAGAAAGATGAATTGGGATGGTTCAGAAAAGTTGGTATTTCTGTGGGCACAGAATCAAAAAAAGGTTGAGATCTTCTACCCAATCCCCTGCTCAGTGCCAGGTCAGCTAGAGCAGCTTGTCCAGGATTGTGTCCATCTGGATTTTGATTATTGCTAAGCATGAAGACTCCACAACCTCTCTGAGCAATTTGTTTCAGTGCTTAAGCATTCCCCAGTAAAAAATGCCAGTTCCTGTATTTCCATCTATGTCTGTTGCTCCTTCTGTCACTGGGTATCAATGAGATGATTCTTTTGTGCTCTACTACTCCACCCCATCAGAACATATTGATATGGAAAGACAGCAAAACAGAAATGCTTTTGTCTGGTGCCATGAACAACTTCTGCTGGCCACGGGATACCACCAGAACAGCGTCCACTGCATTGATAGGGCCAAAGCTTAACCCCTGCTTGCCAAACAAGGGAAGCTTTGTACTGCTCATTTGCCATTTTAAATCAAAATGGCTTAAATTGTTGTGCAAGAGGGTGCTTTGAATGCAAAGACAAAATTTACAAAGACTAGTCAGGGCAAAGGCATTTTGGTGTCTTACTGCAATTTATTTTTCAATAGGAGGTTAAGGTGCAATTAGATACACACACACCTTTTCAAGAACCATGAACAGGTTGTCTCGAAAATGCGAAATGTGGTTGTGAAGTCCTCTGAATAAAACATTAATGCAGCTAAAACAGGTAGCAGTACTTTTAAAATAAAAACTAGTCTTAGTCCTAGGCTCAGTGCTAGAGCCAGGATACAGCCCCACCCAATAAGTGTGTAAAATTGCACATACCTGGAATGTGACTGCTTTCCTTGAACTAAACATGTGTGCTAGATACACAAAAACCAGATGAAACCAATAGGTAGGGTGCTTCTTCCAACTAGTATTTGTCCTACAATAATTTCTACAGCCAAAAATTACAGGGAATCTCAGCACCCAGAGCTGAAGGACCATGACTGTGAGAATGATCAACTCCCAGCTGACCCTGAACTTGTGCAGCATCTGCTGCTCCAACTGGACCCCTGCTGATCCATGGGACTTGATGGGATTCATCTGAGAATCCTCAGAGTTATCTGATGTCACTGCTATGCCTCTCTAGATGATTTACGAGTGATCTTGGTGATCTAGAGAAATCCCAGCTGACCAAAAGCTGGCAAATGTCCCAGTTTTCAAGGAGGGCAAGAAGGAGGAAACTACATGAGTCAGCAGTGCCCTGGCAGCCAGGAGGGCCAATCCTGTCCTGAGGTGCATCAGGCACAGCATCTCCAGCCAGGCAAGGGAGGGGATTGTCCTGCTCTATTCTGCACTGGGGCAGCCTCATCTCGAGTGCCGGGGGCAGTTTTGGGCACCACAATATAAAGCTATTAAGTTATTAATGAGTGTCCAAAGGAGGAATGAGGATGTTGAAGGGACAGGACAGGAAGCCACATGAAGACCAGCTAAGGTCACTTGGCTTTTCAGCCTGGAGGAGATGGGGAGCCCTCATTGTGGTCTTCAGCATCCTTATGAGGGGAAGTGGAAGGGAAGGTAGTGATATATCTTTACTCTCCTAACCAGTAACAGCACCTCAGGAAAGGGCATGAAGCTGAGTCAGGGGAGGTTTATTTTGGATATCAGACGAAGATTTTTCACCCAGAGAGTGATTGGGCACTGGAACAGGCTCCCCAGGGAAGCAGTCACAGCACCAGCCAGACAGAGTTCAAGAGGCATTTGGACAATGCTCTCAGGCACATGGTATGACTCTTGGGGATGGTCCTGTGTAGGGCCAGAAGCTGGATTTGATGATCCTGATGGGTCCCTTCCAACTCAGCACAATCTGTGATTCTGTGATTCTACAGTTACTGGTCAGCTGAAAATGCTTTCTGCAGCAGTGGCCTACTGCAAATCATCTTTTCTCTGTCATTAAAAAAAGTAAAGCTATAGAATGCATTCAGGATGTTTTAGGCCAGTGAAATATATATCTCATGCTAAGTTATTGCATTAGATTGTGAGCTGCATTGATTCATATCGTCAAAACCCAACCATCTACATTTTTAATACTTACCACAACTGAAGAATATGAAAAAAATTATTTTGGAATATTTTTCGGAATTGACTGATTTTTTTATTTTCTACATAAAAAAGTAAGTTAAAAATAAAACTAGGAACACTTTTCAGCAAAGAAACCCCTGATGTACTTGGAAAACGGAAATCCAAACACAAATCCTTTTTTTGAGGTGTCTTAGAAAATAGCAACGATTGTTCAAACCATGACTGTGCCCAACGGATAGATATCAGAATTGCTTATTTTAGGATAGTAATCTAAGCAGCTTTTAGCAGAAACAGAAAAGAAATTGTTGCTGCAGAGCTTAGTAAATACAAAAATCTCAGTTGGATCCCTCCCCACATTATTCAGAAGGGCTGGACATAGCATTTGAATCTTTTGGCTTTTGGAATTTGGAGGTCAGGTGGGTTACAACACACTTACTCAGTCCTCTGGATGTTTTGTTTCTGTGTAAAAAGAAACAGCAGAAACACTGAACACAGAATTTCAGATTATGTTGCTCCCAAGGTGGTGTGCATCCAAGTACCATTATGGTGGAGAACCCTGTATATTGCTGTTACAGAATGCAAGAATTTTTGAGTGTGTAATAAGATGAAAGCGGAGATGATCAGCAGTGATCACAAAAGGAAAAATTTTCAGATTTTTCACAGTTGACTTAGAGCAGAAACTTTCAGCTGTGTGCTGGGAAATGCTGTAAAGGATACACAACTTTTTATATCCATTGAAGGGCAGTGGGTCAGACAGAAACAATACACTGGTGATGAGTATTAATCAGGTATTATTAATTAATAATTTAATCTGGTAGTCAAAAAGAAAATATAAACCTGCTGATGCAATTTCAATCCTTCCGTAACAGTTTGAATGCCACATGATTATTTTTTGCTGCCTCATACTAGAAATATGTAAATTGCCGTTTAGCATAATCTCCCAAATCAGTTGCTTTTCTATATTAAAATGCAATCATAAATCACTATTCATGTCACATATCTGTAAAAAATATGCAGTGAAAACATTTGGGCAAACATAATTTCTTTGAAAATTATGGCATAAAGTCTTCCCATTGAGCAACCAGTTTTTGTTATCTTTCTTTGGAGATTTTTTTAAAATGAAAATTTTTTATTATGCTTTAATGAAAGCTCCAGGCATAAGAATAGGAATAATTATCATACAAGTTATTCACAGTCATGATATTCAGTCCTGCAGTACCAAAGGATGTAATTTATTAAGGATTCTTATCAAAAGAGAGGTGACATCTAATGTCACAAAATAGCTAAAGCATAAATGAACAATTGAGAACCACAAATGCATCATGTATGGAATGACAGCTACTCCTAATTCTAAAAGCTATCCATGAGAAAACTGGCTCTCTATAACAATACTATGCACTATGTGAATGCCTGGTCTGGATGACTCTATCATCACTTATGAAAAAGTTCCCTTTCTAAAAGTACCAGATTTACTCAGAGATCTTGCTCTGAAGTTCATTGCCTCTGCCAAATTGGGAAGAAACTCCTAGCCCAAAACAGAGAAAATGGAGGATAACAAATCTCTGTAACAATAAATTAATCAGATCCTCCTTCCACAGCTCAGCAAGCAAACATTACAGCCCAATGACCTCAGAAAATTAAATAGTCTTGAATTTTCCCACAATTTTGATCCCATTCAGCTTTTGTTACTGCAAGAAATCATGATGCTCCTCTTTCTCTAATGCTTACTCATTTTTCTCGTGTTGGGATTTTTTTAAATCCATTAATAACAAAGTATAAACTATGCTTCCCACCTTGGAGACAGAAATGAATTTTAAATAAAGTTACACTTCAAGGGTGTAGGAAGGGAGATAAACTGCAGGACTGGGCACACCAGAAGCTCCCTCATCATTATAGTAACCCCGTGTTCTTTATTGGTCTTGGGTACCTCATGGAAGCTCTTTAAGCTGCTGAGCACGTTCAGTACTAGGGATAGTAGGTAAGCACTAAATATTTTGAAAGCATTTGAGAGCTTCAACGACTCCCTTCCCTGCTTGTATTTAAAGGAGTGTTTCCCGAATTCCTTATGCTTTCCAAAGAAAAGAATTAAAAAGCAATAAAGATGACAATGGACTAAAGCAAAGATCATAAAAAGAAGCATGGGGACCCCAGGGAGGTGAGTGCATCTGCAACAGCCATTGGTATCATGTGTGTTTTTCTGCATTCAGGTCCCAGTCTGTGGTGGAAGCCGGCACGCTGAAACACGAAGACCAGGGGGAAAGTGAGAACACCCAGCCACTGCTGGCTCTGGACTGAGCTCTCAGGAGCCCCAGGGAGATCCATGAACAGACCTCCACCATGGCAGAACCCCACGGAGCACAGCACACACAGACACACGCGTTTTGCTCGATAACAAGTCCTTCGTGTTTCCTGACCAGTAACAGCTGTCACCAGCCATCTGTCCCCAGGGCCGGTGCTGAACAAGATCTGAGAAACCTCTACTGACACAGCAGTCTGTCCACATACAAAGAATTGGATTTCTGTTTTTTTTTTTTTCTCTTTGACTTGTGACATTAAAATATTGGAAATGGTGGGACTGCATTCTCTGTTTAAAGAAACCAGGGTGTGTTCATAGTGTTTCTGAAGACTCCATCAGGGATGTTCATTTTATAGAAGTGAAGGTTTTAAGAGTTTTAAAGAAAAGCACCTCAAATTTAAACTTTATGCTGTAATCAGCAAGTGTAATCTGGGTTAGAGGGCAGAATCATCAGCATCTATAGAGTATTTGAGTTTTACAGAAGAATTTTGCATTTTAAAAAGAACCCCAGTGCCAGCATAATGCCATTCAACATGACACGTTGTGACTGCCTCATCCATGCAGCTTATATGGGGGTCACATTTCAGTATCTAGCAAAAATTGTTCTCAACTTTTGAAGACCTTCTAAAACTGCCACCTAAGTGGAATGAGCTGTGTGAGCAGCAGACACACACAATTGGAAATGCAATTACTTGATTTTAATAATGATTAAAATTTCCACAGGCAACTTAGGAGCCTATAAGACATGTGCGTGTGCATGTGTGTGCATGTGTGAAGGGGGTGGTTCCAGGGAGGCACACTGGACAAATTCAGCAGTGATTAATGGTTCAATCCAGATTGTTTCCTTTAGGTCACAACAGCAAATGAAAGCTCTGCAGAACCATTTACCCCCTTCCCTCCTGCAGTCAGGGAAAAGTGTAGCCAGAAAGGTATGCTGATTGCAGCTGTGGGCCATGGTTAAAATGAAAGAGGAAAACTTAGAATTAATTATCCAGTACAAGTTTTTGCTAGAAGGAAATGTTGAAGAATAGAAGAACTGAAATGCCAAAGTTTATCTCTGTTTGCTCTAGCTGCAAAGAGAGTACCATCCCTTCATTGAAATGGAAACCAGATTAAAGAAATAAAAGAACAATCATTATAAAATTTCATGTGCAGTGACTTTATTTCTTAAAACAGTTACAATCACTGTACACACTTTAAATCTTCAATTAAATTGCCATACATTGACAATTCACTAGAACAAGCAGTTGGCAACAATATATCAAAGGTAGCAGTGTAAACCATACATACAAAATGAGATGATAATGGCACAAGGGTTTTTAATGTGCACTGGAACACCCACTGAATTCTCAAGTGTTAGGCTGAAGTGATGATATAGTTCAGGTGGACATGGCCAGCCCTAACAGATGGACTAACAAAACACTGCCTTTATCTACAGCAACATTTGATGGCTGCACAGGACAGAAAAGACATCATGCCAGATCCTATCAACACACCTGAGATTTACCCACTAGTGTCTGTGCAGAATAACCTCACTCACTCTGCTCTTACTGCAGCAACATGTCATTGACACAAAGCCTGGCCTTCATGACAGAGAGCCAGCTTTTAAGGATGTGGATGGTCCCAGCAAGGCAACATAGGAGTCAGTAAAAGAAGCAGAAGCTTGCAGGAACATTAAAAAAATAAAATGACTGAGCCCATTTATCTTTGGGGTTTCTTCCATTCCCCCCCCGACCCGACATCATCACCACCTATTACAGGAAACAAGGATGTCAAGGCCTGGTAGCAGCTCCTTTCTCTTCCCTGGGCTCACACAGACTAAAAGGCATTTGGATTTGTCAAAGAGAATGTGCTTAAAGCAGAAAGCAAAAACCAAAAGAGACAAAAATAGACAGACATTTGCTATTATATTGCAGCATTGAGGAAGAATTACTTTGGTTTGTGATTTTTCTCTGTTAATACACTTACCCCCACTGCCATTGAATCTTTGTGATGATCTGTTACAATCACTGTTCATTAAAGTGGATCTTGTCCTGCCCAAGAAGTGCAAATACCACTGAAATCTAGTCCTTGAGGATTAAGCCTCACAAAGGATAAATTATTTACTTTCTTTAACTGTGATATGAATAAATACATGTGATGCCTTGTATATAACTGTATGAAGCCTGCATTTAACCATAGGCTCTTACACTGATTCTGTGCAAGCAAGGTAACAACAGGCAGGGAGGAACATGATGATAAGTACACACTGTGTTACAAACTATATTGCTCTTGTCTGCCATTTCCTTCTGTAAATAAATCTAACAAAAAAAATTGCCAATTGGAATGGATTTCCATTGAAAAATGACTTCACTTCCTCCCCAATGTTGAAAAGCTTTTCCAAGACAGAATACCACTTGGCAAACAGGAACACCTAAAACAACATGCCAGTAATTCACTGCAGAATTTCTGCTCTATATATCCTCCCCACATACAGAGCTAATCCAGTAACTGTACCTAAAAAAATTATCCACTCTTTGCTCCCTGACAGGTGGGCATACAATAGATTCCCTTCAGTGTTGCAGGAACACCTTGTCTTATTTGAGGCACTTAAGATTTTTAAATGGCTAATGTATCACTACACAATCTAATAAACAGTGCTGCTCTGGCACACACACATCTTGGGGAGATTACTTTTATCTATTTGCCAATTTTATCTATTTGCCAATTGCAATTGGACAAGATAAAGTATGAGCCTAAAAAAGGAACAATGAAATAATCTGAAGGATGGCATGGATTTTCATAAATAAAGCTCCAAAGTTTTTACCACTCCTTTCGCATTTACTCTGAGGTATAGAAACTAAAATGCAACATTAATAAAAATATTTCTAAATTATCAATTTTTGTTTAAGAAGTTCTTGATTTTTTCTTTACACACTGTCTTTATTTTAGAGAATTACCTTATAATTTGTACTGCTTGATCACTTCAAAATATATATAAAATATAGGCTCTGACTTGACAGTTAACAGGATATTTAAAAAATATTTTTACTCTTTTACCCACCACAAAAAGTACCTTATTTCCAGTTTTGCATGATTCTCCAAATGATCTCCAAAAGCATTTTTATATTATGAGAAACTTATAAATCTTTACAGGTTTTTATTATTATTAACTGAGAACTGTTACTTTCTGGTACATTGTGTATAGTTTCATTATTATTTTTGATATGGACAACACGTTAAAACCTAATTATCTTAGCTGTCTAAAAGTGACTCTTGATAAGACAGGGTTTATCAGTTAAATATTCAAAAAAGGAAATTAAAGTGCACACTTCCAGAAACTGTTCACACTAATTTATGGTGCAGTCACCATGTGTTATATGGCATTACAAGATTTAATGACCTAGTAAAATACAAGAATCTGAAAAGCATTCAGTTTATGGGAATGCAAAACTCTTATCTGCAGTTTGCTTCAGCTAATGTGACATTCAGGTCACGATATTCCAATGCCATGATGTAGACTCTGCAGCAATAAACCACTGAGTACTACACAAATAAAAACTGTTCCGTGTCTTTTGGACAAGAAAGCCAAAGCTGCAGAGACTAAGTAATCTCAGTGCCTCCTTGCTTAGTGTTTGTCACTCACAACCCTCAGTAATGATGCCCAGAGCATCCTAGCACCCCTGACCACACCCAGCTGGTGCTGTGGCTGAGGAGATAACAGCCAGCCACAAACATCAGCAGTGCAATCTCTGCTCTCTCTCTCTCTCCTGTTAGTGTTCTTAGAAGTTAAAAATGGAGGGTCCTGCACACTCCAGCTCCTGTTAAACAGTACAGACCTAAAAGATCTGCCATCTGCTTAAACATCTAACTAGTTTTCTTTCTTGAAAATAGGCCTTTTTATCATATAGTAAATTCTGTATTCTACTTTTGCAGTATACTCTGCAAATACAGAGTACACTGTAAACAGCACTGGGATCAGACTACTTCAGCATTATATCATTCATTTCAAGACAAGGAAAATGCCACTAGGTCAATTACAGGATCAGTCTAGCACTCTGTAGGATGCTGGCAGTTGAAGTTAATACAAGGTAGTAACCTGAAGGTCTTCATCTGCTCTGCATTCTGGCAGGAAGCCAAGTTGGACCTTGTCCTTCTGCCCAAAGCACAAGAAAATCTTCTTTTTTTCTTTTTTTTTTTTGCTGAATGATCACCAAAGGGCAACCAAGGAGGAGCCCCAGGAAGGAGGGCCCCCAGACCCTCGGTGGGTAGAGAAAGGATATCACACCAGAAACTTTTGTAATGATAGGAGAAACAGCAGCTTACCATATAAGAATGGTCAAGTACTTCAAGATCTGAGCCTAAAAATGTCAGATTTGCTCAGCATTTTCCAAAATCACATTATCAAACTGAAGGTCACCTGCTAACTAAGAGAACTATTCTGTTTTAGAAGAACAAAGCTTCACTAGGCAGCTATTATGCAAGTTTCTGTTTACATTTCCAGGAAGACAAAAGAAGGCCACACTTGGCAAAAATGAAATTTGTTCATATATAGTGTTTTCCTTCTGTTGATAGCTAGAGACACACTTGTATATATATCACCTTTTTAAAAAATAGTGGTTAATTAAAGAAGATTTGTTCATAATTAAGCTAGAAAAATACAGTTACTCAGGTAGAAAAAGTACAAAACACACACAATCCATTCACATTATCTACAGTGATAACATAGGGACATGTTCTATGCCTAAAGCAGCTAACATTACACCTGCATACTGATTTTCAAAGTCAGTTGTGTGCATATGTTTGCAAATATCTTACATGTTGCTTCCCAGACAGAAGGCCAGGAAGTATTGCCTAGATGTAAAATCATAAATCATGTGCCTGAACATTGTCAAGCAGGTGACTGACTGGTTTTGTAAAGAAAATACAGGCATGGCAAAAACATCTGCACATTCCTCAGCTTGAAAAGCCGGATCAATTGCTTTTTGGCTGACAAGACTTGTGTTTTCAGACTTGCAGCCAGAAAAACAATACACATCAGTGCTGTATCAGTATGAAACAAAACATGGCTTCTTTCTGCTTTTAAACCAAGTCCACTCTGATTGTAGAATGTCATCCTTATCTTTTCTTACCCTTAAAATGCTTGTATACTTCGTATGCTGGATAAATTAATCCTATTTTCATACTCCAAAGGAGTTAATACTCCTCTGCTCCACACATCAGAAGAAGCCTCCTAAATAGCAGGAAGGGTACGCCTCTGCTGGGCTGTTAACTCAGGGTGCCACACATCCACAATGAATATCAGGCGATAACTTTCAGCATCCTGCCATACTTCATGTTCGAAGGAGTCATCAAAAATAAGAACTTTCCCTTCTTCCCAGTCTCTGTAAAACAAAAAGAACATACTTTAGTGCAGTACTTGACGGGCTGTGGAGCAGGTAAGCTATAGATCAGCTCTGAAGATGCTCTTTCACATATGAGAAAGATTTAAACAGTACAGATTGCATAGTCAAGATTTCACTGCCTAATCCAGAGAGACTGGAGTATAGGAGCTTTAAAGAAACTACAGAAAGATTAGTGTAATGGACCTTTATATTATTGAGGGATCCTCCCCCTTCATTCTGCACGGTTATGTCACAAACACATTCAGACATTTATGGTATATATTATTTATTATACTTTTAATTACTTGAGTGAGTATAGTACTGGTGTGATAATCCACTTTTCTTCATTTCTAATCAGATACATCAGTGATGTACATAAGTGATGCAAACTGAGGGAATGACAAGTAACATAGTCATACAGTTCAAAAAGAAATGACTTTAAATCAATTTGCTTTTTCTAAAAATCAGAACAATGCTTTTGGAAGGTCATGTGGTCCAAGCCTCTACTCATTGGAGGACTCACTGCAAAGTCAGATCCAACTTTGAGGTTAGATGAAATATTAAAAAATCCACTAGTGAAGAGCCTGAGATATCTGCAGCCATGGGCACTCTACCATCTTATTGTCAAAATTCCCTTTTACCTCGATGAAAGTTCCTTCACTGTCACTTGTGTTCATTGCCTCTCATTCTATGACTGCACCTCTCTGAAAAGAGTCTGGCTCTGTCTTCCTCACAGTCACCCATTGGTAGTTGAGAGTAACTAGGCTACTCTAGAGCCTTCTGGTTTCCAGACCCCAAACCAGTTGAGTTTCTCCTCCGTATCATCTTATCCATCCTCCACTGGAGTCCCTCTAGTTTCTCAATGACATTTTTTGTACTAAAATATCCCAAACTGGACACTGTACTCCAGAGGCAGTGTCTTGAATGCAGGAGAGAGAAAAAAATTGTACTGCTCCAACTGTTTCCTATAAATTTACTAACAGAATCCAGTACACAGCTAGACTTCATCAATACAAAAGAAGATTATAAGTCATGTTCAGCTTGGCCCCTAGGGTCCTTAAGCCCTGTTCTGCAAAGCTGCTTTCTAGGCAGTCATCACCCAGCCACTACAGCTGCAAGGTGTTTATCTGTTTTCAGCTGCAGGGCTTTGCTTTTGTATTTGTTGAACTTCATCACGTTTCAGCTGGCAGCTTCTCCAGCCTGCTGAGACCTGGATTCATAATTTTGAAGAGAAGTTTAACACCTGATTATACACCTCCAGGTGTGACTGGATGAATACCAGTCAAGGCAACAACGGTCAAAGGAACATTCCTTCCTAAAGCCACTCTACCATGAACACACACTCAATTTTTTTAACAGGATCCCTCAGAAGCTGAAGCAACCAAGAGGATGGATGCCCTCAGAGGGAAGTAAGCACTATGAACAGTAAAAGTGGTAAAGAAACAAAGGCCTTGCCATCAAAGATGGGAATGCATTGCTTAAGCTCATTCAGCTGTATTCATTTACAAGGAAAACAATTTTCTTTTCCAAAAACAGGGTGAAAATTAGGTTCATACTTCCAATTCATCTCCATATTTTTAATTCAGCAAAAGGAAAAAGTATCCATCAAAATTTATGTTGTGCTGTAATGTTCTGAAATGAAATTGAAATAGGATCAATTGAAATTATTGAATTGATCAATTGAAATAATTGAATAATTGTAATAATTTAAACAAGAGTAGAGAAACCAGAGAGCATAACACAGTAAAAAAAAATTCACACTGACTTGCACATGCCTTAAAGGCCCAGATTAATAGCCTTTTGCAGGTTTCAGATATGATCACATGGGGTTTTTTGATAGCACATTGGTTATCTGGTAATGAAAATGGTGTATGTCACACAGACCCTGAGTTACTGGTACTGCACTAAAGTTACATTGGTTTTATTAAAGTCCATGGGAGTAAACCACTTGCAATGCTATAATGTGGCAAAAAAATTCAAGCAGAATTTGGGTTGTATAATTAGTTTGGTTGGTTTTTTGGGGTTGGTTTATTTTGGTTTTTTTTTTTTCTGAGGTTTTTTGGAGTTTTTTTGGGGGAGTTGATTTTGGGTGTGTTTGAATAGGGTTTTTTTGGGAGGTGGCGCCAGGGGTGTTCAGTGGGGAGGGCTGGGGGATTTGGCTTTGCTTTGTCTGGAGCAATTGAGATCTAGTGTTGTTTTTCTTGTTGGGGGAGTAGCTGGGTTTTCCATTGGTTTAGGTGTTTTTTAATTTTTTTTCTGGTTTTCTTTCTTTTTTCCTTTTTTTTTTTTTTTAAATTAAATCAAGCCTGAAAAGAACTGCTCTAAATAGCCTGAAAGTGCAACTCAGTTAAGGACAATAAAAACCCAGGCACCCAGATGAAGTAGCTTCAGAGGTTAAAACCCAGGATCTATAATTTGCATCATAATGGGATCGGCTGTTTTGCACAACAAAGAAAAAGTCATAAAGCTGACGGGACTATTAGCCCCTTTTGAAAAAGCTACAAACCCCACTATTAGCATGCAAATAAATATTTTCTAGAAGCCTGATGGTGTGAGAAACACTTCTCAGTGGTAACACAGGGACCATATTGTTCCGGTCTGGTGCTGAGGCACTTTGGGGTAGTTTCCAGATAATTCTCCATACCAGCTCTAGTGTCACCTGTTAAAGGGGAGATCTCAGACTGGCTTCTGAACAACGGCTGTACCTTCACCTTAATTTCAACATAAGGTTACCTTCCTTGATAGCAATGCTGGATTATGATAACTAGATATTATTTACCTACAACTTTTGTGCATTATACCCTGCACTTCACAGAGCTGGGACTTCAAAATGGCCAAGTGACCTAAAATTATCAACGCTATACAGAACAAGAAACATGGAATCATAATAGTTTGGGTTGAAAGAACCTTTAAAGGCAAAACCTGCAATGAGCAGGGACATCTTCAACTCAATCAGGCTGCTCAAAGACCTGTCCAGCATGATCTTGAATGTTTCCAGGGATGGAACATCTGTAATTCCTGTAGGTGACCTGTTCCAGTGTCTCACCACCATCTCAATAAAACACTTCTCCCTTATATATAATCTAAATTGACCTCTTTTAGTTTAAAAGCATTACCCCTTGTCCTGTTGCAACCTATCTGATACAAACTGTCCCAATCTTTCCTAAAAGCTCCCTTCAAGTACTTAAAGCTTATCATGAGGTCTCTCTGGATCCTTTTCTTCTCAAAGCCAAACAACCCCAGCTCTCTCAGCCTTTCCTCATAGCAGAGGTGTTTCAGCCCTCTGATCATCTTTGTGGCCCTCAACTGCGAGGTATACCAACTCAAAACACCTGCAAAAAGCTCTTGTGCAAATGAAGGAGTAACACACAACGCTAGACAATGCTGATTTGCCTGTCCATCAAATGATGAGTTCCACTGTAACCCTCTAAACAACCACACTGGGTGGTGTCAGAAACCAGGAAATTTCTCTGGGTACCCTGGAGGACTTGAGACCCTGACAGGGGGCTCAGAGACCTTGGCATGGAGTCAAAAACACCCGTGCCTTCAATTTTAGCACTTGGAAAAAACAATCACCAACTTTGTATGAAGATGTACAAGCCACAAGAGTTTGAATAGAATGTTAGTGAGTTTATCACAGGGTGAAATGTAGAACTTTGGGGTTTTTAGAATGGGGGTTCAGGAGGCAAGATGGAGGAATCTGAGTGTGTCCAGTCTTCCTCCTTCTTCTTATTGGCCTCCATCTTCTGCTGTGATGGTGGAACTTTTGGATTGGTTTAGGGTAGAGACAAACTGTCTAACATAGGTGATTGGTATTGGAAAATTATTGTAAATAATGTACACATAGTTTCTAGCATAAAAAGATAACACTGCCTCGAGAGCAGGCAGTGCCTCAACCCAACCTGCCGGACAGGCTGTGGCGGGTCAGAGAAAGAATGTTATAGATAACATTAAATAATAAACAGCCTTGAGAACGAGAACAGAAGAATCTTGACTCCTTCTTCAGCTTCCAGGCTGGGAAAAGAGACTACCACATCTCGGGGTCATCATGACCACAGAGACCCCTGAGAGCGTGGCACAGAGGTAACCAAGCATGAAATTCTCATTGTTTCTGTTCTCTCTCTCACGCACAGAGCAGCGGCACAGGAGGCCAGAAAAAGCCATGATGGTAACCTTCCTCTTCCAGCCAGCTCTCCTATTGGAAACCACCAGTGTACCACTGCTCTGAAGCACCACGAGGAAAGGAATGGAAATTGCTCAGGCTAAGTCTTCCTCCTGGCACCATTCCCTCTGCCAGTAGTTCACACACCCCCTCTGCCACAGGGGAAGGATATATAAAAGCCCTTTCACTGCCAGCAGTAGACACACTTTGAGTGCTTCCAGGGAAAATCTCGCCCTTGTTTCTGAGTGTACAGCTCTTGCTGTAAGCAACGGACCTTAACACTTTCAGCAGAAGTTGTAGTCAGCTCATGAGTGCTTTATACATGAAATGAATGTCTGATGCATAAGACTGACACAGGTTCTGGAATCTGGACACTGACATGCTCTGTGTTCTGTCTGCAGCAACAGGTATTTTTCTGCTCTTGACTTTGAGGGAGTGTTGCTACCAAGGAGATAGTTAAGTTTATTCTCAACAGGATTATCCTTCTGTCCAGGTTAAGAAGGGTGCCAGCCTCATAACAGGTGGTGAGCTGTGGACACCTGCTCTCTTGGCAGCAGAGCAAACCCATTACTTTGTTCACACCTACTAAACAGCCACCTAATGGTAATGCCATGCAGTCACCACCAATGTGAACTCACACTAATGTCCTAAAGTGAAAAGACTCCACAGCTCTATATCAATCCTCCTGGGCAGTTAGTTACCTCTCCCTCCACCCAACTTGATTTGGATATTGGATTGGAATGCTGGAAAAAAATGTCTGTCACTTTCTCTATGTAGGTAGTGTAGGCTGTAACACTGACTATAAGCTACATGTTGGCAGGAGAGTATAGTAACGACACTTTTTGTTATTAACAGCTGGATACTTCTATCCTCAAAAATTCCAAAGATTTCCAGTTGTGGTTATTTTCAAGTGTTATTAAAAAAACCCCTCCTTTGCTATGTATTGCAGTCATGCAGACAGGAGTAGCATTTCATTTCTTAATATCAAATTAATTCTATTTCTACCATTAATTATATTATTACATTGAAAATAATTCAAAATTAGCACTTGTTGCCCTCAGAAGCTGCAGAAACTTTCAAAATATATGTACAAATATTTAACCATCATGAGAGCTTCTCTTAAGTCCAGCAAATTTAGCCTGTAAGCAATAAGCAATAAAGTTAACACTACATTTTTCTTTCTGTGTTTAATAATATAATACAAATAACTTAGCACATTTTCCCATCTTTCTAAGGGAGTATATGCCCTGACTGTAAATGTATAAGCTATTGCATTTAATTTCATTTTGGACTGAGAAAACAGAGATAAAACTGAGCTGAAATTCAGTAAAATTTTTCCGTCATGAAGAAGTTTCCATAAGAAACTTCCCTTAAAGCATGCTTTAAAATAAAATTGCCACCTGAGTAATTCATTGTGCCTAAAACTTCACAGATGTCTTCATCCTGAGATCAACTTCAACTGGAATATTTTAACTGAATTATAACAAATAATAATAGGTGAAAAGGAGGCTTCTGCTGGAAGTACTATGGCATTTTGTCGCAGCAATAAAAACTGTAGGTATATCTTAGTCAGCTTCTGCCAAAGCAGCAACAAATTCTATGTCTCTCCAAAATCAAAATGAATACAGGAACTCTGTTGGCAGCAATATTAGACTGGCATTGTAAAAGTAAACAGAGACCCCATAGACCAAACCCACTGTTATTTCCACGCCATAGCAGAGAAGAGCAGTTTTGTCTCAAAAGATTCTCCTGGCACTGTTTCAGAACTGATATTTATAAGTTTGTACCATAAGTCAGAGTGCAAACTGCCTGTTTAATGAAATCTATTACACATCCTGGTCATCCAAACACCCTTTTTTTTCTTTTTTGGACATGCAGTCCCATCCCTTCTTCAGTCTTGAGGAAAGTGGGGAAAAAAAAAATCCAAAAAAACAAGCAAGCAAACAAGCAAGCCCCTTCCCCCCCAAACAGTAAAAAAACCCCAGTATTGGAACCATACCTGTTCTCTTGAGCACACCGTATTCTGCAGCCTTCCTTAGGGATCACCAAGCCCAAATGCATCCTCAGCCTACAATTGGTGGGCCCTGTGTGGGGCCAGACATGAGTCCCTGGGTGCATGATAGAATATTTGATCTGCAAGAAGAGAAAGGCACATTTTTTAACACATTCCATTTCACAACCATGCTACTGGGAGTCAGGACTTCATTTAGTCTCATCCTTGGTGATGGGTGAAAAGTGCAATGCCATCTTTTGTTTGAGTTTCAGCAGAAATTCTCTCATTTAATACTACAAAACATATGTCTTACGGTGTGTGTGTGAAACCAGGGGTGGGTTTGTGTGTGAAAGTACACAATTTTAATTTTACTTAACCAGTATTCATGTTTCTGGCTGAAAATAATTCTGTCTACAGTCAGAAAAAATACCTTCTTTCCTATGGAAAGATTTAAAAGGATGGACAATAGGAGACACAAATCTGTGTTCATCAGGCTGGCCAGCCCCTCTCAGATGACATGTCTTTGGAGGTCACTGTCAGCTTTGGCTGTAGCAACCCTGAGAAGGTACAGTTCAAGATGAGAGGATGGAGAAAGTAAAAAAGCAGAATTACTACCCACAGCTCAGGAGAGCAGATTTGGTCTTACTCAGGGATCTGCTGGGAAAAATCCCATGAGAGAAGAGGGGTCTAGGACAGATGGTAGATTTTTAAGTAGCACCTTGTCCAAACTCAATAATTCCTATGCTCAGGAAGCAAGGTAACCCAGAAAAAATGAAACACAAAAAGGAAGCATACAGGAGGTGGAAGCAGGGTCAGGTCACCCAGGAAGAGTGTAGAGACAGTCTCTGCAAGGGCAGGGATGAGGCTGGGAAAATCAAAGCTCTCCTGGTGCTGAATCTGGAGATAGGTTTGAAGGGTAACAGCAGAGATTCCTACAAATATCTCAGCAATAAAAGGAAGTCTAGGGAAAACATGCCCAGCTACTAAACATGACAGAATATCTGATGACAAAGGACATGGAAAAGGCTGAGGCACTACATGTCTTCTCTGCCTCAATCTTTGCTGGTCTGACTGACTTTCAGGAGTGCAGGCACCTGAGACCAGTGAAACATACTGGAGCACTGATGATTGATCTTCTGTGGATCAGGTTAGGGAGCATTCAAACAAACTCAACAACCTGTTCATGGGTCCTGATGGGATCCATCCATGAGGCCTGAGGGAAACGGATGATGTGAATCCATACATAACCCAGGCAGTCTTTGAAAGGTCACTGCCAAGGGTATAGGTCCCTGAGAACTGGTAGAAAGGAAATGTTCCTATCTTCAAGAAGGACAAGTAGAATGGCCTGAAGAGCTACTCTCTAGTCAGCCTCACCTCAACCCTTGGAAAGGTGATGGAGCAAGAAATCCTGGAAACAATTTTCAAACACATGAAGGAAAAGAATGTACCTGGGTGTAGCCAGTAAGGGTTTATGAAGGGGATTCTGTACTTTACCAGCTTTCTGTGGTGAGGTTTCTAGCTTGGTGCATATTGTTTATCTCAACGTTAAGTCTTAGAACAGTTTGCCATAAACATCCTAATCAACAAAGTGAGGAAATAGAGTCTAGATAAGTTCCCAGTGAAGAGGATTGAAATCTGGCATTTAAGCCAGGCTCAAACAAGTTATAATCAGAGGCACAAAGTCCAGCTGAAGGCCACTCATCAGAGGTGCATCCCAGGGCTCAGTACTGGGTCTAGCACTGTTTAAGAGCTTCACAGTGACTCAGAAGATGGGACAGAGTGCATCCCCCTCAGCAAGTTTGCAGATGATAGAAAATTGAATAGGAATGGCCAATGACCAATTGAATAGGAATGGCCAAATGGCCAACACTACTTTTTCTTTTTTTTTCCCCTGCCTTTCATAAAGACCTTGGCAGGAAGGAGAAAGGAGGAAACACAAATCTTAAAATATTTGACAAAAAGCAGCATAAAATTCTGCACTAGGGAGGCATGCACCAATACAGGCTGATGGACAACTGTCTGGAAAGCACCTTTCTAGAAGGAGAGTGTGGGGTCCTCACAGGGGGGCCTTCAAAGGGTCCTCACAGCCCCCAAATTAAACAGGAACCAGCATTGCAGCAAAGCCACCAAAAGCTTCCCGGACTGCAGTATGGAGAGCTCTGGCAGCCCACTGAAGGAGGTTATCCTTCCCTCTTGAGATGTCTTAAATGTTAGACCCAGTTCTGTTCTACCTGCTGTGAGAGACATGGACACACTGGAGCAGGTGAAGGGGTACAAAGGGGATTAAAGGATGGGAGGATCTAACATACAAGGGGAAGCTGAGGTAGGTGGAACTGTTCAGCCTGGAGAACATAAGGTTCAAGGAAGGATCTTATCAATGCATTTAAATACCTGATGAGAGGAGTGAAGAAGGCAGAGGCAGGCTCTTCTCAATGGCATCCAGGGAAAGGCAAAGAGGCAATGGACACAGATTGAAACACAGGAAATGCCATTTAAGCATAAGGAAACACTTTTTTTTACTGCACACAGGAACAGGTTGCCCAGAGAGGCAATAGAATCTCTGTCCTCAGAGGCATTCAAAACCTGGCTGGACACAGCAACCTGCTCTAATTCATCATACTTTAAGCAAGGGTAATCTCCACATGTCCCTTCTCACCTTGACCTTTTTGATTCATTCTACAACAACTCGGGGTACAGGAAGCATGAATAATGCATGACAGTGATGAGATGCATTTTCAACTGGGAAATCTGCACATTTGGCTGGGACAGAGTAGTTTTGGTAAATGTTACAGATTAAGGTGTTGCATGCTCTCCAGCTGTTAACAGAGCCAGCAGAAGAGTGTGTGCCTCTTGTCTGAGGGTTTTTTTTGTGCCTCTAAGCTGAGGTTTCAGCTTACTGGCAGTTTCTTACGACAGCAAGTGATGAGCTCCAGTGGCTGTGGTGAACAGAGATCCTCCCACCCAACTCTGCTACACTGTGCTGTGCTAGACCCTAACACAATGCAAACAACTGGTGATGGAGGATGCTCACTAATAGCTGAGCTAAACAATTCTGTAATGCTAATATGCCAGCACTGAACATTGATTGCTGTCATGTACATCATCTGCCCATGCAGATCAGTCTGGGTATGTCTGTCAATTATATCTGCCTGCTGTGCTCAAGTGCTATAGGTAAATTGTTCTAAACTACCAATGAGTTGTACTATGGCTGCAATGTAAGAAATGTCCAGAATTAAAACTAGCTGTGATCCTTTTAGTTTACTGCTATTTTTAAGAAGAATGTTACAATTTTGATCACTTTCTATTGTTCTATAGTGTCTCAGCAGCACTGAGCAGGTAGTTGACTATTTTACATTTCATTTATCTTTGTCACTACATGAGGTGACCAAAGCATCCAAATAGTCTATCCACCACAGAATTCCTTATTTCCTGATTGTGTTTGTTCCCATTGCTTACCGGTGCTTCCATACATGACTAGGGATCAGCTGATTTAGGTTCATTTTAGCAGTAACGTCTGAGTCATGGCTAGGATAAAACCAAAATCCCCATGGCATCTCATAATAGTGGATGTAAAACTTTAAGACTTCTAGAGCACAACTTTTCAGATAATTTTACATTTATATGTTCAAAACATGTGACTACAGCTACAGCTGTAAATATACAACATGTCTGCAAACCATATGATGGTGATAACGTGTAGGGCACCAAGAAATTATGAACAAAACAGTAGCTCTCAAACAGAATCTTCTCTCAGGGAGGGATCCACTTTGGCTCTGGATGTGACTGAGGGCAGTTTTCTTGTAGCCACATCGAGTGTGATGACTTCTAATCAGTTATATTCACCATAACCTGCCTTTGCAACCAATCCATGGAACATCAGCTTTTGTTCATTCCCAAAGCAGTAGCCACCCAGTGCAGTTCTGCACATCAAAAGCAAGGGACTGGTCAAAAAGATGAACACATACACTCAAGGGTCTGAATTAGGGCTACATTAGCACTGTGCTTTTCAACTTTTGCATCCTTAATTTTGCCATGTGAAGGATATTCTCACGTAGTCATTGTAGACAAAATATAATAACTTGGAAAAAAATGAAAACTTATGTCCTACACAACCAGTGCATGTGCATTGACTTATACAGGTCTACTGCACGATTAAGTGAGGTTTACTGATAGCTGAATAGTCATTGTAGGCACTTGAAACAAATTTTGTTGGCGCCCACAATCATGGATGTAAAATTTCTTTCCTTCACCTTCAGGAAAGAAGCATGTGGCAGCACTATTTGGCTTCCACAATGTGATTCTCCCTCTGTCTAATGCAGCCAGGCTGTAGTCATGTAAAGTTACGTTCAGATCAGAAAATAAAGCTCAGGTTAGAAGGGACCTAATCCAACCTCCTGCTCAAAGGAGGTTAGGCTATGAGTCAGATCAGGTCACTTCAGGCTGAGGTTTAGTAATGCTTTACTTATTGGTTGACCCATGGCAAATAACTACTTACCTGCCATGAGCTCCCAGGAAACACAAGGTAAAATGGCTCAGCTAAAGAGTCCACAGAAAGACTTCAGCTAACATATTTCACCTGGTATTTGCTGACAGTTAAAATAGGGCATATTTTTGTTATTAAGTTTATCGTGTGCTTGAGGCATCATTAAATATACCAAAATTGTGCATTCCTCTATACGTGTCCCTCTATTCCTCAAAATCACCTGCTCCCAGCATTACGAATTTGCAAAAATGAAGAAATTTGCCAGGTACCTGCCCTCTTCTGCAGCCAGTAGCTTCTGGGAATCTTTCCAATAAAGCACATGTTTTCGGAACACTTTTACAAGCATTCTCATTTTTTCTTCCTAGTGAAAATAATGGATAGAGCATTGGTAAGAGCAATGAATGAACATTTCCATTTTCTGCTTTGCAGGACAGCAACAAAGCTGCCAAAGACCTGACACTGAGAGGCAGGTAAATATTACTGTTCTCATTTTAGGACTGTGCAACATAAGTACCCCCATGTTGTAATATCATAGCAGCCTACACATTTTACTTTTACATTATTTGTGAACACTGGGATTTCTACCATTAAAAACTGTTATTTTAAGCATACAATCACTAATGTGGATGCATAGGAAAAAATATTTAAAATGCCCCCAGTATCATAAAATTTCAACACCAGATTATATTTTGATATAAATTTGCTTTTAATATTTTATTTTACAGTACTCTCTCATACGTGGAGTTTTATAAGAATTTAAGGTCATTCCAAGAGTTGGGCCTCCCAGTGCACAGCTCATGGGCAGGGCAGCAGGCTTATTAAAGTCATATTCTTTTTGCTCATACCATTTCTGAATGACAGAGCTCCCATGGCTGGCAACCCAGAACTGAGGATGTGCCTTCTCCCAGTCCCCATCTCCCCTCAGGCTTACCTCTACTATGCATTACCAGGTAAAGGGTTGGCAGCCTCGCTAGAAGAGGAGTACACTCATTGAACAGTTACCATACTCAAGGGACCCTTAGAGGTATTTGGGGACAACATGGTTTAGAATAAAGAATTCCTACTCATTGTCACAGGGGTCCTGAGCACTGTTTTATCTATTCCCTTCCTCTGTACATACTGATTACAAAAACAGTTTCAGAAAAAGCTGTGTCGATACTCCTTATTACACTATGTTAATCTGAGATCATGAAGTTGAGGAAAGAGAAGAAATACAGAATGTTTTACCTTGTTGCCATAAGGTAAACTGGCTCCAGTCTCCTTTTTCCCGTAGGTTCTCATCTTCAGGCAGGAAGAGGCTTCGTTTTTTATCCATCACAGCAAGACCCTCATCCCGAATGAGCTTCCAGTTTTTCTCTAAGGACTGTTGTGAGAGCCATGTTACTGCACTGAGAAACTACTGTGTTTGGCTTTAGTACCATTTTTATTTTTTCCTGCCATTATTAGCTTTTCCAATATGTTTAAAAGCAATAAAAGAAAGTGTTTGTCATTATTATCAAGTTGCTTTAAATTCTATTCCCTTCTGACATGTTAAGGCAGGAAAAATAACTTTCACACCAGTCTTCAGATTCAATTACATTGGGACTGTAAGTTTTCAACAATATCCAGCCTCTTTGCAGACCAGGCCTCACTTTGACTTGCTTTTTGATGAGCCTAAGGGCTCTTTAAGTGATCATTTTGCATTGCAAGCTAAATGTATTGATCTTCCTAAATGCTGTGCATGTGACCTGGAATCATTCCTGCAACTGGAAAACTACTTACATAACCTGGAACTCCAGGTGCTGGCAGAACATTATAGGCCAAAGAGGCCAAATTTAAACGCACCACTTGAGTTGAAGTTTATGACTGAAACCTTCAAAAAGGCTTGCTGAGATTCGCTTGCAGGTGTTGATGCTATTGCAAAAGTCAACAACTTGAAATGCCAGGTGATCATTTATGGACACAACGATTGAGAATGTGTGAGCTGCCTAACACTTCATACATACAAACTCACAAAATAGCAGAATTAAATTTTCTGTTTTCTGCTGCCTTAGGACATTATATTTAGAGAAATCAGATAGCTTAGAAAACCTTTTATTCTACCAATAATAAGTCATTTTAATGTTATAGCAATATAAATTGAAAACCCACAGTATAACAATGGATCTGGATAAAAGTAACTTCAATTTCCCAGCAGCTTACTTTTCTCACTAAACCTTACTTTGGGTGAATAGTTTTCATTTTTCCTTTGTGCTCTTGAACAATGCATTTCTGTAAGACATTTTCAATCCATTTCACACTGAAATAAGCTAGGGTATGTTCCCACACTACCTCCTTATATGATGAGTAAAAGGTGATATAGGTGCTAGGTGATATAAGTGCCCCCTTTTAGTCTTAAAACTTCATATATTTATTAGCCATCCTCATGCAAAATAAACAGTTACATTTTCCACTTGAGTTTTTTTTACTTAAAGGAAAAGTTGTTCTGACAAAATTGTTTTATATTGCTAGATCATAAAAGGCTCAACAAAGCAAACTTTGGCTAGAATACATTGCCTATAATGCACCTACTTTCTCCCACTAGAACAATTTTAGCTGGCTAAAATGTATGAAAATATGGAGTTCACTTCTGTTATTACAGTAATCTCTATCATAACAAATTGTTTTTTTCTCTCACCTCCCAAAAAGTGGGGAAGAACACTTATTTTTCCTAGTGTATTCACATTATTCTCCCTTATTGACAGTTTCTATAACATTCGTTAAACAGCTAGCATCAAGTAAAAATGCAGAGGGCTGTTTTGGGGTTGATTTCTTTCTTTAGAATATCTTTGGAAAACTGACTTTTCCAAAAAGCATAAGCTACAAAAAAAGATTGAAAATTTCCACCTAATCAGAGATGTATATGAGAACAGTGCTGCTACTTATTCAGCACTACCCTATCTACAAAAGGAAATGCCAGCTTGGGTACCTGGTTTTGCACTGGCTGAAGAAAAAGAAAAGAATAACCTACACTCGCACCAGCCTCAATTTAAAGTGATATAGAGCAACAAAACTGGAAAACGTCAAAGATATTCCAAGTTCTTCTGTGCTTCCTCAAACTCCTCCTACTTCCTCAGCTGAAAAAGGTAAGAGGGAGCATTCATCCATGAAGACACATGAAGAGCACTGGTGGTCCAAGGCCTTGTAGGCAACAGCTGCTCGGTCACCTCTACTCTCTGTCAAATGCCACAGGTTGAAGGTCAACCCATAAAGGTGAGTGTTTGTCCTTGTGTTTAAAGGCTCCCTCCCCAACATGTTAGATACAAATTTATTTGAATACATCTCATCAGTTTTGAGTGAAATCCTCAATGGTTTTAGACATAAATTGCTCAGATACCAATAGGGTTTCTGTCCTGAAAACATAGACCCCCATCTGTAAAACACACTGACAGTGCTTTATAATGACCAACAGACAACTCCTAGGGAGAAATAAAGTTGGGAATTCAAACACCACCCAGCCTTGGTCTCCCTGATACTACAGACTCTCAGGGATATCTTGAACAGTAAGAACACAAAAAAACATTCAAGCATGTTTAAGTCCAGGACTTGGACTTACAGCTCCTGATCTAAGAGCTGGTATCTGCAGGAAAAAAAGTCAAATGTACTTATGCCTCCATGATATGCAAGGATTCAAGCTCCAGGTTAGAGCAAAAAATTAATATTATATTTGGTGCAGTATCCTGATTACAACTGAAAAATCAGGAGGCAACAACCACTGGGAGCATATGTACTTGTTTGCTAGCAGCTGATTCCCATAAACCTCCATATGGCTTTTTAAATACAGTTTCTAATAACAATTGAAGTTTACAGTTGCTGTACATCTGGCAATAATGTTGATTTTATTTAAATAGGGATTGTTTAATATTGGAGGTTTTTATGTGAGACTATTACATTGAAAGTATCCTTACTCTGTGCTGTGAAACCATTCCAAAGCGTGGTTATAAATGACTCAGGAAGAGATTAGAGGTGGCTACCCCTCATGTGAGGCATAACTACTGACCACACATCCATTTTAATTCACTGAACTATAAAATAAAATCGTGGTGAAGAGTTTAATGTACTTCACTTTGTTATTGAAGCAGAACAGGAAAGCATTCACAATCAGTTACCACATCTCCACTGGGTAACGCTGATAACTTCCAAGCAAGGGGCAGTGTTTTAAACTGTTCAAAATAGATTCCTTGCACCCATCCAATCACTCACAGAGCTTAAACCTCAGCACTTGTATGCATCATCTTTGCTCTTTTCAACACAAGGCACCCCTTAAAGCATCCAACCACACTTTAAATACACATTTCAATTTAATTTCTCCCTTGCCTATGAATGTTTAGCTATTATTACCAAAACCATTAAGGCCCAGCTGTCAACCTATGGAAAATTATAAAGATATGTGCAGTTGCTAATACTTTCATTGTCTATCTGCACTTTTCTTGATGCAGATGAAAATTTATATAATAAAATCTAATCCATCAGAGAAAAGCAACAATACAAGATCTACTTTAATCAATCAGTAAATTGTAGTAAATTATTGGCAAAGCATCATCTGGGTCCTTTCCAAATGTCAAAGGACACAACATGCAGAAAGGACAAAGTTAATTAAGTCATTGCCTACTCATTAATTTCAGACCAGTGGAAAGTCTCTAGGATCCAACACCATTGTATCTCTTTTATTATTTTTTTAAATGAGCACCAGAATAGAATAATGCTATAAATGAGGTTCTACAGAAGGTACTGGAGAAAGATGCAATGACTCAGTAGACTGGCTGAGGAAAGCTAATCATTCCAAGGGAAAAGGATGGGTTTTCAAAGATGAAAGTAAGGTTTCCTTTCAACTGATGTCAAAAGAGGAAGACAGTTTCTTGAATTCCCAGATCCAAAGGCCTAAAATGCCTGTAAATCAGAAACATTAGCAGAACATCTCTACATAAATGACTCACCTCACCCTTCCTAATATAAAGGTTTATATGTTCTTCTCCCTGAGAAATCAGGTGCCTCTCCCTACTCTTTCAAGGAAAAACATTAAGACTCCGTGAGATACAGAGAGATTCAAAACTCCACTTCCCTTCAGCACAGTTCCACTAATTAAGATCTACAATGTCCTGAGAAGTGTTACTGAGATATTCTCAGTTTTCCCTGCTTCCTCCCCCCAAAAAAAACCAACCCAAAACCCTCTTCCTTAAGACATCCCGGCAAACAGGTAATATTAAAAGAGATAAAGTATGAGATTGTCTTTTTTTAACCTTACCCACCAGGAAGTTAAGCATCAGGACCCATTTTTTAAGTAAAGCAGTAGGACAGTTAACACCAGAAAAGGAGACATGACATCCTTAGATGGCTATTTAGCATTGTAAAAATGAATCATCCCATGGAAATACCCTTTTCTTTCACTTGCAAACAATGCCACTAGTATGGACAGTATGTCTCAGTCTGCATGATTACAGCTAGTTAAGCTGAATGCCCCTCAGAAGGAAGTCATTAAACTGAGAATACTGTTAAAAGACAATTTTCTCTTTAGACTTTCTGTGGAAGAAGCAAGGCAGTGTCAAAATTCACATCTCCATCTCTAGGCCCAAGAAACTAGATGACCTTTCATAAGAAAATCAGGCCAGGTCTGTGCTGTAAGGCGTCACTGACCACAGCTGTGCTGGTTAATGGAATGAGCCAAAGAGAGTTCAGCCTTACTACTGCCCCAGCCCCAAATAAATGCTCAGTTAGCATTATTAAGATACCAAGTTATTGGTATAAATAAAGTTCATTCCCATTTAACAAGCAGTGAAACTCAAAGAGAGAGTCAGGGCCTCCAGTGCTGTGTACAGTGTCAATGTACACAGTATATATCCATATTGAATTCTACTACAGTGATTTGGAAGCATTTCCCACACAGACAGAAGGGGAATGTAATGAAATGAAGCAGTAGGAACTAACTGCTGATTGGTTTCTGCTTTGTGAGAAGGGGAAATAATTTTTTTAACTAAAATATGTACAGAAGTTGGAGTACTTCAGAAATTAGAAAGCTAATGTCATCAATAATGTTTTGCTGCTTCTTGAAGAATACTACCTCTAGTCTTGCTTGCAGCTATGTAATTAGAATTGAACCCACTTTCTTTCAAAACTTCAAGTACTTTCTTGAGTTACAAAAAAACCCCAACACTACAAATATTTCTCCTGATGCATATAACTACATTTTGGCTTTATACTTTAAACTGTGAGTGTTGTCTTAAAGATCTTACTGCTCCCAAATTATGATACCTGTGCAAGTAAATTACCAGCCACAATTTAACTTAGATTCACTGACATTGCTAATAAACATGTACCACCAAATTATTGGAATGAAAAGGTATTATTGAATTCCAGAGAGACAGCTGTACTGTGGAGGTCAGGGGTGAATTTTTATCCTTGCTAGTTTTCTGAGCAGCTCTTCTAGAAGCCACTCAAGATGCTGATCCAAACCAAGGCCTCTATATATGGCCTGATTCATCTGAAAAAAACCCTTCAACATGAAGCTCTGGCCATTTTATAACATCAAGAGAATTCTTTCACCCTTCAAAGCTGACTCATGCCAAAGGTGAATGGATGATTGCCTTCTGTGACAGGAATTTGAAAGGTTTACGTGTAAGGAACTGTAAAACATCACTGCGTGTAGCTCTAAAACACTAATCAAATCATATTCATACTTTTTGTTTGACAGAAACATATTAAGAAGTTCCAAGTTTCTCCATATCTTTTATGGCAAGAAGCAGCCATTCCCCACATACCTCAAGAATTAGTTCAATTTGAGCACATTTTATGTGCTAGCCCATAAAACTCACTGCTTTTTTGGTGTGGCTGAGATCACATTGGAGAATCACAAGTTAATCTAAATTTCTAGCCTTATTTTTGTTGCCATCAAAAACATAACAATAAGCAATCTTCCTTTTTAAATTACTTTTTTTTTTTAATAACCATCCTTCCATAGTATTTTTTTTAAACATGCTATGTAACTAAGTATAAAGAAACAATCACTCTGAAGAAATTTATTCCTTACAAATATATGTTTTTGATTTCAAATAATTTATCCATAATGGTTTCTCTAAACCACACACCAATAATTGAACACACAGGAAAAAAGGCTCTTCCTAGTTTTTTTGGAATTATTATTAGAATTGTATTAAATTAATAAAAATCAATGTGATTTTGGAAATAAAAGCTATTGTTATGAACAATAACCATACTACTTGCCTTGCATTAAATAAGTAAAAAATCTTTTAAAGAATTTAAATTCAGCATTATTATCTTTTGTTAAATCCATCACTTTCTCTTGTGCAATTAAAAGCTTCTAAAGTCACTAAATATTACACAAGGGCTCAAAAGCACAGCCTTTCCTGACTAATTAAAAATTCACAATGGGTATTCCAGACATCACCAAATTGTGCTGTCATTTTCCACTTGAGATGTTACATTTGTCTACCATGCAAATTTTGCATTTATTAATAATTTCAGTCATCCTGTTCCCATTCTCAAATTTGAAAGTGTCTAAGCATATTTTATAGTATCTTATTTAATTCTTGTGCTCAGTCTGACAGTGCTGTCTGGAATTCACAGTCAGTAGTTCTGACCTTATTGATTAGCATTTTCTCTGCTTAATAACTGAAAATATAGCTGTAATTTTAATAAAAACAAAAGTATAATGAAGCCTTACCTTCACCAGTTCTGTATAGCCAGTTTCCCTTGCTGTCCACCAAGGCTGAGCTTTCAGTCCCTTGACATTGTAGAGGGAGCGCTGCCAAACTGATGCAAAGTGACCTCTTTGGTATCCAAGTTCATACCACTTGTATGCCTGAAACATTGTAGTTGTAAACAACCAAATTCATATCAGCCAAGCTCCTACAGGGAAACAGTAACACTTCCTGGCAAGACAGGAGACTGTCTCTTCAGATGTTGGGGATATTCTTTTAATGAAATGTACTAATGAATACTTTAAGGAAAAAAAAACACAAACAAAAAACCCCAAATAACAAAATTGATCAGTTGGCCAAGAGAGTCCAGTCCAACATTAACAAAATGGGATAATCTTCTCACAACCATTCACATCAAATATGGGCTGGTAATTCATGCCCTTGGACTTGGAATATCCAATTGTTTCTCATCTTATTCAATTTCAATTTCTCTGTTTCAATCCTCTACCTACAAGTGAAAGATGACGTCTTCTGCTGCCAGTGGAGATGCTGTGATGATGAAAACAATGATGACTTTGCAGACCTAAAGTGTTAATTATCTAATACTTAAATGCATCTGAGTTTCTTCAAATATTTTTCACCACACCCTAATTGATCACATGACAGAAACCTGATGAAGTTAATACTGGACCTTTTCTTGTCTTTACTCTCCCTTTACACAACTTGTTTTACCCCTGCATAGCAGCAAAGAAAGAAAATGAGATTCTTGGAAAAAAAAGATCCAGCATTTGTAGTACTGTGAGAAACCACATCCAGAGAAAGTTACACAGAGCTGCCTCCTTCCTGCCCAGCATTGCTGCTACAGCTGCCATATTTCAGACAACATAATTTAAAAAAAATCCTCCAATAAACAAAAAAATAAACACCCCCCCAAAATAAACAAACAAAAAACCCCTGAAAAATCCCAACCACAAAATAAAAAAAACCCAGGACAGCTAAGTAGGGAAATATGATAACAATCATTCCAGAGCAGAGGGACTGAGGCAGGCAGCAATCCCTGCCTTGAACAGAAACTGGCCAAAGTTCTCTTTGAGAGTCTGCAAACTTTCTTCAGGTTTTTGAAAAATGTGGTACTCTGACCTTTATAACTCTCTCAAAGTATGGAGCAAAGTCTGCAACACATTGTTGCCCTACAGTATTTATCTGAAGTACAAAAAAGTAGTGTGGATGAACAGAATAACAGCAGTTTATATAATATATAAACTGTCATCTTTTTCTCCCTAGAGAAGCTCAGTAAAACTGTGCATGGGTCAAAAAAATAATAAGGTAATACACAAAGATAATACACATTCTTTAAATGCTGATGTTATCTTGGTTAACTTGGAAGCATTAAGATTTATAACATTTGTTCCCCAAAGTTAAAATACTAGCAAGATATCAGGTGATGGTTCATGCTCACTGCCTGCACTCAATGGCAGTGTCTGGAGTTAGCCCAAATGATAAGGGGAATTATTTGTTTCAGCCCCTGAGTGAGGAGTATGAATGTTGCTGCTCTTTAAGATACATCAGCTATTATTACAATGTGTAATACAATTAATTTTTGTTTATTAGAAGAATTGTGCTACAGAAATTGCCTTTATCAAGATGGAATAGGGTCAGGCTGCCTCACTCATCCTTTCCATTCCCAAGACTCAGTGAAAAATTTCTTTTCTCGTGCAGGTCTTGGCAGGGGAACATGGAAGCTACAACAGTGTAGCTCTTCTTTCCAGGACAGAAACTGTTTGAGATGCACCTAGTTTATACATCCTGTGTGAAGAGTGCTTTGTTGTGTAACAACTTCCACGGTTTTAATTTCTCTTTTCTTAAGCCAATATGGCATTTTATCAAATTATAGTTGGAAAGGGCATACTCAATACTGTTCCCCTCACATTTCCCAAGGCCACATTCATAATTCCTAATTTAGCTCTAATAGATGAATATCTCCCTTCAACAAACCTTCAGTGATAGCAATTTCACATCTAACTTAAATATTGATCTGTTTCCTTGATTAAATCTTGAAATTCAGCAAGTCTAGCAAGGTCAGTGAGAAAAATTTAGCTGAACAATGGACTTTCCACTGCTAAATTTAGAAGTCTCCTCTATCCTAAGAAGTTCATTTGTCATTAATTAAACTTTTTCCACAGCAGTTTTGGCCATTAACTCCATAAACATTAACACATAATTATCCTGGGGTTAGAGATGCTGTACTTTAATTACACCTGCATGGTATCTTTATTCAAACAAACGGCAATGGGATGTTCTAGGCTCAGCAGCTCAACCCAGAATGTGCCATGGAAATGTACAGGGATTTGAGAGAAGGAGACAGAGCCAGATAG
This sequence comes from Euphonia xanthogaster, assembly GCA_034509185.1. Classification (NCBI taxonomy): domain Eukaryota; kingdom Metazoa; phylum Chordata; class Aves; order Passeriformes; family Fringillidae; genus Euphonia; species Euphonia xanthogaster. The sequence goes on from JAYDZK010000113.1 coordinate 115,726,048, forward strand.
AGTGTGAAAGCAGACTCTGTGTGTGCATGTGTTTCTAAGTAAAATGAAGTAAACTAATTCTCACTAATAAATGTACAATTAAAAAAAATGTCATTGGAAGAGTATTGAGGGAAGGCAATCTAGCTTAAAATTCAGATATTACATTCTAGATCTACTGTATGTATAAAGTATTGTAATAAAAGTTCCATGAATTATATAAAAAAGGTAAACTATTGAACTAGACTTGAGAAAGATCACATACAGTGGCTTCATCACAGCCCGCTTGTTTACAGTTCATACTGGAGAACCACTTACTGACTGGGCCATGGCACTAAAGGGGTCAGCATTTTTTACAGTTTTTTTGGTATTAATATTGCACACATTACTAGTTAAGTAATTAAAAAGCAGTGATTTTCATGGCTATTTCTACGCTGATTTTTAATGCTTATTCTCTTTGTATTTCCCACCTAGGAATAGGATTTCTTTTTTTGCTGTTGTTTTTAAATCCATGCCCATATTAAAGTACATGACTAATCAGTCTTCAAAAAAGGTCCTTTGCTCCCCTTCCATGAGTAGTGGAAAGTCATAAACTTAAATTTCACTTTTAATTTGATTTCAAATAAACAAAAGAGAAACTCTTACAGCTTCCAGCATCATATGTTTGTTTTTGCTGGCCACTCAACAGATACATAGGACAAATTTCTGTTTTCCTGATTGATTTACTAATTTAGTTATTGAGAAAATTTCATAACTCAGCCCACACATTCAGTCCTCTCATGATCCTCTTTTACCTCATACTCATTGGTGCTTCTTCCTTGGAAAGAAAGGAAGATTTACAAAACAGTGTTATACAAGAACTTCTATACAGTAATATACATGTAACTGATTCTTTTAACTCTCATTAAAATCTGTGCTGTAAGTGACATAAGCAGAACACAGTTTCTAGAAACATGTAAAATTCTTGTAAATTTTTAGTCTCTTGTTTCAAGCTGCCCTATGCCAGTTTCAACATTTTCAGTAAAATCTAAAGCAAGAGACGCTAAGAGATTGTATTGTAATGCCTACAACAGATTTTTTGCTGCTCATCATCTTGACTTCTACACACGGTGCTGGGTTGTTGTTGCAGTTGGACTACTCTTGTTTTCAACATTAAGCCCATCATTAAATGCTTTTCTGGGTTCTGCAGCCACTCACAGATTTAGATTTTAAAGTAAGAACATGTTAAACATGTACCTCTTTGTCTCCCATTCTCTGTAACGCATCACCCAGATGAAAATAAAAACGTCCATCATCTGTGCCAGGATCGCCAGATTCCAGTCCTTCCTAAAATTACATGAATAAATAAAAATGAAAGATATAAGAAAACTTACAGGACTTCTGAAAGAGTTCATTTGATTGCTGTAAATAGTCTGTCAATCCTATGCAAGAGACAGGCTACGAAACTAGGTAAAAAATGGAACCACCATGGTAACCTGGAACTTAAGCTGAATAGATACAATATGTCAGTAGAAAGTCATTGAGAAACTTTACCAGTTTTCCAAATCCCCCAGACTCTCCCTTCAATCCCTCCAAGACGAAGGAATATTCAGAGATGGATACTTGCCCTATAAACATATACACCAGCATTTTATACAGCTGGACCAAGGTTTTATATTTTAGTATTTCTTCCCAAACCTTCAGAAGTATACATAAGCCTTCTCTGGATTTTTCAGGAACCTTAGATTTGCAGCATACTACAAATCTCAAAGAATTTGAGGCTCAGAGCTCTGTACTTCAGGTTGACCATTAATAAAACAAATACTTGATGTTTAAGAATTGATGATTTCCAATGTACAAATTTGTTCCAGTCCATAGGTAGTGATACACCAGTATAACTCCAACAAATAGCTTAAGCAGTGATTTGTAATTAGCACACTTCTAGTCTGACACATTTTATACATTTCAATTCTACTGTTTGCTGGTAAGAAATTTACTATGGCTGAAAAAGTACCTGTAGATAAGGTATGCTCTCTGCTATCTTGTTTTCTGCCTTCAGGATGAAGCCATAATGTACTTTGGCAAAGCCATCATTTGGAGCCAGACTTAGAACCTGTTTGAGAGAAAATTGACTAAATACACCTGTATGAATCTATGCAAATTAACAAACCTGTGTACATAGTACTATTTAGTAATGCAATGGTATTTTTCTTCCATTACTGATTCTCGGGTAAACCCTTGGCTTGTCTGTGCTTTCTTTCCCTCATTCATTTTTGTGCTTTCTCCAGAAAAACCAAACTTTGAAGTCTCAGAAGTACAATTATTTCCACAGAAATTGCTTTATTTTTCACTTGTCCTTTTCTACACTCCTCTCTTGAGTTATAGCATGCTTCATTACAGAATTAAACCCACTATCGACACTTAAGTTACTTATTCCAGGTTGGACTAATCAGAAGGAAAGCAGCTACTCTTGAAAAAATCTGCAGCAGAAACATACCTGAAATAGCTTTAAGTTAGATTTCCAATGTTAGCAAATTAGTTTTTGCAAGAGAAAGTACATGAAGCATCACAACTACAATTCAGAAAGAAGCTGTAATGTAATGCCAGCATCATGAGATGGGGATGTGCAAACCCTGGAACACCAAGAGCACTCTCAGCACAGTGGTGAACTGCAGCACTCTCTGGAACAGTGTGCACTTTTCTGGCCATGACAAAGAAGGTAATAAAAAGTCTACTGCAGTAGTGACTCAATGTGCTTTCACACTAGAAGGTGATGCATAAATTATTCTTGCATGGTTGTGTGCTGCACTCTTTGACCAAGACCAAGCATGCTAAATTCAGCTAAAAGATTTTGTACCCTCAACAAGATTCAGATCATATGTGAGTTTACAAACTGGCTTAATTTTGCAGAAAAGGGAAACTCATGGGCAAATGTCCCGAGATGGATATTTAATGCGGACTGTGGAAGAGAAGGCTGTAGGAAAGGATCAGTGTATGGGGCAGTGTTTCAGGGGAAGGATGTGTGAAGCTGCCAACCTGAATTCCGGAACATGCACCCCCCACACCAGTCATATAATTTAAGTGCATTTGTCTTCCTCAGCCAAGAGCAAAAATTAGAGAGAATGTCTTGATCTACTTTTCAGCTCTGCATTTCTATGACGTACATATTCAATATCATTTGTAGCTCTATGCAATATCAATTACATGGTTAAGTTAATCTGTTTTTACATCTCTTCTTTCCTTAAAATAAGGGTGGACAGTTCTATCAGGATAGACCCTCAGCCCATGAGGATCATCACAGGAGCCTGGTAGGCAGTGGAATTACAGAGGCTGATATTCACTGAATGTCTAGACAGCTGCTAAATACAAAACCACAGACAGATGAGCAATTTCTCTTGCCTAAATCCATTTTTGAAGCTACTAAACTTATGCCGTGGATAAAATGCCTGCATACATTACAGTTATTTCCCTCTGCCTTTTCCAGTCACTGTCTGACATCACTTTTCAATCAAAATAATTACAAGCAAAATCATAAGAAGTTTTCTGGACCAATTTCTCTCTTTTCTCAAATCTTAAACACACCAACTACATCCAAGCAAAACCAAAAATCACAGCCATGAAGGCGCAAAATGTTATGAGTTTAAAATAGCAATATTTTACTTCTTTTCACAGAAAACACTTACTATGAAGGAACAAACAATTTGAGAATCTATTGGAAGTCCATAGCATGAGACATTATTAGGAAAAAGTAAGGATGTAGTAAGGATGAACTTGATCCCTAGTATAAGACTACACTACCACCCTCTGCATCCTATGGCTTTTGACTACGGGATTCTGTGTATAATTATTTTGATCCAAGAATCTGTACCTGCAGGGTGAAATGAAATGACTGACAGAAATATTTATTAGCCACATAATTTCGTTACAGTTTCTTTAACTATAGGATAAAGGTATCTGATTAATTAAGACAGAATGGAATTTTCTGTATTACGGTTCATTTAAACTATGCCGAGTTGCATTAAGGAATGATCTACATTCAGAGCCCCTAAAGAGAAGCAAAGAGATACAATCAGCAGAAATTACACTGGAAGTATTTAATGTAAATTGTATTACTCTGTTGCTGTTGCTGCGTGCAATATTAATTATGTTTAGAAATAAGTTTTACTAAACTGCTCATAGCCCATTAAATATTAATCATGAATATAGAAATTAACCTCTGGGGCTATCAGAGACTAATTAGCCATGGCAGAATACTGTGTTAATGTGGATATTCTGGTTTTGGTACCTGAGATAGCTCAATCAGAGCTGGCTTATACCCATCTCTATAATGCTGCACTGAACCATGCACACATGCCTCAGCATGGAGGCAGAAAAAGAGCTATTAGCTGAGTAACCAGTCTTAAAAAGTTCTCTTTTACTGTGTTTTTTTATAATCTGTGGATGTTTGAACCAGGACTACTTTTAAAGTTATGTTCTCTTTGAAAATAGAAAGAGCACTGAATTCCACTAGGATTATCCCTAACATTATGTTTCCATGTCCCTAAGTGAATTCAAAAGAAAACCATTTAATATTAGAGGCAAAACAGAGATCCTCTCCAGCTTGGACACCATTTTCCATCTGTGGTGCAGCAAAAAATTCTGGCAAACACAAACTAGAAAAGTGTATTTTGGGCAAGTTATACTAAACACACTACAGTTGGAAGCAAAAAACTCTCTTGGTCTGAGGTTCAGTGCTAAAATGTAACAAATTTGGAAAGAAAAATAAGAATTGACTGGCAAATAAATAAACTGGCTATTAAATGCAAAGCATAGCAGAAAGTTTTCATCTAGGATTCCCTGGGCTTCTATTTAATTCCTTGGAGAGGATGCAAGCTTGGGTTAGTCTGGTCTGAAACGACATGTACTGGGATCCCATGTAGGGAACAGCACCTGTGCAGGGTTCATCTGGCTGCATGTGCTCAGTGCATGCTTAACACAGATCAGTAACATTGAATGGAGATTGAAATGCTACAGCAGGAAGTAAAGATTTTGCCCATGAATCTAGCAGCTTCCCAGGAAATGGAAAACTTGGAGCTTAAGTTCCTCTGCAGAGTGTTTAACTACTTGGGAATTTTCCTGAGCAGCAGAAACAAGTACCACATACACAGGAATTTAGACAACCATGAATAAGGCTAGAGGGAAATCAACAAAAAGCTGAGACTTTAAGTTGAATAAGGGGTATGCTCTCCTCAGGATGTGTACTGAAGTCTAAGATGTCCTTTCTGCATTAAAGAACACTTGAATAAAATGTATGGACATCCTTACATTGGGAAACAGAACACAGAATTCATAAATATTGGAGGTCTACTTTGCAGCAATGAGTTCATGCTCTTGTCTGTGCTCTCTTAACATTTTTGTATGAAAAGATTACACAAGTGAGAAGGACTTAGTCACACTGCAGAAGTTTTCCAGCTTTTTTAAAAATCATGGGAAGAGCAAGACGTCTCCTTGAGGCCCTCAGAGCCACTGTTCATTTTGCTCCCTTCTCTACCACGCAGAGAACCTGAGCATCTATGGTAGGAGCTCAAAACCAAGCACTTTATAAATATGCCTTGCAACAGCTGAGCAAAGCACTCCAGAGCAGGCCATGTAGCCCCTAAGCAATCTGCCCCAAATCATCCAAGAAGCCTTCAGCAGAACCAAGAACCAAAGTGGGTACACATGAGATTCTCCCTGTTCCTTTAGGCATTCTTTCTTAAAATCCTGAATTTACAAACTTATCCTGAATTACAACAAAAAAGAACAAACAACATTACTGTGTTGGAATTCAGCCTGAGTAATACCTAAAATACAGACAAACCCACCATGATTTTCAAAAAAAAATTAATCCAAATCTTTAAAAAAAAAATATTTGTCCAATGACAAAACATCACTATGCTCTATTCTACTTCAGTGTTAGTGAACTGCAAAACAGAGTAATGACTCTGGATAAAGAAGAATGGAAAACAACATGTTAAAAGCACACTAGTTGCATATCTGTTCTTCATCAGAGCCCTATATATTTCTTCTGAAGTATATAAAACTCAGTATCAAAGTAATTATATAGCAAATTCACGACCTCCTTCCATGTATAAAAATCCCTGTGATTATTGAGACATTCTAACAATTATGTTGTTTGCAACAAAACACTGAATAATTGCACGGGAAAATCTTACCCAAAAAGAGTATGTTTTGTTTTCTCAAATTCCTTGCAGCTTGAGTAGCAGGTTTGTTTAATAAATTCTACCTTTAAAAGCCAATATATCCAATCTTCTGAGAACTTTTGACAGCAAGCCAAAAATTACTGGACAGAAATGTTTTATGGAAGGACCTAAAAGTAGCCAAAGTAGCAAAGCAAACATTATTCTGGCAACATCTGAGACTACCAGAGGAGCTTGAGGAAAAAAAATGGTATTCCTAGTGTTTGGCTTCTGCTTCCAACCATGTGGCTGAACATCCTCCTTCTCTCTGAGAAGCTATCAGAGATGAGAATCTCTTTAGCCTCCTAGATGTGGGGGATGGAAAATTAAGCCTTTATTCTCAGGAGGTGGCACTAATCCTGCTGATCCCTTTCCAGCCTCCATAACCAGACCATTAGCAAGCCTGTCCTACACAAGCACCACGAGTGTGCCAACATCAACAGGACCATTCCTGGTCAGGTGTGATGATTTGTGCTCTACCAATGATGTCAGACTCCACATCTGTCAGACAGTTTCCAGATGTTAACAGGGTTTCTAGATCACAGGAGCAGAGTGGCCGTTCCTGGCAGTGAAGTTTCCCCAGCCAGATAACAACAGTATAAGACAGAAATATAAATACAATAAATTGTCCACGCTACAAACCTCATGAAAGAAAAACAGATTTTAAGTTGCTTATAAAAAGATGAAGAAACTAAGGTAAAATAGCTTTGTGAGAACTGATCTACTTGATTACACGGTTAGAAATGCTTTACCTGTAAAGAAACTGGCTTACTTCTGCTTCCCTATTCTTGAAGATTGGTTATCATTTTTTATAGTATGCATTACGTATTACCTGTTACACACAGCACATCTAGATGTGTTATCAATATATTCCAGACTTGATTACCAGAAGGTGGAAGATTTTTTTATTATTAAGCGTATGAAATAACCCGCATTCCTCTGTCAATGAGGAAAAACTTAGCATGACAGTATCAGAAAATATAAATTAAAATCAGAAGATAACTGCAGAAAAAAAATTGTATCTGTATTAACCCTTCAAAAATCTCACATGACATGTTTAACAACTAAAAAAGTTTAAATCAATCAATCATTCAAATGAACATACAAATGTAAATAGTAATTTTCCTTGGCTGGAATGGAAACTCACCTCTTCATATACTTTCTTAGCATTGCTGTTATCTCCTATCAAGAGGTAACCAACACCAAGGTCATTCTTGAATGAAGTCTCACTGGGAAACAGCTGAACTAATTTCTGTAGAGTAACCAGAGAGCCCCTCATGCGACCTGATTTGATTGAACAAGACTTAATTACAAGTGCAGATATAAGAAACAGTTGCAAGATGTTTACACAATTTCTAAGGAAACAGAAATCAAAGGCAAGCAGCCCACTTTCACCGAGAATCAAGAAGGAGAACCTGGAAAAACTTGTGCAGACAGGAGCACATTCAGCAGCCTGGCTGTCACTGTGGGTGTAGCAGGAATGTCTCAGAGAATCACTGCAATCACACAGTGCTATGGCAGCCTCTTGTGGAGGACCCTTCACAGTGCAGAAGTAACATTAAGCTTTGGTTGCTTTATCATACACAGATAGCAAAGTGCTGGACAAAATGAAGTAAACATATGTTAATAAACTACACCTTAATTAAATAAATTCAATTGATTTCTAGTGTTAAGAAATAGTTCTACTCCTGTTATGAAGTTTATCATGCTTTATGTGCTTAAAATTAAGTATGTTCCTTGGCTTTCTATATGAGGTCTTGCTAAAGAAAAGCAAGAACAAACCAACTTGATATTAAAAATCCAACCCATAGGAACAGAATTCCTGATTTTGCCTCATATTCTAATGATCACCTCTCATACATCACAGAATTGAGATCTAAAACTAGAATCTAAACCTAAATCTTGGGGCTGCTCTCCCTGTGTTCAACTCCATTCTTCTTGATGTTTTCTGAAAGACTGTTCTGAGTCTGTTTACTCTGCTTATGCCAGTAATTTCCTCTTGATTTTCTTCAGCTTCAGTAAAAAAAGAAAAGTTTCTTCTTTGTTTGGCAATAAAAATTTTGACTGTCTATCATCATAGCTTCTCATAGCATCTGCTGCAGCTTTCTACAGGCACCATTATCCTACATTATAGACACTGGTTCCCTAGAAAAAAATTAAATAATGTAAAAATGGTTTTCATTTAAGATACTAGGAAGACAAGTTCAACCAAAAATTCAATGGAATTGTCGCCTTAAAATCCTTAGTGATGTCTTGAAATCCTCACTCAGACAACTCCTGTAACTATTATACCATCCTCAAAACTTACCAAGGAACTGCTGCCTGTCTGCTTCTCGCTTCAAGCTGAGTTTTATCAGGTCTGAAGGGACATTTGGCAGACTAACCACCTCATCATAGGTGTTGATAGCTTGTTGCAGCATCTCATTGCTCCTCATTTTCTCAGCTAAGTCATCTTCAGACTAGAAAGAATAACAAAACCATTATTAGAACTCCTAACAATCCGTTAGTCTTAAAACCAACTATTTTCTCACCGGGCAAACTGCAATTGTTAGAATATGGATTCTGCTTTATGGGAAAGCAAACTAGAATTACCATTTAATCTTGTTACCCACAAACTATTTCAAAGGAGAAGTATGAGAAAATTTGCACCTAAACACACATTAATACAGATTTTTGATTAATATTTGTAGAATTCATAATTCCTGCTTTCAAAAGCAGATGAAGCAATCTGTTTTATTAACACAGAAGAAATGCAAAATTTTGCTTATGGACTATTTGTATACTTAGCCTTACTTTGAAAGCAATACACAGGTCAAAACACACCCACAAACATTTTTATCTATTCTGACACATCTATTTACACTCTTTATTGCAAAATGAATTAGGAATTGCCTTTTGCCTTCCCTATGTTGATAGAATATGTACCCTACAACTCCTTCAAAACTTAAATTTGAGCATCAAATTCAGAGGCAGACCAAAGGATATATGAGCTCTCTACAGTGAAATTACAGCTTCAGTGAATCTAACAGAATCTATGACAGATCTCACCTGTGGTAAGGCATGTTCATACTTTGCTTCCATAGCTGAAAAAAGTCTAGGTCTCAAATGTAGAATTTTTAAAGCCTTACTTTGAATTGTTTATAGAAATGTATGTATTTTTACATATTTGATGCATTCTTCTCAAATACTTCTAAATTTATTGGCTTATGTTCTTTCTTAAGAGCCATGGCAAATGTATCACAAGCATGATGGTGCAGAAGCTGTTGTTGATCTATTTAAATTCACTGTTGCATCAATGATGCACACATTAAATGAAATTGCTTCAACTGTGTTATCTCTATATGCTATAACAAGTATCTGAAATCTCTTTGCACTTCTGTCCTTTAATTTTTTCCTTGAGTTGTTTTAAAACTTAGTATTGGAAATACCAAAAAATATGGTTACTCAGCCAAACAGTTCATCAAGCAGCTTTCAGAGACAACTTCAGAAATCAGTTTTAAGCAATAACTAATTTTTTCTGATGTATGTTCACTAGGAAATTTATTTCTCCTTTTTTCAAAGGAATTGCAGGGCAAAGAATATTACAGATATATAACAAAGAAACAAAAATTGTCAGCATAAAATCTGCAGAACTCCACCAGTATAAATCATATAAGGAGGTTAAAAACCTATCCATTGTTCTTTTCAGCTGTAAAGATGTTAATGAATTCTGTAGAGTATCATTTTATCTGGCTCAAGTGTAATTCACACAGCAAATAAAGAATTGCTCCTATTTCTGAAAAAACACACTAGCAATGAAAGATTTTGCTTTTTTTTTTTTTTTTGGAAAACAGTTTCCTTTTAAATCCATTGAAGGATCCAGAAAAAAAATCAATCTTCCTGTCTTATTGAAAATGGAATCTACAAAATTAGCATGTAATGCTGGTTCACACTTTTGTGGTGTATTCTTGACCTTCTTTAGCTTTAATCTTCAAGGTCTTTAACCATATCCTTTGCACTTTCACTTTTAGTTGGTGATGAGAAATAGCAAATTTAAATGAATTTTGTTGGTATGAATACCCTTTTAAAAATAATACTGTGTTCCAATGCAAATCTTAAGAATAATTCATCTGTCTGAAGCCCATGGTTTTCCTCTTTCTTCAAACATCTTCAACTTACACATACTGGGTTCAATAAAATTGCCATTGATAATATTAATATGAGTGTTCAGTAAAATGACTAGTATGAACCTTCAAAGGCTACAGAAAATGAATTTATTGTTGTTTTTACACACTCCCAAGAAATGCACCTAATTATTTCTTCAGATCTTGTATTGACCTTTCATGGATTACTAAAGTAGCAGTAGGCAACTACAAATTGCTGTAAATGGACAAATGAAGTTGGGTCACTGGGATGGGAATTCTGAATGAGAATAAATTTCACAAGTGGCTGCAGTGATCTGCCCTTCTCCCTAAAGCCATTGAGGAGGCAGGAAGCATATTCTATTAGATATAATGAGTAGATTTGTAAAAAAATGGTAAAATGTAAAAGTGTAACTTAACAGTTACACTTAACTCATCATGTGTATGAACAAAGTGGTCTCCTACTGTAAAGAGGCAAAGAATTCAGCAAACTGTCACCACAGAGAGCACTGAAGCATTTGGTCTGCTTTGTATCAAGTGCTTGTGTGATAGATTTTTGGATAATCACAGCTTTGGTTTTAGCATGACTATTATTAACCAAGTGGAGACTGGTTGTGACTCCAAGGTCCTCATCAATCGTCTAACAGCACCATTCCTTCCTGCAGTGAGGGCTTCACTTTTTTATCCTGATTAACATGAGTTCAAGGAGTTTTGTATTATTCCTAGTGCAGCAGGATTATCCTACTATTATTCCCTTTTGAGGCATCTCAACACAGCCTAAAAGTATTATAAATGCAGAGATTATTTTCTGATGCCTTCTGGGATTTGGTTGGGTTTTTTTTTAGATTTTTTTTTTGAAGGGAAACACCTGAAACATAACTCTCTACAAGTTTACTCTACAAGTAAAGCTAATTAAGCCTCACTGCCTGAAAATCTGTGTTCTTTATACTTTAACCCTTTCTCTCTAAAAACTCCAAATCCTCTTCTCTATTCCCACTAGAGAAAAAGCAGCATTTATCCCAGGCTGACAGACGTGTTGATTTCCCAGCTACAGCAAATGGTATGGAACAGCTAGGTTCTGCCTGTAGTTCCTGCACGGGGTATTAGTTGGTGTTTATCTCTTGCCATTTACTTGACAGTTCTCCTGAGATCTACAGGATGTACCTTATTTTTTGTTATTTACAGTACTTTCCACTGAAGTCCCACAAAAGCAATTGGGGAAGGACAGTTGGCTGAAGAGATACATATGACAGATCACATGATTTTTTTTTTACTTAGAAAACCAGCATAAGTTTATAAATTAATTCTAAGTAGTGTTATAACTTTATTGGTAAAACAAAATGTTTACTTTAGCTTTTTTCAACACCTATCACTTTTTTTTTCTTAGTACCTGTGCTTTCCCGTATCTTGCTCGAGGACTTTGTGGATATTGATTCACTAATGCTTCAAAGGCCCTTAGAGCTTCTTCAACTTTTCCCTGAAAAGCAGAGATATTTAGCAGCAATTCTATCTAATAAAAATGCTCAAGGATGCAGGACCTAATAACATATTAGTTTTACAATTAAAGAACAAACACTAAACAATGCAGACTGCATCAACAGCTTTCACTCATACTTTTGTTGGGATTGCCTTTTTAAGTGGAATTGTCATTATTTATGAAACAATATAATCTTATTTTCATGGTGAAAATTAATAACTTGGTTTCTCATACTTTACTCACTCTCCCTTGTTGACTGGATAAAATGCTGAGATGAAAATAACCTGTCTGTATAGAAAAGTAAACACCCTACTGCTAGTAACAAATTCCAGACCAGAAATAATAGAGAACAAGAAGAAAATTCTGGAGACAGGTGGAAATTTTCCCGCTGCATACCTCTCATGATGAACAGCATCATAACTACAGTTCTTTTAAGGGAAATACTGTAGACTCAACCACAGTGTATGGCTGTTTCCTCCAAGGTTTTGTATGACAAACTCCCTCAGGACGTGTCACACAAGTCCAAATGCAACTGTGGTATTCTGATGGATGCTGATCCCGTGATGGACATTGACTACCAAGTACAGATGGAAGTTAAGAACCAGTCCCACTGTCAAACAGGTGCTAAGCACTGCTTGGCAACATTTGGCAATAGATCTTGCTGCCACTTCCACCTCTTTACAGCTTTATAAATATGAGTTATATGTGTATGAATTATACACAACTGCCCTGCTATATTCAAATATTATACATGTCTGATTTGCCCCTAAATTTATCCTGATTCCTACATGACATGTATGACTATCTGCAACATATCAAGAAATACAGCAGGAAAGGGAGTCAACACTACAGATTCATCTAATGTGTCTAGTACGCCTATTTCTGATTAACCAATTGCTTAAGTTACAAGAAGCATGAAAATTTCTTTTGCTTTTGTATTCCACCATGTAAAGAAGCCTTCTAGTGAGGAACAACAGCAGTGGCAGCCAGAGGTTAGTGCTCCCTATGCAAGAGCCCTCCAGTCCCATCACAGACCTACCAGAACTCTGGGGCTGCATAGATGGCAAGATAAAGTCAAAACTGCACAGTATGCCCTGAAAATCAAGAATAATCCTGCACCTGCAATGACCAAAATGGTTTTTATTTTACTGTACTGAAAATATTATATCTCACTGCTCATCCACCTCAAATCAGGGGTACAACAAAGACCTGCAGCTGTTCTTTATGTGCTAGGACTGTCTGTGAGACATACCAGAGTTTTAACAAGAAATACATTCAAAAGACTTGAAGTCCCTAATTTTTAACAGCCACAATCTTGCGTCACTACTTAATCCCATATCTGGAAAAGGGACATCTCCGCAAAGGTATTATTTTCTGAAATATTCAAATGAAAGTATAAAATTGGAAGCTATAAGAGGGAGATGACTGAAGAGCTTGGGTTTTTTTTTTTTTTCATGGTCAAATTATTAAATTTCAGTTTCTTTTTCATGGTCAAATTATTAAATTCAGAACTACCCATACTGAATGATTGATGTTAAGGTCTTGCTGCCCCTGGTGAGAAGCAGGAACATCTGTTTCATCCTCTAAGCAGATGTACAGCAGTCTAGGCACTCCCAGGACTCAGAATCTCAACAGAAACAACACCTACTTCAGTGATCTGCACCTAATGCTCACAAGGCATCAGAACACTCACTGAGAGATTCCTGCTAACACACACAGAGTTATCTGGTAGCACTTGACTTCAGTAGTCAACTGAACAAGAGTGATAGGACAGAACTAACCCTGTTTGATGTGATCCACTTAAGCAGAAATTCAATGATTAAGCTACATATCTTCAAGGTTAACAAACACATATGAAGACATACACTTACAACTTTAAAAAATTTAAGACAAACTATCCAGCAGAAATTAAACTTGAAGGACAAATAAGCACTGACTATTTCAAAAAGTTAATTTCACAAAAAGTAATCTAAAATTCAGTCTCCCTTTTTACAAGTATTTAATTTATTGATTTTTGTCCACTGTGTACAGTCCTGAGTGAAACATTCAAAACTTACTTTTTTACGTAGTTTTTCTGCAGCATCTAGTTCAGCTTTAATGGTCTTATCAAACTTGTTTAAGAGCTTTGGCTTCTTCTTCTTTTTAGCTAGAAGAGTTAACAAACAGACACTTCATTACTTCTTTTGTATTTCAATTGCCTGGAGTAACACTTAGCTAGGGACTGTGCTGGCAAAGTGCATAATTTTCAAGTAAGGCAGTTTCAAATTACACTGAAAAAAACTGATTTCCTACTTATTACAGTCACAAATGCCTATATGAAAAAGCAAACTTCAGTCATTCAAATTGAGTAACTTGGCAGTTAAGTTTAGAATAAAGCGTTTTTTTTACCACATTACAGTCAAGGATCTTTTTTTTCCAAACGGTTCAACTACGTGGAGCAAAGGGAACTGTTATTTTCCTACATTTATATGGTATCATGAAAAACGTGATCATCAGGGCATATGAGTAATTTCTAAAAGTTATGACTATATGCTTTGCATAGAGCAATTATTGAGACTACATCTGGAGTGCTGTGTGCAGTTCTGGGCTCCTCAGGACAAGAGAGACATGGAACTCCTGGAGTGGGTGCAGTGGAGGGCAATAAAGATGGATGATTAAGGGACTGGAATGTCTCTTTTACGAGGAAAGGCTCAGGGACTTGGGCCTGTTCAGCCTTGAGAAGAGATGACTGAGAGGGGACCTCATCAATGTGGATAAATATCTTAAAAGTAGGACGGAGTCAGTCCTCCATCAGAGGATGAAGTCAGGCTCTTCTCAGTGCTGCCAAGCAACAGGACAAGAGGCAACAGGCAGAAGCTGATGCATGGGAAGTTCCACCTGAACATGAGGAAGAACTTCTTCACTATGCAGATCACCAAGACCTGGAAGAGATTTCCCAGAGAGATCGTGGAGCCTCCATCACTGGAGATATTCAAGAACTGTCTGGATGCAATCTTGTGCCATGTGCTGTAGGATGACCCTGCTTGAGCAGGAAGGTTGAACCAGATGACCCACTGTGGTCTCTTCAAACCTTACAAATTTGGTGATTAGAAGAGTTCAAAGAAATCATAGTTACTCAGGTTAGGAGGGACTTGAAAAGTTGAGTATTTGAACTTCCTGATGAAAACAAATTCAACACTGAAATGTTGGGTTAAGACCCCTTTAAGAGATCAAGTTTCTACAGCTCAGTAAGCTATCGCACAGCAGTAGAGCAGCAGCAGTATGGAGCAAATCAGCCTTGAAATAAACTGTGTAAACTGCATTTTAAGCAAATTTAAGTAAATGGTGTCAATTTAAACAGTCATTTACTTCATAGTAGTCTACTCTTAAACAATGTCTACCTGGTTACACTAAGTCTACTTAGTCTTTAACAAAATGCAAGTATGCTACTGAAAGGATATGACAGTAAGTAACTGGCTTCTTCATGTTTGCTACAGCTTAACTCTGCACTTGCACTTCATTAAAAAAAAAGATTCCACCTTTTCTGACACAAGTAGAGGAAATACATATTGTCTGATAGAACTACTACTTATGTATATCTGTAATTAGTAGCACATCTTTTTTGCTTTAATTAGGCATTATTGCTTTTTTCCCCCTCTATGGAAAGTGGGTCATTAATAGCAGAAAAAGAAGGAAAATTACTACTTTCTTTGTACAAGTTTAAATAGGGAATGCTGTAACTGGTATATGTAAAGTTTAAATCAAAGGTCCTACAGTGTAACACCATCTGCTGCAATGCTGTAGCAAGTATTTTGGATAACAAGTTATAGTAACTAGCCATGTTTTATTCTGTTTCCCAAGTCCTCAGGTGCACTGTTCAGGAATGACAAGAGCCACCATATGCTACTGGAAGCTGTGCTTGTGATTCATTAAGTGACACTGTCTCTCCAAGACTCTGATCCTACAGAGACTTTTAGGCAGACAAATCATGTTGTCTGTGTCAAACCTCAGAGAACGACCAATATCTTGGGTTATGCTAAACCAATACTAAGTCCATTCAATCATTAGAGGATGTCATAAGTCTGAACTTCTTCTGTATAAAATGAAAAATAACCATCCTTGACTACTTTTGTTTCTTTGTGTGTAAGACTTTTCTTTTCAATGCTGAACTCAGACAGCTCTGTGTGGAGGTTTACTTACACTACCCTTTTTTAACTCTTCTGCAGTGTTGTTGTGCACAGCTGAATATATGCTGGTGCTTCTCAGGAGCAGGAAGGGAACAGAAATTTTTTATTCACAAAGGTGGTATAAAGCTTTAATTATTAAAAAATGTATTAAGATTTATAAACAAAAGGTACTAAAGCAACAATGCACTAGCATTCTTAAATGTCTGTTGATTCCTCTTATAATAGCATGGAGTATAACTTTTCATGACATTAGCTACAAGAAGGAAAAAAAGCCTACAAAATAAAACTGTCTGACCCTTACGAGTTTACTCCTTTTACAGGATAAACTTACAAATAGCATAGTTTCATATGTTGGGTTTGCTTCCCCAAACACTTTCAAGTTTTTTATTGTAACCTGATTTGAAATCAAACATTTATACTGAAGCACACAGTGATGCTCTTAAAGAATGTAGTTGTCAGGGAACTGCACTGACTACAGAGAAGTGTGGCATTTTTCTTGATAATACAGATGTTTTTAATGCCTTTTGTTTATTACCCATACATGATGTAGGAGAAATGCTTTCCAATCTGTTGCTGATCTCAGTCTTTCTCTTACTTTACCATCCTCCATTTATAGGAAAGCAATGTCTTTACTGTCTTTTCATGCATTTAATGATAATAGTGGTTAAGGAGCACAGCACTGGCTGTCTTCCAAGTATAATCCAGTAAGACTCACATAAACAGCTCTTATTTCAAGTGCAAGGATCCCTCCACCCCAAACCTTCAGTCCACAGTGACTGACAGGTGTGAAGTTCCTCACATAATGTCACTGGGGTCTGAACAGAACAACCCATAACATGCAAAAGGTTTGTTGGGTTTTGTGTTTGTTTTTTTCTTTTAAAAAAATATGCCAGCTCAGAAACCATTGCTATTTCTAAGCCCTGGCTTGCTTAACAGCAGGAGTGGAAAAACCCAGAACATCAACCCAAGGAACCAATGAAAGCAAGTGACCTTGAGGACTTTTTAGGTTCATTTTGCTCTTAGCTGCCATGTGAAACTGTCCTTTGCTGCTAGCAATAAAACTGAGACATGTCAGTTCCTCTGGGTACAGTATCTGGGGAGCTTCCAATGGGATATTGCCACCAAACACTTGGTTTAGTTTCTGTTCTCTAAGCAACATAAACAGCAACTAAAATGTCAGTTCTCAGTTCTTATGGCATGAATGAAAATCTTTATTTAAGGTCAGCCAGCTACACAGGAACTGTATTTAGTGAGGCAGGACAGCTATTTGTCAGCTTTTTAGCTTTGAGCATGCATGGAAAGACAGTCATTTGGTCTTTCTCAAACTCAGTTAGCATGGCAACAGTGAGGTTCCTTTGAGGCACAGGAAAGAAGCTTTCCCACCCACCAGGGAACTCCCACTGCCTGTAGGACACTCTCTACAGTTCATTTAAGTTTACAAGAACATGAGAAACAGCTCAGAAAAAAAAAAGTAAATTAAACAAGTAAATGAAAATCTTACAAGTCTGTGGCACAAAGATACAGTATCTTCCCTTTCATATCCAACTTGGGTGGTGTGTTGGAAGAACCTATTTACCACCCTCCATTACAAAAAAAGGTACTATCTTCCTATTTTCAGTACAATTATATATCAGCCCTAGAGCAGCAGGAGATCAATATAAAAAGCTGGAAAGGAGTTGTTAACATAAATATTATTCGTCTGCTAGGCACCAATATAACACAGTAAACATTATATAACGAGCAATCATTTTCATCCCCCATTCTATTCCTATGTTAAAGGATTCACCAGGGAGCTTTCAGTGCAACCATCAAGCATTCCTCTATATTAACCAGATAGCCTGCTATCTCCCTGCAGGGGTATTTTAATAAATTATCCATTGCCTCCTTCTAGTGCAATAATCCTTTAGCAGATGTGACCCAATATATTAAATTCAACGATACAAAGACGTTAACTTATCTGTTTTCAGAGGAAAATACATGTAATGACAAATTTCACCATGACACTGAAGTCGTGCATGATCACACAACTGCTTGGTCGGTTTGTGGTCCAAATCAGGTTGAGCATTAAAATGGTAATAATCCTTTTACCTAATGGTAATAATCCTGGATTTTCAAGAATACTACTGAGGATTTTCAGTAATAGCCTTGGAGAACAGGCATTCTATCTAGGACTGCTGTCATAGGATTCCTGAAGACTTCCTTAGAGAAAACAGTTTCCACTGAAAAAGCAGCAAGCTAGGAAGAAGTCTCACAAGAAACTACATGTTAGTTCTTTTGCTGGAGACAAGACAATTACCAGTGATGGCAAGCAATCTCATATCTCATTTATCAAGACACAGAATTAAAAAAAAATAGAAGTAGCAATGTATTACAATGTATTACATTGAATGTATGGTGAACTGTACATAAAATCCAATGAAATTTGATAAAACGTTTCATATAACTGTTTTGATAAATGAAAACTAAAATACCAGGCATATTTTGGTTTTATGTTGAAAAGCACCTTGTCATCACCAAAAGCAGTGACAGTCTTACTTCTACAAGAGACAGAGAAATTCCTTTTGAATAATAATGAATACACTGCTAGATACTCTTCAGACCACAAGAGAATGACATCAAAATTAAGGAAAAGCAACCAAATTAACAAACAGAATCTAATCGCTCTTGAAGACTGGTTTAAAAATATTTTGCCTTTAACTGAGTGGGGAGGGAAGCAACAGTAAGTAAAAACAAAGGGTAAAAAGGCAGTAATAAAGAGTTTGCCATGGGAAGACAGGTACACACTACTCTGTAAAACATAGCTACAGAGGTGAAAAGAATAAATTACTTTCTGTATCATCAGAGTTAGGATAAGGAAGAGAAGGCTTAAAATGGCTATAACAGAAAATTTGGCTTGAACATCTGGAACTACTATCTCTGAGCAAGCACAGTAGAACAGGTTGCTGAGAGCAACTGTGGAATTCTAATTACTGAAAATTTTGTTTATTTGAGATAACAAGATGTGTAAGCATCTGTCAAGAACAATGCACACAGCTGAGAAGGCCTTTAATCAACTAAAGAGACAAAGTAAGGTTTAGGGTCCCACTTAGTCATATGTTCTACAAGTTCTGTCATATACTACTGTATATTACAGAATTATATTACTGTATATTACTGTATGTCAATGTGCTTTAGTGACAACACTGTAACTGCACAAGTAATTTTCACTCCCTCATTTGACAACCAAAGAAATCCTCACTGGAGCTCACTGTGCCAGTCATCTCAGCAGCTGAGATTCCTCCTAGCCCAATGCCAGCGATAGAATATTGAAGCTTCAAAAATTTCACCTCAGTGCTATAATTCCAGAAAAGCCATAAGTGATTAAAAACAGTCTTGCAATAGAAAGCAATCTCAATTCCCACTGCTCTTATTCACTTTTTCTGTAAAAATAAAATACTAATAACATTCGAAGAATCAAGTTGTGTAAATCTTCATCTGAAGCAGTTTGTTTTGCCTTAAGGAACCATTCAAACAGCATCAGAAAAACAATTTTGCAAACTGTTGATTTATTCACAGAATTGTATTTCTTGATACTTGATAACTTTTAATATGAAAAGCTGCCTGAAAATATAATAACCAAGGAATTAAAACTTTCTAGAATTTCTAGTCAATGTCCTCACATAATCAAACGTCTGCAAGGTTGGAAATTGGTATAAAACACCAAGTAGACAGTTATGTTAAGGCAGTTATATGGATAACAAGGAAAACAAAAAGAGATTACTACATGACAAAAAAATTGATTACATATGACCCTAAGTCCACAGCAATAAAGAAAGAACTCAGAAATATCACAAATAACTAGTAATACCACTTCTATAATGGAGTAAATAAATCCTCAAGCTTCCAGAGAAGTGGGAATGGTTGTGTGTGCGAAATCTCTCAATTTCATATTTTCATTTGAAATATAACACTATCATCCAGGCTAAGGAAAACCTCATTCTCCTAAAAGAGAAAACACTGATGATCTGCCTGATTAGATATCAGTCTGGTATGTCAAAAGAGTTAAAATTAGCCAGAATTGGAGAAAAATATTGAATGCTATCATGATTCTTTCACAATTAACACATCTTTTACCCTAGAGAGACGCCACGCACTTGGCATTTTAACAGATAGCAAATTTAAGTGGGTGAAGGTGTTTTCTACACTGTAAAGGCTTCAAATTGTTGTTTCCTGAGAAGATAATTTAAAAGATAGGATATATTTACCACAACACATAGCATTAATTGTTTTGCCCTTGCTGCCATACTCTGAGCCTCTGATCAAAGGATGCACGTACAGTTTTCTTTCTGAGCAAAGTAAGTAGGAGATAACGTCATGCTGCTATTAACATTTCCAGAACAATTTGTGTTTGTATCTAAAAACCAGTATGCACTTCCACACACTTAATACAAACCATCTCTCACTCTTACCCCTTGTAAAATATAGGGAGCAGATACTTTACAATTCTGTGGTTTTATTCTGTCCCAACAGACATGCCAAGAAGGACACCTCAAACAGAGAGCTTGTCAGCTGATGTGCAACCATGACCTAAAGGAAATCTCTACTGGGACTACCCCAGGCAGTTTTCCACTTGCTGCCATTTTCTCCTCCTCCCTCTTGCTCTCAGTACTAATGATTCCCTTCCTAAGCCTTCTGCTGCCTTTCTTATGTTCAGAGCCGAAGAAAATTAATGGGGTGGGAGGGCAGGCTTACCTGCAGTGCTGGAGCTGGCATTTTGAACCTGGTCTGTTCCCTGAGAGCAATGAGTGACAGCCTGGCTGGTCTGACTTGGAGTTTTGGGGGAAAGGTTGCCTTCCACACAGGACAAACAGTCTTGCTTCAGTCTTTGGAAACTAATGCTCTAAGATTTACAGTCAATTGAGAGGGGCCTGCTGTGTGATTATGAGAGTCCATATTACATACTAGCACAAATATTTCTTGTTAAACTTGTCTTTAATGACATTTCTAGGTCCTCAGAAACGGTGAGACAATAACATTACAATCCCTCTGTGGACCTAGGGGAGAAAACATGAGGATGGAAAGACACTACTCCCTATCTAACAAACCACCTCGTAAATGTGGTTTGGTTCTTGTGATTAGATTTTTTTATTCACTTACGGATTCATTCATATTGTCACTATGATGTTAAGGGAGCATTCCTGGTGGCTTCCTTGGTATAACATCTGCTATTACTCGCATGCAAAACGGAGAGGAGTTAGGACTCCAGTTTTAATTACTCTGTTAGATATAAGTGATCCAAGACAAAGGCTGGTCTTTACAGCCACCTTGAGGACAGATACTTGAGGATCAGTTACTGATTTGAAAAGTACACTGGAGCAATCCTACTCCACTGACTGCATATTGTGCTTACTGCTAACTAGAAAATTAAATTACCTCAATGGAGGGTTGGACAAAATGGCCTTTAAAGCTCCTTTCCAACTCAAACTGTTCTATAATTTTATGATTTGAATTTTAAATGAAGTTTTAATAGAAGTTATAATTATTTAATTGTAGAGACTATAACCGTATAGTTATGTCTCCTTATGTTATGCCCTCTCTAGAGCTAATCTGAAATAAAAACCCCTTCACGTGATACAGTCTCGTAAGCCACTTGCAGCAAAGGCTCCTCCTGCCAGTTCTCTGTTTTAAACTTTGAAAAACTAAGGAAGCAATTTCCGGGGGGGTCTTAGGCTTTGTTTCCTAAACATCCTCTCATCCCTGCTGTGATACAAATTCAGTAATAATGTTCTTGGCAACCTGTGAATAGCAACTTCTGAGTGTAGGACAATGACAAATAGATACTGATGATGATGATGGTCTGTAGTTGTTTTCCAAATAATTTTGTGACCTTTTGTTTTATTAATTCCCTTTGCTACCCACTAACAATACTACGTCTTCCCAGTTCAAAGTTTCAATTATGTTCTGAAGATCACACATATATTTGTAGACTTTTACTTGGAATTTAAAATTTGCTCAAGTAATTGTCCTCCCTCCTGATACTAGCCCCATATCATTACCCAAATTAGTTTTGGAAATCGTGCTGCATCTCACTGGACACTTGAATGAGAATTTGATGATGATGAAAAACTCCTGTCATTGTCCTGTAGTTCGGGAAGCCCATTAGGTGAGATACAGAGAGTGCAAGTTATCTACTTGTTTTATGGGCTTCTATAAATGATAACTTAGAAGGTATAAAACCAAGTAAACTGCAACTACACAATTTAAAGCCAGGAGCACTAGAATAATTAAAAGATCTTTCTAAACTCTATTGGTAGAACAGGCAAAACCACTATAATCAACTTATCTGGGGAAGTAATCAGACAATAAAAACTGAGGCATTTTAGAGACTAATAAAGCTGGAATCTAATTACTATAATAAATCTTTAACTGCAGTTATTCCAGAACAATTTCCCTTGCAGTAAAAAGTATTCTACAGGGCTTTCTGTATGAAATTATTGTTGGTTGGTTGGCTAGATGTTGATCATAAGAAACAACAGCAGAATGATAATTTTGGTTTTGGCATGTATTTCCATAATTCACCTCTCTTTCACCATTAAGACTTTTGGATTCACTGAAAGGCTAGACTCGAGCAATCCTCTGACAAAACCAGAAAAGAATTTCTGCATTGACTTTCTGCTAGAAAATACACTGTAACATTCTTATGTCCTATATATTTACCTCAGAATGGCATCATTTAGCAGTTTTGGACTTTGACAACTACACTTCTGTGTTGGTCATTCTGCACACAGCTCACAGATATTTAAGTGTAACCTGTATCCAGTTTGCAAATCAATAGGTACTATGCATACTGATATAAGCAGAGCTTGAAAGGGTGGAACTCAGCCCACCTAACTCCAGAAGACAATTCTGGAGGTGAGCTAACCATGCAAGCCCTTTCTCCAGACAACAGAGCTCAGTTCCCAATGGAATTTAGGGCAAACCCTTGCAGCAAAGCCCTACATTTAGTCAGAACAGCACTTTAATCTCCTCAGATTAGATCTCTACTGGTAACACAGTGGAATCCTACATATCCTCAAAGGTAAATGCCTAGAGTAAACCTAGTGGTGAACACTGACCTGTTAGCAAAATGATGTGTGGAATGATATTATCCTAAGCCTGGCTTACATGTACTTCTGTTCCTAATGAAATGCAGCTGAGTGTTCCAGCCAAACAGCATTCATTTTTACTTTCATGCTTTGTCAGATTTGAAAAGGGAAAATTATTACTTATAATAATAGCACCTATGCTAAAGTTTACTATATGAAACAAACATGTCCATAGCTAAAAAATATTCTTTCATTTTTTACCTCAAGTCAAGATAGAATTATCTATATTAATGTAAATTTTCCCAGACAAAGCAGGTGTATTCGTGTGATACTCAGGAGGAGATAATTTGGTTTTTATTAGAAAATGTCTGGCTAATAGGGGGTCACTTTTACTTTTAAATACATTTTATTACTTAATTGACTTTCTAAAGGTACAGTGAAGAAAAAGATACAGAAAAAAAAACCCCCAAATTGTTACAAGGTAAAAATTATATATATATCATGTAATTATTTTTTCTCTAGCATGCAAATAGAAGATTCTGCTGCTGCCTGGGGCATGCACCTTCTCTGTGTGCAGCTGAACTGTCTCTGACCTTTGTTCAGGCCCTGGGGTAACAAGCTGAGCAAGCAATGTTGTGCAGCCTATGCTTTGACCTTCCAGTCAGATGATTTTGGTCAGAAAGTCATCTTGCTGCAGTCTCCAGCTTAGAGCACCCCATCACCTGCAATATCCATTGCATTCCCAGGAAAGCTGAAGAAAACTCAGGAGCACCAGAAGAAGTGGTGATGTGTTAACTGGATGCCTTGGTGTGGAGGGTGAAACTCCACACCATGGGCTGCAGGCTCCCTTTGTCTTGCTTTATCTTTAGTGCATTTTTGTATCTCCAGTTATGAACCACAGAGTCAAAATAATGAGTTTTGTTAGACAAAGTAGGAAGGCTACTTTATATTTTTTAGAATTCTGAATTATATATTTTTTCTTTTTTCCCAAAAAGCCTAAAAATGTTCACATCCCAATCAACACACATGATTTGACTCCAGACATTTTTAAAGTGGTTGTTTACATTCTATTTATAACTGTTGACTTATTAACCTTAGATTGTCTCTCTGTCTTACAGCAGTCAATTCTTTGCTGCTTTGGACCATATGACTGATGGGTGTGGGATTGTTTCCCTGTCTCTGGAATTATTGGCTTCATTTATCCCTATCATGTCCACTGCCTCTCTTGTATGAGGTCTGATATTAGGAGATCAGAGTAACAGAAAAAAATATGGCAGGAAGGCAAAGAGAAAAAGAAAGGAGGAAAGAGAAAGGAAAGAAAGGGAGGAAGAAAGGGAAAGGGGAAGGGGAAAGGGGAAGGGGAAGGGGAAGGGGAAGGGGAAAGCGGAAGGGGAAGGGGAAGGGGAAGGGGAAGGGGAA